>CM014735.1:5168104-5781724 GCA_004329165.1 Spatholobus suberectus
CTTTTACATCTAGGAATGGAGTAAGATATGTTATACATCTTTATCCTTTGTTCTTAATGCGAGTTACTTGGTTAAGCTACGCAAGGAGTTGGTAGTTTAATCAAGGAACTTAGATTTTAACTTGTAAGGAATTAAGGTTTAAAAGATTTTGTAAGATGATGATAACTTAGTAGCTTAACATTGAATGAGTAACTCTTATAGTACATGATAGGAAGGCTTAATGAAGTTGAACCCCAACAATCTTTGTTTGTTCGATTTAAATCAATTTACACATTGTATACCAAGTGTTCGATAAAATACCAAAAAGATTATGTTGCCACATTGCCTTTTTAATTGTTGTTCTTTTAATGTTATTGTCTTTTAACTTCGTGTAATTAGTTTATGATTCGGTTGCAACAGTTCAAGATAGAAAAATTGGTGTATTGCCTGAGTTTGCATGAGTCCCTTGGGAGACGATATTTATTCACCATTGTACTAGTTGTTTAAATTGGTACGCTTGCCAAACATTTAACAACAATATCATTGATAGGGCATATTGAATTAGTTGAGTTCAATGTAATGTTTTCACTAACAGGGACATTACTGGGTGAGTTTTGTATGGTAAATTCATTAATTGTGTTTGAACAAAAAGACTAAAACATGCTTTTTTCAAATTACAGGGATTAAAAATATCACTTTTAAATTTAGGAGATGAAAAACAGATTTACCCCAAACTTGAGAGACTAAAAACATATTTAAGCTAATTTATAAATTATACAATTTTATTTATTAAATTATATAAAATTATTTGCTTGTTAAATTATACAATTATGAATTTACTCATTTCTTTTTAGGCATCTAACATGTTAGTAAATTAGCTCATCTTAGTGACTCTGTTACATTACATGATTTATGGGGTATTTATTAATGTCACGACTACTAAAAATGATTTTGATTAAATCTCATTCTTTCATTTTTTATTTTTATTTTTTGTGTGGAGTATGTCTAATTTAGCTCAAGTAAAAATGGAGTTAAAAAACTTTATTAAAGATAATTAGTGCAGTTTTTTTTGTTATATCAACCATCTTTAAATACATAAAAAATTACACCAATTACTTTTAATGAGATTAGTTAACCCTATTTTTATTTAGGATAAGCAGCCCTTTTGCGCATGTGTGAAAGTATTCCCTCTTATTTAATCTTCAAGCAACCTTTCATTCCGTGAATTATACGTTCAAGATGAATTAATGGATGCTCATTAGTCATTGCTAAAAACAAAACAAAAAATGGGTGCCCATTGCTCAGCTTTTCATTTTTCTTTTAAACAATGAACGCAACTTGCATGTCATATTTGGTCAATAAAACGATAAAATAAATGCAATAAAAACAACAGCCTCTTCCCTCCGCTTTTATAATTGGGTATGACTAAGGATCATGATTAAAAAAAAATAAAAGTAAAAAAAATAATATCAAAGAGTATAATAGTAATTATTATTAATGTGTTTTTATCTTGATTTTTAATACTAATTTTTATTTGTTGATTTTTGTAATAATTATTATTAGAGTAATAGTTAATAAAATCGTTTTTTAACATATATTTTTATTAGAGTTTACTTTTTGTCATGACTAAGGATAAATTTTATGCACTATCGGTGTAAATATTTTTATACAGTAAACTAAACAGAAATTGTTATAAGTACTAGTTTTAAAATAGTTATTATAAATTCAATAAATTTACCATGATAATTTGTGATTGGACAAAAATATGAAAATCTTTTACACTGTTAATATATTTTAACTAAATTCTTTTCATTACATGTTCATAATAAGTACTAATATCTTTTTTATTTTCTTGAGTAAATTATATTGATACTTCTTGAGATTTTTCAGATTGCACACGATACCTTCCTTTTTTTAATCCCTACACTAACCTCCTTAATTATTTGAAAAATATTATACTGACACAATTTATACATTACACTAATCTCCCTTAATTGTTTAAAGAACATTACATCATGTACTCCTACAAGGGATGTTGTTGTAAACGTTAAAAAAGCAAATAGCTTATGTGCGATCTAAAAAACCTTAAAGATGTTAGTGTAATTTACTCTTTTTTTTTTGCTTTTCACATTTTATTTTTTATTTATAAGTACTCAATAATTATTATTTTTTAATATTTGGGTGCTGTGTTTGGTTGCACTTTAGTGACCGTGAATCACATAAAATAAATCCCAACGTCCCCAAGAGCAAGCAATCGAAATAGGTAAGGACGCTTTAGGATGTTGAAAATTTTAAACAATTAGCACATTAAAACAAATCAAATTGCCATATATTCATCAGGTTTTGCCTATCCAGAGAGTCTTCTGTAATTATGTTTGGGACTTTGTATGATTCATATGTGGGTTTATTGACTTTATTCCATAAGCTCGGTCTTTTAAAGAGCGGTGTACAAACTGTAAACAACTCGTGGCATTCATTAGCAGTAGCGTGACTTGCAAACTTCATTTTTGAAAGTTAAATACTCATTTTTTGGCTAATAGTTAGTATAAGTTTTCTTAGAAGAATTGTGGCTCATTATTAACACAGACAATTCATGAGGATAAAATGCTTAATCATCGGAAGCAGATATTTTTCGGTGGCAAAACTCCGACTATTACGATGGCCATTTTGAGACGTAATAATACCACCAACTTGCGTAAGATGAATGTTAACTTATTCTTAGACACACTCTATCTAACATACTTTCTATTATTAGTTAGGATTTATTAAAAACTATAAAATAAAGAGTGAGGTTGATTAAATATGAAATAAGATCTACAAAATTATGTGATTTAATCATGTTTAATAATATATTACTAACACTTCTCACTTGCGTAAACGAACATAAAGAATAAAGCTGATGCTTTACCGATGAGACAAGGGATGATCAATGATTCGAAGGGACGTCAATGTTATATAAATATGGATGATAAGTGACAATTTCGGAAATTCAGATTCAGCATCTCAATATCAAACAAAATAATGAAATAGTAAACTCATAGTCAAAGATAACAGTAAAACAATTGAGAATTGTGGAGTCGTTTTGCACGTAGATTTTTTTTTTAGGAATTATATTTTTCTGTAATCATATTTCTTGAGAATCATAATATTTCAAAATATTATAAATATGTTTGCATGATTAAAAGATTCCTAATATCATGAGTATAGTTAAAAAAATTCTGCCTTCGTAAAAGTCTTAAAATTTTACCCTTTTCATGAAAATGTTTTATTGAAAAATATAATTAAAAATTGAGGATGTTAATTTCTGATAATAAATTTTAAACGTATTTAATTTAAGATTTTTAATTAAAATAGTGTATGGACATTACCATACTAATTGACACTAAAAAAAAAAGAAATAAATATAAATATAACAAACAATATGATGTGATAAAAAAGAAATAAAAAAATGATACTAAATATTAATGAAGTATTTATAATATTAAAATATTTACATTAACTAGTATTTTAACATGTGCATTACACAGAATAAATATTTATTTTATATAACTTAAATTTATAATAAATAAATACTTTTAAATATATAAATTATATTATAATTAAAATTTGTAATAAATAAATATTTTTGAACATATAGATTATATTTTAAATTTATAATAAACAATTATTGTAATGCAATGTTAATTTTTAATTATTGATATTTTCTTTTAAAAAATATTAAAATTTTTAAAACTAAAAATATTGAAAATGATAGATTGAATGCGACAAGAGGTTAAAAAAAATTTTAAAACGCTTTCATTGAATAATAATAACTAAAAATGTTATCATTAAAAAATAATAACTAAAAATACTTTCACTCAAAATAACTATTTTTATTTAATATATAAGGTGAATTACTTGTTTAAACTTTAAACTCATACTGTCAGTTATACACCAATACGATACTGACAATACAAGTTTGAACGAGTAATAAACCTTCCTATAGAGGATGCTTCAGGGACTGTCTTTCTTTGTGTTTAGTTGTGTTGTTTATCTTTCTTATCATATGTAACCAAAAAAAAAAAAAAAAAACTCGTATTGTCAGTGTACAGAGTTCACGGGGCACTATCATAATCAGACACAGTTGAGCTAATTTGGATAATTGCTTTTACTTCCCCGTGCCTAACGTTATTATTAATATTTCTGTTACCAATCTTTGTGTTATTATTATATTTATGTAATGATGCTTCTTCAATCCCAAGAACAAATTATTGTTCAACCTGTATGTATCCTCCTTTTAACTTGGGACCAGTAATAGTCCTGCATCCCCATGAAAACCTAGTACTCCTACCTGTGTGTCTATACAGAGATAGAGATTTGTCATTTTACATTTACAATGGATATTTTAATAAGTTATTATTTGAATGTATTTTAAAAAATTAAAATTATATCTTATTAAAATGATTTTTTTTTTAAATAATCAGGGTTGTGTTTAAAAAATATGAGATTTTAAACGATATTTATAAAATTTAATTTTTTCTATATATAAATTAGAATAATTATATTGTACGAGAACGTTCTTAATTATTATTTTTCAACAAAAGTATTTTTAGCTGTCATTCTTCAACAAGAGTATTTTTAGGAATTTTTTAACCATATCAGTCATATCCATTATAATAAGCTATTCAGTAATTCCTTTTGGCTATAACTTTGTTTTATCTGATCTGAATATTGGTGTTTTTTTATGGATTGCTATTTCGAGTATTGCTTCTATTGGACTTCTTATGTCAGGATATGGGTCAAATAATAAATATTCCTTTTTGGATGGTCTACGAGCGGCTGCTCATCGATTAGTTATGAAATACCATTAACTCTATGTGTGTTATCGATATCTCTACATGTTTGACTAGCCAAGAAGACAAACAACCTTGCATTTTTTTACTTCTCCTTCCTTTTTTTATGAATTTGGTATTAGTATTTCCTATTTACATTACAATGAAATTAATAAAAAAAGGAATTGCTATTTATTATTGTACTTTAAACAAAAGGATCCTCCCCAATTCACTACTTCATGGGAGGATCCTGAACTTTTTTTATTTAAAAAATTTGTCAAATGGTATCTCTAAAGTAAATGTCGGTTGATAGAAAAATTCTTGACCATAATTGCCGGTATGAGTACTACATCCAACATGAAACTTATGGTTGGTAGAAAAACATCTATTCTCTCATTGAGAACTCATTTGATCTTCATAGATTTCTAGAGAAATTTTCTTACGAAGTTTTGTTATAGCATCTATAATGGCCTCCGGTTTAGGTGGACAGCCCGGCAAATAGACATCCACAGGAATTAGCTTATCCACGCCCCGAATAGTACTATAAGAATCGGTACTAAACATCCCCCCGTAATTGTACAGGCTCCCATAGCAATAACATATTTTGGTTCAGGCATTTGTTCATATAATCGAACTAAAGAAGGAGCCATCTTCATAGTTACTGTGCCCGCTATTAGTTCTAAATTAAATTTTAATATTTTTAAAAAAATTATCAATAATTAGAAGGATATTGTATCACAAAATAAATTATATATTATAAATTTAAAATATAATTTATATGTTCAAAAATATTTATTTATTATAAATTTTAATTATAAAATAATTTATATTATATATTCATAAGTATTTATTTATTATAAATTTATATTATATAAAATAAATATTTATTCTATACAATGCACAAGTTAAAATACTAGTTTAATAGAATTCATTAATTTTAATTTTGGTTTTTCTTGTCGATTACAAAGTTTGTTATGAAATTTTATAATCAAGTATTTTTAATATTTCATTATTAATACATAAAATGATAAATTCATTCAATATATCTTTTAGCATGATTAATATTAATTTGCATAAGAATAACAAAAGTTACTAGTATTGTTAATAATATTTTAAAAGCAATAGATATTGATAATTCTTTGAATTATCTATTTTTTTTCTACTATTTTAGATAGATTTAAGTCACTTATTATAAATTTTAATTCAATTTGTTGGTGAGAAAATGAATTTTACAGCATTAGAGTCAAAAATTATTTTTTTATTTTCATTATATTTAATTAGAAATTTTATGTTTTTTTTATTTTTGATATTTTAATTTTAGGTGATAAAGAAAGGAAATTGGAGCTCAAATAGATTAAAAAAATGTGACACATGACTCATTAGAATAACAAGGCTATATTCTAAATTCAAAAAACAACTCGCATGTAAAAGAATTTGACCAAAAAATAAATAAATTAGTGAACCCTTGGGGTTCACCTTTTCCCATTATCAAGGGTCTCTTTCTTTCTCTCTAGGCTCTACAAGTATGAAAATAATGAAAAGGGTGGAAGTTTATATCTCTTCAATGGTCTATGAAAATTTCTGTTTTCTCTTATTTTTTTTATGTTCTTATTTACTTTTTACATGTCTAGTTAAACACCTTGGTTTGTTGAGTAAATTTTAATGTAATCTTTGAATCTTTAAATTGGGTTATCAATTTTTTTTATTTTTTTATCTTTGTGTTTGTACTTTTTGTGCTTAATGCTTCTTTAAGACTTGATCACTTTTAAGAAGATTTTTTTTATTTTTGTGACACTTTGCAACCTCATCTCTTCCGTCCATGATATATTGTACTTCTCAAAAAAAAGAAGAAAGATAAACGTCCTTTAGTTTTGGCGGGGTTGAGGAAAATTAAATGGTAATTAGAGGCAAGAAAAAATTGTTTTTGCTTGTTTAAAGTTAATTTGACAGGAAAAAAAATCGTGTAATATTTCAGATATTTTGCATTGGACTTTGGTATTTTATCGTATAATCTTATCTACTTTTAAATGAGAAAACATTATAATTACAATTCGATTTCATTTTGGTGTTCATACCTCTTGCACTACAATCTAATTTCATGGAAGCATGAAACCAAAATGTATGACCGTTGCTATCAAACGATAGTCAGCCTCCCATGACCACATATGCCTAATGTAGAATTTTGATGAATATTCCTTCTTAATTGTATGCTAGTAAATGATCTTCATAAAGAAAAGGTCCCCGTTTGAAATAAAATACCAATCAAACGAAATTATACCCTAAGGAGCCATCACAAGTACGAAGTATAGCTACAATTCAACAAGAACATCCATATACTACCCAGAACAAAAGCAAACCATCTCATGAAGATCCAAAATTTCTCTAAATTGCAGGATACAGAAACAATAAATATATCAATCCAAACAAACAACGAAGAAAAGAAGAAAACTCCAGACCATGAGATAGTGGCAGGGCGCACGACATTGAGCAGTAGTGATATAAGAATAAGCACGAGCTACGAGAAAATTGAAAATTCCTTAACTAAAAAATCAGGCCATGTCAACGAAGGCATTGTCTCACCGTTTGATCATAATCAACCTCAGCGACGAAGACCAGTGAAGGCGGTTGACACACTAAAAACAATGATGCTCTATGAAGGAAAAGGAGGCCGACAATGTTGGAGAAGAAGGCGGGGATGCATTCAAATTCTTCATGGACAACAACATACACTTTTAGCAGAAAATAAGTTATAATGCATTCTCCATGTTTTAGTTGCCACACTCTCTTCATTTACCGTATATCATTATATCTATCCTTTTTCTCACAAGCTAATCACTGTAATTTCTTAAATTAAAACTTTTTTTTTATAGAAAAGATTTGTTGAAAGATGAAATAGATGCACGAAAAAAACATGAACTTTTTTCAAAAATCCCAACAATTAAAAATATTTTTTAAATATTTTCTGAGCAAAAAAAGAAACGTAACTTTCTGAGAAAAAAATCTTAATCACACACTACTCTTGATGCGGTCCCAAATGAGCACCTTGAGAGGTTAAATTCACTAAAAACAAAATGGATGTTAGCACTTAGAAGAATGGGGAATTTTGTGGTACATTTTAGCAGGTTTGTGTTATTCAAATTTTACCCATGACTATTAATTATTTCATTTAAGTCTCTCAGTAAAGGTTAGCATAAAAGCTTATTCCATCTTCAACCTCTTGGACAGTAAATGAAGACTCCAAAGAGAATCAATGCCCATTTACGAATGATTGACTAAATTGGAACACTTTTAAAAACTAAATATCAAAATGGAATTGTTTTGATACGAATTATTAACATAGGGTTATTTTGACTATTAATCAAACAATTCACTAATCAAACTAACTAGTTTCATGTCATGTAAGCAATCGTAGTCAAACTAGTAAATTTGACTTTGACTATCTATATGACATGAAACTAGCTAAACATAGACAGTCAAAGTCAAATTTGCTAGTTTGACTGTAATTGCTTACATGGCATGAAATAAAACTAGCTAGTTTGATTATGACGTTTCATGTCACGTGACAGTTAATTTTGCATATTAATTTCTCTTTATGAATACATCAACATTTTAATACAAAATTTACAATTAAAATTAATTTTATCACATATTTAAAATACATTAAAAAAAACAAGTGGCATCAAATTCACTACTTTGACGGCCTATATGACATAAAACTAGTTAATTTGACTAACAAATTAACTCAGTCAACGGTAAAAACAATTTTATACCGGTAATATGTTTTGGAACAAACTTATTTTAGTATTTAAATTTTAAAAATGCTCTAGTTTGTCCAATCAACCCCCATTCACAGTGAATCAAACAAGTATCAAAATCGACAGCTTTTATTGAAGACGTATCAGGATCTTCTCATGTGCAATTACGAAATACAGAAAAACACAAATAACTGCAGAGTGAGAAATAGCTAGGAGCATGTGAGGCGTTGCCTATGTTATGTTAGAAAGTAAATCAAACAACTTCTTAAGACATAGACTATAGAGAAGTCCACACAAAAAAACTATCTAGTTGCTTTTATCTATGTTGTATCGTTGCTCACCTCCCACTGCCATTGATCCCCAAGTATGACTTTACACTAAAGCAAAAATGAGTGATAAAAAGGGTCCACAATCCGCGGGAAGATAAGCAAGAATGTGGGGCCCAATGGATGGCCCACGGTCAGAAATTGGCTCAATCCACCAAAGTCACGCGTAATGGATCCGATGAATCGCTCACTCACCCCCTCGATGAGGACAAACAACATAGTTATATAAATTTATGTCATCCATCAGAACCCTCCAGAGAGAAGTGCACGGTGCCATACTCTAGAGTGAGCTATGGCTTCTTCTCCTAATCGCTTAGCTGCTCTCTGTCTCTCTTCCCTTCTTCTAACTTGGTTTCTACGTGTAGCTGCTGAAGAAACCAGTTCATCTCCCAAAATTGGCCAGGGCTACCGTCTGATATCCATTAAAGATGCCCCTGATGGTGCCCTTGTAGGACTCCTCCAAGTTAAGCAGAAGAACAATATCTATGGCCCTGACATTTCCCTTCTACGCTTCTATGTCAAGTAAGTCATAGTATCTTTATGCATTAACATTTTCTCCATGAAACTGTTGAAAGATGAAGTAGGAGTAGTTAATCCCACATTGGCTAGAAAATGGCTTAACGAAGTATATATAAGAGATGTGGCCCATACATTTGGTGTCCTGAGATTTTTTGGTGGGGACATGTTGTCTGGTTCTCGTAATTCTTGTCATTACTCATTAGCTTGTTAATAGAAACACATTCTGAACCATCTTTCATTGTTCTTGGATTTGCAGGCACGAGACTGAGAACTGTTTGAGGGTACACATTACTGATTCAAAGAACCAAAGGTGGGAGGTTCCCTACAACCTTTTGCCGAGGGAGCAACCACCGGCTCTGAAGCAAAACATTGTGTGGTCGAGGAAGAAGAACCTAATATCAGTGTCAGAGGAGTACTCTTTCTCTGGCTCTGAGCTTGTCCTCAGCTATACTTCAGACCCGTTTAGTTTTGCAGTGAAAAGGAAGTCAAATGGGGATACCTTGTTTGACTCCAATTCTAACGAGTTTAACACATTGGTCTTCAAGGACCAGTACTTGGAAATTTCTACCAAATTGCCCAGTGATGCTTCTTTGTATGGTTTGGGAGAGAACACACAGCCACACGGGATCAAGCTGTACCCAAATGACCCTTACACTTTGTATACCACTGATGTATCAGCCATTAATCTCAACACTGATTTATATGGAGCACACCCTGTGTACATGGATCTCAGAAATGAAGGTGGCAAGCCTCATGCGCACGGGGTTCTGTTGCTGAATAGCAATGGGATGGATGTGTTCTACAGAGGAACCTCTCTGACGTACAAGATTATTGGAGGGGTGCTCGATTTTTACTTCTTTGCTGGACCCACGCCTCTGAATGTTGTTGATCAATACACTTCCTTAATTGGCAGACCAGCTCCAATGCCTTACTGGGCCTTCGGTATGCTTCACTTTTCACTCTCTCGTATCACTGTATTTCACGTTCTGTTATTATTATTATTATTTGTGACATTTTGCATATTCTATTTAGTAAGTCATTTGGGTGCCGCAGAACTACTCCCCATTATATAAAATATTATTGAGAGAGGAATTATTAATTGAGAAAAGTGGGGCTTGCCATATGTTAGGCGATAATCCTTAATTGACAAATAATTCTTGCCTTGGATAGAGGGAAAGAAATTAATGTTTTCAACTCTGTAATTGTAAGTTCAATGAGTTTCTTTATGACCCACAGGGGTGAGATGAAATGGTAAGGGTCTCATCTCCTTTAACCAGGTCTTGTGTTCGAGCTTGGGAATGGAACACCTTTAAAACTTGTGAAGGAGCGCTTTACTCCCATAAACTAGGCCTACCCGGCGTGGAGTGGTGAACCACTTGTCCACCATTTTTTTAACAAAAAAATGAGTTTCTTTATGTGTGAGATTAAGGGAGCAGATCCTTGGTGTGCATAGCATAATGCATTTGAGATGTTTTTTGATTTACCATATCTGTGACATTGAATGATTGGGATGTTTTCTTTGTTAGGTCCGCAAAATTATTATAATTTCTGAATCTATTTGTATTATGTGTATACTGGCAAAGGTGCAAAGCTTTTTGGTTTTATTTTAATTTTAATTGTTTGGTAATACCTTTTAGGTTCACAAGAAATGATATGGCCATACATAAAGTTGGAAATTTAACCATATATAAAATAAAAGAGAAATCCTGAATAGTAGAAAATGAAATTTGACAAAATCAAATCTTATATCAATGGAGTCAAAGATCGAACGTTCTATTCGTGCTTTCTCGTACAGAACATTCCATACTAGATAACAAAACAACAACAGAACTTTGTCCCACTAGGTGCTACTAATTAGCAAAGTGAAAATAAAATAATCTTCACTCGTAAACTTTGTCAAGGAACTTTGGTTTTTTTGACATGCATTTATTATGTATAAAGCAATTTTTGGGTCTTTTTCACGAACCATTACGCATTATTACCGATCATTCTGTCCTCCTTTCTTTTCTTTTTCTTTAGAGGTGGTAATGTATCCGTATCTGTATAAAAATATTGTTACCATGTGTAGTGAAATAAGGTTACCGTTGGATCATGGGAAATATATATCGGTAGGGCTATTTAATATAAACTAATCCATTTATCTTAAAGACAGGACAGGCAATTCGTTCTGTTTATATCAATGCTTACTGCTTAGTCATACAATATAATAACGAGGAAAACATGGATTGGGTGAAAATAACAAAAGATTTTGTGTTGTAACTCTACTCGAGCATTTACTTTTGAATTCTGTATTTTTATGGTAAATATTCTTTTCAGTTTTCTCCATTTTACTTGCTTCATTTCTACGTTTCTACATCACTTGGTAATTAAATATATGTGTCGGTAGCATTGATCATTATGCTTTGCTTCCAGACCTAGCTTAAAATATCAGACATGTTTTACTTCTCAAATATAATACCTGTCTGCCAGAACTATCATTTCTATGAAGATAGTTTGTTTGTAAAGGGTATTTGACCAACATGCTAACTTATTTTATTTGGTACATTATAGGATTCCACCAATGCAGATGGGGCTATCACAACCTATCAGTAGTAGAAGATGTTGTCGAGAATTACAAAAAGGCTAAAATCCCACTTGATGTGATCTGGAATGATGATGATCACATGGATGGCCACAAGGACTTTACGCTCAATCCAATTAACTACCCTCGTCCAAAGCTTTTAGACTTCCTAGACAGAATACATAGCATTGGCATGAAATACATTGTAATCATTGATCCAGGAATTGCTGTTAACTCCAGTTATGGGGTATATCAAAGGGGTATGGCTAATGATGTTTTTATCAAGTATGAAGGTGAACCCTTCTTGGCCCAAGTTTGGCCAGGAGCAGTATATTTCCCTGATTTTCTCAATCCAAAAACAGTTTCCTGGTGGGTTGATGAGATCCGTCGCTTCCATGAACTGGTCCCTGTTGATGGCCTATGGATTGACATGAATGAAGCTTCAAATTTCTGCTCTGGAAAGTGCACAATTCCCAAGGGAAAGGTGTGCCCAAGTGGAACAGGACCTGGGTGGATATGTTGCTTAGATTGCGAAAACATCACAAGCACACGGTGGGATGATCCTCCCTACAAAATTAACGCTTCAGGAGTACAGGCTCCTATAGGTTTCAAAACCATAGCCACTAGTGCAGTTCACTATAATGGTGTTTTGGAGTATGATGCTCACAGTATTTATGGTTTCTCTCAAGCCATTGCAACTCACAAGGGCCTTCAAGGGCTTCAAGGAAAACGGCCTTTCATTTTGTCCCGCTCCTCTTATGTGGGTTCAGGCAAATATGCTGCACATTGGACTGGTGACAATAAGGGCACGTGGGAGGACTTAAGGTACTCAATATCCACAATGCTCAATTTTGGAATATTTGGGGTGCCAATGGTTGGTTCAGATATATGTGGTTTCTATCCAGCTCCCACTGAAGAGCTTTGCAATAGGTGGATTGAAGTTGGTGCCTTCTACCCTTTCTCAAGGGACCATGCAAACTACTACTCCCCTAGACAGGAACTTTACCAATGGGAATCAGTAGCTGAGTCTGCTAGAAATGCTTTAGGTATGAGGTACAAGCTCCTCCCATATCTATACACCCTGAACTATGAGGCTCATATTAGTGGAGCCCCAATTGCAAGGCCTCTTTTCTTCTCATTTCCAACTTACACTGAATGTTATGGTCTCAGCACTCAGTTCTTATTAGGGAGCAGTCTAATGATTTCTCCTGTGCTTGAGCAAGGAAAAACAGAAGTTAAAGCACTCTTCCCTCCTGGAACCTGGTACAGTTTGTTTGATTTAACTCAGACCATTGTGTCAAAAGATGGAAGCTATGTTACCCTTGATGCACCTTTGCATGTGGTCAATGTGCATTTGTATCAGAATACCATTCTTCCAATGCAACAGGGTGGAATGATATCTAATGTTGCTAGAATGACACCCTTCAGACTCATTGTGACCTTCCCGGCTGGTGCAACTGAAGGAGAAGCCAAAGGGAACCTATTCCTTGATGATGATGAGCTGCCAGAAATGAGGCTTGGAAATGGCTATTCAACCTACGTTGATTTCCATGCAACTGTCAAAGAACGAACCGTGAAGGTTTGGTCAGAAGTCCAAGAGGGCAAGTTTGCTTTAGATAAAGGATGGGTTATTGACACGATAAATGTGTTGGGATTAAACCGAAATGGAGCACTACCTAAAATTGAGATTGATGGAGAACCATCGGTGGGTATCTCAAACGTGCAAGTTAGTACAACTCAACATAAGTACTTGTATGGGCCGGGAGACGGAGATAAGATATTGATGGTAGGGTTGAAGGGATTGAATATCCCTGTAGGTAAAAATTTTGTGGTGACCTGGAAAATGGGATCATAAGTCGAGATTCTCACCTTAATTAATTGAGACTTTGTAACTTCCTTTTATGTTTTCTATAAATCTCATTACCATTGTGGAAGGGAGAAATTATTACGTTGCTCTGGACTATGATGGTCTTAATTAATCTTCATGTGACTAGTAATCAAGTTTTATTAACTCTTTTTCGTAAACTAAAAAATTTAGTTATGTATCAGGTGAAGGTGAAGGTGAAGGTGAAGATTGATCAAGACCATAACCACATGATGATTTTGAACCATGTAATAATTTATGTGTGGAAGGAGAGGAATGAGGTAGAATTAAGCTCGTCCTTTTCCATTTATTCTAATAGAGGCTTTTGGATTTAACTGCCTCTCAATGTTGAGTCTTTGAAATGCTTGAATGCAAATATCGTTCTGCCTTTGGTGCCTAGTGGAATCCTCCATTTTCAGATATTTGTGTAATAAATTAAACTTTTCTATTGTATAATATATGTAGCCAAGACAACGTACGGTAGTTACCTAGTCATAATATCCCAATTCATGCGAAGACACGTGCACAAGCAAGCATTATTGAGATTAAAATCCTGAGAAATGTTGGCCTGTCAAGTTACAAATGTGTTTCTCGAACTATCTATCAAACGCAACGTATTTCCTTCTGACAATATCGAAAAATTGAGCTCTAAAAATCTCGAGACAGTATTGAAGAGCCACAATAAGAAATGGGGGCACGGTAGCTTTGTTTTAAGTTTATTTATCCAAAATTTTGTCCACCAAAAGGTGTTCTATACCAAATGCACCCAAATTCAAAATGAATGAAAAGTTGTATCTTTTTATGAAAATATGCGTGTATTTATGAAAAAGTGTATGTATAAAAAGTTATATTCTTTTGTGAAAATGTATGCTCTTTCATGAAAAGATATATGTATTCATGAAAAGATGCAAATATGAAAAGTTATATTTTTTAATGAAAGTATGTAGTCTTTCATTAAAAATGTCTTTTTTCACCAAAAGTCATGAGATATGACTCTTCAACAAAAGTTAAAAGATGTGACTCTTCATCAAAAACCATGTGTCTCTTTAAAAGACTATATCTCTTTACCCAAAGACATAAGATAGTCTATAAATAGAATCAATCTGTATACAGAAAAATAGACAATGAGAATAGTAAGACATTGATTTCTTGCATTCAAATTACTTCTTTTTTTCCTTATATGCAAAGAGAATTAGAAATTCTGTAAATTACCATTAATGATATGCTTGATGTCGGGGTGCAAACTACCATTAATCGAGGACTTTTTGGGTTTTGGTGTTTGGATCTAAACTAACACTCAAACAACGGAAAAATAATGAAATATAACCCTGATCAACCCATCCAATAAAGTGCAATACAAAAGATATGAACGAATTGTTCAGAGTTTATGATTAACAGGGTGTTTTTTTTGGCACTTCAACGAGACTGATCTCTTCGATTCTACACTGCAAAACTGTTTCTTGACCTTTTATATGTAGGAAAAGCCTTTTATTTGAATTTCTAACCTTTGGGAGCTCTTTTGATTGTTGGAGCAACTTTCTTCCTTTTCTCTTTATTCATCTTATTGATATCTTGCTGAGTTGATCCTAACATTTTTTTTAATGATCTTTCAAATGGTAAACTTTTGAAATCTTTGCTTCATTCAGAACTTGAATATCAGCAAGCATGTGATGATGCAAATTTGGAATGAATTCAATTTTACAAGGTAGGCCTTGGAAAGTGATTCTTCATTAATTATGATGCAAGCATTTTTCTAATGGTGGTTTTAGACATTCTGATCATGAGTACCTCACTTGATGTTGCATCTAATCTTGACAACTTCGTTCGAATATGTGAATAATGAGATGCTGCGGATGATGATTGATAATTTTTTGGATTATTTAATTTTTCTTATTATGTATAGGAGTTTTGAGTCACTTTTTTATGAAATTTATCTCATTTTGTCCAAAATAAATAAATTTTAGAATGAACAAGGTTATTTATTCTATTTTCTGAATTTTAAGGTTAAATTAATCTATAGGTCCCTATAGTTTTATAGAGTTTTTAATTAGGTTCCTATAGTTAAAAATACTTTTAAAAAGTTCTTATAGCTTAAAAAGTTTGTAATTAAATTTCTACACGATATAACTCCATTAATTTATATTTGATTTAATTGTACTTAGACTCCTAACTTTTTTCTTATTTACAATTAAGTCCAACTATAGGTGGTATGCAAAAATGGGAAACGAGTTAATAAAAGTGTTAAAGGTGAAAGTTGAATCCCCAACGTTAAGGTTCACTAACAACAGTAAAACCACTAAGCTAATAACTTTATTTGATATACAAATAAAAATTATATTATATATAACTTAACATGAAAAATAAAATTACACATATATTTATTACTACTAAATTAAATAATATTAACATTATTTAAACTAATAATATTAATATTAATAAATATAAATTAATAATATATACCAAGGACCAAAATTACACATATATTTACTACTAGTAAATAAATAATATAATATTATAAAACAAAATAGACAATAACTTATACTTTTTAATACATATTTCTTAATTATAACTTAATCACTCTATTTTAAAGAATTTTCTTTTTTATAAAATTGTGTTTTTTTACTTTATTTTTTCTACACATTTTAGTAACTGAAATAAAATATTATTATCGATGAAATAATTCTTTATATATATTTCACTAAAAAAGTACATTTATATCATATATTTCCAATTAACTTTTTTGATATATTTTTTTTATTTTTTGAATTTTAATAAGCAATTTTTTTTTACTTTTTTACAAGAAGGAGGATTAGTGCTCTAATGGATCAAGAAATAGGATCAAAAAAGCAAGACTTTTGCTATGTACACTCCTCCCATTTGCTAAATACACTCCCCTTTTTAAATTTTTTTATATATAATTACTTAAATAACCTTAATTTTTATCTATTTTAAACATTATTTATTACTCGTTTGTTTCACCGTCCTCTCACATCTAGTTTCAACGTACTACCCCACTTGTAGTTTCATTGCACTCCCCTTTTAATTTCACTATACTCATTTACTTGTGGTTTCATTGCACTCTGTTCCCTCATTTTTCTTCTTGAAATTTTCCAGCGATTTTATTTCTAGCTAATAGAAATCTTATTCAAAATAGTTAAGAAAGGGGGGAGTGCAGTAAAACCACAAGTGGGAAGTATGGTAAAACCAAAGGAGGAATGTGATGAAACCATAAGTGAAAGAGTATGGTAAAATTAAAAGGGAGAGTGTGTGAAACAAGACAACCGAGGAATAATGTTTAAAAAAGATTAAAAAAATAAGGTTATTTAAGTAAGTTATATAAAAATTAGAAAAGGGAAGTGTATTTAGCAAATGGGGGAAATGTAAATAGCAAAAGCCAAAAAACAATTTAAAAGAAAGCCTTTAAGAGTCTTGGGCTTGTCTCTTTAGTATGGATTATCCAGCCCACATATAAAAGGACAAGAAATGAGAGAACTAAGATTTTTTTTTTCTCACTCATTTTCTAATTCAGAGCCCCCATCAAGTGTTTTGGTTTTCTGCTTCTCTAAGAGCTTTACAACAAAAAGGATTATTAGGGTGGGAGCTCCTGTCTCTTCAAGTGTTAATGGAGTTTTATCATTCTTTCTCTTCCTTTTTTGTTATCTTTTACTTTTCTATATCTAGGTAAGCTTTTTATTTTATTTTTTTTGGTTGAGGTTAGGTGAATTTCTAAGTAACTTATGAATCTTTGATTTGAGAATTTTAATGAAAGTTTGTTGTTCATATTTTTGTATTTGTATTCTCTTTCCTCAATACTTCTTGACACTTGATCACCTTTAGGAAGATTTTTAATATATTTAATGAATGAGAATTTTCTCTATAGAAATACTTTGAGATATAACCTTAGCAATCTTTTAGACTAGAGATAGTCATTACATATTCGTTATCGTTAGGGATTTCTAATTTTAATGCTTATTCCTATTTAATTTCACCTAGGGTGCATTTGGTAGACAAAAAAAACTTTCATGCCCAGTAATCATGATTCCTGGGAATCATGAATCTTGGGAATTATGATTCCTAGAAATTACTATAATTTGATTGGTTAGTCATAAATATTCTTGGGAATATTTGTATATGTTTCTTAGGAATAAAACATTTTCACGTTTACTTTTAATAAAAAATTTCTAAAAAATTTAATTATTTATCACATTAAATGAGTTAATAAGGGTAATGTGATATTTTTACCATATAAAATTATTCTCTCAACTCGAAAAAGTTAGATTCTCACCTCCCTCATGGTAATAATTTTGTAAGAAAAATAAGTAAAAAAATTCCTGAGAAATAATGTTTTTTGGGAATATTATTTTTTAAATAGTAAACCAAACATGGAAAAAAAATTCCTAACTACAGATTCTTGGAAAACTAAAACGTCCCCTTAAGGAATTAAGGTTGTTAATTAGGAATAAAGGTTTAATTGCCTAAATAATTAGGATTTAAATAAATAAATAAATCCAGTAGACAAAAGGAAAAATAAAATTGAACTACAAACCTAAATTAGGAATTATAGGTGAAATAGGATGAGCTTCAATCTCAACTTTTTTTCCGACTAATTTAAACCAATTTTCTTTGCTTTCTTCCATATTAAAATATAAAAGTCCAAAAATAAATCTTTCTTATTTTTATTTAAATTTTATTCTTTTTTTTTCTTTAAACAAATTAATTATAAATCATCTTTCTTGGTTCCTATTAAAATTACGTTTGGTAAATTACATATCATCTTTCAATCATTGAGAACGATACTCGGTCTTACCATTTTAATTTATTATTTGCAACAACTCGATACACTTGCCATGGTCTCATCAAGTTTTTGGTGTCGTTGTTGGGGATTGATTTACTACTTCCAGTAGATCAAAGGTAATTTTTAATTAAAACTTATTGTTCATATTGGTATTTTCTCTTATTTACGTTCTTTTTTTTTTTCTTTCTTTTCTTTTTAGGATTTCTTACCAAATTTTATTTATTTGTTTTATGTTCTTTCTCTTCTTTATAAATCTACAATTTTAATCCTTCTTGATTTCTTCTTGGCAGTTTATGCATGAAACAATATAGCCTACAAAATTACTATTCAACCCAAAGACAAAAAAGAAAGCAAGGAGAATTAGAAAGGAGACAAATAGAAGAAAGAAAGGAAACAAAGCAACTGTATCTTCAACCAATGAATCAATTGTTCAATCATCAAAAGAATAAATGGCTGACAAGAGGTAAAGGCATTGGTGGACCTACTAATTATGCCCCAAAGACGAGCTTTATTACCCAATTAAAGGCCACAATTGCACAATTCCACCAAGGCTTATACGAGTTATATAAGCCAACACATTTGTTGGATTACCTATGAAGGATTCAAACCTACACTTGGAGATGTTTATGCAAATTTGTGAAATTGTTCAAATCCAAAGAGATTAATATAAGGCATCATGCCTAAATTAACCCATTTTATTTTTTAAAAAAAAGTTTAGGAAAATAATAATAAGAACAATAACAACAACAATAATAACTAAAAAAATAATAATAACAACAACAATAATAAATGAAATGTAGAGAGAAAAAAAAAAGATAGAATGACTTACCTCAAAGCAAAAATTCTTAATGGACATAATGCTTAAAATCTTCAAAAACAACTCTTGTACCTCAAACTTCAAACTCCAAGAATAATTAAAATAAATTAATTAATTAAGTAATAAACCTTATGATTTACACTAGGTCCATATGATGTATTTTTTTTTAATTCTTCTAATGTTTAGTAGTTTCATCCTTATATAGGCAAATGAGGGAGTGCAAGAGAGAGCTTCTGCCATAGTTAGATGGCTTACTTCCAAACCATTTTTCAGCAAGAGAGGTCAATTTTGGTTTAATGGTCAGAAATATGAATTGTAAATCTTTCTTTTTCAGCATTCCAACAATATAAAGAACATCTCATTTAGAGAAATATAGCTCAAAATATGACCTCTTCTTTTCATGTTGCCCAACATAAAAAAAAATGGATTCATTAATTTTATTTCTCTTCAAAAGTTCTCTCTTTTTTTTCTCCATTTTATATTTTAAATATTTTATATATCCAGACAAAATTGGGTATTCATAGTACAATTATTTGTTTTCTTAAGATGTATGCATTACCTTAAATAACAAATTAAATAAAATGAGACAAAAAGTATTAATTTTACCAAACAATTTAAATTCAATCATCTACTTATTACCTCCTCAATTTCAAAATAAGTTTCATTTAGATTTTTAACAAAGATTAAGCAAAACAATAAATAATTTTTCTATTTCAATTCAAGCAAGATAGTCTCCCGTAAAAGGTATATATGGTCTTAAAAAAAAACTTAATGAATGGAATAATTCTATCAAATCATCCTTATTATTTATTATCAATTTTAAGATTAATTGCATCACATTAATTATTTATTTGGGGCAAAATTAGAATAAAAAGTAAATGTTTTATTGAAAATCCAAAAAATCACTTCATATAATTTTTTTTAGTGTTAAAATGTTCCTTATTTTGAAATAGAAAGAATACTTTTCAGTTTTCAACTCCAAACTTGTCAATTCCCAATAATTTTTCAACTTCTAATTAACTTGTTAACTATCAATTAATTTTTCAATCATTTATGTGAAATAAAGTCATTGTTGTAAGATTATGTTTTTAGGTATTATCGTGATTAGGAAGTTCTCTAAATGATTGTCTTATCCAAGATTTTAATTTTGATCCACCTCATAAGAGTACAATTTTGCTTATTATTGCATTCATCATTGTTGGTACTTTAAATTGGTCTGTACACCCAATCAAATAAAATCATAATATATATATATATATATATATATATATATATATATATGTTAATAATATTTATTTTAGATACAAAACATGCATTCGTTTGCAAATATTAAAATCGTCATTTATACAATAGATTCAGCGTAGACCCCGTCTAGTCGAGCAGAGCCCACGCTGGATTAAGGCATACAAGATCACAAAATTTGGATTTTGGTTAGAGTTTGGCATTACTCTGCTCTAGCTTTGTTGTTCAATAAAACAAAGTTGAACACTAATTTGACCGTATGGTCGATTATTAGGTGAACAAACGTTTACTTACAATAGAAATGACCCGTGTTTTAGCCGACAAAGGCGTCACTCTCGCTAATTGTTTCGGAGTTATTCATTGAAGTTTAACTAGTGTGTTTTTATTTTTGTTTGACATTTCACAAGGGTTGACGTACCCTTGTTTCTTCAAACGTTAATTGAATTTGTGTCATGCCTTTAAAATAAATAAATAAACCGATGTTCAACCGTTTACGGGCAATTTATGAGTATCGGGTCATGCCTTCTATGAATAATTAATACAAGCCCATTTTTTAAAATAATTTCAAATTTTTATGTAAATATTTCACTTATATTAAATATCTTATATAATTGCATTTGATTCAAGATGGAGCTAAATATAAATCCCAATGTCGTATTTAAGGTTTTTTTAATGAATTGTTCCTCTGTTTGCAACTAAGTAAAATGGACAAAAGTAGTGATATCTGTAAAGACTATGATGCTTAAGTTGTTAATAGACTAGGCAAGGTAGCAATGTATTAGAACAAACAAAAGACTTGATTAGGAGGAGAGTTTTAATATCTATAGGTGTGAGTAGCCAATAAGGTGTAACAGCAATTGTCAGCAAGTCGCCTCATCTTAATGTGAAATGTGATGGATGCCTATAAATTTGGCTTGGAATCTATGGTCAAGGTTAATTTTGTCATTTCCCATAGCACATGATGTGATAAAAAAAAATAGAAAGGCGTTACATGTGATGCACTTTGACACTTCACAAGGGTACTTTAGTCACTTGCATGAGTAAGACTAGTCTTATGATGTGCGCTTCAGTTGAAAAGGTTGTTAAGTGAATCTAGACCATTTTAGGCATCACAATTCTAAGCTGAGTTACCTCAAAGGCCGTTAGACTAGTTTATGTGCTCTCAATTTCGCGTTTGACACCATTATTGAGGCCCATTATTGAGCAATATTCGTCATTACACATTACCTACATAATATATTTCGATAGAGGAGTGATGACTACTTGTGTGTGTTAGGCTAAGGTATTGATGTATTGTTAAGTGATTTGTAACGATTTATTGTGATGAAGGTGGGATAAATTATTTAGTGAGGATGAAAGTGTATTTAAGATAAATGTGCAACACCTAACTTGGTAAGGGTATTAGTCAATGAGTAATAAGAATGATAAGTAAAGTATTGTCTCATAAAGACTCGATTTGAGAACTATGTACTAATTTTTGGCATTAGTTAAGTGGATTAAAGGTTAAGTTGCCATGGTTAGTAGTTAGTTGCATAATAAAAACTTGGACTTCAACTTCACAAAATTGACACACAAGACTTAAGAACAAATAAAAGTAAATCATGACCCCTTATTTCTAGTTTTTAGTCTTACTCTCTCAAATTTCACCCTTATACCTTATTTCAACACTCGAATACACTCAAGAACCTCATTTTAGAAGTTGAAGACAAAGAAAAGCACTCTTTAAAGGCTCATTTATAATTTCTCACCATTATTAACAATCTCATTTCTATTAAAATGAATTAAAATATTGCACATATTAATTTATCAAAAAAGAGACTGTAATTTTTAAAATAAAAAGAAAAGATAGCCTAATGCTATAATTTAAGTATGGAAGAGATTGAAGGGTGTACTTTACTTTTTTTTTAATTTAAAACATTTTTATTTTAAAATCTAAAGAATTAATACTCAATTCTAAAAATGTAATATTATTTTATGAAAAAAAATACTTTTTAAAACTCACTTAATGTCACAATTAAATATAGAAAAAATATTCTAATCAAATACTCTATTAATACAATGTTTTTCTTTTTGGTATATAATGGCAACAAGAAGGTTTTTTGAACTGAGACTTCATGCAAACTACTCTAACCCTTCATTACTAGATCGATCCTAGTAGCTTATTAATACAGTTTTTATATTATTATTTGATATTGTATTATTAAATTATTTAACAGTCATTATTACTTGAAAGACTTGAGTTTTTAATATGTTAACAAATTATTAAATAATGAATAAAAAATTACATTAATTTTTTTTGTAGGACCACAAGTATCCTATATGAAAAAACATTTTCGTCCGAGTTGGGTAAGACCACTATGGACAACAAAATTGTTCTTCTGAGTATTTAATGTAGTTGTATACCTAAATCTTAACCTCGAGACCAATGGTTACGCTGAGACAACTTCATGTCAGTCGATTCACATGTTCAGTGGTAACTTTGCATTAAATTAAAAAAGGGTAAATATGTTTTTAATTTCTCAAAAATAAGAAAAATTTTATTTTTAGTCCTTTAAAAATAAAACGTCTCCATTTGATCCCTCATATATAAAAATGCATCATAAGCAGATACTATTTCAAAAAACGAGGGACCAAAAGGAGATATTTTTCATAAAAGACAAGGATCGCATATGAAACCTTTTTATAAATGAGAAATCAAAATGAGATAATTTATTGTCAAGGAACTAAAAATGAAAACTATCTTATTTGAAAGGACAAAAAATATATTTAAATTAATTTAAAATATTTAATGGATTTCAAAATATATTATTATTAATTTATTTATTAATAATTCACGCCTCACGTTGTTTTAAGAAAAACTAATAATAGTAAAAGCCTTAAAGTTATTAGTGGTTTTTAAAGCAATTTATAAAATGTGTTCTAATTTTTATTTTGTCAAAATTTTAAATTATTAAATTTACTCTTATATTATAAATTACAATACATAATTTGGAGAGTGAAATTTTTACTTTTCTCTTTCTCCATCAGACGTAGAATTCCCAATATTTTCTTATCACTTCTTTTTTCTTTATCTATATATTTGACCTTCTTTTAACCACGTATTTCTGTTAATCAACTTCTTCTTATTATCTCTACATTGAATTGTAATAATTTTTTAAAATAATTTGTAAATAATAAAAAATAACTTTATATTATAATTTATTTTTTTTAAAATTTAAAATATGGTTTATGCATTTAAAATATT
Organism: Spatholobus suberectus; assembly: GCA_004329165.1. Classification (NCBI taxonomy): domain Eukaryota; kingdom Viridiplantae; phylum Streptophyta; class Magnoliopsida; order Fabales; family Fabaceae; genus Spatholobus; species Spatholobus suberectus. Next base: position 5,192,017 of record CM014735.1, read on the forward strand.
ATTAAAAGTATTTATTATAAATTTTAACGATATAAAAATAAACATTTATAATGTGTAATGCATGATGCATAGGGATGACAATTCTGTCCAGACATTATGGGCACCTGTAAAAAAATATTTACAATGAGTAGGATAAATACCCACTTAATGAAAACGGGGCCCAAAACGAGAATTTACCCACAAAACTTAATAGGAATGAGTGCGAGTATAGGTACTATAGTACCCACCCCGCCCCATACTCGCACCAATATAAATATAATTTTTATTCAAATATTTCTCATATATATATATATATATATATATTAGTTTAATATTTAAAATATACTCTTAACTCATTTTCTTTTGCAATCAACTTTAACAATTAGAACATTACATTTAACGGGGCATTTGTTTTAGGTATCATATTATATTTTCAGAAATCAAATTCTCCAAAATATTATGATTAGGAATTTTATTTTTAGGTATATTTAAAAAAGGGTTTGGTTATATTTTAATATTTTTTAAATTTTTAAATAATTTAAATAAAAAATAAGTAAAAATGGAACTTACAAATATGATAGAAAATAACTTTTCATGATCTTATAGGAATATCACTTTCTCACCCCTTATCATAGAAATAAAAATTGTCTAAAACATGAGAATGTAACTTTTTTGAGAATTAAAAACACCTAAAAATCTTTTTTCATAACCTTCTAATAAATATGGGAATAAATATTCTTACCTTCATATTTGAACGGGAAAATATGATGTGAAACAAACACCCCTAAGAATGATTATATTTATAATGTTACAGTATATGATTATGAATGAATGATTTGAGAATTATTTTTCAATTCTATTGTAGTAGTTTTTAAATAATACTTTTTTATTGATTTATTAATTTTACACTTAATTAAAGTACAAATAACATTTACAGTACAAGCATATAAATACCCCACAAATACAAAGATGAAGATTAAAAATGTTATCCACACAAATATAAGGTGGATAATAATATTTTTTTAAAATACAAATATAAAGACAAATTCTGTAATATCCTAATCAGATCTTACAAATTGTCATTCTTAATAATGTATGAAATAAAGTAGAGTAAATTACACTGACATGTCTTAAGATTTTTTTTAGATTGTACATGATTTTTCCTTTTTTTATCCTTACACTAACTCTCTTAATTGTTTGAAAACATTACATTGACACTCCTTATACATTACACTAACTCCCTTTAATTATTTGAAAAATATTATATCATGTACTCCTATAAAAGAAATTATTATAAATATTAAAAAAATAAAGAAATTATGTACAATATAAAAAAAACTTTAAAAACTGTCAGTGTAATTTATTCAATAAAATACTATAGTTAAAAAAAATAACCAAGGAAAAGAACAAAAATTATACGTTAAAATAAATTAGGAGGCTAGGTCACTTTTATAAACTATTTATCGATTTAGGGTTCTTTTGAAACATATTATCAAAGTGGGGTGTGTAACACCCCAAATTTCAAATGCTATAAATAAACCACGAGCTAGCTCTTAGTAGAACCCTTCCCATATGTTATTAGACAAAAGATGTCTTAAGAGTTATTGTTATTATATTTATTATTATTGTTATTATTATTATTATTATTGTTTTTAATACCTTAGTATTATAAATTGTAAGAATATTATCATAGAACTCAAAAGAGCATTTAAGGCCCAATAGGGGACTAAAACCCTACTAAGCCACATACCCACCCACATGTTATAAGAAGGGAATAGAGAAGGAAGGTTAGGTTTAGCCATCACAAAATAGAAGAAGAAAGAAGTTAGAAAGAATGAGAAGAAAAGGGAAGAAGAAAAAGAAGAGAAGAATGAGGAATAGAAACCGGCGAACCTAAACTCTAGAACTCAATTTTGCGTGCTCCTAAAGGTGAATGCTCTCCTCCCGTGTCCTTCCTTGTTCTTGTTCCTCTATTATATTTTCCTTCCTTATACCTAAATTTAGGGATTTGATGAGTTTTGAGGAGATTGTGAGGGAGTAAGGAATTTATAGATTAAATTAAACAATTATCAATGTAGAAGAGTGATTAAGAATCTAGTTATTTATTTGGGAGCATTTAGAAACCAAAGGCAATAGGAAAAAAAAACTAAAATTAGTACCTCGAATCTGTCTGGCGGGATTAGATAACCGCTGAGCGACTTTTCTTCAAAAACTGGATTCCGCGTTTATATTAGGCGCGCGGACCTGCTGGGCGGGATGAAACATCCGCTTGGCGGGTTGGATCCTGACGCGAACCTGCTGGGCGGGTGCAATACCCGCTGGGCGGGTTGGGTTCCAGCGCAAACCCGCTGGGCGGGTTTTTTGGACCGCTAGGGCGGATATGACTTACTATTACGTTCCTTGTGTTTGTAAACTCCCTTTGGCAGTGTTTAACTCATAATTATTTGTTTTTTTTATGTCTTGTTGAATTTATATTGTATGGTTGTTATTTACTTTGAAAAAATAAGTATGGTATGAAATTATGCCTATGATTCATAATAAAAGTCTATGAAAGCTGTAAGCATTGTATGTGACTATGCATCATAACATTTGAGTTATGTGATGAGGAAAGTATGTAGGAATCTGGCTGGTGAAGGCCGTGATGGGTTGTTTAACCTTAGCCTTAGGGGTTATCCAGTTGGGAAAACTCCAATGGTCCATGCTGATCCCATGGAGCCGGAGCGTACTGGCAAAACTAGGTAACCCTGACTAGTTACCGGAGGATATCATGCTAGTTGAGGGTGCGAAAGCTGAAGGCATCGGTACTGATGACGCTTCTTATGGCCTGCATTTACTCCTAGTCTACTTTCTAAAAAGTTTAGGTTGGTACCACATGTACATGAGTAGTGGTTTAGGAATATAGCACGCATATGTATCTTGTTGTACTGTGATATATTGAAGTATGCTACGTTGTAATTATGTAAATTCTACAGTGACCTTGTTCATAAGTGAATGATGTAATGTGTACACATGTGAAATGTGATTTGTGTATTGTGATAAATTGTCAAGATTATGTATATGTGCTCATGTTATGCATGTATGTCATGCTTGCTTGATGAAACAAAATGATGTGTATGTCTAGTTACTAGGCAAAAGATGTGAAATAAATGTATGCTTGTAATTAATTGTGTTTGCTACCTCAAGGATAAGTGATAGGCTAGGTCCTAGGATAGTGTTATGAGGGTCCTAGTTGGATAATAATAGTTGTGAATGAGGTAGAGAAAGAGTGAACCCCCACACAGTGTAATAGAAAGGTATAAGACAAATAAGAGAGAACAAAATGACTGGCATTAAGGTGAGTGTTAAAAGAGGGTCAAAAGTACTTTAGAATGTCTGTGACCTTAGACTTGACCCATAAAAAACAACCTTAAATATTAAAAGAAAGAAAAGTAAAATCTAAACATGAAGGGTTTAAATACTAGAGAGCATTTTGGGTAAAAAAGAGTTCTTAGGTTGAGAATGAGATAGTAAACTAATATAACAGTCAAGAGAATGAAAGAGTAGTTAACACAGAAAGTATTGAAGATTAAAAGGTGTAGATTAGACCGTAGGTATAGGCGAATTATGATAGACCTAGTGAGTTTAAAGCCATAAAAGATAAATAATGAGGGTTGTCTGAATAAAAGAGTCTAACCTAGTCATAGAGTCCTCAGAGCACTCACTGAGACATTATGTCTCATTCCTTTAAGTTTCCCATTTTTCAGGATACCGGTGAAGACATGTGCAGATGGAGCTTGGAGTCACATGCAAGAAAACGTAGTCTAGTTTATATTATGTTTTTGTATTCTTTTTATATTTTATACGATACCTTCGGGTGATAGATAAGTTATATTTGGCATGTAGGTTTTTTTTATTGTATTGTTCGTATATAATATTTAATTATATTTATGAGTAGCATTTGTATATTGTTTCTACCTTTTTAAGTTTGTTTTTTTTTTAAATCTAGACCTAGTTACGGTAATGCCTCTTAGGGTGTTACAGGGTGGTCCACGCTGGAAAACACTAATCAAACTAACATTTTCAATTCTACGTAAGCATTTTTATTATTTTTTTAATTTAATTGCAAAAAATGCCAAGTGGCTGCCATGTGGGATACCCCAGTGGCAGTAGCATTTTCAGAAAACGCTACTGCCACTGGGGTATCCCACATGGCAGCCACTTGGCATACAATTGGTATAACACCCCTACTTTTGTATATTAAATTATTTTATATTTATTTTTGGACAACCAAATGGGAATCTCAAAAGTTTAATCCCTTCAGTTATGTTCATATTAAAAAGTAGTATTTAGTTTAAATTTTTAATAATTTTTGGAGAACGAAACCCAGAAATTGGTAAAATAACTGCTTCGTCCCTAAAAAGTTAGATATAATTAATAGACAAAAATAGATAGAAGTATTTAAAATTTATTTTTAAGTCATCAATATACTTCAAATAATTAATAATAATTTTCTAAATTTTTCAGGAAATTATTGAAACAAATTTTCGAAAATGATAAAAATACCCTGGTTGACTGTGGGAACTAACCAGAGACTTTTTAACCTTAAAATATTTTGAAGATTTTATACTAAGTATCTTTCGTTATAAACATTTTATTTTGAAAGAAAAATAGTGAAAAATATATAATCCTATTTCAATTTTTTTAACTGTTTTTCTAATATTTGACAATGTAATTATGAAAAATCAAGAAGAAATTTCAAAATTTTGATTCCCACCATTTCACTCAAAATTTCAAGATCTATTTAATCATGATTTTTAATAATTTTTTCGAGCCAGAGTTCGAAGAAATAATAAAATGACAATTTTGCTTCTATTCCTTAACATTAAGAGCTGACAAGAGAAAAATATTCAATTAACATTAAAATGTCAATTTGAGCTTGGAATTATGTCATATATATTAAAATATAATTTTTTTAATTTTCTATGAATGTTTTGAAATTCCTGTGTAAAATGACAAAATGTCCCTAGGTGTCTATTAAGCCTAGTTAGTATTGGTTTGATATCCTGAAAAGGTGAAAATGGTAATTTTAGTTTATTTATGGGTAAAATATTTAATTTTATAATTTTTCATAAAATTTTTGTTATTTATTTAATTAAAATGGATTTTTATGAATTTTTTAGCTTAAAAATATAAAATAAATGCATATAATTCGAAATAAACTAATAAAATTTAAAATTTATTATTAGAAATTTATTTTTGATGAAAAATAATGTATTTGTCCAGCTTTGGATTAAAATACATTGTTTTGATATTAAAAGCTATTTTTTCAAAGTTTAGACGATTTTATCAGTATTGGCTAATCAATTACAGTTAAAATTTATATTGGGGGGCTTTAGGACAGCTCACCTAGCACGTTTTCAGTCTAAAAGGAGGTGATTCGCCACCTAAAATTTATATGTGTCTCTAGTTTTACATATTTGTCCCTTAATTAAATTAAAACTAAATCAAAAACCTTATTTATGACATATTGCATGACATCTTCAAAGAGACACCTAACCCCTTCTCCTCCTCTATAAATCGTCATGGTTTTGGACCCATTTTTCAGCACCTCTCCCTCTCTCAAGCTACCACATTCTTAGAGAGCTTATCTATCTAGGAAAAAAATTTCTCTTACTTTGCTTTTATGTTAAAATTTTATTAGTTTTCCAACAACTAGTAAAGTTCTCTTCCTAGGAGCTTTGCATCAACAATTTCATCCTCTTCATCAACCACCTTAGAGGTAATGGGGGGAGTGGGGTTGATTCTAAATTATTGTCATTTTGCATGTTGGTAGGAAGCGTTTTCTCCTAAATCCATTTAGGCTTAAGTTTTATTATTATTATTATTGTTATATTGTTTGATATTAAACTTTAGTTTTTGCCAAGTTGTTACTTTGCCCAAATTTTGATTATTAAATTATAATTGCTAAGTTATTGCTATGGTCAATTTAGAAAATTACGATGTATTTATTTTGTTGTTATTCTGCCAAAATTTTAGTAATTAAATTATAATTATTATGTTGTTATTATGCTAAAATTTTATATGATTATGGTATTGTGCAATTTCTGCAATATAAGGTAGGAAATATTGATTGTATTGGTGTTCAAATTAAATGAGACTAGGGAAACCTCTATTTGAGAAGTTAAAAAGTGATAAATTAGTGAGTAATGTAAAGTAAGTGACATGTAATGGCATGACACCCTACTAGGAAAGCTATAGTTTGGTACACTGCGTGATGAAAGGCAGGGACCCATTATTAGGTCTAGAGGATGTGGTATCGAGTGGTTAGTGTCCTAATAGCCAAGGTAACGCTCTTGAGCCGGGACAATCACTTAACCAACTTGATAACCCTGACAATTGCTTAACATCACTAAGATTGGTGAGAGTATACCTCGATAAACGGATATCTTAAACTGTTATTTTATTCCTCAATAATGATGATATACCATGTGATGATGTTGAAAGAGGTATATGTACTCCTAGTCACTTCCCAGGTTTTGTTGAGAACTATTACTCATTAATGGAAGTATGAATTCATACCAAGTCAAGGGTAGTGTAGTATAACTTAAAATAAACCCTAGGTTTCCTTCGTTAATTGTGTTTTAATTCCTGCCACACAGGTGAAAGTGATTTTAGAACAAATCACCTCACTCCATTATTTATTTTTTCTTGTATGATTGATCATAATTATTGAAGATGACGGCAATGCTTGATGATGCTAATCTTTTTGATGTATATATTGGGTTAGGTAGTATATGTCTTTTGATGTACTTTTGTTTTCTTTTTGACTGTTATGTATTATTCAAACTATGATGTACAGTTTGATATATATATATATATATACATAAACAGTTTTTATCATTTCACTTTTATTTCTAAATTCTGTTAAATTAAAAAAATTTCTATTATAAAATCGAAAAAAATTTACTCACATTTTCATCAACTTAACTTAATGTAGAACACAAAGATAACACAAGAAAGGGGGTTGAATTATGTTATAGCAAATTTTCGCAAAACTTTTTCAAAGACGTATCGTCTGAAGGGTTAATCAAAAGATTTTTTCAAAACAATATTGCAAGAAAGACGAACGTCGAAAGAGAAACAGAAATGCACACAAGAATTATACTGGTTCGTTTCACCTAGAGACTACGTCTAGTTCTTGGCAACAACCAAGCTTCACTAACTTATCCAAGTTACAAGTATTATTTTAACAAGTCTCTTCAGGCTCAACCCAAGTAGTCTTTAACTGGCCTCTCCAAGCAATAAACCAAGTATTCCTTAAATCAAAGCCTCTTTAGGCTTTTACCAATTTCTTAAAGAAAAGATTGAACGTGAATTACCTCATTGGGTTTAACGTCCTAATAGACAAATATACAATGAAATACAAATAAAATTTTTACAATCAGAGTATATGAAAAGATTACAATATTAGAGCTTTTTCGATAGATAGAGATCGTAAATAGCTAGCCGACCAACAACTGAGACTGTGGTCTCTTCTTCTATTTATAGACTTCTCCAGAAAAGTATCCGTTGTGAGTGCTTGCAAGAGATAGTCTTCGTCAACGTTGAAGCATTAAATGCAACATTTAATGCCTTTCACCAACTTGTAACTTTGATAAGATAAAACAGTTTGCTTATCTTTCCCATTCTCGTACTTAAATTTGTAGCAGTGAATATATCTGCTTTTCCATTCTGACATCTGCATGCACATTCCTTCTTTTACGCGTAAAGTTAACTTTCCTCAAGAGTAGGTACGTAAACTTCATTTATTTCGAGGTTGTTTATGCTTTTTACAACTAACCAGGGTGCAAATCGTTAAAATATCGTTTGAGAACAGTTGATTACTGAAACTTTTAAAGAAGGTTAAAGACGATATATAAACAAAAGATCAGACGATAACGAACATGAAGTTCTCGAGTGACCAAACAATTACTTGAAAAACTCTTTTTAACTATTTGTTATTATCAAAATATTTGAGAATTATAAATTTGTCTTTTGTCTTAACACTTAATAATTAAATTAATATGAATTATATTTAAAATTAAAATAGTGTTATAATTGGTAGTGTTAGTAGACGCGTGTGAAATATGCTAGTACTACTAGCGTTTTAATTTTTTATTTTTTTTAAAACGGAAAAAAGGTGACACGTGTGAAATATGTTAATACTACTATCGTTTTTACTTATTTATTTATTTTTTAAAAAACAGAAAACGATAGTAACACTAACATTTTGGCTTTTTTTAAAAAAAAATTAAAAAAATGTTAGTTTTTAATTTTTTATTTTTTAAATTGGTAGCATTTTCGCTTTTTCTAAAATTTTAAAATGTGCTCTCGTCCCCGTGCAATTGTGTTTTCTTTTGCTTTGGTCACTGGCTATATAGATTCCCCAGGCTATTTCAGATCCCTCCCACCGTCCCACGATCCCAGGTAATGCTTTAAAAAAAAAATAAATCTCTTTGCTAGTATTACTTCGAATACTCGGGTAATGCTTTACCAATCTCTTCGAATACCCGGCACATATTTACCAATCTCTTTCCCCTTTTTTTCAGCGTTTTCCGTTTTAGAAAAAAGAAGAAGAAGTAAAAACGTTAGTAATACTAACATATTTTATATGTTTCAACTTTTTTCCATTCTAAAAAAAACAAGGCTTAATTGTAATTTAGGTCCCTCAAGTATTGTATATGTGCGATTTTAGTTCTCCATGTTTAAAATATGACAATTGGGTCTCTCAAGTATTATTTATGTTAAAATTAAGTCCTTCCGTTAATGCTTTGTCAAAATTTTAACGGTGTGGATAACGTGTCACATTGAGGAAGTGACACATCATCTATGTTGTTAAAATTTTGACAGAACATTGACTGAAAGACTTGATTTTAACATGGATAATACTTGGGAGACCCAATTGTCACATTTTAAACCTAAGGGACTAAAATCACACAAATGCAATACCTAGGGACCAAAATTGCAATTAAGTCATAAAAGTAAAAACACTAGTAGTACTAGCGTATTTTACACATGTCCACCAACATTGTCAATTGTGTATCAAGTAACTGTCACATGAGATATCTTAGTGACAGTAGTGTTTTCAAAAAAACATTATTGTTACTAAAATATTTCACGTGACAATCACTTGACATTTTTTACAGTTAAATTTAAAAAATAATAAAAATGTTAATGTGAAATTAACTAATATTTTTTAGTATTTACTATTTCACTTTAATAATATGTTTCAAAAAAAATTTAAATCAATAAATAATTTATAAAAATCACCTAATTTAATCCATCAGCCTAAATTAGGAAGTTCAGTGCATAGTGTAGGCTGTAGACTGTAGGTAGTATAGTGTAATGTGGAGAGACTAGATAGAGAGAGAGAATACATGTCTTTCAATTTCATGGAAACAAAGCAAACAATGAAATTGTAAGTCGTTGACAAGAGTCACGTGTCATAGGATTCCGCATATTAAATATTCAAAGCCACGTCACGAAGCGGCAGCGGCACTTTCCACGCACCCACCTACGAAGGACACTTGTCCCATCACTCACCACGTGTCGCACGTCTTTGGGACATTTTGGCGCCAAAGATGGCGGTGGGTTCCACGTCGGCGCCATTGGCGGGAAACCGAAGCAACCACCTCTTACTCACTCATTCACTCACTCATAGTCATTTCCGTAACCCCCATCCTCATTCCACGACTCTATCTCTTCTTTGCCTTTTTCCCAAACCCACACTCCATAGTGGTCAAACACCATCATGATCATCTTCACATGCATGCCCATGTTCTCACGACATGCTACATGGATACATCGATTCCCCTCATTCATCATGTCATGTCCATACCCGATGCCATGCGTCACGTGACCGGCCATCATGACAAGTGGAAAAATATCTTCTCAGAATGGGACACGAAATTATGCACCACACACTCTCACTCAGCACACACGCTCACTTCTAATATTAGTCGTGTTAAGAAATACTATTAAATAATGCTGAGATATGAATATTGTCGATGGGAAGTTATGGACACACGCGACGGATGGTAGGATAGTTGGATGCTCGCACCTGACAACCGTTATTAATTATTGACAACACTAATGAACAAGACACTATCTCCGCACATTCATTTATTTTTTCGGTTAAAAATAACTGATGTTTTATTTATTTCTAATAAAACAGTTTTATTATTAACTCTTTAACCAGTCCTTAAGCATTAGCCACCAAAACCCCCAAAGTAAGGTCACCGCTTCTGTTCCCCCACACATGAATTATTAATAAGGATCCCAGGACGTGTTGACATTCTGATAAAAAAATTGAGTAAGCATTTATTAACTCCTTAAAATTGTTCCCCGGTCCCAAATTAAATTAAATCCCATAATCTTTGCAGACACTGTTGTCGTTGGCGATCCCACGTTGCCACAGGTGGAGCTCAGTTATCGTAAGAAACGCTACGACGTGCTTGCGGTTGCTCAAGTAGACACTGCCGCCGACGTCAACAAATTGGAGTGTGCGGCGTTAACTACTTGTGTCGGTAACTATAGCAAAAAAAATTATGAAGACTTGAAAAAGAAAACATAAATTTTATGTAGCGTTGGTTTTCATCCACAATACCCATATTATGATTTGAACAAAATTTATAAGACACGAATTTTCAGAGTAATATATGAAAAAAGAAAAATTTTTAGAGTAATGCGTTTAATTAGTCCTTAAAATTATAAGTATTAATGAATTAAGTTCTAAAATTATAAAAATATTATTTTAGTCTCGTAAATTACTAAATAGAAATTGTTTTAATTCTTATTGTTAAATAAATATCGTTTGATGTCTTGATGAACTAAAATAATTGTTATTTGCTAACTTTAGGATTACAACAATATTTTTATTTTTTGAAAATTAAATTAAACGAGATTCATAATTTCAAAGATTACAGATGTATTACATCAAGTTTTTTCCAAGTTATAGTTTAAAATTTTTAGAATTAAAATTAAATATACCTTTTATATATAAATTGGAGGGTTAGACTCGCTTATCTCGCTCTCTAAATTAATTTATGATCTATATTATCTCACTTCTCCTTTTGAATGTAATTTTCACTCATATTTATGGAGAATATAAGAGATTTTTCCCACACTTCTTATCTTAATGTAATTTTATTTATTTAATTTTAATTATAATATTTAAAATATAGAAATTATTAATAAATCAGAAAGTTTCTTATCAATACAAAAATTTTAATTTATTTTTATCTAATTTTATCCATGTAATTTTTTATTTATTTAAACTATATTAAAGTAATAAAAAAGTTTCTTAACATTACAAAAGTTTAAATTTCTTATCTTATACTACTCACATATTTTTATTTTATTTTAAGTTATAATAAGCAAATAATTAACGTTAAAAAATTTTAAATTTCTCCTGTTTGAAACCTTGTCTCATCACATGCTACAAAATTTTTCACGTTTTCTTTTCTTTTTTTTTAGGGTAATTTTTCACGTTTCCTTAAATTTCTGACTTTTAAACTTTTTATTATAATATATTCATAAAGACAATATTTGTTATGTCCGTATACAGTAAGTGTTGAATCAAATTGAACAAAAAAAGTAAAGTGGTATAGTTAGATTTTTTTAATATTTTTCAAAATATTTTTAATCATTATCTTAACTAGGTTTATTTTAAAAAAATAAAAAAATAAAAGAGAGAATGTGTGATGGGTAGTTTAGAAAATAGTTAAAACTTAAAAAATAAAGTAGTAAATAATTTAGAGAGTAGTTAAAGAGTATAATAATCTAATAAAAAGTGAAGATAAAAAAAGGTATTTTCTTTATTATAGTTATGGATAATTAAATATAGAAAACATTCAATAAGTTATATTTCAAAAACAAACATATTTATTTTTCAAATATATATACACACACACACATATTTATGATAAACAATTTATATTGTGATACAAAATCATTTTTAACTATTGATAATTTTTTTAAAAAATATTAAAACTTAATTTAGAATTAAAGAAGAAAGGATAGATTGAAAGATTGTTAAAGAAAAACTCCTAAAAACGCTTTTGTTGAAGAATAATTCATAAAAATACTTTTATTCAAAATAACTATTCTAATACATTTATGTGTGTGTGTGTGTGTAAAGTTGTTTGAACTAGTTCAGAAAATTCTTTTGGGCTAGTTGAAAAAAATAAAAGGTATTACTTTATCTATACTAGGAGAAAGATCTCTTCCTTTTTTTTTTTTTAAAGTACAAATAAAATAAAAAGAGAGAGGATGAAAGTTAAATAAAAAATGTGTAGTGTGAAGTTACTTTGAATTGAACTTTATATGTGGTTAATGGAATGATTTTTGTATAAGTTTAATGGCTATGTATTGTGTACTGTCAATATAAAAACTTTTATATTATCAATCAATCAAAAATTACTGTTGGTATGACTTATAAGATAATTAATGTAAAAGTCAAAAAATTTACCACACACGATAATTTGTAATTAGATGATAGTGTAAAACAATTTTACACTGTTAGTGTATAGTATATTTTTTTTCTTTTTATATATATTGTTAAAATATAATAGTGATATAGTTTATGATTTTAGTTATGAGACAAAATAATCCAAAAAATGTGGAGACAAAAAGCGAGTATCACCATTATAATAGTTTTAGATATAAATATTTATATTACTATTGTTGTTATTTTTATAATAGCATATTCCTAAAGACAATATTTGTTTCAAAAAAAAAGGATAATATTTTGTGTGTCCGTATACAGTGAGCGTTGAAACAAATCGAACAAAAAAAGCAAACGTTTAATAGTTGGATTTTTTTTTTTCAAAATATTTTAATTATTTATCTTAATGATTGAATATAGAAAACATTAAATATGTTATAATTTCAAATATTAAATATATTTATTTTCCATGTATTTACTAGTAGTTTAACATTAAATAATATCAAACATTATATATAAATATATATATTCACTAGAATTTTAACCTGTGTAATTACTACACAAGATACATGTTTATTTTTATATCACTAAAATTTACAGTAAATAAATTATTTTAAATGTTTAAATTATATTATAATTAAATTTTGTAATAAATATTTTGAAACATATAATTTCTCTCTACATTTTTTTAAATAAAATACAAAAGAAAGAGAAATGATGGAGGTTAAATAGAAGTAACTGGTGTGAAAGGTTGAAAACTGAATATAGTGGACTAGTTTATAGAATTTGTTGAAGGGCAAAAATGTCTAAACAAAAGTGGAAACCAAAGTAGGTATCGTCTTTATTAATAGTTATAGATTAGAATAACTATCTTGGATGAGAATGTTTGAACTATTATTGAACTAGTATTTTAGGTTGTGTAGTGTACAAGATAAATGTTTATTTTATATAACTACAATTTATAACAAATAAACACTTTTGAATATATAAATTATATTATAATTAAAATTTATAATGAATAAATATTCCTAAACAAATAAATCATATTTTAAATTTATGATATATAATTTATATTATGATACAAAGTTATTTTTAACCATTGATAATATCTTTAAAAAAGTATTAAAATTTAATTCAAAAATAAAGATGAAAATAATAGATTGGAAGATGCAAGATATTAAGAAAAATTCCTAAAAACGTTATCATTAAAGAATAACTTATAAAAACACTCCAATTCAAGATAGTTATTTTTGTTTATATATACAAAAAAATTCAATTTTTTTAAAGAGTTATTAGTAGTTATAAACAATCTTGTATCATAGAGTTATTTATTATAAATCTAAAAAATAATTTATATGTTAAAAAATATTTACATTTTACAAATTTTATTTATAATATAATTATATAATCAAAACTATTTATTTATTGTAAATTTTTGATATATAAAATAAATATTTATCTTGTGTATTGCACAGACTAAAATATTAGTAACATTTTGAATTTATGATAAGTAGTTTATATTGTGATACAATATTATTTTTAATTATTGATAATTTATTTTTAAAATTTATTGGAAATTAATTTTAAAAAATAAAAGGGTATAATGAAAAAAGTTAGCCTATTAAGAAAATTATGTATTTAGATAAATATAATATATATATTTAAGATTGTTGAGAAATTTTTTGTTTGGGCTAATTGTTAAATCAAATGAAATTTGAAATTGAAGTTAAAAGATATATTTGAAAAAAAATAAAAAAATAAAGTAATGTTCAACAAATAGAATTATAACTAGTATATTAATCCATACATTGTACAAAATAAATATTTATTTTATATAACTTAAATTTATAATAAATAAATACTTTTGGATATATAAATTATATTGTAATTAAAATTTGTAATAAATAAATATTTTTGGACATATAGATTATATTTTAAATTTATAATAAATAATTATTAAAATACAATGTTAATTTTTAATTATTGATAATTTATTTTAAAAAATATTAAAATTCAATTTAGAACTAAAGATATTTAAAATGATAGATTGAAGGATATAAGAGGTTAAAAAATTCCTAAAAACGTTATTGTTGAAGAATGACAACTAAAAATGTTTTCGTTCAAGATAACTATTCTAATTTATATATAGAGAAAAGAATAGAGGATAAGATATGTGACTCATTAGAATGAGAATAACTCTTAAAAACGCTTGCATTTAAGAATAATTCCAAACACGCTTTCATTAAATAATAACTCTTAAAAATACTTTTATTCTTGATAATTTAGATTACAAGAGAGGGATAGATTAAATATTGTTAAAAATATTACAATAAAGTATTAAATATCTTCTTTAGGTAATAATTATATTATTTTTAAGCTACATGTGGCATCAGTGACTATAAAGCTAGTTGAAAGCTAAAAAGTTAGTTGGAAGTTGAAAAGTTAGAGCATGTTTGGATTAAAGTTAGGAAAACTCAAAAGTATTTTTACTCTCAAAGTAACAAATTTTTCCTTTTCATTGTATGCTTTGGATCACATAGTTTTGCATTGGAATTCATAAAAGTACTTTTGTAACTTTAAACCAAACATAATTCTAGTTGGTAGCTAGTAGCTAAAAAGATGTTAAGCCAACTTATTGAATTATAAGTGTTTGGTAAAATTACATGTTGAAATAACTGATAAATGTAAAATAAAAGAAATAAATATATTTATATGATATTTTTATATAAATTTTAAATTTATTTTATTGATAAAATATATTTTGGATATTTATAATTGTAGTTTTATAATTAATTTTAAACTCTTGTAATTTTTTATTTATAGATAAATTGTTTCAGTTACATTTTTTAGTTTCAATATATTTTTTTTCATATTGTGTATTCTACTACTAATCTTATACTATATTTTAAAATATTTCTAATCTAGTTTAAAATTAAGTAAAAATAACATACACTTAACTAGACGTCATACTTTCATTATATTAATTAGTGTAATGGTTAAAATATCTTGAAGAATAATGTTAAAATAATAGAAAAATAATAGAAAAAATAATGTAAATAGTATAATGGTTAAAATAAACATTGTATATAAAAAAAATTCAAAAAATAATAAAAAGATAAAATAAACCTATCCTATATCTATATCAACATCTAGAAGTATAATGTTGAAATAATAAAAATAATATTATAAATAGTATAAAAGTTAAAATAAATTGTATAATATAAAAATATCAAAAAAATAATTATAAAAATAGAATAGATAAACTTATTGTCTATCATTATCAATATCTTATGTAATAAAAGGGTAAAAATAATAAAATCTTACTTTATGAGTAGAAGAAGATAAGCATAAAAAAAAAATATAAAATCTACCTCATGTAGAAAAGGATAAAAGGAAATTTAATAAATATTTTAAGGATAAGAGGGAAATAAAATAAAAGAAGCTAGCATTTTAAAAAACGTTACTTGAACTAACGTCTCAAAAATGCTACAAACTATTAAAAAAAATTATTTACCAAACATTGCTTAGTAAAAAGAGCTAGAAATTAGCTGAAATGACATGTGAAACATAACCTTAACATATTCTATGACAAATGGAAAGCTATTTCTTTATTTGTATAATTATATTATTATTGGATTTATTTTATCCTCTCTCTATATAAATTAGAATAACTATAATCAATGAGAGTGTTTTTAGCTGTTATTATTCAATGAGAGCATTTTCAACTATCATTCTTCAATTAGAACATTTTCAGTTGTCATTCTTTAACAAGAGCATTTTTAGAGATTTTTTAACCTCTCATATTTTTTAATCTATCATTTTTAATATCTTTAGTTTTAAATTGAATTTTAATATATTTTTAAAAATTTTATCAATAATTAAAAATAATATCATATCACAATATAAATTGTTTATTATAAATTTAAAAACATAATCTATATGTGTAATTAATGCATAGGATTAAATATTTGTTTTTCATATAAGATTAAATATACTAATATTTTAATATGTGCAATTAATGCATAGGATTAAATATTTATTTTTGAATAAATTATACTGACATCTTTTGAAATTTCATCAAATTTCGCTCGATATCTTTTTTTTTTTTACTCTTACACTAATTTTCTTAATTATTTGATAAACGTTGCACTGATATTTCTTATATATTACATTAAAATTTTAATTATTTAAAAAATATTACACTGTATACCATTATAAGAGAAGTTATTGTAAATGTTAAAAAAAAAGAGTTATGTATAATATCAAAAAATCTTAAGAGTGTCAATGTAATTTATTCTTTATCTTTACATGACTAAAATATAAAATTTAAATTTAATTTAGAAGTAAAGATAAAAAGAATAGAAACAAAGATAATCAATTAAAAAAACAAAGTATTCAGATAAAGAGAAAAGAAAAGTGATTTGGTATGATTGAGATTTTATTTTTTGAAATAATTGTTAAATCAAACTAAATTTGAAATTAATATTAAAAATATATTTGAAAAAAATAAAAATTGAAAAAATAAAATAACTTAAAAAACCACTTTCATTTTAAAATAACTCTTACAAAAAATGCTTTCATACAAGGATGATAATTCAAATTTATAATATAGAAAAATTAAAATATTGTTAAAAATATTATAATAAGATATAAAATATCTTCTATACTTATGCTATTCTTAAAATATTCTATGACATATAGTGACTAGCTGGCAAATGGAAAGCTATTTCTTTATCTGTACAATTATATTGTTATTGTTGTTATTTTTTATTATAGTATCTATTTATAAAGACAATATTTGTTCATATACAGACTGTGCGGAAGCAAATCAAACAAAAAAGTAAATTGTTTTTGTAAAAATCAAACAAAATCCTAGAAAAGAGTAAGCAACAGTAAAAATACATTTACTTTATTTCCTTTGTTACCTCCTTTACCTTTTTTTTAAAAAAATTAAATATCATTTATCACTTTACTCGGCGACCGGGCACCAATATTGGTATTTTCGGTAAATATCAACAACGGTATCCGTTATGATTGTGTAGCAACCGAAGCGCTCCTTGGTTAGTCACCGTTGGCGGCGCAAAAAGCTGCACGGCAGAGACTTCGTTCCCGCACTCTCCCTCCACGCGCGTGTGAGTCACCTTGCGTTGGATCCTCGTAACGGAGTCACACCTGCACGTTAGATGCACGCGTGGGAAAAAAAAAAAGGGATTCCGAGGGAGTATCGAAAGACGTTACATTATGGGGGCATGATATTCATGTAACATGTCGACGGGTCATGCATGGTTGATGTATGCGCAATGTCACACACAGCCCCATGACAGCTCACGTCTAATAATGGAAATAAATTAACTTTGCATAATAATTAATATTATATGTTTTACCTACTCGGTCCCTTTAAATGCGAATTTTTGACCGGCGATAAAAAAAGGAGTGTGGCTCTGGCCTTGTAGAATATAAAAGAGCGAAGAGAGGGGCCACTCACTCACTGTGAGAGAAGAGAACGCACTGCCAAGCACAGACAGAGACAGGGGGAGAGAGAGAGAGAGAGAGAGAGATAGAGAGAGGGGAAAGTCAGAGACAGAGTAGCCTCCTCGTTTTGGTGAAAACAAACAAGGTAAATTTCATTGTGAAGTGTGTAGTTTCAGTCTTCTCCGTTGATTTTCTTCTTCTCGAGAAGCTCATTTGATTAAAACACTAATTTATTATTAGTGGTCTCGTATTGGCCTTTTCTTTATTCTTAAAAATAAAATTTCTCGGTCTGCTAATGTTTGTATAGAGATTTGCGTCTGTTTCGCTCGGTGTGTTGTGTCGTACCAAGGTCGGCCATTTTTTTTTTGTGTATTTATTGATTTGGTTCAGCAAAGTCACAGGCAAAGGTTTTCAGATCGATAAAATAAAAACTTGTGAGTATTTTTTTTTTTTCGCTGTTTGTACGAGAAGATAAAATAATAATCAGCATAGATTAAATCTTTCAGAAGGGAGTATTCTGGTTTTGTTTGTTTTCTTTTTTATATATATCAGTATATTTCACTTGTTGATACTCTTTTCTCTCGTGGTTGGGCGAGTGAAGAGCTGAGATAGCAGATAAGAGCTTCGCGCTTGATTTCTGCGTTTCTCGGAGAATTTGTCTTCAAAAGAAGGGCAAGCAGTGGATTTATGTCGTCTGGGTTTATTCTGGCAGTGATTGGGGCTCCGTTGAAGCTCTTCATTGTTTATGTCTTCGTTTCTTTCGTGTTGACTCTCTTCGCGTGCTCCTCTTGCTGTATGCTACACTGCATTCTCAACCACAATATTGTGAGCCCATCTGTTTCAATGCGATTGAGGCCAAAAAGGTTGGTTGGTGTGCTCTTTTATGTTTTGTTTTTCGTGGTTTTATTTTTTATGGGTTTTGGGTCTGATGTTGTGGTTGGTTCTGGAACAGGACTTGTTGCGGAGTGGAGTGTTTTGGAGGCTTTCACATACAAAGATTTTCATATCTCTTCATATTCTTAAGAGGGGATTTCACCTGAGACCTTGAGAGATTTTGTTACCCTTTTTTGGTTGGCCGGCGTTCCTTTGATTTCCTTCCTTCCTTGATTCGATTTGGTTTCCTTCACAGTTTTTCTGGGTATTCTGAGGGGTTTTTCTCGAATTTTTTTTCTTTCTTTCCACCATGCCCGAGTCTCGGAAACAACCGGCTTCTAGACCGAAGCAAAAGCTTCATCACTCCTTGCAAGAGTCCAAGGCCACGAGAAAACTGCGCATCATCTTCGACGATCCTGATGCCACTGATTCATCCGAAGATGAGTCAGTGAACCCGAGGAAAATTAAAAAAATAAAAAAAACCGTGTGTGAGGTCTCACTCCCTCCTCTTCCTCAAACATTCACCTCCCCTGAAACCAGTTCTTGTGAGGTGAACAGCAACAACAATGCAGTGAAGGCTTGCGTTGAAGGTCAACCCCAAAGCAGGAAGAGGGTTTTGACCCAAACCCCATCAACGAGGAGGAACACTTCTGGGAAATACAGAGGTGTTAGGCAGAGAAAATGGGGTAAGTGGGCTGCTGAGATTCGTGACCCGTTTAAGAGTGCTCGTATATGGCTTGGCACTTACAACACCGCAGAAGAGGCTTCCCAAGCCTACGAGGCCAAAAGGCTCGAGTTTGAAGCTATGGCAAAGGCTCAAGCCTACAAAAACGTTTCTGGTTCTGGGTCTGCTAATGGACCTTTGGCTACAACTTCTGATAAGAGTAACTGCTGTAACTCTTCTGCTGCTGCTGCTGCTGTGACTGTATCAGAGAAGTTTTCTACTACATCTGAGGACTCAGGGAGTGTGTTGTCGCTCACATCACCGTCTTCTGTGCTTGAGTTGGATACCTCGGCTTCCAAATCCGTTGACAAGGGTAATGTTGTTTCAAGCGAGGAAGCTGTTGAGGCTAATGATTTGGTGGCTGAACTTGCTGGGCTAGAAATACCAGATTTGAGTCTGTTGAACTTGCCACCACCATCTGCTGCTACGGGTGCTGGGGCTGGGCCAAACTTTGGGCTTGATTTTGATTGGTTATCGTTTGATGATTATGAACAGGGTTTTGATGATCTTGGTGGCTTTGAAGATATTCACATTTGTGGGTTTGATGACAATGAGCCTAGTGAGCTTCCTGATTTCGATTTTGGTGATTTTGGTGCTGATGAGTTTGCTGGTTGGACTGATGAGCCCCTCAATATACCTTGTGCCTAAGTTTTGCAGAGCTGCATAGGAATAAGGCTAGACTTCTACATTATTACAAGTTTTGTTATTGTTATGCCCTAAGTTCTGTTGGTTTTTGTGAGGTCTCAGGAATTGTAGCACCAATTTCTGAGTGAGTGAATGTTTTTATGGGTTTATATTGTTTTTATTTTTTCGAGGGAGTTATTAGAGTTACTTAGAGCAGTGAGATGGGGCGAGAATCCTTTGGGTTTTCCCGTGCTGTTAAGAGCCGTCCAAGGGGTCTCGAACCATGATACGATGTCGTAATTTCAAAGTTCTTCTATGGCAGAGTATTAATGAAATTACCTTCAATGTTTTGCGTTGTTCCTTCTCTCGTCTCATTGAACATGAATATTCGTCTTCAAACTATATTGATATTTATCTTTTTTATGCACGAATTGCTGATGTGTGAAGAAGAAGCTCCTTTATGGTTGTATGTATACATCATAGTTGTCAATATAGAATTTTGGTTGGTTCACTTCAACCGGTTAGCTCAGAATTGATCATGTTATTTTGTCGATTAAGAACTCTGCATTATTTGGTTCATAAAATTGATTTTTTTTTATTAAATATTTTTGTAAATTTATTATTTTAAAACATTTTGAAAATAAGTAAGTATGTGAATGTGAAATTTATTACATGTGAATTGTTAAATAGTTTCTTTATTATTTTGGTAAGAAATTTAATGATTTTTTATAATTTATTTTTAATTATATATTAATTTACTATTTAATATTAAAATGCATATTTAATTATTATTTATTTAATTGATTTAACTGAAGTTAACATTACTTCCGTTTTATTTTAAGTGTCGCTTAAGTTGTTTTACACTTTGAAGTTTTTTATTGTATTTTTTTTATTTATACTTTACAATAAATGCATATTAGTTATAAAAATTAGATGAGAAGTAAGGATAAAATTGATAAAAAAAAGTAATTAATATTATTTTGAACTTTGAAAATCACAAATAAATAATTTCTTTTAAAAAAAAAACGATAATTAAATAGAAACAGGGAGAATAAACAGTAAATGAATGTGTAACAATGTATTTGATTTTAAAACATCGGTATTAAATTTAATTAATATTGGACGAGTTGCACAAACCAATTTTCCGGTATTCCTTGATGGTTATGTTTGTCTTTTAAATGTCTTTTAAGTTATATTTATTTAACTTAAGTTTATAACAAATAAATACTTTGAATATATAAGTTATATTATAATTAAAATTTGTAATAAATAAATATTTTTAAACATATATATTATATTTTAAATTTATAATAGATACTCATTGTAATATAATGTTAATTTTTAATTATTAATGCTTTTTTTAAACAATATTAAAATTCAATTTAGAACTAAATATTAAAAATAATAGATTGAAAGAAATAAGAGGTTAAAAAAAATCTCAAAAAACACTCTTATTGAAGAATCTCATTCAAAATAATTGTTCTCATTTAATATATAAAGTGAATATATTTCAGAGTTTAATTTTCATGTATTAATAATATAAAAAAATTTATTCTCTTAATCAATCCAAAATTATTTTTGGTATAATTTTTAAAATAATTATTACAAAAATTAATAAATTTATCATATATAATAATTTTTGATGGATGATTTGTTGCATAAATTGTTTAGCTTGTTTGTTATGATGGGGAGGGAAGGAGATTTTTTTTAAAATTTTTTAAAATTTCATTGGTTTAGTTTAAAGGAAATAAAGAAGAGATTTTTAAAAATTTTGTACATCTCACTATTTATTTCTATTTTATTTTTCACCTAGTTTTATTTATCTATCTATCTCTCTTATTTCTCATATATTTTTCTCTTATCAAATAATTTAAAATTTAAAATTATAGAGTTTAATTTGTCTTTGAAAAATATTTTCTTTCTTGATTTATTTAGCCTGTAGTAGGCTGTAGCCTTTTGTGCCGTAGCCGTAACTGTGGCAATGTGTAATGTATGGCTATTTTCATTTTCATGGCAGGGAAATTCCTAAAGTTCATTTTTTGAGTAGCAAAATATTTGTAATAAGAACATGATCAATGGACATTTAGGTATTAATTGATATTTGGAGGAAAAAAAGAAAAAGAAAATATAATAGATGGTATAACGTGACAAAAAAATAAAAATAATAAATATTAATAAAATATTTAATATACAAGATGTAGATTTGAGGCTCGTATGGGTGTAGATGCAGAAAGTGGGGCCAAAACAGGACTTTTCTTTTGCTTGCCAAACATAGCTCGTCAGCCAGAGGCAAAGAAAGGTGTAGGCGTTAGGGTGCAGCACCTAGCTGTATCGCATTTCCTCTGTGCTACTTCACTCTTCATTCACACTTTCAGCACTTCCCCCCATAAATAATAAAAAAACCATTTAATCAGCAGCGGGGCCCTTTTCTCCACGTGTCCCCTGTCAACAAATGTTTGTTGTTCCATATTGTATACGGCAGTGGTGGTACGTCCAAAAGGCCAGATACCGTAGGATCCGATTTTTGTTCTGATTTTATGATTAAATATATATGCTACGAAAGGATCCGATTAGAAAGTTACACCATTAAATCTTATCATGAATAATTAAAATTAAAATACGTAAGTAAAATTTTTAAAAAGTCACATAACTTTTTTAAGTGATTACATGATATTAAATTTTAACTATTCATATATAGTTATATGACCTAAACTTAATTCATTCATTCTCATATAAAAATAATTCTTTCATTAGATATGTCTCTTATATATATATATATATATATATATATATATATATTTTATAACAAAGGATCCGATATTTCTGCAGTTAGGAAACTTTCAATTTCATATCCCGCAATAGATCAGCGTCCACTCCGGACTTTCCATTCATAAAATATAAGATCTGTTTATTCGGCCTCGCATGGGCCGGCTAAAAACCAAATCACTAGATTGGGAATTTGAAATATATTTTCTGGTATCATAAAAGTATCTTCCGGTGGTTTCTGCTTTAATTTAAAATTTTCGGATTATACTAAAGACATGCAAATGCTAAAATAAAGACGTGCTCTTCACATATATTTTCTTAATTATTAGACTAACCCTTGACTTAGGAATTTAAATCTAATATAATTTCATCTACAAAAAAAAATTAACATGGTTTTCGATATAAAAAACGTTTCGTTGAGTGCTCTTGTTGTTATTATTATTAAAGTTTAATTTTCATGTATTATCTATAATAATATATAAAAACGATAGGCTCTTTTGGTTTTCATTCTTTTTGACATCTTTATCTCTCAATTGCACAGGATAAATGATCACACTCTCCCTCTATCATAATTGAAATTTTATCCCTTAACTGCGCATTCCTATTTTTATTTAACTTCCTCCTTCTCTCATTTATTTTATGTTTTATTTTAAAAAAATTATAACAATATATAATGATGGTAGACTCTTTTAGTCTCTACTTTTTTTTGACATTTTTACCCCTCAAATGTACATAATAACTGATCCTACTCTCCTTATGTCATAATTGAAGTTTTATCCTTCAACTATACATACTACATTCTCATTTTTTATTTTAAACTCTCTCTCTCTCTCTTTTACTTTATGTTTTATTTTTTAAAAAATATAGAGACACAGAGTCCTTTTCTTTCCCCTAGTTAAAGTAAAGATTTTTACACTGTTAATTAATTAAAAATATTACATAGATGACTTTTGAATAATTTTTATAAAAGTTAATATATTTATCATATATAATAATATGTAATTAGATGACTTTGTAAAATATCTTTACATTGTTAGTGTATTTTAACTGAATTCTTTTTCTTATTAAAATATATTATTATTATTAAATTTCATATTAATTTAACTGCTTATAAAGTTGTAGATAATATATTGTTTCAATTTTGCTATCTAATTTTTAATTTTGTATCACTCAGGTTTTGGTCATCTAGCAAAGGCTGCAAAGCACTTGGTGTAGGCGGTTCATGCAGACAATTAAGTATCTCGGATTTGATTTACATGCCTATGACTTTTGATTTTTTTCACCCAACTAACCCATATTCCCGTAATTATAGCAATTCAGTTTCATTTTTGTTTTGCATTTTCTTTTTGAAATTTCCAACTTTTACGTGCTCAAAAGGAGAATCCTAATGTAACAACTTGGTCCAAGGAGAGTGTAGGGTAGCGAACGGGGTGTATTCAACAGGACACGTGGCTTGCATCAATAGGTGGAAGAGATGGGAAGCTTTGGTTATTGGTGCGGCGAATAAATGAAGGAGCAAGGAGAGAATAATGTTGTAGGGGTGAGGCATAGGTATGGGTGACGTGGGTCCACGATCCGACCCACATTTACAAATGGACAATTAATCATATTCTCATGATGAGAGCGAGGGAATCAACAGTTTTACATGATGTGCAAGAGCAGATGCATCCATACTATTCCCCCCTCCAACTTCTTCTAACCGAGTCCATGTAATCTCTCGTTCAACTTTATTTTCTCTTGGCCATCATATAATAATTGTAATCTTGTGTAATTAATAAACTTTAATTGAGTTTTGTTTTTGGAGGCAATGCTGACTTTGTGACCATTGGTTGCAAATCTTTGTCAATTCCCTGTTTCCCACACCCAAACAATAATATCAACATCCCCCACTTGTAGTACTTAAAAAAGTGCTTATGCTGTGCTTTCTCGTGTTAACTAAAAGTCGATGAAGTATAAAAGTTTTGCTTGGACACGACGTTGTGGTGGTGGATTTCATATAATTTGATTATTTTCAATCGTGCAATTTACGCTATTACTAATTGAATTGCTTTTTAAAAAAAATAAAAATTCTAAAACTAATTCTTTGTAGATATAAGGCTTAAACCCTAAATTCTAAACTCCAAAAGAAATAAAATATGAAGCTAAACAAGATAATTTGTCGGTGAATATAACGTTTATGTTTAAGATTGTTAGCGTATTAATATAAATGTTTAATTATATTTTTTTCATTTTTCTATTATGATTAATGTGTAATTTTAATCTCTTAATTTTTTGTGTTCATATTTAATATTTTGATTTTTTTAATTGTTTTAGTCAAATCTTTTAGTCGATATTCTTTTTCGAGACCATAAGATATGCACTGACAGTGAAAAGTGTTTTTACACTATTTAATAATAAATTTTTATATATGGTAAGTTTATTGTCTTTGATAACAATTACTTTATAAGTCATACCAAACATGACATAACTTTGACAGAAAAAAATCACAAATTCTCATTTTTTAAAAAAACTCTTAATGAAATTAACTAATATATTCCATTTTAAATTTTCTTAAATTTACTAATCAAAACATAATATTTTATCGAAAATAAAAAATTTTAAACTTATCATGTTTGAAACCTTGTCTTGTCACATGCTACAAAATTTTTCACGTTTCCTTAAATTTCTGACTTTAAAAATTTTTAAATCATTTATTCAGCATGTCCTAAAATTTTAGTTATTTGAGAAGAAAATAAATATATAAAAATTTTATATAAAGAAAAAACTAAAATTGATTATAACGCTTTTAAAAATTTGAGAAATTAAATTCAAATAAAAAAATATTAAAAGACTAAAATTACACATTAATTATAATAGAAACAAGCGTAATTTAAAAGTTGAATCTTGAGTTTATTTTTTTTTATGACCGGTATAATTAGAGTCTTTGATGCTTCAATAAAATCCCACAAACTCAACTTATGTTGTCAACTGACCATTAATTCTAGCTCTTATTTTGGAAAGTGTCAACAATATTTGAGAGGACTTTTCTTGAACTGGTGCCTCTGTTGATATTAATTTCTTGTGAAAAAACTGTGTAAACTGTGGTGGGAGAAGAATCAGGCGTTAGGTTTAGTGGGTCCTTCAGAATTGACAAGCTATGGAGAAGGAAGGAGTATATTACGAGGTTTTTGAGAAAATTTCCATTCAAGATTTGACCTCTTCCCAGAAATAATAAAACGTTGGGACTCGAATGGGGATACACTTTAGATATGATCAGACGTGATTGGAAAAAGGATTACATATGTTTCAATTTCATCTAAATATAGCAATATAACTCTGTCTCATTATAGTTTTTGCAAATTTTTTTACTATTTTTAGATTTCTAATATTTTTTTAATATTCTTTGTTAGTTGTTACTTTTAACTATAGTTGATTTAGTGTTGATATAGTTAACAAAATAAAAAATATTAATTGAGATAATTAAGATAATAAAGAATATTTAAAATTAAGACAATTAGATTATTTTTAGTTACATAATTCAATTAAGTAATGTATTTATTATTTTATATAAATAAGGAAATTATGTATAATTTACTTTTATAATTTATTTTTAATTTTTTATATATTATGAATAGTAATTTTTATTGCTTTTAATATTGTTCTTACTTTCCAATTCACTAATTTATTTTTAACATTGTAATTTTTTACGTAGATGCTTAAATATACTTTTAATATATTACTTTTGATATCATTTTTATATTTCAATTCATTAATTTTGACTGATTGTAATATAATTTATTTTTTTAATATATCACAAACAGTGATTTTGTCTCCAAAGACAAAAATAATATATTAAAAGTAAATTATAAGCGATTAAGTAAATTATAATTTTTTAAAAAAGTATATTGTTAAAAGTAAATTAGTTATTTGAAAATTAAGAACAATATTAAATGCAATAAAAATTACTGTTCATAATATATTAAAAATTAAAATAAATTATATGTAATTACCTTATTTATATAAAATAATAAATACATTGCTTAACTGAATTACTCACCTAAAAATAATATAATTATCTTAATTTAAAATATTTTTCCTTATCTTAACTAAAAAATTTATTTTGTTAGCCATATTAGTAATAAATTAACTAGAGTTAATAGTAAAGACTAAAAAAGAATACTAAAAAAATGTTAGGGATCTAAAACTAACAAAAATTTTGCAAGGACTAAAATCAAATAGAGTCATATTTGTAGGAATTTAAAATATATTTAAGCCTTAGAAAAATAAAATAATTACATGCTATAAATTAATGCTCCATGCATGCTATCTCATCAACAAACTGATATATACTTCAGCAATTGAAAATTATATTCGGCCCAATAAATCATGAGATTAATTACCCTAGAATATGACAATACAGCATAACCTTTTTTTTTTTTAAAAAAGCTTTTTAAATATTTTTAATACAAGGTATTATATATTTATATATAATTTATAATTTTTTTTAAAACTCATTAAATTAAAAGTGAGACTCACATAATTTTATAAGTTAAAAAATTTCAGCAAAAAAAAAAGAATATATTAAAAGTTATGTTGTTTCATGTACTGTGAACTATTTTCCCTCCAGTTTCATCTAATCAATTTGAAGACATATTAGGCTTAAGCTTGGCTTCTTAATATACGAGACTTTACTAAATATTGATTCATGTTTGAATTTTTAAGTTCCATGTCTATTAAATGTGTGTTTGAGTTGTTTTTGTAAATTAATGAATATTGTAGTTGTGAAAACTGCATAAAACTAAGAAAATTGGGAATAAGTTCGGAATTCAATGCAGTTAATTTAAAAGATTTTATAATTGATAAAATAAAATATTTGTGAGTAATTTTGAATAAGTTCAACGGTATAAAGTAGTCATGGATTAAACAGTAGATTTTTTTTTTCTAGTTAAAAAATTATTTGACTATATTGATTATTTGGTTTTTTTTTTTTTTTTTTCATGCTACGCTCATGATAACTGAATTAGAATTGAGATAGTTGCCTCAATCCAGTTTGAGAGACCAAAAGGTGAAGATGATTTGGCAATTTAGTCCTAATAATTTATAATAGTGGTGTTCCTAATAGAGTGAGTTGGAAATTTGGAATGGTGATCCTTGTGTTCCTACTATTGGAATGCTCGGGAGGTTGTTACTTTCATATAAGTAATGATAAAACAACTCACATTATAAGTGAAATATAACCATTCTTTCTACTTCTCCCAAATTTTGTATTTGCTCTACTAATTGGCTTTATGCAATAACAAGTCTTAATGTTTGTTCATGTAAGGCTCACAACCAATCTAGAACGGGATAGTCTCCTCATTTAGTTCGGTTTACGACACCAAAGGGTGAAAATATTCTCCTTTGTTGAGCCATTTGCAAATTTATAGTTGAGGTGCATATATGGCAGATTGAATGACAAGCCATAATCAGTAGCAACAAGATGGTAGATTGAACACCCTCGTGGAGTGCTATTGCCTGTTTGAATATTCAAAATTTGGCCTTTTCCATAGTCAAAAGTTTCTCAAATTTTGAAACGATTTGTAATGGAATTATGAGTATTTGTTTTATTGATTCTTGATCACTTTCTAGTGAGTATCCATAGGTGCATTTTCTTGGCCTTAAATGGGTCCTAAGCTTCACATGTTTGTAACTATGGGTTACTTCATTTTTAGTATTAGATGTTACCCCAGTATGAAATTGTGATTTAGAGTCCCCATGGTCAAGATTTGTTTAGAACTTTTAAGGAGTCTTGTAAATAAAAGGTTGCTTAGAACTTTAGGGTTTTAGTTTTCCTATAGTCAATGATTGCTTGAAACTTTAGGGATACCCATAGTTAAGGGTTGCTCTAAACTGTAGGGTTTTAGTTTTTTTTTTTTGGTAATTGAGAGTTGCACAAAACATTAGGGTTTAAGTTTTCCTTAGTCAATATTTGCTATGAACTTTAGGGATTATCTATAACTAAGGGTTGCTTGAAACTTTAGATTTTTAGTTTTCTCGTAATCAAGGGTGTCAAAATTTTACACATACCTAGCCTATAGTTACTAGTAGTTATCAAGTGTCTTTCGAATCAAGCCAAATGTCAAGTTAGTCGATCCTAGGCATTTAGACACATGGTTGTATCATTTTCATTGTTGAAACACACTACACAAAAGACTCTGTAATACCTAACACGTCTCACACATTAATGACTATTAGTTCAAAGAATCAAGTGTATGTTCCAACCAAATTTAAATATAAGTCTTTACATTTCTGTCGAAATTTTCTTCTCTTTTTGATTTACATTCATATTCTTTACATTTCTAGTTATTTTAATTCCTATAACTCTCCTCCTACTTTTTTCATTTCTTCTAATCTTTTCAATTTACATTCTAGCATCATATACATTCTCTTTTCATTTACATTTCCTATCATTTATCTTTAATTGCTTTTTTCTTCCAATTTTCAAGTTATTTACATTTCTCGCGAATTTACTTTCGTAGAACTTTAAGTTTCAAATTTTCTTATCACTACACATTTCAAAATATTTAAATTTTGCATTCTTTATGGTTCCAATGCATTAAATTTTGAAATTGATTTTACATTTCTTTGTGCACCCTAACACATTTAATTGCCTTCCATTTATGCATTTACATTTGTAATTTTTTCCTAAAATTAGTCATTTTACATCAGAAATTGCTTTACATTTCATTTTATCAAAAAGATAAACCAGAGTTTCTTTAGGAAACTTATTCAAGTTATATAATAGGCATAAATATACTTTTGGTCCTTTATTTTTTTACTAAAATTCATTTTGGTCCTTTATCCTTTAAAAGATTCATTTTGGTCCTTTAACTCTTAAATTTGAGTCAATGTTGTCATTTCGTTAAAAGTGACCGTTTTTGATTTTGGGACATAATTTTGAACCCTTTTTTGATCGATTCAAGACTTGAAACTTGTTCTATTGGATTCACTTACATGAAAACTATGGAACCCAACTAATGTTCGAACCAAAAAAGGTCATAAACATGGTGAAAAATGCATGAAAAGTGACTCCACAAGCAACTGAAAAATCTAATATTAGATTCTTTTTTGGTTACTCGTGGGACTCACTTTTTTCACGTTTTTCACCATGTTTGTGGCCTTTTTGGTTCGAACATTAGTTGGGTTCCATAATTTTCATGTAGGTGAATCTAATAAGACAAGTTTCAGGTCTTGAATCGATCAAAAAAGGTTCAAAATCATGTCTCAAAATCGACAACGATCACCGTTAACGAAAGGACAACATTGACTAAAATTTGAGAGTTAAAGGACCAAAATAAATCTTTTAAAAGATAAAGGATAAAAACGAATTTCAGTAAACAAATAAGTGACCAAAAGTATATTTAAGCCTATATATTAACTTTGAAACTTTAATGTTATTGAATTTGTTGTAATTTGATTCACAATAAGTGTAAAGTCAAATCAAATGCTACTTGTTCAAAATCACAAAGCCTAGATCATAATCAAATTCAATTTTAGCAAATTGAATTTTGAGACTTACTTGTACATCAATGTCTTAATCGAGTTAACTTAATTAAGATGTTGACTTAACTCTATGTCATTTAATTGAAAGTTAAACACTGTTAGAATGACCAAAAAGAAACTACAATTGGTTCTTTGATTCTAAAAGGTAGTATATAAAATACATTTGCTAGAATAAAAAATGGAAAGTAATATTCTTCAAGATTTATCTTATATTGAAAACATCTTTCAAATTTGAAACAAATTTTCACTATCAACAAATATCATATTTTGATATTAAGTCAATGAAATATGTCAAAAGACTATATTTTGACACTTAGTCAAAATTAGATAATACCTTTAATGTCACATGCTTTTAGGTAAGTTTATCTATCACTTTATTAAAATTGGAGAAAAATGCTTAATGGTGTCTGACTGTCTATAATTTTAATTATATCCTACTTTTTTAATCTCAATTTCTGTATATTTTGATTTTTCGATCATTTTAACAGTATCAATTAAGTAAGCATACCACCTGGTTGATCAAATTAAACCACTTGAACCAACGTTCTCTAAAATCTTTCCTCTTAATGCTGATGAATGCTACAGAAAAGACAAGGAATATATTATCATATTCTTCTCCTTAATGTTGCATGCTAACTTATTACTTCTTAGCTGACAGACAATGTTCTGTATCTCTCCTTTCGTAATTGTGGCTCTCATTAGGAGAATTGGATCATGGTCTAACATTACTAATGATAATATTGTGGACTAGAGTCTTGAGACTGAAGGCCATGTCATGTGTCACAATCCTTGAATTTGAATGACACACCCGCACCCTATTTCATTTCTCATAACCATAAATGGAAAAGATACTCAGTTAATTTTAGGGGCCTAAAAAAAATACTTATTTGCGTCAAATGTTGATTCAAAATTGTATTGTGCCAGTTCTAGCTCGTAAATTTATGTAAAGAAAGAAAAATAATAGAATATATGTCGAAATTGACTTACATTAACCCAAAAAAAGAAAGTTGTGCTATATTATACCAATTTTAGACGAATTAATGTGTTTGTGTGTGATTGTTAGAGATATAGTGGTTATAGGTTATTACTGTAGTCCTTGTAACAAAGAATTTGTTCTCTTGTAGTTAGTTAGAGCTGTTATACTTTCTGTTATCTGTTTACTGAGTCAGCATCTTAGTTAGCTTGCTGCAGACTCTTCCCTACGTCTGTATATATATCTTTGTACCCCTCACAATGGATGATGATGAAATAATATTTTTCTCCTTCAGTTTCTTTCACCATGTGCTCATTCTCAATTTTCTACATGGTATCCAGAGCTTAAGAGACTTCTTTCTGGTCTCCGATCCTTCCTCATTGGACACTATGACTTCTTCACCATCGAACAACCCTGTTCAACTGGATCTGATCTCCTTTGTTCCGCCGCCGTTGTCATCGAAATTTCAAACGGTGAATAATGCTTCTCCTATCACCTTTTCTTATACTTTCTCGGAAAAACTGGATGAGAAGATTTCTTGTTTGGAAGCAACAAGTAGAACCGGTCCTTAAGGCTCATCGTCTTCACAGGTTTGTTGTTAGTCTAGAAATTCCGATACAGTATCTCTTTCTTTCTGATCAAATCCTTGGCATTGAGAACCTTGCATATCACACATGGGAACTACAAGACCAATTGCTTTTGTCTTGGTTGCAATCATCTTTTTCAGCTCCAATTCTGTCTCATGTTATTGGCTGTAAACATTCTTTTCAGCTTTGGGAGAAGATTCATTCATTCTTCCTCTCGCAAACGAAAGCTAGATCTTGTCAACTTCGCACTGAACTTCGGAATACAAAGAAAGGTGATTGTTCCATTGCTGAGTTTCTTTTACGAATCAAGGCTCTAGCTAAGATGTTAACTTCGGTTGGAGATCTGGTCTCTGACCAAGAACAGTTGGATGTGATTATTGAAGGACTTCCACTTGATTATGAATCTTTCACATCGTTGATCAACAGTAAGCCTGAATTGTTCTCGTTTGATGAAATTGAGTCGCTTCTGTTGGCGCAAGAGGCTAGGCTTGAAAAGTTCAAACAATCAGAAGAAACGATTTCCCTTAATCTTACTCAAGCAACACCTCCAACTCCTGCACCGCAACCTGTTCCTGCAAATGCTCAGTTCACTAAAGTGCCTCAGAATGCAGATTCCTCTCAAGTTGCATCTCAGTACAATCAATTTTTCTCTAAACCTCAATGAGGAGGTTATGGCTATCGTGGTAGAGGTGGTCGTTTTGGCCGCCGCAATGGCCGTGGAGGACGTGGCAGACTTCAATGCCAAGTATGCAACAGATTTGGACATGGTGCTGCTACCTGTTATCATTGCTATGATCCTACCTATACAGTGCAAGGCTATACTCATACTCCTAACCAATTTTTACCAATGAATCCAATGCAACAATTCCCTTCATGTCCATCTCCATTTTTACCGCAGTATGTTCTGCCCAATATGCCATCTCCTCAGCCTTATTCTTAGACAAAGGTGTTTCCACAACAGTATCAGCAATATCCACAACAGTATCAGCAACATCCACAACAATAGCTATCGCCTCAGCAGCCACCAACTCTTGGCTATCCACAGGCACATGTTGTAAACTCTGCTGTGCATATGGTGCCTACTCAACAGTCTCAGAACTGGTTTGTGGATTCTGGTGCATCTCATCATGTAACTTCAGATTCAACTAACCTTGCACAAGCTACACTGGCTCAAGATAATGAGCATGTCTTCCTGGGAAACAACCAAGGTTTGCCAATTCAATCCATTGGTTCTGCTTCATTTTTGTCTTCCTTTAAACCTAACCTTACTCTTTATCTCAAGAATCTTCTACATGTTCCTTCACTCACTAAGAATCTGATCAGTGTTAGTAAATTTACAAAAGACAACAATGTCTATTTTGAATTTCACCCCTCCTCATGTTTTGTCAAATCTCAGGTTGATCACTCTGTACTTCTTCAAGGATTTCTTGGCTCGGATGGACTATATCAATTTCCTTCCTTGCTATCTAGCAATACTATCACATATCAATCTTTGTCCAAACATATTTCTCCTTCTGTAAATAGCTTAGATACTTCAGTCACTGTATCTGCACCCACTTCCACCTTACTTTCCTTATGGCACAATAGGCTTGGCCATCCAAATTCAGTTGTACTCTCTTATATACTAAAGCAGTGTAACATTCCAATTTCTAATAAAACTGATATGGATTTCTGTGTAGCATGCTGTATGGGAAAGTCTCATAGACTAACTTCTCACTCCTCCACATCCATTTACACTGAACCTTTGCAACTTATTTTCTGTGATTTATGGGGCCCTGCTCCTATGCATTCGTCAATGGGTTATCGCTATTATGTCTCATTTATAGATGCCTATAACCGCTACACATGGATTTACTTCTTAAAACAAAAATCAGAAACTCTCACAATCCTTAAGCAGTTTCAAACTCTGGTTGAACATCAACCCAATAAACAAATAAAAGAAGTCCAAACTGACTCGGGTGGGGAGTTTAGATCGTTTACACAATATCTAACATCTCTTAGAATTCATCATCGACTCATATGTCCTCACACACATCACCAAAATGGAGTTATTGAGTGTAAACACTATCACATAGTAGAAATAGGGTTAACTTTACTCTCCCAAGCATCTCTCCCCTTCACCTATTGGGACCATGCTTTTCACATTACAATTTATCTCATAAACAGATTACCTTCCTCCAATACCAGTCACTCAATCCCTCTTCTCACTCTTTTCAATAAATAACTTGATTATAGGTTCCTCAAAGTTTTTGGGTGTGCTTGTTATCCTCATACACGTCCCTACAACACCAACAAACTCCAATTTCGCTCTCGTGAATGTACCTTTCTTGGTTACTCTTCATGTCACAAAGGATACAAATGTTTAGATGGAGATGGTCGTATTATAATCTCAAAAGATGTCATCTTCAATGAATCTAGATTTATCTCTACGCCCAAGACCTCTTCCTCTCCACCAACCTCTACCCCTTCTCGTACTCTTCCTCTAAGTGTCATCCCGTCACCCTTATCTCCACCTACAACCTTCCCAGTACAGCATGCTTCACACCAGTCCTCTTCCCTCAATACTGCGAATTCCTCTTTTGCTTTTCCTTCTTCTCCCCGAGTCACCCCCCCTTCTACCTCTCTTACTATCAATACTGATTCTTCCTTTCCTAGTCTGCTTGGTATTCCCTCATCGTCTCCTGTTAGACCTTCCCATCCCATGCAAACACGTTCAAAATCTGGCATTTTTAAACCTCGTGTCCTATACCTTACTGTAGAACCATCCACTTTTAAACAAGCCTTGGCATCCCCTCCTTGGCGGCAAGCTATGCAAGTTGAGTATGATGCTCTCCTTGCCAATCATACTTGGTCCCTGGTTCCTCTTCCACTTGGCAGGACTGCCATTGGTTGTAAGTGGGTCTTTCGTATAAAGGAGAATCCAGATGGCACCATCAATAAATACAAGGCTAGACTTGTGGCCAAGGGATTTCATCAAAAATTTGGTAGTGACTTCTTTGAGATGTTCTCTCTAGTGGTGAAACTTGTCACTATTAGACTGGTACTCACATTAGCTCTCACTAATCACTGGCCTATCCAATATATTGACATCAATAATGCTTTCTTGAACGGTTTGCTGAATGAAGATGTTTACATGGTTCAATCGCCAGGCTTTGAAACTACCAATTCAACACTTGTCTGTAAACTGTAGAGGGCTATCTATGGCCTTAAGCAGGGCCCCCGTGCGTGGTATGAATGTCTAACTCAAACTCTCATTAGCCTTGGCTTTATTCGGAGCAAATGCGATCCGTCCTTATTGGTGCTTAAGACTCAGGAATGTTGTCTTTATGTTCTGATCTATGTGGATGATATCATCCTTACTAGAACTTCTGCAAAACTAATTCAGAATATCATTGCTTAACTCAACACTATATTTGCTCTTAAGCAACTGGGTGAGCTTTACTTCCTTGGCATAGAAGTCAAACACCTTTGTGATGGCTCTCTTGTATTGTCATAAACTAAATACATTCGTGACTTGTTGGATAAGGCTGGCATGACTGAGGCAAAAGGGATTTCTACTCCTCTACCTGGTGGTATTATATTGTCCAAATATGGTTCTGAGTCCATGAGTGACCCTTTCTCTATCGGTCAATAGTTGGTGCTTTGCTGTATATTACAGTTACCAGACTTGAAATTGCATTCAATGTGAACAAGGTGTGTCAATTCATGGCCTAACCCTGTCTGGATCGTTGGAAGGCTGTCAAATGGATATTGTGCTACCTGAATGGCATTTTGACTTATGGTCTTCATCTACAGCTTGTAACATCTACTAATTATAGTCTATATGCCTATTGTGATGCAGACTGGGCTTCTGATATCGATCACAGAAGATCCACTTCTGGTGCATGTCTTTTCCTTGGTCCAAATCTGATTTCTTGGTGGTCTAAAAAGCAAACCTTGGTGGCTCGGTCTAGTGCAGAGGCTGAATATCGTAGTCTGGCCACCACTGCTTCTGAAATCTTATGGCTTCAGTCTCTTTTACAGGAGCTCTAAATTCGCTGCACTACTCCTGTAATCTATTGTGACAACCAAAGCACTATAGCTTTGAGCCACAACCCGATGCTTCACAGCAGAACGAAGCACATGGATCTTGATATATATTTTTTTCGTGAAAAGGTTCTTGCTGGCTCACTTCTGGTCTCTCACGTTCCTGCTTAGGATCAATTAGCTGATATCCTCACCAAGCCGTTATCCAAAGCCAGCTTCTGTCCTTTAAGAGACAAACTCAAGATTCTTGTTCACACTCAAGTATCCTAAGTTTGTGGGGGGAGTGTTAGAGATATAGTGGTTATAGGTTATTACTGTAGTCCTTGTAACAGAGAATTTGTTCTCTTGTAGTTAGTTAGAGCTATTATACTTTCTGTTATCTGTTTACTGAGTCAGCATCTTAGTTAGCTTGCTGCAAACTCTTCCCTGTGTCTGTATATATATCTTTGTACCCCCTAACAATGGATGATGATGAAATAATATTTTTCTCCTTCAGTTTCTTTCACCATGTGCTCATTCTCGATTTTCTATAGTGATTGGTTAAATCAGTTAAAAAGAACGAAAAAAATAGGATTTGAAGGAAAAAATAAACGGTGTGAGAACATTAAACACGAATAAGGATGAATATGCGTAAACATGTTATTGGAAACAAAACTTTTGCTTCGTTCCCCCTTTAGTTGGTTATGCGGTCATAGTTTCACAAATAACTATAAAAAATATTTAACATACACTCACTTTTTCTTTTATTCTATTGCTTTCATATTTTTCTTTTTGTCTTTCTTTCTATTTTTAATTTTCTCTCTTTTTCTTTATTTTGTCTATCTATCTCTTTCTTTTTTTCACTTATACATCAAAAAAATGGAGTGTACATTTATCATTGTTCAATAGCTATTTCATTATTTTTCGAGCAACTTTTTCATACTAAATAACAACTCTCTTGAAGGAAAACATGGTGTGTATTGCAATTCAGTTTTCACTGGATAAAAACAAACAATATCCAACAAAAAAAAAACTTTTTTTATATGCACAATAGAAAAATCAATTTCAATAGACATTAAATGTATGAGTGCATAGTAATTAAACTCATTTAATAGACTTTTACACTAACAGTACACACTAATTAAATTCATTTATATATTCAAAAATATTTATTTATTATAAATTTTAATTATGATATAATTTATATATTCAAAAATATATATTATCATGAATTTTAATTCTATAAAAAATAAATGTTTATCGTGCATAATATACATGCTAAAATATTAATTTTATGTACAAAATTTGAAATCAATTTTTTTCTTCAAATTTAATTTTTTTAAATATTTAAGCTTAATTGCACCTTTTGCATCCAAAGTTTCACAATCTCACGGATTTTGCTCTCAGATTTTTTTTTTGTACATTCTGTCCCCCAATTTACAAAAAATTGTAAATTATTTTAATTATGACAGTTCAAAGAAAAAACCATCACAATTTTTTTTAATTGTGATAGTTTAAATGCATCAGGACAAAATTCAAGATATTTTGTAAGTTGGAGGGAAAAATTTGAAAAAAAAAATTGGGAGTAAAAAAAAAATATATGTATATATACATATGTATATGTGTGTGTGTGTGTGTATGTATAAGTGTGGACTATACTCAATCAAAATTTATTCTACTGAATCTTGTCGTTAGATTATGTGACCACTCATTCTTTTTTCCTTCAACTTTGCAGAGAAACGTTTTGGTGGATTTATGTCATTTTCAGTTTCACCAATATCTTTAACTCCAAGTGTGTGAAAACTGAAAACCCCAATCTTACCTCGATTTTCATCTTTTGATCTCTTTATCCATTTCCTCCCAATCGAAACAATGTAACTAGGATTCATCTGCATTGTTTTTCAGTAACGTGTATGGATAATGTATATATTTTACGATAAAATATACAAGTATTTTCTCAACTTTTTATTGTAACAAATGATTATAAAAAATATCTTACAAAATATATAAATTATACTTCTATCAAATACTTATACATTTTAATTTATTTGTGTATGCAATTTTTGCGTCGTGTGGAGAAGTAGAAAGCTATGGATGCATTTGTTCTATTTAAAACTACCGTTTAACTTGGCTACGTAGTGTAGGCTCTTTCAGCTCAAGCAATTTTTGTTCCAAAAAAAAGTAACAAATAAAAAATCTCAACCAGTTTTTCGGCATCTGAGCTTGTGAGATGAGTGGGCTAAGAACACATGGACTTAGATGCCTTATTCTACCTTCTATTTTGGGCTTATATAGGGTTTTTTTTTCTACATTAACTTTTCGACTTTCGAAAATGTTTAGTTTTTTTAAAGCAGGCTTGTCATATACTTCTAATGTTAATTTTTGGGCTTCTTTCTGGGCCTTTCTGTTAGCTTTCTCTTGAATGAATGGCCAAACACACAAAAAAGAGAGAGACGAAATCAAAATACTTGTCTTGTCTTCTTTTCCGTACATCCTGCTTAAAATTTTAAAAAATGACACTAGTCTAACAAAAATATAATATCTCACCAGAAAACTACTGTTATCCAATAAAAGAGAAAGAACATTTATTTTGTGAGATATTATCTTTTAATTGGATGAAATAACCCTCGAAGTTTTGCTTGTAAAAAAAATGAAAAAATATATTTTTAAAAGAAATATACACCGTTATTTTTGTCCTAATTTTTCTCAAGAGTTTTACTATTGATGTTACAAAAATTTGTCATACTAATCTTTTACGAAATGATGTAGTGGTATTTTATGGAATAAATATTAAGTTAAGAAAAATAAAAAAATGGAAAATTTAGCAGAAATCAGCACTTATCTTTCGTGCAGTTTTCACCAAATTCATTGGTGGTCATCAGCACTTCGCTTTTCTCAAATCCCCTCTCGTCGTATATTAACAATAGATGGTGACAATATATTGTTAGCTTGTCCGTTTGATAAACCCTCCAATTTAGCGAACCCTGATGGTTGGTGTAAGTTTAAAAAGTAGTATCTCCATTGCTATTGCACGAGTTGTCTCCTCTAGCTTGGTCTATACCATAGGCCTAAGAGTGTTGGAGGTTCTCAACTACTATTTTCCCAGCAGAAATAGCCACATAAATGGGTGGGATACGTGTTCACTTGTTTTGAGGGCTAAGGTAGGTGGCCGATGGTTGGTTCAACTTCTCCAAATTAATAGGTCCATTCAGTATACTAATAATAATAATAAAAATCTAAATCTTTCTACAGTTTTTTAATAATTCTCTTATTTTTTTATGGTAAATATTGAATGTGCTTTAAAATTCTAAGACATTTTTTTTTCATTTAATTCTTTCTTTACAAAGCAATAGGAAGATTTGCAAGAGGATATTTTCTTTGCTACCATGTTAAAAGTGTGAAATATCTATCTATTTTATCGATGACTAATTTTTTCCGAAAACTTGACTGATCATTTTTGGTGAAATCTCTCTTCTCAATCACTTTTTTTTATTTATGAGGTTCAAATTCGAGACTTTGCTTAAAAGATTCGAGCTTCAAGCCTAGTTTTACTCATACCGATATAATGTTGGTATTTGCAAGAGGATATAACATTTCCACCGTTATTTTATTACATCTTATTGTAATTTATAACAAAAACTCTAGTTATTAAAACCCTAACAATAATAATGAAAAGGAATGGCGTCAAATAAATAAATTAAATAACAACACACAACGTGAATTGAAATCTGATCTTGTAGGAGTAGTCTAATTTTCGCAGCTAGAAAATTAAATTATGGAGCAGACCAATTGTCTTATTTTTAATGGAGAAACGTGACAAGGACGGAGAAAACACGTAAGTGTAAAATTTTAAATACTATTCATTGACTGTGTCAGGATGATACATGCATACACTGCTCACAGTACCATGCCTGATCTCTCATAACATGTATACACACACACACACACAGTTATCTTAGTTTTGGTAATTATTATACGATTATCTTTGATGAAACAGAACAAACTCCAAGTGGCCTACCTCCCACAGAGGAAGAATAAGCAACGACTTCAACTTACTCTGTCAGCAAGCTATGATTAGCTAGGCCAACCAAAATGACATAAGAAACGACAATATTATATTAAACAAAACTTACTTACGACAGTCTAGGTTTTTCGCTTTTTGGTAGTTCAAAATTTATCAAGAAGAGATGACGTTTTGGTTCAAGACCAAAAATGTCTTCAAATTTAAAAAATATTTATAGATATACTTATATTTACCTCATTGTAGGTTGATATTGGCTCCAATTAGAATTGACTTTTTATCTCATTAATTAAAATTAACAGTAATTATTGCAAGAAATATTGATTTTGATTAAAGAATAATACCAACAATATTTATGTTATTGTTCCATTATATCATCACAATTTTGTTCAATATCTTGAAAGAACAATTAGTGCTCTTTAACATGAGTATTTATGATTCGTCCTGTTTTATAAAGTTGACCTAATTTGGAGTTATTTTGATGGTTTAAATTTTACAAATTAATGTGTTTTGATAATAAATTCAGCTTATACTTCTACTTGTTCTAACCTGATGACCCATTGTCTTATATTATTTTAAAATTTATACTTCTTTTACTAATTATATATTAATAATAAGGTTTCTTGATATATAAATAACAATTTGAATAATATATTATATTTATATTATTATTATTATTATTATTTATTTTGAAATATATATTATAAAATATACTTTAATTTTATTAGTTTTATACATTTTTAATTCTATGGTTTAAGTGTATTTAATGTTAAAATTTATATATTGTGTTAATAAATCATATTTACTTTATCTTATCTCATACACAGATGAGTTTTGATTTGTTGGATTCAGGTCTAAGTAAAATGATCTTATTAAAATTGAGTCAAGTAAGGATAACTAAGTTAAACTCGTCCTTACCTATTGTATGAATGAATACCCTGTTGTTAAACTCGTCCTTACCTATTGTATGAATACCCTGTTTTCAGGATTGAGCAAAAGAACTTCCTTTTTGACCTATTGAAAGTCCATGAAAGCAACAAGTATTTGATGAGGGGCTATAAAGAACGGATAATGATGAGTGTGCACCCGATGTTTTAGACAGAAAGAAAAAAGAATAATAAAAGAAAAAGTAAAAAAAATATATGATAAGTGAGGTAATGAAAAAGAAAAGAAAAGAAAAAGTAAAAATATAAACAAAAAGAAAGTAAAAAAAAGGGGAAATATAAGAGAAAGAAGTATATAATAATCATTATTTATAAAGAAAAACTTTTTCAAAAGATAAACTATTAGTTTAGCTATTTATTTGATTCCTATACTTACCATAACTTTAAGTTTTAGTTTTATATGAAAAGTTTGTAAGTCTTAGTTTTACACTCGTATTTTTGTTAAGGATTGGTTCCTACTATTATCTCTATTGATGACGGGGCTAACATGGTTGATGTGGCAATGACGTGACTAATGTAATTACCATGTGGTGATGATTTGGTTGGAAATCAATCATTTGGTCTTGATAGGTGATACTACTTTGAGAATTAATCCCAATAGGTGATATTACTTTACGATTTAGTTTTTGAATGACTAAAAACACAATAATCACTACCATTACATTCTTCATTAACTTCGTCAATCTAAGAC
Source organism: Spatholobus suberectus (assembly GCA_004329165.1). NCBI lineage: Eukaryota > Viridiplantae > Streptophyta > Magnoliopsida > Fabales > Fabaceae > Spatholobus > Spatholobus suberectus. The sequence continues at coordinate 5,233,660 of CM014735.1, forward strand.
TCTCATGATCATTATCATTAGAGTTGGATTTATGCACGATCCACAGGTGGTTTGTTTAACCCACAGCTTACGCGGGGTTGAACTCAATAATGTCTAGTCCATTCAAATGCAGACTTATATGAGTTAGCCCATTTAGCTCACATGTTAAAGTTTGGTCTGCAAGTTTGCAAACCAACTTGTGAAACTCACGTAAATATTTTTTTGGTAAAAGAATAAATTGATTATGAAAATTGAAAAATTAAAATCCTAATAACTTAATGTGCTTAAGGTACTTAAGTGTTAAATATTTGGTGTTTAATTATAGAAATTCTTTGATATTTTACTAGATGTTTAGACGATGGAAAAAACTTTTTTTTTTTAAGATTTTACCATTACTGAATAGTTTTTTTTTTTTTTGGTGTACAATGGCATTAACAAGGTTTGAACCTAGGATCTTGTGCAAATCACCCAAACTTCCTACCACTAGGCCAATCCTAGTGGGTTACCATTACTTAATAGTTATAAAATGGCATATTTTTAGTTGATTTTTTAATTATTGTTGATATTATATATATATATATATATATATATATATTATTTTTTAAATTTTTTTCAAAACTTTTTAGAATTTTTTACCTTTCTTTTTTTCAAAATATTAAAATATTTTTATTTAGGTGCATGGGCTACAGACCATTATGGGGTGGATGCGAATCACCTATTTTTTAGGTTTGTTAATTTTGCGAGCCAACCCAACCCAATCTGTTTATTTGCATACCAAAGTGGATTGAGTTTGTGTAGATCGGGCTAGTTTGTATGTCCCCATCTAATTACCATCATCATAAGCGATGCACTCACCTACCAATAATGGTTTGAATTAGTCACTCATGTACATCAAAAGGTGACTTATGGTAAATGTTTAGAGGGGAAGACATGGATGGAGGAAGTCTCCCAATAATGGTTGGAAATACTCATTGTCTCCTAAATTCTTCAAATCATCGTTGATCATGGTTCAAATGGGTTGTAAGCATCGTCATTACAGCAACCTCATAGGTGAGGATGTCTTCTTTGCTAGGGTCTATAATGAGCACCTTCTTAGATCTTACTTGAATATGTTTTCCTACGCTTTCTCTTGGTCTTGCAATAACCATACACACACAGACACATACTCACACATAAGCATCTATTTTCAACCATTATTCTAGTATTAATGATGATAATGACGATGACAACCTCAAATTGACTGAGATAAGGAAGAATATATTGGCAGGGACTATTCTGTATTAATAAAGGTAATAAGGATTAAAACTTGCATTTTTTCATACAAGGACTAATTGTAACGTAATATCACCTGTAGGGACCAAATGTGTAATTTTTAATGACATCTTCACTACATCTCATCGTCATGTTAGCACATCGTTAACATAGTTAATGACATAGACCAATTCTTAATAAAAAAAGTGGGTGTAAAGACTAAATTTTACAACTTTTTCATAAAAAAATAAATTTTAAAATTGTGTCAAAATATAAAATCAAATGAATAGTTAAACCTAAACTATTTCAATACTTTTTGTTCAAGACTTTTCCCCATTTCACAAGTTAACTAAACTACAGCTTCATATTTTTTAATATATACTAGTATTTTAACCTATGTATTGCAAGTGTCAAATTCAATATGTAAATTATATGATTATAATTTTTTATCATAAAAAGTGGGAAATTATTCACATTATATAATTAAATTAAATATATATCAAACGACTTTGATAAAATTTAATAAATTTATTTATAGAAGAATATTAAATATATCTAAATATAATAGTTGTCAACATAATAAATCAAAATAATTAAAATTCAAAAATTTATTTTTCACTTTAAATTCTACTTTCTTTTAAAAAAATTATTTGATAAAAAATATTTAACAAAAACAAACAAAAATTAAGTCTAGAAAAACTTGATTAATAGGTATCTTAAAATGAAAGAAATAAAAAATAAAAAATTATCTTTTTAAAAACACTTAGTTATAAACATAATGATTGTTTAAAATTTTGAACAAAAAGTATTATGGTTCTTAAAATTAAGAATTTTTTGATAAGAAATAATACCAATTTTAAAAATTGAATTAATATTACATTTAATAATATAATAATTAAATATTTTTTAAACACCTAAAACCTTGTTACACATATATAAAAAAGGCACGGAGGGGTGTGACTTTGAAATTATGTGTTGTCTTTTCCTCCCGTGTCAAAGGAAAACGATGTCAAAAGTTATATGCCACAACCAATCCCATTTAATTTTTTTGTCTTTACAAAAAAATAACCAGGAGAAAATTGAATTAGATATACATATAAATAGAATAATGAAAACGTATTAAAATTTATTAATATTTTTTATGAAAATTAATTTAATTAAACTATTTTTTTATGAGAACTAGACTGATCATTAAATTATATGTAAATATAAAGCAAACTAAATTCTTTTCATTATTTAAGATTTTTATCCTTTTTATTCAAATTAATAATAAAAATATTTTAAATAATAATGACAGTAAAAATATAATGTAATAAAGATAATAAAGACACACAAAAATAACATAAAATATAATGTTTCGTGAAGAGTGTATGATTTAACTAGAGATACATAAAAAAGAGTTAAAAATTTCACTTTATATAAAAGTTATATATAAATAATATATTAAATTATTAATATTTTTAGAGAGTGATCTATAAATTATCACTAACCAATTATATATAAAGACAAAAAATTCACCGACTTCTAGGCCAAAATGAGTTAACATTTCACTTTATATAATAAAAGTGCTAACTAAACATGAAGAAAACGAAGAGGAACAAAAAAAAAGAGATAAAAAAAATTAAATAAGGTAAGAGATAAAGGGATTTACATCAGTATGCATGTTAAAAGAGATAAGAATAATTAAAAGAGATAAAAATAATTTATCACCAAGAAATAAGAGAAAATTACCATGAAATCGGAGATGAGATGGACAAATTAGTTTAAATTAGAAAACAAATGAAGGAAGCGGAGAAGAGATGAAAGAATTAGAAAAAAGATGAAGAAATTTAAATAGGAGATAAAGGACAAAGAAGAGAAGTTTTTGAAAATAAAGAATATTAACAAAGGGTGAAAGTGTAGTTCACCTTTGCTTGAAAAAAAAAAATTTACATGAAATTGAATATGAAAGAGTAGAGAGAGTAGAGTTTTCACAAACTAGATAACTATTATATTTTATAGATATATTCCCTTTGATCTCGAATATAAACAAAAAAAAAACCTAATTCATGTAATTAAAAACAGTTAGTTAACTTACTAATTTCATCCAACCATATATATTAAATGAAAATAGCTATCTTGAATTAGAGCTTTTGTAGCTACTATTCTCCACACTTTTAGCTGTCATTCTTCAATGAAAGTGTTTTTAAGAATTTTTTAACCTCTTATCTCTTTCAATCTATCATTTTCAGTATCTTTAGTTCTAAATTGAATTACAATATTTTTTTAAAATAAATTATTAATAATTAAAAATTAACATAGCATTACTAATTGTTTATTATAAATTTAAAATATAATCTATATGTTCAAAAATATTTATTTATTACAAATTTTAATTATAATATAATTTATACATTCAAAGTATTTATTTATTATAAATATAAGCTATATAAAATAAATATTTATTTTATGCAATACACAGGTTAAAATGTTAGCTTAGAACATAATCTTTTTTCCTAAATTTCCCTTCACTAGAACTTGATATCAAGCATAAAAAAGGGACATTAGAAATATAATCTAAATTAAATGAAGGATATTTTGAGGATGGTTTCATTAAATAAAGTGAAATTAGTTAAGATATTTTTTATATTTTAGACCAATATACACAAATATTTTTTATTTTTATTTTTTGCTTTTATTCAAGACTGGATAGGAGTGTTCATGGGTTAGATTGGTTCGAGTTTATGGTAAAATCAAATCCGAACCAATCACATTTAATCGAGTTAGTTTGATTCAGGTTTTAAATTTTTTTTGGCAAATTTAAACCGAACCAACCCAATTAAGATCAAGTTAGTTTAGATTGTATCATTGATTTATAATAAAAATAAATAAATTATTATATTTTTGTAAGTTTTTATATTTAATTATTGTCTATTTTATATAAATTTTAATTTTATATTAATGTAAGATAAAAGTATTTATTGTTCTTTAATGACTAAACATTTATTTTATTTAATATTCAATTTAAAATTAACAAAGGCTTAAATATGTTTTAAGTTTTTGTAAATATAGCTATGTTTGGTTTTAGTCATCGTGAAACTTTTTGTTAGTTTTAAATCCTTGACATTTTTGCACTGTTCTTTTTTAGTCCTTATCATTAACTCTAGTTAATTTTGTGCTGACTTGACTAACAAAATAAATAATATTAATTAAGATAATTAAAGTAATAAAGAATATCTTAAATTAAGATAATTAAATTATTTTTAGGTGTGCAATTCAATTAAGTAATGTATTTATTATTTTATATAAATAAGGTAATTGCATATAATTTACTTTTATAAGTTATTTTTAATTTTTAATATATTATGAAAAATAATTTTTATTATTATTTTTAATATTGTTCTTACTTTTTAATTCACTAATTTACTTTTAACATTGTACTTCTTTAAAAAATTATAATTTACTTAGACACTTATAATTTATTTTTAATATATTAATTTATCTTTAGAGACAAAATTACTACTTATGATATATTAAAAAAATAAATTATAATACAATCAGTAAAATTAAAGAATTGAAATAAAAAAATAAGATCAAAGCAATATATTAAAAGTAAATTATAAGCATCTAAGTAAATTATAATTTTTTTTTAAATACAATGTTAAAAATAAATTAGTGAATTGAAAAGTAAAAATAATATTAAAAGTAATAAAAATCATTTTTCATAATGTATTAAAAATTAAAAATAAAATATAAAATTAAATTATATGTAATTGCCTTATTTATATAAAATAATAAATACATTACTTAATTGAATTACAATCTAAAAACAATCTAATTATCTTAATTTAAAATATTCTTCATGACCTTAATTATCTTATTAATATCTTTTATTTTGTTAGCCATGTTAGCATTAAATTAACTATAGCTAATGGTAAGGACTAAAAAAGAACAAAAAGAAAATGTCAGGGATCTAAAACTAACAAAATTTTTTGCAAGGATTAAAATTAGATAGAGCTATATTTACAGGGACTTAAAATATATTTAAGCCATTAAAAAATATTTGATTGAATCATCTAGCTAGTTCGAATTGCAAAAAAAATAAATTTAAGAACTAAACATATTATAATTAGTTGGTTCAAATTTAAAATAAAAAAATAATTAAGCAAATTAATTTAATTAGTTTAGTTTGGATTTGTGGATTCATTTGGTTAATATGATCCAATGAACAGCCTGACAGAGGGAGTAAAAGATTAGCTTAGCTATAGGTAGATAATACTACGCTAACTTTTCTCACGCAAAAACAATAGCATATCTGGTTATCACATGATTAGCAAGTAAGCGTGTGCAGCTTACTTGTTTGAACTACCGCTTAACTTTCACATGTTTGGTGTGACAAATTTGAAGCAAAATTGCGCTGAAATAAATGGCTCTTTACTCCTTTACATAAACTTTTAGTTGAATAAATTTTTTAATAAGTATTTATACGAAAAAAATAAAAAATAAAATAAATTAAGTTTTATTTAAGTTAAAATCAATTTATATTTTAGTTTTTATAGAAATTTTCTCGTTTAATTTAAAAAAAAATAAAATTTATACACAATTTAATTTTAACTTATGCATAAGTTATTTTTCAGACCACCACCATTTTTGTTGTTGTTGTTTTTTTTTTTTCTGTGTGTAAAATGATGATAACAAGGTTAGAATTTAGGATCTTGTACATAATACTCGAACCCTCTATCACTAGGCCAATTCTAACAGTTTACCATTTCTGTTATTTATAAGCGTATAGATAGCATTCCTGAAAATGTTATATTTTATGACATTTTATATATCTTCGAAAAAAAAAATGACATTCCACATGATGTGATTCAATGTAGTTTTCAACTACAATGATTATAGTTTGCGACCTAACTATCCTTTTAAACAAACAAAATTATAATTAAACTTTTATGTTCTAAATCACTTCAGTGATGTACGGAAATTATAACCGTTTGATTATTACTAAAAAATATTCATAATATATAAAAATAAAACATATATGTAGGAGTGTTAATACATGCTTTAAATTAAGGACAAGCTATAACCATTAATGCTGGATATTACCATTGAACAGTGTTTGTTAGCTTGGATTGTATTTAAATCACCGAGCATCGATCACGAGCGAAGCATGAAATCAAGTCAACCAAGTTATGTATACAATTGTATCTTCAGACTTCGTAAAAGCAGTGAGAGTAAACTAAATTAGTTTCAATCAGACGAGCTAGAGTGGCTTAAGAAAAGTCAAGTTGATAATACATTGATAATACACAATCATTAGGCTATTTAATTTTCCGTTAAAGCAAATTAAAACTTCAAAGAGATGAAACAGAAAGAAGAACAAACTAAGTGTGAACTGAAAGAAACTTGTGAGCAGTATTAATCACCGGTTAGCACATGACAACACATGAAAGTGTGGAACTACAGCCAATCTACCTTACACACAAAAATAATGCAAAAGAAAAAAAAAAGTTGTTGGGCGCGCGGCAAAAGAAGAAATTTTTATCCTTAGATTTTGAGATTATATTATTCTCAGCTAGATATAAAATTATTACAAATGTAATTATTACAAAATCAATCAGGAATTACTTTAGATATCACTTTTAAAGTAATTATTATAAATTTTAATAGTTTTCAATTAAATAAAATTTCATGATTAAATGACAATATAAAAAAACTTTATATTGTTAGTATATGTTAATTAATTTCTAAAATTATTTGTTATAAAATTATTTTATTATAATATTAGTTTATTGAATGATTAAATACATTTTCTAAATTTAGTTTATCAAATTAATGACATCCAAGTAAGAGTACGTACGTTAATTTATCTTATTTCTTAATAACGCCCATCAGATTGATATTGCATAAATAAGTATACATTTATTTGATTACATGGTATTATATTAATTATAAGATGGTAACAATTATAATAATTGTTTAAACTTGTATGTGTTTATTGTTCATACTAGTCTTATTCAATTGGAATAGGATTGTCTCATGTATAAAATACATATGATCGCATAAAACAAAAAAAAAAAGGAGACAGGATGATAAAATGTGATTCCGACTGCTACGAGTCTATGCACAGCTCGTGAAGAACGGTACATTAAGTTTTCGTGAGTGCAATCATATAATTCGAAATATACAGGATTCACTCAGAAAGAAATGGAGTGTTTTCCACTCCCTTTTTCATTCTCTACGACAAGTAAATTATTGTTCTGATAACTTGACTAAGTTGAGGAATTTCAAGCATGGATAGATTTAATTTATTCATCATCCTCCCCATGCCCTTATTTGTTGGCTGATGGCATGTGTTGCCGGAAGCCTGGAATGGCTCGTCTGAGACTTTAGTTTGTTTTCTTTATATATATATTTTCCTCATGTAACATAACATTTGTAACAACAATATCTTATTGATATTGTAATTTTAAATTGTTAATTTAGTTTTTCAAATTCTGATGGCATATTAAATTATTGATATTTAATTGATTGATTTTTCTTTAATATTGTCATCGAAATTTAGTTTTATAAAATGACATATATTTAATTTGATTGCAACAAATATCTGATAGAGTTTAGTTTTTATATATGGTTAGTGTAAAGATTTTTACTTGGTCAACTAATCAAAAATCATCATTGGTACATTTTTAAAGTAGTAATTATAAAAGTTAACAATCTTATCATATATGACAAATTATAATTTGATGACAGTGTAATTTTTTTTTATACTATTAATATATTTAAAAAATATTTTGACAGAAAATAAATGATTATGATATTATCAAGTGATATAGTTATGCTGATAAAATTTTCTTTTATATTAATTATTGTTTAAGATTTTAAAAAAATATTAAATGTAATTAATTATTTTTAATTTTAGAAAAAATATAATTATATTTGGTTAATTCGTTGTTTTATTCAAATAATATTCTATCCTCCCTTTATCTTCGTTTGTATACTTCATTTCTATCTTTAAATTGAATTTAATAGTTTTTTTAATTATTAATAGTTAAAATAATCTTATATCACAATTTAAAATTTTATTATAAAACAAAAATATAATTTATATATTTAAAATATTATTTATTATAATTTTAATTATAATATAATGTATATATTTGAAATATTTATTAATTAATATAAATTTTAATATACTCTTATAAATTAGAACCCACAACTTAGAGAGTGAGACTTTTACCCTCTTCACTTTCTAAATTAGACATTCTCAATATTCTCTATTTTCTCTTCTTTAGAAGTACATTTCATGTACTATTTCTGTAACTTGGCAAAAAAAATTCTCTTTGAATTATCTTAATTGCCTATTTCTTTCAATTTATTTTTTTATCTCTGTCTTTAAATTGAATTTTAATAATTTTTAGAAGAAATTATTAATATATAATTAAAAAATATATATCAAACTTTAAACTATTCCTTATGAATCCAAAATATACTATATATATTCAAAGATATTTATTTATTATGAACTTTAATTATAATGTAATTTATATATTTAAAAATATTTATTTATTATAAATTTTAAGTATTATAAAAACATTTATCCTTATAATGTATCGACAAACATATTAGTTATCTAAAAATAAATATTTATCACGTACAATATACAAACTAAAATACTAGTTTGTTAAAAAAAATCAACAACTTGATGCTCTGTCTGAAAAATAACACTACCCTTAAGCCGTGTTTAGAAATTTTAAGCTTTTAATATAATTATCATTTAAATTAATAATAAATAAATTTTATTAAAAATATAATTTTTTAGGAGGCCTTAACAATTGTGTGATTTACCCAAGGCCTCACCCAGACCCGAATCCTCTCCAGTTGAAAAAACTGTAGAGCGTCTAGTTTTTAATTCCCACCATTCAATGTATAATTTTTATTTAAATTTATTAAATATTAAAATTAAACAAGAACTGAGATTACATCCAGTTTTTGATAATTGGAGGTAATTCTCTTCCGGCCTCATCCTTGCGTCAGTAGGCTAACAATTTTTGCAAAATCTTCACACTGCCACGTTGTACCAATCAAATTTATTCACCAAAAAAAAATAAAAAATCAAAAGAAAGTCTGATCATAAAAACAATTTAAAGCGAATTGCCACCTGCTAGTGACATCCTTCTGCCAACGCCCACCTTCTCATTTACTTTGCAAATTGCAAACCACCTTAAATGCAAACCCCCTTACTTTTAGATTATGACAATTTGTCAAGAGTGACTCAAAAAGTGCCTAAACCCGTAAGAGTGTGTTTGAGACAGCTGAAAAAATTAAATTATTTTAATAATTAATTATTATTATAATTGATTATAATTAGAATCAATTTTTGTTTAAGTAAGTTTGTTGAAAAACGATTCAAAAATAATTAATTTCATTTAAATACAACAAAAAATTTAATTTTTACATAATAAATTATGAAAAAAACATGTATGAAACTAAAAGAAAAAAAATTGTTAGAAAACAGTAAGAGTAATTTGGAAATAGTGTGTTTGAGAATAAAAAAAGCTGTTGAAAACAAAATTCATAAGCTACTATATTACATATTATAAAATATAACTTATTTTTTTTAAAAAAAAACTTTTTATCAAATTTCACTTGATATCCCAAACAAGCTGAAAATTGACAAAAAAAACTAAAATGTTAAAATTTCAGTTGTCCCAAACACATTCTAAACATATCTTTCTTTCACGGATTTGGTATGCTTATACATACTTCCGCACTGTTTTTATTTTCCTTTTTGGTTTTTCGTTTTAAATCATCAAATCGTAGTTTGAACAGAATCTACAAGATTTCATAAAAAACAAAAAACAAAACAAAACCTACAAGATATAGGGTTTTAACCAAACTATAATACTTCATGAGTTTAATTGAGATGTATTGTAAGTATAATTTTTTTTATAATTAAACCAATTAGAAATCATTTTTTTAAATAATTATTATAAAAGTTAATAAATTTGCTATATATTATATGTGATTAAATTATAATATAACAAACTTTTATATTATCAATGCATATAAATTAAATTCATATTATCATTATGATTGGATTTACATTAACATATGTTCTCTCAATTTTTCACGTAGAGTAAAAAAGAAAAGTAAAAAGTACTCTCTACAACTTTTAATTTGACATGCATCCAATGGTTAAGTACAATAAACCAAACACACATTATACATATACCAGGATAAAGATGCATAGACAACTCATATTATTTGACACCTTGAAAGAGAAAGAAATAAAAGAAAAATAAGCATAAATATAAAAAAATGATATATTATGATATAAAAAGAAAAATAAAATATATCAATTGAGTGTTTATGAAATATAAGTGTTCATATATCATTATCTTATATACAAATGGAACATCACCTCTTACCTTGTGGTTGACACCATCATGTAAGAAGAGCAAATCCCAACACTAGATTCGATCATGCTTCTAGAATATTCGAGAATTGTGCCACATATGCCACTAAATCTTATAATCCTCAAATTATTACATACATCTACTTATCTTTCTTAGCTGCGAGTTGTCAACGACACAATATTATATAAGGGAAATCATTTTCCTCTCTAGAGTGTTAAATATTTCTATCACTTGTATCTTCTTCTTTTTTGTTGAATGAGGAAGAGAAAAAGAAACTACAGTACCATTAAGCATAGAAAGGAACAACCACTAACATCTTCATATATGATCTGAGCTAAACTAAGAGAAATTTCCTGTAAGAAAGCAACTTCAAATCCACCTCAATGTCTTATGTTGGCAAGGAAATCAGCTGATCTATTAGCCTCCTTGTAAATGTGATTAGCAGTGGGAGACTAGTCATATTGGGAAAGCAATTGAATTATATACCTAATTATGGTTTGCAGGTAGTTGGATTGAGCATGTTTGATTCAGACCATATGAATAGCAGTTCGAGAATCAAGTTCAAAGAGAGCATTTTCGATGCCAGGGTTTCCAGTTAAGTGAATGCCTAGCTTAAGAGCCTATAATTCAACTGAAAGGGCATTGCAAGTTCCTAGGTTGGCATTAAAACCTTTCACAAATCTTCCTTCAAAGATCCCTAATGATACCACCACAAGCTGCCAAATTGGTGGATTTCCTAAAGGATCCATTGACATTAATCTTGAAGGAAAGGTTGGGGGGAAGAGTCCAAGAAATAGGGACTTCTTGTCTATATTGATGAGGAGAGGTAGAAGTGAGCTTGATTAAGTCCATCGAAATATGGTGGACTTGAGCTATGATTTGGTGCTGGAGATCCAAAGTATTATTTGGAGCATAAGAGAAGACTATCTTATTCCTATTAGACCATACGTGATAAACCAACACTCCAAATAAGGTAGCCCAGTTTCTAATAGGATGATGCAGAGTCTTTGATGTGAGATTGAAATGTATCCAATCATGAAGGCCAAGACTAAAAAACTTAGCCCATTCATTGGAATTAATAACTTGCAACCATAAATCCCAAATGTCTTCACAATCCTTTAAGGAGTGCATTATGGGTTTTGGATAAAGATGACAACAGGGCATACCACAAGCATATTTGGCTCAAATGACTCAGACCCAATAAGCATTAGGTTTTGAAATCAAATTCCAACCAAGCTTCATAATGTAATATTGATTTAGCGTTTGGATATTTCTAAACCCCAGGCCTCTTTGATCTTTTGGTTTGCATATATTGTCACATGAAATAAGATGCACCTTTCGATGCTCAGCATCTCTGCCCTATATAAATCCCGATACAACTTTTTAATCTCTTTACAAGTTGTTGCAGGAAGGGCAGTAGTTTGCATAATGTAGGTAGGTAGGCTAAACAACGATGATTGGGCTAGCGTAATCCTCCCTACCATGGAAAGAGTTCGAGACTTCCCCAGCAAGCGGAATGTTTAGTTTGTTGTGTAAAGATTGGGCAACCTCTCTTTGGATATTCTTAGAGACAAAGACTCCGGATTTTTGGATGTTAACCCACTGTCCCAAGGTAAAACAGAAAAGCCTCATAATGTTGTTAATCTCATTCACTTGAGACATATTGGCTTCTATAACCAAGATGATATCATTAACGAAGAATAAATGGGAAACTTGCACACAGTTGGTTCTATTGTTTATTTGAGTGTCATAATACTTTTAGATGTATTCATTATTTCACTTTAACACCACTGGGCTCTATTACATGAAGATAAAATCCACCGTTGAATTTGAGACTAGTCTTCATTGGAAATCTTGGTACGTGCACTAAAGAAACTTTAAATGTTGATGCAATCTCAATCTTGTAGATTGAATACGACTCTCAATTGTCATTCCATTAATTAGTATGTACAAAAGAAAAGAAAGTAACTACGTAAAAAAAAGAATAAAAAGTCTTATATTATCATAAAGGTCCATCTATATACATTGAATTAAAGAAGTCCATTATTGATGATAGATTAATTTGTTATGCTATTATTTTTATTTGAATAATTGTTATTCTTTCTTTTAGTATTTGTATTTTCTTTCTCGCTTGCTAGCTACCTCAAGTTGTGGCTATATTGATCAAGTCCTCATTCTCATGCTCATCTTTATCCCACCTTTTTTTGAACAACATATGCAATGCTTAAAGATGTTGGTTAAGGTGTCAAATTGAGTCATCCAGTTTGGCACAAGTCCACCAGGCCATAGTGTGAAATTAGATTAGGCCAAATTTCTTTCAAATTGCGATTTTAATGGCCTAGCCTGACTTTATATTAGGCCAACGGGTCAAATTAGCCCTAATTAAAAAATTTAAAAATTTAAAATTAAACATATTTAATATATAAAATCTTAGAATATATATATATATATATATATATATATATATTTATAAAAAATAAAATAAAAATAAAATAATTCATTGGACTGAGAGCCAAATAGGCCTGTTTATTTTTTTTCAAGTCTAAAATTTAGAGGCTCGGCATGGCCTATCAAGTCCTATGGATCTCTCTACATTCACATCGAGATGCAGTTGCAAGAAGTGACAACTTATCAGAGTTAGCAACTGCCACACACCTTAAGGTTAACCACCCTTGCCTATCAATGCCAAGACTCCCCTCTCATAGAAGTATCTTCTTCTTCCCTTTTTCATATTTTTATTTTGTCAAAATAATTCTCTAACTTGAATATTGGAGTCTTTATAAGTATCACCACCTATTTTGCCGCAGTCTATAGTCACTAGAGTAGCATTTTACTCAAAGAACCACCAAATCGTCTCATATCATAAACCATATATCTATAGTAATAATTAATATCAATTTTTTTTTAGTTTTTTTTTCGTTATTTTCAAATGAAGTAGTGTAATGCGTATTAGAATATGCATAAGCATTTTAAGTGGGACATGTGGAGTGGTGGGTGAAGCTTCCGTCACTATCATAAGTTGTAGGTTTGACTCTTTGGATAATTACATTGGTGTTTTTATTTTAAGCCACACGATCGTCTCGGTTACGAGGCAAACCGGTCTGGTTACTGGTTTTGTCAATTTCGGTGTCAGTTCAACAATTTAGACACTGATTCTTGAATCATTGGTTATACATGCTTGCTCGAGCACTGATCCTCTAATCATGAGTTTGGTTCATAGTTGAACTGGTGCATCGATCAATTCAGTTTTGACACCCATGGTTTGCAAAAAAATTTCAGCACGTTGCTATAGTTCTTTTTCACTCTCTTGACCATTTGAATTTGAAAATAATATCTTATCCAAATTGAATGCTTTCCGCTATTTATACTAATATATTATGATTTATTTCTTTGCACACACAAGAAATTACCCACTTAAACTTTCATTAACCTGAAATTGAAAAAAAAAATTAACAAAAAAAAGAGAGAGGGAACGCGTCGTTATTTAGAATGGATCCACGTCTTTTGAATAAACAGCATTGTCACATCATAAAGGCACCACGAAACAAGTCAATTACCACCTCATCGCTTTACATTTATCATTCATAAATGGGTAGACCAAAACGTAAGTCAAGTATATATATAATAAATAAAAATATAATTTGGTTATTAATATAGTTAATTAATGGCTTCTCAAAAAAAAATATAGTTAATTAATGTAATCAATGTGATGATTCATATAGCTCATAGTCTTAATCAAACATTGTTATGCATATCATTTATTAATTATACAAAAAGAAAATTTGATCATACGAAAATATGATACACTGACAACTGAAAAAAAATGGTTTGATTGTGTTTTTGATCCCTATAGTTTATCAAATGGGTATTTTAGTTCTTTTAGTTTCAATTGCTCAAATCAAATCTCCATACTTAATTTTAAAATTAATGAAATTCAGTTCAACACTTAATTTACCAGCAAATTACTAACAACATTAGGTGACATGAATTTCATTTAAAAACAGATTTTGAGATGTGGCACATGACGCCCAAAAATAAGGTTTGAAAATTGACAAAAAAGTGTTTAATGTGGGATTCAAACCCACTATTCCATGTTTTAACACCAGGCAAATAGCCGCTAGGACAATAATTAACTTGTGATACATATAAAAAACATATTATATAATTTAAATATGTAGAGAACTAAAAATGCACATATATTTACTGCTAATAAATAACTAATATAATATTTTTAAACTAAACAAACAATAATTTATATTTTTTAATACTATTTATCTTAATTATAACTTAATCACTCTATATTAAATAATTTTTTCTTTTATAAATTTGTGTTGTTTTATTTTTTTTTAATTTTTTCTTTTAATACTTTAGTGACTAAAATAAGATATTATTATTGATATAATAAATATTTTTTGTATGTAACTAAAAAATTAAAATTAAAATAAACTTTTTTAATAATATCTTGAAAATTTATGTTGTATTTCAATATTTTAATTAAAATTAAAATAACCCTTTTAATAATATCTTGAAATTAATAATAATCTTTTAAAAAAATTTGTATTTCACTCAAAAATTATTACATCAATAAAAATTCCTTTTTTTAGTCATTAAGATAACCTTTTTGATTTTAGTATTATATAAAATTTTTAGTATTAAATTAAAAAGATTGTTGCAAATAATTGATTGTAGAAGTATAATTATATTTAGCAATTTTTTAATTGATGTACAAAAAAAATTTAAATTAATAATAATATCTTATTTTAGTCACTGAAGTATTGAAAGAAAAATAAAAAAATGAAATAATGAAATTTTATAAAAGAAATTTTTTTTAATACGAAGTGATTAAGTTATAGTTTGGATAAATAGTATTAAAAAGTATAAGTTATTGTTTATTTAGTTTTAAAATATTATATTATTTATTTACTAGTAGTAAATATATGTGCATTATTAGTTCTCTACACATTTAAATTATATATATATATTTTTTATACATATACCAAGCTAATTAATGTCCTAATGGTCATGTGTCTGGTGTTAAAATATGGGGCAGTGGGTTCAAATTTCACATTAAACACTTTTTTCAATTTTTAAACTGTATTTTTGAGCGCCATGTGTTATGTCATATCTAATAGGCTTTGTAAGCAAAATTCGTATGAAAACTTGGTTTGAGCAATTGAAACACAATAAAAATTATATGAAAATATTTCAAAATTAACGTAAACACGATATTAAAAAAGAGACTTTGTTCCTTGGAGTTTCATGGATAACATTTACAGCAATTATCATATAAATGATAGCAATCCCTTTTATTTAATTCTTAGTTTGTATTTATATTTGTTTCATCTTGAAAGATCTAATATTTATATGAGTTAATTTCATTTTCTAATAAGAGGAGTACTAGTAACATACTCTTTAACATACTACTTTCAATACTCTCTCTTTCATTGGTTAACATTTATTAAAAACTACAAAATCACAAGTGGAGTGCATTAAATAACTAGTAAGACCCACACAATTTTGTGATTTTCAATAAATTTCAACTAATGATAGAGAGTGTGTTGCTAGTATTTCTCTTCTAACAATGACTTAAGACTTATTTACAAAATGTTATAACATACCTTGATCCATTTTACATGATAATTTTAAAGATCACTTTTTTTTATAATACATATTATAATTATAAAATTTTACATTTTATACTAATATGATTTTAATAATAATTATAAGAAAAAGCACAAATAATGACTAAATTTAGTGACCGAATAATATTTATCACTAACAATGTTTGTCTTGTGACCAATAAGCTTTTGATAGTTGGCGATTTAGTGACTATCTTAGCAATCAATAAACACGGTCGCAACATAGTCAATTGCCAAACATGTCATTAAATGAAAAGCTTTTCAAGTTAAAATTGTTGACCATTTAATGACAATTTTTGCAATCGAATATTTGTTCCTATACTACTGTTTGCCATTTAGTCATTGAATCGCAAATAATTGCTAAATTGCATACTATTGTTGTGTTGTTTAGCGATTGAAATGCCAAGCTTTAGCGACTACAATGTTATCAGTCTTAAAACCCTAACGTTTAGACTTCTGTGGTAGCTTTATAGTGATCAAATTAGCCACCATTTTTACATTAATTATAAGGGTGTAAGCGAGTCGTAATTGACTCACGAACTCAACCAACTCGACCTAACCCAACTACATTTTCAGTGGGTTGGGTTGAGTCATCGAGTTAGGTTGAGTTCATTTTTATTGACCCAATTAAGATTGAGTTGGATCGCTTTGGAAAAAAAAAAATAAATTGACACAACCCAACCTAACTCGACTATGTTTAAATAGGTTGGATCTTAAATAAGATTGAACCCGACTCAACCCCGAGCTAGTTATACCCTACTTAATTAAGTAATATATTTGTAACACTCCTTTCCCTTTTCATTTACCCCTCCTTCCCCCCTTCATTGGCATTATTGTGCCCCTTTCAATCTCTTTAAAAACATTGTGCTCCTTTTCACCCATCTCGATCTCTTTCACACTTCTTTCTCTTTATTGCACTCACCCTTTCCCTCCCTCCCTTTATCTTTGTCTTTCTATCTTTAAATTTCCCCTTTTTCTGTTCGTTGGTATACCGCATTTGCTACCACAATGTTGTTGTCACCTCTCACGTACACACTTACACTATACTAAGGGTTTTTTAAATGTTTGCTTACTATTACTTCTTTTTTTCTTTCTATTCAGTGTTATTAATTTGTTTAATTCTTTTTTTTTATTTTTTTACTATTATTTTGGTCATTTGGATCAAATTGAGATGCACACACATAAACATACATTACTGACGGTTTTTAACATTTTTGTTTACTGTTGCTTTTTTTTTTTTTGCTTTCCATTTGTTTTTTTTTTTTTTTACTTTTTTGTTTACTATTATTTTGGTCATTTGGATCAAATTGAGATGTATATTGACTTGTATAATTTTACTATTCTGCTTGTATTGTATATTGAATTGTAACCGTTGTCCTCTTGGTTCTATTTAATTTTTAAAATATTTCAATATTTTATTTATTATTTTTAAATTTTTTGCTTATTGTTGTTTCTATTTTTTTTTAGTTTTTGATTTATTCCTTTTATTTTCTTTTGTTTTTGTTTAATTTATTTTGTTTTCTTTTAATTTTTTTGCTTATTGTTATTTTGGTCATTTGGATCAAATTACAATGTATATTGGATAGTATAATTTTACTATTTTGATTAGGTTGTGTATTCAACTGTTATTGTTGGTCTCCTCATTTTGTTTAATTTATTTTAATTTTTCCTCTCTATGTTTTAATTTTTTGCTTATCGTTGTTTCTGTTTTTTTATTTTTTATTTTTTACTTTCTATTTAATTCCTTCTGTGTTTTCTTTTTTGGTGAATAATTCCTTTTGTGTTTGTTTAATTCCTTTTTGTTTTTTAATGTTTTTTTGTTTATTGTAGTTTCAGTCATTTGGATCAAATTGGGATGTATATTGGACTACATAATTTTACACCTATTATCGATTTATAGTTATTTAACATTAAATATTTCTAACAAATATTTTGAATGATTTATAACGTAAAATAATAATTTGAAAAAGCACTTATATATAATTGCAATTGAAGAGTAAAAATTATTTATGAATTTATTACTTTAAAAATTTATATTTTTTTTATTTATTTAAATTTATAATAAGATGTGTCTACAACTTAAATATTTTAATAATTATTTAATATTAAATTATTTTATAATAAGACATAGATTAATTATTTTCTTATGAGAACTTACAAGTAGTTTAAGTATTTTTTTACTTAATAGCAAGTAAAGTCTCAATGAATATGAAAACTTGCAAGTAATTATTATTTTTTGGAAACTTACACGTAATTTAAGTAAAGTTTTACTTCATATGAGAACTTACGAGTAATGTTTTTCTTATGACAAGTTAAGTGTAATTTATGTATAGTCTTAATTGATAATATTAATAATAATAAGATGTGTCTACAACTTGATTTTTTGTATCTATCATTAAATATTTTAATAATTATTTAATATTAAATTATTTTATAATAAGATATAGATTAATTTAGATTAATTATTTTCTTATGGGAACTTACAAGTAATTTAAGTATTTTTTTTAATTAATAATACGCAAAGTCTCAATTAATATGAAAACTTGCAAGTAATTATTTTTTTATGGGAACTTACACGTAATTTAAGTAAAGTTTTAATTAACATGAGAACTTACAAGTAATGTTTTTTCTTATGACAACTTAAGTGTAATTTATGTATAGTCTTAATTGATATACGAGAACTTGCAACTAATTTTTTTCTTATGGGAACTTACATATAATTTAAACAATGCCTAATTAATATGGAAACTTGCAAGCAATTTTTAGCTATCGAAACTTATACATAATTTAAATAAAGTTTTAATTAATATGGGAATGTAGTCTTATTTTTTCGTTATGGAGACTTACACTTAATTTTTGTAAAGTCTTAATTAATTAATATACGAATTTACAAGTAGTTTAAATAAAATCTTAATTTATATGAGAACTTGCAAGTAATTTTTTTTCTTATGAAAACTTACATGATATTTAAGTAAAGTCTTAATTAATAAAAATTAAATTTTTATTATTTTTGTACATAATTTTTTAATTAATATGGGAATTTATACGTAATTTAAATAAATACTTAATTAATAATTAGTAAAGTCTTAATTAATATGGTAACTTACAAATGATATTGTTGTATATAAACTTTAATTTGTATTAGAATTTCAATAAATTTCAAATTATTGGTCTGAATTTGTAATAGATACTTCATTTGGTAGTTTACACTTAGATGAGAACTGTGACCTTAATTATTTAATAGTGAGAGGTCACTAACAATGGTAAAGATGGAGGAAACTTAAGATTTGAAAATAAACATCTATTGTTCTTCAAATTTTAAGTTTCATTCACAAGTACTATTTACAGCACTTTTCATCATAAAAGTATTAGATCCACTACATTCCTTAACAAAGTGTGAACCTTCAAATCATTTGGGATAAGTTTAAGGGACCACGGGTCACCTAAAAGTTGTTCTTGAAGATGTTCAAGACATATGGTTTAGTTTGTTGTACACATATATGTGTATTATTTCACCAATTCATTCTTATAATATATCTTAATTTTAGATTTATCATTATGCACATATTCTACTTTTTATTTTTATGAATTTGTACACTAGCTACTTGTTCGTGAGTAAGTTGTTTTTAGTGAAAAACTAAGCTCAGAGAATCAAATTCATGAAGTTTAGTGATGAGTACATGATTTCTTTTTGGCAACTGGTCAAGGAGTACATTGACTTTGTAATAAAACAAGTGCTCCTTAGACAGTCATAACACTTGCATATCCAAACGTTGATGATGAGGAGGACTAGCCGTTCAATACTATGATTCTCTTATTTCTATTTTTCTATGTGTAGTATATTTTATTCTTTATTAATAAATTATCCTTTTGATTTCTTTTTTGTGTTTCAATTTATGTATATTTTTTAAAGAAAAGTAAACAAATTTTGGCAATGAAATAAATAGTCACTAATGAAAAACATTTTTTTAAACTAGAAAAATTAACAACTAAAATAGTGATCAAATGTGTCACTATAAGTCTCATCACTACAATGCTCATTTAGCGATCAAATTAGTGACTGCATCTAAATTGTATTTTTTAAAAATTCAATTAAATTTAGCAACTCGATCAACAATTGTACACATCAATTGCTTATGACTTATGAGGTCTCCCAATAAGGAATGACCAAAATGTCAATGATGGTCTGTTATTAATTAATGATGGATTATACTAGCTACTAAACACATTAGCAACTAGATTTATGGCGACTGTCATAAGGTGACCACTAGTTTGGTCACTAAATAGTTTAGTGACCAAATCTACACCTTTTAACAACCAAAAGTTTTAGGTGCTAAATGATTATTTTCTTGTAATAAATTATAAATAATAAAAAAATACGAGTAACATTTAATGGCGGTTATAGACCGTCAAAAAATATACTTTCAGGATTAAAAGCGATGTATTTTCAAATTAAAAGGATGAAAATAAGACAATTTTTTTGAAGGACTAAAACTAAATTAATAAATTTTAAAGAGACGAAAAATATATTTTACCCAATATTTTTTTACATTGTCACCCAATCACAAAATGTCATATATGCATGTTAAATTGGTTGACTTTTATAATAACAACCTTAAATTAAAATTCATACCAATAATAATCTTTGATTGACCATGTAAAATTTTTTATATTAACAATATATAAAAATTAAACACATAAAAGATTGTCATTTGATTATTCATAGTTATATGGTTATTATTGTACTCAATTATGGTTCAATCCTTCATGGTTCATGATCTCAATGAAATATTTCATACTCCCTCATTTTTATAAAATTTTGAAATAGATATTACTTAAATATTTTAAATTATAAACAAATATCCAATAAAAGTATCTTATATAGTCAATGATGATATTTTTAATGATATAAAAATATTTTATATTTTTAATATAAAATATATTATCCAATAAAAATATGATATTTTTAATGTGCCTGTTTTCTATTGAAATATTTGAAATTTCTCTTAATTATACAAAAATATTTAAATTAAGTTTGACCATATGAAATTCTGTTAAATTAAAGACTAAAAAAATTAAAATAAAAAAAATCCTCTTCTTTAATCAATGATAGAAATCATATCAAAACATGTCAAAATTAAAGCTAGCACGCATGATCCTAAGAAAGAATTAGCCTTTTAAAAACAGATTTTGACCCTTAGGAGGCATTTGTTTCAAGGTTTCATATTATCTTCCCTGGTATCACATTCTTAGAAACGTTATAACCAGGAATGTTATTTTTATGCATATTTAAAAACGTGTTTGGTTACATTTTAATATTCTTAGGAATATTTTTTAAAATTCAAAATAATTTAAATAGAAAATAAATAAAAATATAAGTTACAAGTGTGTTAAAAAATAACTACCCATATTCCTATGGGAGTATCATTTTCCCACCCCTCCTCATGGGAATAGAAATCCATAAAAACATGGTAAAAAGATAAGTTACAACTTTTTTAGGAATTGATAATATCCGAGAATAATTTTTCAAAACTTATAACAAATATGAGTATATTACATTCTCTAGAATCAACTTTTAAGCCGTGAAACAAATGCACTCTTAGAGTTTCCCGGCCAACATTAATATAGGTTATCTCCTATATAATAGATGATAATGCCTTTTATAAATTTATAGTTATTTTGTATTTATATAGGTTTATGTCAAAATAAATAAATATAATAATTTATATGTTTGCAAGGTCAAAACGTTCATTTAAATATCATTATAAATAAGCTAAATAAAATTAGGTCATTCGATCATTAAATTTTTTAAAAATAAGTCTTTTTATTACATTTTTTTTAAGTTATTGTCTCATAAATTTTTTAAAATAAGTCTTTTTATTCTATCATTGTAATTTCTCATTCTCTGAAATTGACCATTCACATAATATATACCCAGTGAAACTCTTTTTATTTCACGAGATGTGTCTATTATTGTAAGAATAATCTTTATTTAGAGTGCTGGAGACTTCTATTTATACATAAATTAATAATAACGGGTACCAACTCGTTATGATCCTATTCTATAAAATTAATTTTAACTATTAATATTTTCTTGAAACAGTTCACGTTCAAGGCAGGGTTCCTGACTGCTATATATAGCTGCCAACGTGTGGGTCCACTGACGGGTCAGTGGTTTAGAATTGGTTATCGACATTAATTTTTTTTTTTTTTGACATTTATCATTTTTGAAACGTGTGTATTCTTTGTCACAAATAATTGAAAACACCAAAGTTATATGACCAATAGTTATATTAAATATATACACGTTGAATGAAAAAAATAAAATGGTTTCAATCTCAACCTCCAACTAACCCAATGGATAATTGCAAAGAAAAAACAAAGCTGCTAGCGATTATCACAAGCCACACTGTATATCGAGGAAATCAAAGCATCTTACAATAACCATTTCCTGTTTCTTGGAATTCTATTGAGGCGTGGTTGGAGTGAAACTGAATACTTGAAATTTGAGTTTTGTTTAATATTCAAATCTACCCCATTTATTTAAAAGAATTAAATTTAAAGTTTAATATTGTCCGGCATTTCTATATAAACCAAACTTAGATGGCCCTACCTTAATTATTAATATTAGAGAATGTTAATAGATATTGGGTTGACCAATTTTATTTTCTACTTACACGTTTCTGTTTCAGTAACGCATTCAATAACATATAACTAAAAAATTATTATATGTGCGGTGATAAGCAGATTCTACTTTTAGAAAAGGTCTAACATTAAACTTCCAAATAAAAAATAAATTAGAAGAACATTTTATTCGCAGCAATATTCAAAAAAGTTAATCTTACAACAATATTTATTAAAAATAGATAGTTGAAAATAAAACTATATAATCTCATTTTAACACGAAATAATCTTTTTAAAGACTGAAAATAAATACTTGAATGAAGAAGAGATACAAACTGAGATCCGTCGAAAATCATCATTTCCATAGATTAGAGCAATGGTGAAAATAAATAAAGAAGAGTTAAATATGTTTTTGGTCCTTCAAAAATATGATAAAATTAGTTTTAGTATCTAGAATTTTTTTTTAAATAAAGTCCCTCAAATATTAAAAATATCATAATTAGACCTTTATACTAAACTTTGTTTAACTTTTTTGTTAAATGTTGGCCAGATTAACATCACAGTCACTATTAATTCGCTGATGTAGCCGTTCATGTTAATTGTTATGTTCAGATCAGATTAGTAATATATTATTTAAATAAAATTATTACATGTTTAATCTTAAAATTACAGATTTTTTTAACTCTAAAATAAAAGTAATTACATGATTTTTTATTAAAAATTATCATTAGACATTTCAGGTAATAAAATACTTTACTTATAAGCTGATGTAACTATCATTTAATAGAAAAGTAAAATAAAATTTAACATAAAGATCTAATGAGAAAATTTTTAATATTTAAGAGATTTTATTCAAATTTTTCTTTTCTAAAAACTAAAATCAATTCCCTCATATTTTTAAAAGACCAAAAACATAATTAACCTAATAAAGAAAATGATTGCCAACTATCAGCTAAATGCATAGGCATTTAATATTTGCCAGCCTGCCACCTGTTTAATCAAGTCGCCGTGCGCTCGCTGGGTCAAAAGGATGCTTTCATTTCATAATAAAAGTATACTGTTGGGATGTTACATTACACATCTCTCCTCCCAGGCCACTATCATTCCGCATGGTTGAATTGGGAATCAAATAATGTTTTTTTTATTTCTTATTTTTACAATAACAATTTTAAAACTTTTATGAAATTATTAAAAAAGAGTCGTTATTTTTAAAATAAATTAATTCAGTCACGTACTAATTATAAATTGTTCGTGAGCTACAAATGTTTGGCCTCATACTTTTGTTGCTTTTCTAGTTTATCAAAAGAAAACTGTTTTCTACAATTAATATATGAATTGAGTTTGAGAAATAAAACATTCATTCACCCGTCATATTCCTTTTGTATTAATGGACTAAATATATATTTTCTAAAAGCCTGTATTATATAAATATATAAATGTATACAAATAATAGAAAATTCAAATGCACACAAAAAAAAATTAAGCCCAAAAATAAAAAGAAAATTCAAATATTTTCATGTGTGGATTAATCTTATTTATTTATTAATGCTCTAACATGTGAGATGATATATGGTATCACAGACATGTTTAAGTAAACTGTTTAATTGAATATTTATTGAGAGAAATGCTTGCAAAGCTCTTTTAAATATATATTTTTTAATATACTCCTTACTTAGAGATGTCAACGAGGTGTGGTGGACACAGGTAGTAGCTACCCGCCTCGCTGAATAAAACATGTACCTGCGCCAGCCTCGTTACCTGTGCGAGTATCCATTAAGCGGATACTTGTAGATATTAAAAATATCTGTGGATATCTGTGAATATCTACGGATACTTCCTAAATAAATAAAAAATAAAAAATTTATTTTGTGTGTTGTGAATAATCATAAAGTGTTGCAAATATCACTTTAAATTTATAAATTAAAGAATTACTATTTAAAATAATCACTTTGAACATAGATTTTAATTATTCTAACAATTTTTCTAAAAAAAATATATAGTTTAAAAGCCCACAAATTTATGTTCCTTTTTTCTCATAATATAATTGTATAAGATTTCTCCCGTAATGAACAATCGTTTTGAACTTTTTTTATAAATTTTATGTAATTTTATCTATATTAATATATAAGAATATTTAAGTTAATATATAATTGTGAGTAGCAGGTATCCGCAGGATACGTGGGCCATGATACTTGTACCAGTCCTGTTAATAAACAAATAGCGGATATACCCGTTTAGAGTATCCGTGGGTATCCATTTTTTACTCTTGATGGATTTTATTCGCAAATATCTGCGGGACAATTTTTTTTGCCATCCCTATCCTTACTATTACCTGAAGGAATTATTATATAGTCTGTGTGTGTTAGTGGTACATGAAAATGTCAGTGTTAACTAACAAGAGAAATTGTTGTATATTTTGAAACTATTACCTGTTTATGGTCTCAGTTAATTTCTAATGTAACATGTAGCTGAATTTTATTAACTCGTAGAAAATTGAAAAACTTATAATGTAGAGATTAGTTAAAACTATAAACACATGATAATCCTGAATTATATAATAATTTCTCCTAACATACTATTAAGGATTTATCCACTGCTGCATATGCCAAGCCGAAGAACAATAATTTCGTGTGTCTAATTTAAGATAGATTGGTTGTATATAAAACTTCGTGGAATAAGATTAGAGGTATAGAGCTGTAACAACCTTCAATCAAGAGCTTCAAACCTTGCTAAGTTAAAACACGTTATGATCGTCAGGTCCTGGTCTTCGCTATAGCTAGCTAATCTTTTGGAAGGCACTGTTTACACTCAACAGTTTTACACCAACAAATCTTCCTTGAATTCTTTGCTGACCTTGAAACTCTGCATGTCAAAATGCTACTTACCACAAATAAATGGAGGTTGAGAAAAAGGAGAATAATAAAGGAACAGAAGCAATAGAACATGAGCATGCGTTTATTATTCGCTCCTTAATATCACACACAACACCTATCAAAATATTTCTTTTTTTGTTGTATAATGGCTGCATATACAAACTATTCCAACCGCCCCACCTATCAAAACAAACATTTTTGACCAAAGATATAAATGATATAACAATTAATATTTGGACTCTTTCTATAATATATACTTGGGTTATTATATCTGTACACCCAGCTTTTTTTCGTCTCATCTCCATTCATTTTTTTTTATTTCTCATCACATCAATGGTTAATGTCACATTTATTAATTTCTTTTTCTTTTTTTTTTAATTTTTTCTCTTCATCTCTCTCTTCCTTTTACTCATATACCCTAAAATTGAAGTGTAAGTTTAACCTCTTCCTACATACTTTCACGATTGTAATACGCGGTTTGTTTGTCCATTACTTCATAGAAGTACCTATTAATTTCAGTGTACGAAAATGGTTGTTTTCATTTCCAGATTAAAATTTGAATTCAACCTCGTCAATGTCGTCTTGAACCTCAATTCAAGAGCAAAGATAAAGTTGATATGGATTCTCTGCAGTTACAACAGTAACTGTATGAAATCTTGACCTTCAAAAATAAATTATATACATTAAATGATAAAAGAAAATATATTTTAAAAAAATTTCAACCGGTAGACAATAAATGTAGGACCCTGCAGGAATCCTACTCCGGGAGAGGTTACGTAAAGTCTCACAAATCATTTTTTTTTTTTAACCCGGGATATTTCCTAATCAAAAGTTCGAAACTAATTTTTTAAGATATTAAAATTTATTTAAAGGATTGATATCTCTCAATAAATATCTTTTTATACACAATCTAAGAATTAAATCTCTAACTACATGTTTAAAGTCTTACAAATGATACATGCGACCTTTCACTCGTTTTTTTCTCTTTGGGATCGAAGTCATGACCGATGGTTTCCAATTCACATGTTTCACAAATTTAAAAAAAAAATGACAAATGAATACCTAATTAACTTGAATGCATTAAATCAGTAAAATACAATACACGTTATAAATTATTAAATGAACGAATAGTCAATGCTTGACTGTTGACAACTTTTGAATAGTCAATGCTATCTATTTGTCCTTGACATGGACTTTGGCAACATGTAGATGTTGTTAATTTAAAGTGGAAGGTAAAGAAATATCATCTTTAAGTACAGCATATTTAAAATAGTATGTATAGCATATAAATCAAAAGGAATCACTCCACTGACGTTATAAATAAAGGGAAAATAAAAAACATCTTAGAATGATTATTTTTGGGCAATGGCAGTTTTTTATTATTATTTTTTTTTATGAATAATGAGTGTTAGGGATAAACAAGTAAAAGTAAATTATAAGAGCATAGTATTTTCTTATACTAAAAGGTGAATCATTTTAAAAAACCAAGCGTTATGAATCAAATTCTTCTAATTATTTTTTGGTCGTAAATATATTTTGCAATACAATAATATTTTGTATATAAATCAAACTAAACATATCATTAAAAATTATTTTTTAGTTAACATATTCAAATATATAAAATTAATTTTATCATAATTAATTAAAAAATTAATTATAAATATAATAAATCATTAAATAACCTTTTCATACATGATAAAATATACACTTTTCAACACATTAATATTAGAAAAATTTTAGGCAAATATTATTAGATAACCTAAACTTATTTGTTTTATAAGACTCATGTAAAAATCATTTAATAATAAAAGAATATGTTAAAAAAATTGAACAATATTATTTAGTATAAATAGCATAGACATGAAACGCATGAACAAGAAACATGGCTTACTATTATTTTTTAAATAAATATAAAATATGTTTTGACCGATATCACTCTTGGGGTATTTTTGTCGATCGAAAACCAATTATTACGAAATAGCATTTTCTAAAAAAATTATGTCAAAACAATGTGTATATATTTCTGATGTGGATTGTCTACTGTCATTTTTCACGCAGTCAACCTGGAGCCAAGATCTAAGTGTTGTAATTTTTTTTATATATTTTATTGATTTTATAAAGTTAGAAAACAAAATTAAGGGTAGAGATTTAGCTTTCCTTCTCTCTCTAACAGCAGGCAATCCACATCCGAAACATACACATTTTTTTGGCATAATTTTTTTTCAGATAAATGCTATTTCTAATGCATGTTCCCCCCAAAGGCCGCGAATTTGGAAGTACGTGGTTTCTACACGTGACCCTATTAAAATGTACCTAATGCATGTTTAATTAAACTTTCGGTGTTCTGACACACATTTTTGTTCCGCTTAATTCGCATGATCGGTTCATTGGTTGGATCCACGAGGTGTTGCACTTTTCGGTTTGTGTTTTATTATAAGGTCACACGCACACCTACGAAAAATTATTAGGTGGTTCTGAACAACTATAATCTTTATTAATATGTATATGACATGTAATTAAGTATTATTAATTTTTTTTCATAATTTATAAAAATTAAATATGTGTTAAAGAAACATTGATTGATATTATAAATACTTGGTAATCTTGTACTATCTAATAATTTCTCCACACACGAAGAGTTGCAATTGCAAACAAGGGTGTCTCCCTATTTGCCTTTCAAACCCCACGTTATGACGAAAAGTAAACGAACCATATTGAGATATGGTAAACAAGCACTAAATTAAATCAGATAAGGTTTTTACAGGTGCAAGGGTGTTAGGGTTTAGTTAGATGTCGAAGGAAGGAGTTATATGAAAATTAATACCACGTTAAATGAGCGTTGAGTGACGTGAAGTCTTTCATTAAATCCTCTCATCTGCCCCCTTCAGACCCTAGGTCCCTTCGCCTTTAAAACCTCACCCCCCCCTACCCTCGCTTATTATCAATCACCAAGCACCTTCTTCTTCTCTCTCTCAATCTTTTCGGCAGCCAAACATTTCCCTCCCTCTCTCTCTTCCTTTCTCAAACTAAACATGCCTCCGGTCTTGCCGGATTTCTCCAACTCGGTCAAGCTTAAGTATGTCAAACTTGGCTACCAATACCTCGTGAACCACATTCTCACCCTCACTCTCATACCCATAATGATTGGCGTCTTCTTAGAAGTGCTTCGCTTAGGCCCAGAAGAGATCCTCAAACTTTGGAACTCTCTCCACTTCGATCTCGTCCAAATCCTCTGCTCGGCCTTCCTCATAATCTTCATAGCCACCGTCTACTTCATGTCAAAACCTCGCACAATCTACCTCGTCGACTACGCATGTTTCAAGCCACCAGTTACATGCCGCGTCCCTTTTGCAACCTTCATGGAGCACTCGAGGCTCATCCTCAAGAACAACCCCAAGAGCGTGGAGTTCCAGATGAGGATTCTGGAACGTTCCGGCCTCGGAGAAGAGACATGTTTGCCCCCCCCGATTCACTACATCCCTCCCAAACCAACCATGGAGGCTGCGAGAGGAGAAGCTGAGCTCGTGATCTTCTCGGCCATGGACGCTTTGTTCAGCAAGACTGGCCTGAAGCCAAAGGACATAGACATTCTCATAGTGAATTGCAGCCTCTTTTCCCCCACTCCTTCTTTGTCCGCCATGGTGATCAACAAGTACAAACTCAGGAGCAACATCAAGAGCTTCAACCTCTCTGGCATGGGTTGCAGTGCTGGCCTCATATCCATTGACTTGGCACGTGACCTTCTCCAAGTCCACCCCAACTCAAACGCCGTCGTTGTGAGCACCGAGATCATAACCCCAAACTACTACCAAGGCAACGAGAGAGCCATGCTTCTTCCAAACTGTTTGTTCCGAATGGGGGGTGCTGCTATTTTGTTATCAAACCGTAGGTCTGAACGTAGGAGGGCCAAGTACAGGTTGGTCCACGTGGTTCGCACACACAAAGGTGCTGATGACAAAGCATACCGTTGTGTGTTTGAGGAGGAAGACAAAGAAGGGAAAGTGGGGATTTCACTTCAGAAGGACCTCATGGCCATTGCTGGTGAGGCTCTCAAGTCTAATATCACTACCATGGGTCCTCTTGTGCTTCCAGCTTCGGAGCAGTTACTCTTCCTTCTCACTCTCATTGGGAGGAAAATCTTCAACCCCAAGTGG
The DNA here is from genome assembly GCA_004329165.1 of Spatholobus suberectus. Taxonomy (NCBI): domain Eukaryota; kingdom Viridiplantae; phylum Streptophyta; class Magnoliopsida; order Fabales; family Fabaceae; genus Spatholobus; species Spatholobus suberectus. Next base: position 5,263,578 of record CM014735.1, read on the forward strand.
AAGCCTTACATTCCTGACTTTAAACAAGCCTTTGAGCACTTTTGCATCCATGCTGGTGGCCGTGCTGTCATTGATGAGCTGCAGAAGAATCTTCAGCTCTCTACTGAACATGTTGAGGCCTCTAGAATGACCCTGCACAGGTTTGGGAACACTTCTTCTTCTTCGCTGTGGTATGAGCTGAACTACATTGAGTCCAAGGGGAGGATGAAGAGAGGAGATAGGGTGTGGCAGATAGCGTTTGGCAGTGGGTTTAAATGCAACAGTGCTGTGTGGAAGTGCAACAGAAGCATTAAGACACCAGTTGATGGGCCTTGGGCTGATTGCATTGATCGTTACCCGGTTCATATTCCTGAGATCGTTAAGCTCTAGGAGAATTGAAGGAGGGAAAACAGAAGAAAAAGAAATTGGTTACTTTGGTTTCAATTATGAAATAGATGAGTACTCATGACCCTTCTCTATCAGCTGGAGCCCTACCACAATTCTCATTTGTCAGTCATATTGGTTATTATCATCTCATATCATATCCCACTTTTTATATATATATTTGTTTTTTTTTCCTGTTTATTTTCCAAACAATTACATGGGGCTCTCGTGAATTTACATAGAGATCGCCAACGGGGGTTCTATGTATTTATTTATGAATGTGCAACATGTAAGGAAAACACAGTTTCAATTTCAAGTTTGTATTTGCTTGCACTATTATTGGAAGCTTGTAATTAGGACTTGAAGTGTAAGAAGTGTTCTGTTGTCAGCGAGAATTTAAATGTCATTAGCATGACCAAAATGTATTTAGCAGTAAGATTGTCAGGTTGTCTGTAAGGAATGTTACATTAAAGAAACCATTATAATTGCCTTCTGATTGTGCGCTAAAATAATGGCGCCTGCTATTGATTAGTAACACCTACCATTACCAAACATAAAAAATCTTTCGGATATGTAGTTGGCAGGTTATCCTTTTCTTTGATGTGGTGGTTTTCAATTGCTCTGGCGTTTGGTAGTGTGCATGCATTAAATTGATGGTTCCTTTGCTTTTCTCTCTGGTTTTGTCACTGTTGGCATGATTGGTTATTGGGGGATGGGGGATATGAACATTTTTCAATGACTAGTATTTTGGGCCGAAGAAAGGTTAAGTTGGGGGAAATCACATGAAACATTTATTTATGAGTTTACGTAAAAATGAGAATAGAAGTGACGGGACTCCAGCAGTGGCACAAAGGATAGGGAATAAAGTAATATAAATCCACAGAAAATGGCAAATGCTTTGAATATTTGATTATTTCGCTGGACACGTTAACTGAAGCAGCAACAGAATCTCAGCTGCTACTGGCACTTCAACCTCTCTCACACAAAAGGGTCTTTTATATTCTTAATTAGCTGGAGATTTTGACAACCTGACTTAATCGGTGTAGATTAATTTTGTGACTATGGACAAGTGTATTTTCAAATAAAAGTTTCAACATTGTAAGCTTCTGAATGGGAGGAGATAGTGAATGTAGTCAACATTGAAGAGAACTGAATGCATTTTGACATCTTTAATATATATTATGCACAGACAACTATCACTGTGATTGTCAGACAAATTGTATGTACGTATAAGTAAATTTTGTAGAAAGTATTATATTACAAAAGAAAGAAATAAGAAGAGAAGAGAGAGAACTACTAATAAGATAAGATGATTGAAATGATAGAGCAAAACAAAAAGAATAATATTATGAAGTGTTATATGAATTTATTGAATGAATAATGATTCATTATCAATTATGTTATCTTTTTAATTTTTAACATGATCATACATTTAAAATCAATGACAGTGATTAGTAATTTATCTCATCATTTTTCTGTAATCAGGAAACAATGATCAGTAATTAAAGTAAAATATTGTATGTTTCTAATACTCACCAGTCACCACCCCTATTTTTTCTTTTATTAAGCAAGCATCTCTTTGACTGGTCTCCTGGCTATTCTGTTGTCTTTGTGGGGGCAAGAAGGTAACTATAATCGAGATAATTAAGGAAATATCCGGGTAAGTTAGATACTTGCGTACAAATTAGATATGGTGAAAAGTGAACTTGAAGATCCATCTACCAAACTTTTGAAGACTCATAAAAGATGGCAAACGGCTACTAAGTCGGCTAACAGAAATAGAAGAAAGCCAAAGCAAACATGATTGAAATTAATACAACTTTGTTAGTTCTAGAATGTGACTGACGCCATTATGGGTATGAACTGGCAGGTCTCAGTCCGAGGGGCATCACCAATACAAAGCAAAGGCCATCAAAATCAAGCTATGTCGTTCCTAATGTCCATTAATGCCGTTTTGGTGGGTCGACATTTTTTCCCCTTCTACGGAATAAATGACTCTATAACAATAAATTACCAATTTATTCAAGCATATGATGGAAGAGCTGTGTATAGATTCAGCTAGCAAGATAAACATTGGGCTATTGATTGATCATGCCAAATATAGCTCGATTTAAATTTGATTGATCGGGAAATTATTATGCCACTTCTTAATTTCTTTTATCCTCTTTCTCTTTCTCTGGGGCATTCATGAATGTAATTACATGACAATTCTTTCATCTGAAATTAAGTTCTTATTAGAGTAGGTGAAAAGTGAAACAGAATTTAGAAGTTTAAGGAGTTATGATAATAATTTTGTGACGTGCATATAAAATATTGTAAACGTGTTTACGCAAACAAGAGCAATGTCGTGGAGGGATTAGATAGTATATATGAAATTTCTAATTTTAGTGCAATTATTGTACAAAAAAGTAAAAGAAAAAAAGAGTAATGTGCTTGAACCTTGGCATGTCAGTCACTAGTGCAGAATCGTCTAACCTCTGATAGGGGTGGGCATGGATTGGATTTTTAAAAATCCAATCCATATCCGATCCATATCCATTTAAATGGATTGGATTTAAAATCTATATCCATAAAACTGGTTTGAATTTTTTGAAACCGGTTTTAAATTCGGTTGATGGTTCAAAACTGGTTTTAAAATCATGTCAATTTTAAAATTGATTTTCGACCATAAATCGTTTTGAAACTGATTCATAGTTTAAAACTAATTTTCAAACTAATTTTAACTTATAAACCAGTTTTGAAATTGGTTTTAAAACTGGTTTATGAGTTAAAATTGGTTTGAATTTCAAACCAATTTTGAATCATAAACTAGTTTTAAAACTGGTTTTAAAATCAATTTTAAACTGTAACCATAAACTAGTTTTTACACAATTCTTTAAACTTTTTAAACACAAATTACAGTTTGGTTTGGTTATGGTTTGATGGCTTTTAAAAATTTTTAATTTATTAATACAATGTAAAATTTAATAACTAAATTTACACAATTGTTATGCTATATTATTTTAAAAAAATCTATCTTCTTTAAATTTTCTTTAAAATAGATTAGTTGAAAAACAATATTTTTTTACTGTTGTTTTAGTAGTATTCTTTAATAATATTAACACGTTCTTTTTATAACACAAAAGTAACTTGTGTATCTCTTGATATTTAGCATTATTCTTTTACAATATTGGTACACATTTTCTATAACATACAAAACACGTTCACCTTGCTTTGTTGTATAGGCATAGCTAATCACGATTTTTGCAATAAGTAAAGATGTTATTAATTATTATTAGCATATAAATAAATAAATATTAGTAAAATATATAGAAATTAGAAAAACCCTAATCGCTCACTCACTCTTTGTTTCATTGGCAATATACAAATTAGAAAGAGTTTTGCACAAAGAGAGAGAGAGAGAGTAACATATAAAAATAACCGGTTTAGTGTAGCGAGGAAGAATTATGTTTTAAGATAAAGTAAGTGAGAATCTTAAAATTATTCTTTTTAAGAAAAACGGAGGGAGAATTATGTTTTGAGATAGTATAGTAGTTTTTAATTTGTGCAAAAATGGATATGGATATAATAACTGGTTGCAAAAACGGATATGGATATATAACCAATCCATTATAATTGGTTTTGGATAATAACTGATCCATTAAAATGGATTTATAATGGAGCGGAGCAATGTTGATATGGATTGGTTTTAGTAAACTGGATATTTTGCACACCCCTAACCTCTGATTAACGTTGTTGAGTGCAAGTTTAGTTCATAGTATATTGTTCTCTTTCGTTCTTTTAATAATCTTCTTCCTCTATGTTATACTACCTAGAAAATTTGTCATATATCATTACGGTATTATTACTCGAGTTTTGTTGGATTTTAATGTTCCATCATTAGCTAATGTTTATAACGCAAAATCGTAGGATTACCACACTTTATTTTCCAAAAGACATCGATGGTTTTGGATGAAGATTACTAGTAATCAAAGGAATACAATAGCCTTGTACCTTTTTTTTTTTTATTTTTAATAATAATGAATAAACCAAACTAAAAGAGTGATTTCCTTTTCAAACCAAGATTGTTCATAAGAGGAGTTAGGACAAGTTTAACTTGGTCCTCACTCATAATTTGATAGAATTATTTGTTTGAGCATAAATTTAATTCAACTAATATTTTAATTTTTGCAAACATGTGGGATAAATAAATTATACTGATATATCTTGAGATTTTTAGATTGCACATAACCCTCTTGCTTTTTTAATATTTACAATAATCTCCCTTATAAGGAAATACAATGTAATGTTTTTCAAACAATTAAGAGAGACTAGTGTAATGTATAAAGAGTGTCAATGTAATATTTTTCAAATAATTAAGGGAGTTAGTGTAAGGATAGAAAAAAGAGGGGTATCGTGTGCAATTTGAAAAAATCTCAAGGTGTGTAAGTGAAATCTACTTATAAATTTTTATATACAATCATGTGATTATAAAAATTAATATTATTCTATTATATTTTTTAATGAATCAAATTAATATAAAATAATATTTAATTTCACAACAACAAAAACACATATAAAAACATAAGTCAACACTAATCACAAGAAGACAATGCTAATGGTTATTTTAGGGTTAACCAAGGTTGACACATATGAAGTTGACACTAATGTGTTTTCTTTGGTCAAAGCATGTCGTCGCTAAAAAGAGTCAACACTATTCTTTTTTCTTTTAAAATTTTTCATCCCTATATTAGCGCCAGTCTAACCAACACTATTGTTTTTATTTTTTATTTTGGCATCTTCTTCCTTGTTCACCCATTTCCTCCTTCTTCCTCATTTCTCCAAATCCCATCTTCTCCTTCACCCTCTTGGGAATTTCATCGAACAATAATCAGGCATTCCCAACATCACCAATTGTACAAAATCCATGCATCAAAACATTAAGAAGAAAACTCTTAGGGGTACTTGTAATCCGAAATCTCCAAATATTTTCATTCATGTGTTTATCTTCATGCACCTGTGAACTCATGAATTAAGGGATGAATAATTATCAAATAGAACATCAATGAACACAATGTTGCACAAGAATGTAATCAACCATATGCATTACATAGAATCAAAACATGGAAGCACAAAATTAGAGAAATAAAAATAAAACAAAAATGTTTGAATAGAGGGCCATGTACCTCAGTCACCCGCTGTCATTACGTCATTATTTCTCCACCATTAAGCCTCCATCATCTTCTTAAGGACATTGTGGACCGCTACTTCCTCCCACCATTTGACCCACAAGCCATCACTTTAAGAAAGCTGCAAAATAGAGTCGAAAGGGTAGCATTAGGCTTTGACACCAACACTAGTAGTGTCAATCAAGCTGATGCTAATTTTTAAATCTACAGATTATGTAGATATAAAGAGCTAATTCACATGATTTTTGGCTTTAGTTCAAAGAAAGTTTATGAGAAAATAACCCAATTATATGAAATGCCATGTAATATGTGTTATTGAGATTTTTTATTAAAAATGGCATGATTTTACTTGGTTATTTGGATTTATCAATGTAAGGAACTTGAACAAAGAAAATGGATAAAGTCAAGATGCTCAAAGAGTCAATTTTCAACTTCTGAGTGCAAAGAAAAAGTAAGTTGGCATTGGCGCCTAGCACCAACATGATGACAGAAATTTAAAGAGGGGCACCCAGTGCCGGCGCCTAGAGGAGGTGGCGCCCAGCACTAGCGCCCAACGAAGGTGGTGCCCAACGCTAGCATGTTTTCAGCTTTTGCAAACTATTTGTTATTATTAAGCCTGGTGTAGTTTTATGGTCTGAAAAGCCCAAACTCATTATAAAAAGCTAGAACCACACGTTTGGGATCATTCTTTAACTCATTTAAGGATTAGAAGCGAGGAAGAGCTTGAAGATCCATTTTCGGCTTTGGATCTTGAAGAATTGGGGTTTGATTATCAAGATTCATGGCTTTCTTATTATTTTATTTTTTCTTTTGTTTTATGTTTAGTTACTCTATGAGTTTCTAAACCCCTTTGGAGTTAAGTTAGGATGAGCCTTGATTTGAAATTAATGTAATCAATCACTTTTCTAAATCCTTTTCTTATTTTTGTTAATTTAGTTGTTGAATTTGCACTTAATGCTTTTCCATAATTGACACTTATTAAGAAATTAATTAGTAATCTAAATTTTACAATTGGAAAATTGGGATTTAGACCGTTCCAATTCAATAACCATACAACTCTTGAGCCTAGGGATAGGGATATATTGTATGTCTTCGTGTGAATTTCCTTCTCTTAATACTTATGACTGATTTTGCTCACCTAAGGGATTAGGGTTCATAATTGAAATTAAAGGGTTTATCGCCTAAGGAATTAGGGTTAAACTAAGTTAAAGAAATTGAAGGTGTATTGCTTAACAAGAAGGGGTTTGGGAAAGAAAGATGTTATTTTAAAGAAGAATCAAGGAAATTTCGATACCTAACCGTTTTTATTCATAAATTTTCTAAATATCTTTAAATTGCAGTTTTTATTCTTTATTTTTATTAATCCAAATAAAATCCAAAAATATCTAATTCTTTCTTTAAATATTAAATTTGTAAGTAATTATTTGATTGCGTTGGTGTTAAACCAGAATCCCTATGGAGACGATAACTCATACTTTCACTTTATTACTTGTACGACCGGTACACTTGTCGTGATCCTAACACTAATTTTATGCAACCTTCCAAATTCCATTTTGTTGAAAATTTTAAATATTCAAATACATAGTGTCAGCCTACAGATGCACAACAATGACATAATAAATTTAAAATTAAATTTGTACTTAGCATTGAGTTTAACATTAAGTTTTGAATATTATACAAAATTGTGCTTACCCCATTTGGCTCTCTTTTGCTTTTCACTGAAGCTCATTGGAGATAGCCCTCCGTTGACCCTTTTTGCTGACCTACACCAAAGAATGCCTCCCACTGCCATGAAAGCATCACTTAGCCATCTCACCATTGTTGTAACTGTTGCTGCTTCCATCACCATACATATGCTCTTGTTAGGGTTTTTATTTTTATTCTGACTAGCATTTTTTTTATTTTTTTTACTATAATGTTTTGTCCAAATTTTCACTAATGATTGTAATTTTAATTTTGAGGGTATAAATTGTTAATTTTAATGATTGATTTAATATGCTTCTAGTAATTATTTATTAACTATGTTATCGACATTAATTGTTAATATTAATATTGGGATCACTACAATAAAGCTACTAAATAGCGACAATTATTAGTGCAAATTGGTGAGGCTTGTTCTTTATTGATATTGGGTTCACAGTCTTTTGTGCACTCAAAAGTGTGGTCTTATTAACATTGTACAAAGAATGTAATGGGTTGTCTAACTTATTCCAACTAAAAATAGGGTTAAACAACTCCATTAAAGATGATTTATGTAATTTTTATGTACTTAAAGATAGTTAGTATAATATAGAAAATTGTATTAATCATCTTTGATAGGGTTGTTTAACCATATTTTTACTTAGGATAAGTTAGACAACTCCAGAATGTAAATATTAAAATTTAGACTAAACTACCATTTGAGTCCTCTAAATATGCATTTGACATTCAATGTAGCTAATTCAATATGGTTGGCTTGGTATTGATTTATGGTTACTTTGGTTTTTGTTATGATATTGATAAATGGTTATGTGGTATTGATATCTGGTTAATATGTTACATGATATGGTTAATTTGGTACTAATATGATATTGACAATTGTTTGATTGAGAACTTGTTTGGATGCATGCAAGTTTAAAAATTTCTTGAATTTAGTTGAAACATCACTATTGTGGATAGTGATGACACAACTGATTTAGACCAAGCAAAGGTTTCTAAAAATTTGAATATGAAATGTTGTGGCTATTCTTGATTGCCACTAGATTTTTTTTTATTTTAAAAAAAAATTCAACATATAGTGACAGTTATGAAACCATTGTGACATTAAACAATGATTTTCTTCTTTATAGTAGTAATTTTGAACTACCATTACATTAAACAAAAGTTTTTTTTTTTCTAATTTATGGCGGGTGTAACTGTTGCAATTTACTTCCAACAGTTAGTGTGACGACTTTTCTAATTGCCACAATAGAGCTCTTGATGCTTCAAATAGCAATGGTTTTGAATAGCCATCAAATCCAATTAGTGATGATTTTAACCACCACAAATAGCAGGCACAAATTGGTGAGGCCTCTACTGGCGCGACTCAAGAGGTTGTTGCGTTAGCCAAGCTTGACTATGGTAGGAGGTTGTTAACAGCAAGAACCAAGGCTGAGTTTATGGCATCGTACATATATATGTTTGCGAACCTTCGTCGTGGTGCATTGTTGTTGACTTGGGAGTTGCAACCTCTTTCATTAAGCAATGGCACATTTGAGGAGAAGGATGTGGAGCTGAGCAGATGGATGCAGATGTTTAGGTCAGGTTGTGATTGTCGAGGAGAGGACTACAATGTTGGAGCATAGCAAATTCAAGCTATGATGGAGCTAATCATAACTTTGGAGAGCTATTTAGGCTCTTATAAGGAGAGTAAGACGCCTAAACATCGACACTATGAAGATGATATGGATGATCAATACTTACATAATGATGAAGTCTAACCAAAGATATTTATTTTATTTATTTTTATCTTTTTTTTTGTATAATTTGACTATTGTATTATATTGATAAGAATGGTTGTATATAACAATAATTTTTATTTATTTCTATATTATTATTTATATTATATATTTGTTATGTTTTTATAATTTTAATTTATATATCTAAATTTTGTAATATATCAATAATAAATAAAATTAAAAAAATATATAAAACTAGCATCGGCTAAGTCAATGTTAACTATTTGTTGGCATATGTTAGCAACTTGCCGTTATGGTTTTGTGTAGAAATAAAAAGGAGTGAGTCCTACACCTTTTTATTTTTCTCCTCTCTTTTATTTTCATTATACCAAACAACCTTAATTTTTTTATTTCTCATCTATTTCTTATCTCTCCTCCCTATTTCCCTACCATTTTTCCTCTACCAAACACATTTTAAATGAGAATTCTTTCATCTGAAAGTGTAAAACAGTTTCACACTTTTGTGATGTGCATATAAAAATTGTGTTTACGCCAACAAGAGCAACGTGCTTAAAATTAGGGTTCTCCAAGGTAAAAATCTTGGCATGTCAGTCACTAGTGTAGATTCGTCTAACCTCTAATTAACGTCGAGTGCAAGTTTTGTTCATAGTATATTGTTCTCTTTCCTTATTTTAATATTCTTCTTCCTCTATGTTATACTATATACCTAGAAAATTTGTCATATCCTAATGCTTTAATAATTACGGTGTTATTACTCGAGTTTTGTTTACATCATTAGCTAATGTTTATAATCCAAAATCTTACCATTACACACTATTGGTTTCAAAAGACATCGATAGTTTTGGATGAAAATTACTAGTAATAAAAGGAATTCAATAGCCATGTACCTTTATGTTAAGTGCTGTACTGTTGGATATTTTTATCTTTAAGCTAAAAAGCTTTATTTTCAAGCTTTAGTATTTGGCTATGACGTTGGATATTTTTATTCCAAGACTTATATTTCTATTAATAGTCATTAAAATATTAATGTTACTATCAATTTTTGGACCACTTCGTTCTTGATTCGTGTTATGAAAACAATAAATGGAAATTAAGGTTATTTAGTTGGGATATTAATGAAAATACTCTCTAAATACAAGACTAGAACTCTATATATTGTGCTTTTCACGTTCAAGTTCTTTATTATTGTACATTGCATTATGTGTACCATCTGTTTTTAGAAACAAATATGTATAATAGTTGCCTAACTTCAACCAATTTAATTAATATTTAATTTAAGTAAATACTTAATTCTATACATAAGTCGTTTGCAAACATTCGTAAAAACAAATCTGACCCGTGTGATAGTACGGGTAATGTACTAGTTACTAGTAAATGATAAAAACTACCAAACAACGTACAAAATAAACTGCCATACAATTCAAGTGTCAAAGAAGCCACAAAACAGTTTGAATGACGGTGATCAGCTATGTTTTGTATCTTTATTGTTACGTGAAAAACTTGCGTGTTGTGTGTTGGATACGTTTTAAAATTTCTTGAGAATTATAATTTGACACTTATAATCTGTCAAAATTTTAGATAGGACAAAACTTGCGGGTTGTGTAATATGAAAAGTGGACTTTTCTTTGAATTTAATTCTTCTAAATGCACCAGGTTAATGTGTGTGGGTACTGGGTACGTTTTAAAATTTCTTTAGAAGAAACTTATAATCTTGGTTAACTTGATAGATGCCCCGAATTAATTGATCTAATAACAATGAAAAAGGATAGTAAGATCACGAAATGTCCCGCTCTGGCCCAAGGGACTTAATTCCTGTACGGCGCTAACATGGCTACAACCACAAAATTCTTCTAATAGGATTGAAACTCATACATCGCATATGTTCGTAATTGATATAATAATTGAATAATTCCTTATTATAGAGTTAAAAACTTAAAATCAATGTATCAAAACTCAAATTTTTTCTAGGTTGGGGTGCGGGTGAGAAATAAGGGTGGGGATGAAGATTGTTTTGTTGTATCAAATTCCCTTACACTTTATATATATCTTAGCTTTTAACCACTTGAGCAAATATAATGAGAACAAAAAAAAAAAAAAAACTCCATTAAACATTTCTATCTGCATAATTTTGTTCGGGCTTAAGCTTGTACGGGCATACCAATTGTGCCTCAACCAGTTGCACTTTATATATATATATATATATATATATATATATATATATATAATTTAAATTAAAACATAATTAACGTGGTATTCTCTTCTTTTACTTCGCATATTATAATAATAAATAATTTGGTCTCTTCATAGGTAAGGTCTACAAATGGAAATTGAACTGATCTAGGTATCGCAAAATCGTACTATTTTGTCTTGCAAAAAGGACCTCAGGATTTCTTTCGTTCTGATTGATTTTTGTCCTAGCCAGAATACCGATATATCAATGCTAGAGAGATCAACCTTTACAAAGGACTCTACCTAGACTAAAGTCTTAAGTCAGCTCTAACCCAACATACCGCAACACATCGACACACACATCTTGGCTTACATAACGCAATCCACTGATTACAACAGACTGCCACATCAGCCACGTGCAACCTCAACTATCTAATGGTTTTTTCTGTCAATTATCTTATTATTTAAACTGGACCCAACATCTAGCTACATATGTATCTCTCATTCTTGCACCCTTTTTGATCATATCCTGACTTAAGCATTAGAATCCTTACAAGTGGCTACTACCATAATTCTCTTTCCGCTGTTGACACCATCAAGAAGTCCTTTGCTTTGCCATGCTGCAATTGCATCACCATAGCTATGTCCTATTCGCAGTTTCGCCACCAAACAATTTTCTTCATTTTTTTCTCATTATTAAAATATTCATTTTTCCTTGATGAGTTGTTAACTTTATGCTTCAATCTGTGTGTGTATTCAAAGTGACCGACTTGCATATTAAACTAATTAACTTATATTTGCATTACTTCCACGTCAGATTTAATTAAATAATTAATGACAGGTTTCTTGTTCTTGTAATTTTCAATTAGAAGATTGGTTATATATATTTAGGAGTCTAATCCTTTTTAATCAGCAATTAGTTCTGTCTAGCTTTTGTAGCATTAATTTGGAAAAAAAGGAAAATGTTATCACGTCCAAATCTTGCCAGCTATTAGTTTGCCTTTCACTTGGGATCATGGATATCTCTTGAGTATGTATTTCTACTTGTCAGGCTAAGGCACTATTTGCTCCAATTTGACCATGCTCGGTTCGTGATCAGATCTAATTATGCTTTACCATCTGTTAAAAGATTGACTTTATCTCTTCGTCTTTATGTAAACCTAACGAAAACAGTTTCAATTAACATGAATTTAGTAACATTATCTCTTGACATTATACTTTCCATTGAAGCAATATTAAAAAAATGGTTTTGTCTAGATTGGTTTTCGACTTTACACAGAATATGTGCAAAAAGGTTAGGAATGGAGCCAGGTACAACTCTTGGAAGTGCTTGAAAGACTTATTTCCAAGACTCTATCTATTGTCTAAAGATAAATCTGCTACAATTATTTCTGCGGGAGGCAGGTCGGGCAATACTTGGGAGTGGAGATGGAAGTAGAGAAGTGCTTTTTTCCCTTAGGAAGAAGAGTTATTTGAGCAGCTTTAAGATATTTTGCTCTTTTTTTTCCTTCTAAGGAAGCATGGAAAGGAAAAGAAATAGAGAAGATCTTAACCTTTAACCTTTAAGGATGTAGGGTGTGGAGAACAAATGGGTTTGAAAACTTTGTAGTTCCAAGAAATTTTTTGTAAATATCTTCCTACAATCTCACTCTCTTTCGAGTTTAGTTAGTCACTTCAATCTTTTCTTTAAATCCCTTTGGTATAGTTGTGTGTCCAATAAGATAATCTTATATATATATAAATTAGAATAATTATATTAAATGAGAGTGTTTTTAAGGATAATTTGTTAACGAGAACGTTTTTAGCTAATTTTCTTCAACAAGAACAATTTTAGGAATTTTTTTTAACTTCTTATTTCTTTCAATCTATCCTTTGTATTTTTATTTTTATTTTTAAATTAAATTTCAATATTTTTTTAAAAAATTATCAATAATTAAAAATAACCCTGTATCACAATATAAATTGTTTATAATAAATCTAAAATACAATTTATATGTTCAAAAATATTTATTTATTATAAATTTTAATTATAATATAATTTATAGGAATTTTCTAATGTACACTCACTATATTTTTAGTTAGAGTACGTTAATAAGTTATAACTAAAGATTATCTTAAAATGCACCCTTAATGTAGTTTACTAACGTATTTCAACTAAAAAATAAGTGGGTGTATGTTAGTAAATGTTTGTGGGGTTTGCAAACATACACTCACTTGTTTTTTAGTTAAAGTATGATAGTAAGTTATAACTAGGATTATTTTAAAATACACCAACGGTGTAACTTGCTAACGTACTCTAACTAAAAAACAAGTGCGTATAAGTTAGCAAATCTCTAATTTATATATTCAAAAATATTTATTTATTATAAATTATAGTTATATAAAATAAATATTTATCCTATGCATTGCATAGGCTAAAATAGTAATTACATATTCATGGCAACTTCTTTTGGATTGTGTGAACACCTTTGACACCTTTTATTTTATTATTTTGTTTTATTACATTTTCTTTTTATCCTAACTCTAAAGTGGCTAATAGTGATGATATCAGCATGACATTATCATGACATCATTGAGTGTCATATTACTACATGATGATGTCATCAAATTTCATGTCAATAAAAAATATCATGTCAACAAAAGTGCTTAATCATTAGGAATTAAAAGCAAAAAAAAAAGAGACATATTTGTAGAAACAAAAAAAAATATTTAAGGCTTAAATTAAATATTTATCTTCAGACACCTCCCCCTCTCTGACGCAGTTGGCACCTTCAAGTTTATGCAAAATCCTACCATGAAAACTGACTCACATTTATCAAAATTCTCTCACTCAACAATTTTAACAAAGAATGTTGGACCAATATGCACCAACTTTCTATCATTTGATCCACCATGAAAATCATGACACCAAGTTCTGCAAATTCTCACCATAGAATTAACTCATGGTGCCACCCTTAAACCACTATCACCTATGACTAGCACCTTAAAAATCGTATCCCCAAGACCAAATTGTACTTCATCGCACTACACTTTGATATCAAAGGTCATCATTCAAACCTACACTACAATAACCAACAACATGATCTAATCACTCATGACAATCATTTGTAAAACCGAAACAACATGTTCCGGTGGGTGTGTTTTAACGATTGATTTTCTAATTAATGATTATAATTACATTATCCTCTAAAATACACTTTACTTACTTCAACATAATCAAATCCGATACACTACGTACTACCACTTTGTGTTTGTTTTGATTTAAAACCACTTTGTCTGTTTGATTGTAGAGATAACAATATTAAACCAAACGAACTGAAATCTAATGTTATGAATGCCTATGTTATAAACAACATATGACTTTGAATGAATGCCTGGTAAACAAAGTTAAAATAAGTGTCAAGTTGTAATATATATACATATATATGGGATCAGGTTACTCCAAGAGTAACTCTGGGTAGAATTACTCCACTCAATAACTCTTGATATATGTTAAATTTTAACAATCCAACCATTGAATAAAAAGATTTTATTGGGTAGATCAAGAATACAAATTTCTATAAAGTTTGAAAACTATTTCCTATTTCATTAAATAAATTCAAATTAACATATAAAATACTTTTTTAAATTATAAGCAATGTCGATGATAAGATTAACTAGCTACAAATGTCTAATTTACCTAAAATTTGGTGTGCATGATTGTTGATGTAATATCAAAATATTCAACGGTTGGATCGTTGAAATTTAACATACATCAAGAGTTATTGAGTGGAGTAACTCTACCAATAATTACTCTTAGAATAACTTGATCCCCACTATATATATATATTCACTCAATTAAATGTCCCAACATAAACTTTTGTAAGTTTCAAACACATCTGTGAACGAGAGAAATGTAAAGAGTGTCAACAATTTTTATCCAATTAAAATATTCGTATTGCAGAATCTAAATTAGAAAAGTGACCTTAATCAATTGTTTATACTTATAGCATGTATATTAGTGTAAAGAAAATGTTGAAGTCCACCACACTTATTTACAAAATAGCGATGCTTTATCTGCATTTTTTCTGAAGTCTTCTCTCACCAACTAGATGAGAGAAAAATTTCCTGAAGTACTGCTATAGTCAGGCATTGAAGTGATTAAGAACTCTTACTAGTGTGTTGTGAACGCCCAATTTTGTCCAGATATTTAAAAGCAAAATGCAAAAAATGATAAAAGAACATAAAAAAGAAATTGATTAAAAAATTGTAAAAAATAATAATATTCAATAAAACGTTATTTTTTCTTTTAGTTTAATCTAATCTAAAAATTCAAAATATATTTCTTTTCTTTCTCATTTTGGTGACAGCACCTCACATTTTTTTTATCATGCTTTTCTTTCTCATACCCATAAAACAAAATCACATAATACTCTTATCAACACAATATACCCACGTTGTTTTCTCTCTCCTCTAACCACCTCACCAATGATGGTGCTCACGTTTTTCTCTCACGTAATAACCGTTCACATGGGCCCCACACACAATAGCTTTCTATACTCGCTCACCAACACTCACGTAACACACACACACACACCCTTTCTCTCACTTCACTCACGGATTTTTTTTCTCACACACTAGCCTCACATTCACACACCTAACAACCCACCTCAGAGGGACGCGCACAATCACACACTCTCATCCTCTCATTCTCTCTCACTCATTCGCATAGAGGAGAAGCTCAGCACTCTCATTCTGAAGTTCTGAAAAACACTTTCATCATCACAGATACTAATTCTCTCAAACCTCTTGGTTCTCTTTTTCTCTCTCGGGCGTGCATCCATTGAGAAAGGCCATGACTACAACTGCCTTTAAGCCACCATGAGCGAGCCAACAAAGCTTCTGCCAGGACCGAGAGAAGCACCAAAAGAACCACTGCGGGGCCATGGAACCAGTCTAGACTCCAGAGTAGCATTGCGAAACCAGATTGGTGCATGATAAGCTTGCTCTCTGTTTGTCATCCTCTCTATATCCATGTTTACATATTGTTCAGTTTGATTATTCTGAGCTGCGTTTTTTGCCTTCGCTCTAATTCACTTTGATTTTGTTTTCTCGCATTTCACAATTTACTTTGTATGTTGTCTCATTTTGCTTACTTGTGTTTGATCCAATACCCGATGTGCCTTTTCTCCTTTTGATATGGTTTTGTTTGCTTGTTTTACGTTCATAGATTTCATCATTTGGTGGCCGTTTGTCCGTTTGGCAACAATGGCACAATTTAGGCCTATACTTGTTCAAGGAATTCATCATTTTACGTTTTGCTTCTTTTACTTTTGGAACCATGCTCTGTTCAGCTTCTGATTACGTTTTGCTTGCTATGATCAATATGTGTGAGCTGCCGTGAAGTGTGGGCCTATACTTTAACCTATTCTTCTTCTTTTTTTTCTCTTTCATTTTGTTATCACTTGCGTGGGGCCTATTTGCTTGGTTCATTATTCTTATTGCTTCTCATTGTGTTTGCCTTTGTCGGTTGATGCCTGTTTCACGTGTTCAGTTGGGTTTAGGAGTTTTGGCTACACAAAATGGAATAGCCTAAATTTAATTGATCTTATAATAATTTGCAAGTTTAATCAAACGTAATGGTAAAAAAAAAGAAAAGAAATCATCATTAGGATAGGAAATAAGGAATAGTTTTTGTCCGTGTCTTCATTCCTTTTTATCATTTTAGAAGTTACAATAAAATCAATTTCTAAAGACGCATCTGCAAAAATAAAATAAAATAAAAAAATGAAATTAGTCCTTTTTTGTTTTTGTTTTGACTCGTTGGGATTAATAGTGTAATTAACTTCCAATAGCACATGAAAATAAAATTAGTATTTCTTTTACTTTTTTCTATTAAAAAAATTTAATTGGTTTGAAGCAAATAATTCTTAGTCTTTTACTACATAAAAATAAACATATTCAAACTTGATAATGGCCATCTTGGATGTACTTCCTATTTGGGCATTGTCAAGGTTTTAAATATTAATAATAACCATTTTAGATACACTTGTTATTTGGTTATCATTTTTTAAAAACAAATATATAATAATGCAAATATTTTAATAAAAAAACATAATAAAGGTTTTAATGATAGTCATTTTGGATGCACTTCCTATTTGACTATTATGAGAACCTTAAAAGGTGTATTGGTAACCATTTTAGATACACTTCCTATTTGGTTATCGAGTAAGCCTTTTAAAATATTAAACAATAATAAAAAACATCAACTAACAAAATCATTTTCTATCCAAAGAACCACGTGAGTCTGATTCCTCATTACCCCTGTCAATCTCAAAAAATAAAATTTTAATTCTTTTCAAAATAAATATTTTCTAAAATTCTTTTGGTAAATAAAGATAATAAAATTTGTAAATAAAATAAATCTTTTTTAGGGGGTAAAATAAATATTTTTGAATCTATCTAGTTTTGCACATTTAATTAGGAGTAACCGTCTTTAAGCTGACGTCATAGGGTGCTAGCACATTTCCTACACGTAACCGACTCCCGAACTCATATTTGGTTTCAAAGACTATTTCTCTTTTTAAAGAGTTTTTCCAAGGTTTTCCTTAATAAACTTTGGTGGCGACTCCTCTGATTTTATTTCTTTTTTCACCATCTCGTCGTAACCCCAGTTGCGACATGTGTACATGTGTTTAATTGCATACTTAAGGAATTCAAACCCCTTCCATCTGAATGAACAAAAATGAGAAGACTATCAATCAATAATATGAAATATAAACTCGTAAGATATTACATGAATATTTATGTATATATGTAAAATGTCAAAAATATAAATTGCTTTTGGTGAAAAAAATATAAATTTACAAATATGTAAGAAAATACTATTCTGTCAATAACAGAAAGATTAAATTATAAAAATATAGTTGTTTGAAATTTTTAATAAGGATTTGCAAATATATCATTATATTTAATGTTGGTTTAAGAAATTCAAGTATTGATCAAAATAATTAAGACAAGTAAAAAATTTCAATTGATTGGATAAATAATTAAAGATAAGAAAAATATTAATTTACTTTAATATAAAAATTTAGAAGACATGTGTCACCAAATAAAAAAAAATGTTTATATGAAAATAAAATTTGGTATAAAAAATATCTCATTTTCAATAATGAGACTCAAATTTGTACTCTGTTCTTTTTTAATGCCGTTTAAGGCTTTTACACTAGAATAAAAAAATGTAATAATTTTTGTCTTTTTTTTATAAAATAGTTATTAAGTTTCGTGTTAGCTTTTAATAATTAATGAAATGCATGTGAGGTAAGAGACTCATTGATAATTAATTCACTTATATAATAATGTGTAAAATAATTAAAAATTAAGTATGGATATAATTGACAAAAAAAAAATATTAACTTAAATTTTGAAAGCGATAAATAAAATGAAACAATTTTTTAAAAAATCGACACTTCAAAAGGAATTGAGTATAAGAATGAATTGCAATCCATCAAGAATACCTGTATTTGGCTAATAAATGCAATTATAAATTTAGTGCACTTAAATTGAGTGTATTAAATTAATTACATCATTAGGTAGTATTATACGGGTTTGTTTTTGGTACACAAAAAGTTTAAATTAGGAGAAGACACTCTCTCTTGCAAGGCCTAACAACTAGTGTGAACAGAAAATTCGACTAGATATGCCAACTCCTGTTGACAGTACTATACGGTTATTATAAGTAGTTAATATTTATCTATCATAAATTATTATAATTAGTTATATGATTGGTCAAATTCGTTTAACTTGTGTCATTAAGTTTATGGATTTACTTATCCGATAAAACCCGGACGGCAAGCTCATAAATGATGGTGACTGTTGCTTCATAAGTAGCTGTGCAGTGTGCTGGTCCAATGTGTTATAGGGCTTGCAATATCCAGGAATTAAAGGAAATATAAAAGTAACTGATAATGATAATTCAGATTGGCTTTCAGATGTATGGAAATGAAATGAGTCAAATGACGTGCATCTCTCTGATAGCTAGCTCATATGTTTTTAATATGCCAAGTGGGAGCAGACCGTTAATTTTATGGTGATTTTCTGGTTACATCGCCATTCGCCAGTTGGGTCTTCTTGTGCATTCAATACCTTATACTTCTATTGGGTTTTATTTGGATATACCCTTTTGTCAGGACTCTAAACCAACGGATATAGCATTTTTCTGAATCATAGAGAACTTTCTCAGGACTTTCCCTGTGGCTAACTCTTCGCTCTGTAGTTATTATAAAGTATTTTTTTGGTAGTGCAGTTATTATAAAGTATGGCAGATTGTATCCTCAAGTCTTTTTCAGCCAAGTAAATGTTATTCATAAAAGAGGCCAGCAAGGGGCTCCATTCATATGACACCTTATTATCTATATACAGAGAGGAGGTGTATCTAATAAAAAATGTTATTTCTGAACGAGAGAGGAGTAACTTGATCATACATCTTTATTTAAAATTAAATCACTTAAAAAAGTCAAGTAATTTTTATATATTTTAATCTTATCTATACATAATAAAATTTAATGGTCTATATTTCTGGCTTATTAAAAAAATAAAATGATCTATATTAACAGAATAAATGTTTTGCTATTCCTTTGTTTGTTGACCGTTGTAGTTTGTTAGGATCTTTTTCCTTTAATATCCTATAGCACATACTAATATATATACTTGTACTTTTCCCTTTTTCAAAGAGAATTCAGTTCTATGCTTGCCTTAATATGGTATCAGATGGTTCCTCCATCACCTTCCGTCTCTCTCCCTTGTTAGCTTTTCTCTAATCTTCAATGGCTGAATCTTCGAGTCCTTCCTCCCATATTAGCAATACCATGCAAGATCCTTCTCAGAATCCATCTAGTCACCTCTATCTTCACCCTGGCGAAAACCTCGACTTGGTTCTTGTCTCACCTCCACTGACTGGCCCCAATTATCATTCATGGAGCCGTGCCATGAAATGCGCTCTTCTTTCCAAGAATAAACTCAAATTCATCAATGGCTCTCTTTCCACTCCTCCATTCTCTGACCCTACCTTGGACACCTGGGAATGTAGCAATGTGATGGTCATCTCTTGGATCACACGAACTCTCTCTCCTCAAATCGCTTAAAGCATCCTTTACATTGACAATGCTCGTGCCCTATGGCTCGATCTTCAGGAACGATTCTCACAAGGTGATCACTTTCGCACCTCCGACCTCCTCTAAGAAATTCACTCTATATGCCAAGGTGAACGCTCCGTTTCTATTTTCTACACCGATCTCAAGATTCTTTGGGAAGAACTTGACTATTTACGGCCCACACCTTCTTGCACCTGTCCTAACCCTTGCACCTGCGATCTTGTAAACTCCATCAAAAAGAACAAGAATGATGAGTATGTTATCTGTTTGCTCAAAGGCTTGAATGATCCTTACAATACTGTCAAGACCCAAATCCTGCTCATGGACCCTCTTCCATCTATTGATCGGGTCTTCTCCCTTTTCTTCCAACAAGAATGACAAGTCACTGGTGATTTTTTTGTTGAACCCACCACCTTGGCAGCACAATCTACTAGTAACTTTAATGGTAGAGGTTTGGGCCGCCATTCTGGTTTTCCAAGTCGTGGCAGAGGTAGAGGTCGTGGCTATGGCAGAGGCTCGGTTAAATGCACACACTGTGGAAAAATAAATTATACTGTGGATTCTTGCTATTCTTTACATGGTTTCCCCCCAGGCTACAAAAATCAAAACTCTGGTAATGTGAATACTACCCCTATTGAGGACTCCCATACTGAATCCTCTTCTATTGCCTCTAATTCCACCCAAAGGCCCACTCTATAATAGATTTCTGACCAATATACTCAACTTCTTGCTTTACTACAAAAGTCCAAGATCAACTTGTCTTCCAACACCACCAGTCAAATCGCCACCACTTCACTCGGACTGCCTCCTCCCCCACCCTCTTCAGGTAACTCTAAACTTTCCAACACATGGATCCTTGACACAGGCGCCATAAACCATGTCTGTCCCACCTTGTCCTTATTCACCACATATCATAAAATTCAACCCCTTAGTGTCACCTTACCCGATGGTTCCATAACATTAGCCCACTACTCGGGCACTATTGTTTTCAATAAGGACCTATATCTCACTAACGTTCTTTATATTCCTTCCTTCAAATTTAATTTGCTATCTATCTACTAACTCACCCCTTCTCTTGACTGTAGTCTCATATTTTCCTCTTCTATGTGCATCATACAGGACAACAAATCTTCGAGGATGATTAGGCATGCTGAAGTCACTAAAGGTCTTTACATTCTGCGTCAACCAACCATCCTCATTAACTCTTTTGTTACTGTCAACACATCCTCTACAAATAGTTTTCCTATATTCGATCTTTGGCACTTTCATTTAGGCCACGCATGTTCTAGTGTAACTCATACTCTTTGTACCAATTTTCCATATATCAAATGTAATAAAGATTTCATTTGTGACTTATGTCACTTTGCTAAACAACATAGACTTCCTTTCAGCACAAGCACTACCAAAACTGAAAAACCTTTTAACCTTATCCATATGGACATATGGGGGCCGTTACAAATACCATTCATTCATGGGCATCATTATTTTTTAACTGTTGTAGATGATTGCTCACACCATACATGGCTTTTCCTTATGAAATCGAAAGCTGAAATACTCACCCTTATATCCAATTTCCTTACTCTTGTTAATACTCAGTATGGCACCAAAGTAAAAGCCATTTGTTCTGATAATGGACCCGAGTTTAACATACCACAAATATACCAAACCCTTGGCATATTTCACCAAACTTCCTATGTTGAAACACCAGAACAAAACTCCATTGTTGAACGCAAGCACCAACATATTTTAAATGTTACTCGTGCCCTCCTTTATCAGTCATATGTCCCAAAATCCTTTTGGTCTTTTGCAGCTTGTCATGATGTCTACCTTATCAACCGCATGCCCTCTCCCACTCTTAGCCACAAGTCACCTTTTGACCTCCTTTTTCAAAAACCCCTAACCTTTTTGGACCTTAAAGTCTTTGGATGCCTTGCCTATGCCTCAAGCTTTACCCACCACAGGACTAAATTTGATCTACGCGCTAGAAAATGCCTTTTCCTTGGATTTAAACTTGGCACAAAAGGGTATATCCTTTATGATCTAACTATCCGCAAGCAATTCATCTCAAGAAATGCTATTTTTAATGAAAATAACTTTCCTCCCAAATCTCTATCCTCTATCGCAAATTCCCCACCTCAATTATCTCTTACCAACGATCATGTCTCTAACTCCTTTCTCTTGTTTGATACTCCACACATACAACCCCTGACCAGTACTCATTCGCCATCCCTTCCTCCATCCTCACCACCTGACACCATCCCCTCTCCTTGCCGATCTCACAGACCAAAGGAAGCTCCATCTTACTTAGAAGATTTCCATTATAATCACGTGACTTCAACATCTCCACATCCTCCTTCAGGTATTCCTTTTCCTCTCCATTTTGTTCTCTCTTATCGTTCTTTGTCCGCTTCCCACTTAAAATACACTCTCTCTATTTCCTCTCATGTTGAACCCAAAACCTATGAACAAGCTATTCAGTCTGAGCATTGGATCAAAGCTATGCAAGTTGAACTTCGTGTATTGGAGCAAACCCACACTTGGGTTTTAACCGACCTGCCTCCTGGTAAGATACCCATTGGATGTAAATGGGTATACAAAATCAAATACAAATCTGATGGCAGCATTGAACGCTACAAAACCCGGCTTGTTACCAAAGGCTTCACTCAAATAGAAGTAGTTGACTATTTTGATACCTTTAGTCCTGTAGCCAAACTTACCACCATCCGGTTACTTCTTGCCATTGCTGCCATTGAAAATTGGCATCTCCAACGGTTAGACGTCAACAATGCATTTCTCAATGGCTCTATCGATGAAGAAGTTTACATTAAGTTGCCCAAAGGAGTTCAAGCCATTGGCATTAATCTTGTATGTCGCCTCACCAAGTCTATTTATGGCCTTAAGCAGGCTAGCAGACAATGGTTTGCACGCCTGTCCAGCTTTCTGAGTTCTCATGGCTATACACCATCACTTGCTAACAATTCTCTCTTTCTGAAACATCATGGACCTTCTTTTACTGCCTTACTTGTATATGTTGACGATCTTATCCTTGCAGGAAATGATCTTGATGAAATCACTGCTGTCAAAACTTCCCTCAACCACACCTTTAAGATTAAAGATCTTGGCACCCTCAAATACTTTCTTGGGCTTGAAGTGGCTCGTTCTAAAGTTGGAATCACCCTAAGACAACAGAAATATGCTCTCGATCTCTTAGTTGATACAGGACTCTTAGCCTCTAAACCTGTCACAACTCCTATGCTCAGGAACATGTCCATCAATAGTGATCCTTATGACGACCCAAGCGGCTATCGCAGATTGATTGGTCGCCTACTCTATTTAACAACCACGAGGCCTGATATTAGTTTAATTGTCCAACAATTAAGTCAACACATGAATGCTTCCTATACTGCCCACTACCAAGCTTCTCTTCGTTTTCTCCAATACATCAAAGCATCTCCCGCTCAAAGGCTCTTTTTATCTGCTAACTCTTTTGTGCAACTCAAAGCCTTCAATGATGCTGATTGGGCTACTTGCCCTGAGACTAGAAGATTCGTTACTGGTTTTTGCATCTATCTTGGTCATTCTCTTATTTCTTGGAAATCGAAGAAACAATCCATTGTTAGTCGTTCTTCCACTGAGGCTGAATATCGGGCCTTTGCCTCTACAGTTTGTGAACTTCAATGGCTGCATTACTTACTCAAGGATTTATGCGTGCCTTTTATTTCCCTAGCATTATTATACTGTGACAATCAATCTGCAAGACACATCACTGCCAATCCTAGCTTCCACGAAAGGACCAAACATATTGAAATCGATTGTCACATCATCTGAGAGAAACTCCAAGCCAAACTGTTTCATTTGTTACCTATATCTTTAGATGATCAACTTGCAGATATTCTAACCAAGTCTTTAGATCCTCAGCCCTTCACTAGATTATTATCCAAGCTAGGAGTGATTAACATACACTTTCCAGCTTGCGGGGGGTAATAGAATAAATGTTTTGCTATTCTTTTATTTGTTGATTGTTGTAATTTGTTAGGATCTTTTCCCTTTAATATCCTGTAGCACATACTAATATATATACTTGTACTTTTCCATTTTTCAATGAGAATTTAGTTCTATGCTTGCCTTTACATTCAATATTTTTTTTTCTTTTACATAAGATTTTTTCATTCGATACATTGAGTGTGTGTGTGTGTCTTTAGAGAATGTAGTCATGGTTGAGATGTTAATGAATGAAAGTTGGCATAGTCATAATACTTGTTTAAGGTCTTTAACTAAAAGCTAGAAAGTTACATAGATTTTCGAGTAAATTACCATATTGGTTGAACAGACATAATCAGTGACGCTTAATTGTTACTACGTCAAAATGATGTAAGGAGTTATAGATTGCTTTGATGTTGTGATCAACTTTTTTGTCATCCATCATTATAGCCGCTTTGGTCGAAATGACATGAAAAAAAAAAAGCCATGTCTAGAAGAAAACAAAGACTAGAGTTACTAGCTATAACAAGAAAAGCAAAAGCTGTAGAGGAGGAAAAAAATCGCTTTACTTCAACTATAAATGATCCTATGATCTGATACTGGAAGGAATTTATACCATTATATCACCAAACTTATACAGGTCACGAAAAAAAGTCTTACAGCTAAACTGTTAAATTAAATTGTATAAGCGAGAGATGGTGTTTGGAGAAGTTGAAGTTAGAGTCGAATAAGCATTAAAAAGTGTTTTTCTTTTTTTATTTGCAAGCATGGTGCGTTTTACTATGAAGATTGCCT
Organism: Spatholobus suberectus; assembly: GCA_004329165.1. NCBI lineage: Eukaryota > Viridiplantae > Streptophyta > Magnoliopsida > Fabales > Fabaceae > Spatholobus > Spatholobus suberectus. The sequence goes on from CM014735.1 coordinate 5,288,622, forward strand.
CGGTAGTTAGGATACTTGACGATATTTGTTTAGATATGTTAAGATTTCCAAGGAAAAGTGAGAGTTGTGTTTTCATAATTTACCTCTAGTGAGATAGTGAGAGTGAATCCATAAATTTTGGGCTCCCCACTAAAAAAAAATAAAAATCATGAATCAGATGTTGATAACTTCATTGACTAAAATATAGAAGCTGCAAAGCATTGAAGAATGATTTAATTTGCTAATGTCTATCTAATAATTGATTAGCACAATAAAATATAATGTTTTGTTTGATTAAATAATATGATCAATTTCTAGTTTAACCATAATAGAATCTAAGATCCTTTGTTACAAAAAATGCCTTGATATTTTCCTATCTAGAAGGACTTGAGAAATGTTTTATGCTTGACATATTCATTTGCTTGTAGTAATTAAGCTTTATTAATTACTGAATGAGTAACGAGCTTATGGTATTTGCGTTTATAGATCTGATTATGAGATTGGTTATCTTATCTAGAACTTGATCAATGTGCTAATGGTAAATAGATTAACAATGAAGTAAACTTATCTTTGTGATAATTCAAATTAAACTGATTTTGATTCTTTAAACTTTTAGATTCATCTTTGTGGTGAATGGAATTCTGTTAAAAAAAGAGAATACAGTTAGGTTATGGAAAGTCGATCAGTACATAATGCCCAAAACTAAGGCATAAAAAGATGTCATCCTCTGTTAATGCTTTCCATTATCACAAACTATTTTGGTTGGTAAGCTTATATATCTTTTATAAATATTGTTTGCACATCAAATGGTTTCGATTTTTAGCTTATGATACCATTTTGGTATCGAGTCGATACTAGAACCTATAATGCACATTGGCTTAAATTTGAACTGTTTAAGGTTCTAAGACAATCAGAATTCAAGAAATGAGAGAACTCTTACACAAGTTAATTACATCATCAACATAAATGCTTTAAGATATTTGCTACCAATCTTCATCAATTGCATTTTTAATCTAGCAGCGCAGACACGTTTCTAATGGAATTCTTTTTACAACTGCCAGATATTATCGATGTTATTCTCCTTTTAAGAAAGAACATGCTTGGTAATTAAGAATATAGAAAGGGCTAAATGTCTAACAAACCACGATAACAATAAAATTTTTAGTGTATGAGAAGAATTTCGATGCGACTTATGTGGATTTTATGCTCTTCTTCAACCACGTAAACTGTTTATGTAGATTTATAAAGCAAGTTCACATGATTTTTGCATTATTTCATAGAAAATTTGTGAGAAAGTAGACCATTAATGAAGGATTTCATGTGATGTACGTTTCTCAGCTTTCTATTTAAAATTACATGAATTACTTTAATTTTGGTAGATTTTGTGAAGGGAAGTTAGATGTATAGAGAAAGAAATACAGTCCACAGGCATAAGGCATAAAGGAATATTGTACTAGCCAAAGAAGACTTAGAAAAGGCAAGAACCAAAGTGAGGATCGCAAAAGAGGCCCACAAGTATAAGGATAGACCAAAAAGGAGATTAGGAGTACAAAACAGAGTGCACGAAGAGTACCGCTGACAGGCTCGGTAGGCCGAGACATTGTTAAGCGGCACCCGCTCAACGGGTGATGTAGCCCGCCTAGCGGGTTAGCATGCACAGCGCCAAAGTGGAGCAAATTTTTCTCTGAAAAACTTCCCAGCGGGTTTCCAACGCCAGGCAGGTCCGAGGTCCATATTCTAATTTTATTTTAATTCTCAATGGGCCTAGGTTGTGTGAGACGGACCGGGTTAAGTCTCCTTCTCTGAAATTCTAGAGATACATTACAAATAGCTAAGAGTAAACCCAAGGGAGGACTGATCTCATCTCTATTCTACTCTCTCTCTTGGATTGAGACGAAAGGACTCCCTAAGAGCTTCAGAGGATTCTCCTGCATCCCAATGGACAGAGACTAAAGGTCAGTCTTTTTGTTAAGGTTTACTTTTAGTTCCTAATGATATATATTGTAATGGGTTACTTCTCTGTTACTATGGAGAACTAATCTTTAGGCTAGGATTGTGGTGTAGCCATGCTTGAGATAATTGGAACCTCATTTTGATTCTGAATTTTATTCCCCTTCTTTTTCAATTGAATTGCCTTGGTGTTTTTCATTATATTGTTGGGAATTGATCACTCCTTGCATGTCTTTAATTAGTTAATTAATCAGCGACCATACCGTAATTCATTAGTAGACCTCTAAGGTAATTGGGTTTAAGACGTTGCATGATCAAACTGCGAACTAATCTCTCAATCGAATTCGTTCACCCTCTTTGTATCATAATTAAACCATTGCATGACCAACTAGTGGTTTAATACAGGAAAGAGTTTTTACAACCCATGGCCAAAGGTTGTGAAAGAACTAAATAGGGAGATATTGGTAATTGAACTTGAAAATAAAATTACATTTTAACTTGGGGGAAGGAAATTGAAGGCATAGGTGAACCTTTAATTTTAGGTTCTTTACTCGTTGAAATCTAATTTAATTTTAATTATTCTTTTTGCAATTCCTTGCATTTTAATTCTTTGAACTCAACCTAGATAATGTACATAGGATTTTCTTTAAAAGGTACTCCATATCAGTTCTTTTGGTACAATATGTGGACTCAATTCCATTGTTACTATTGCGATAGGGTATGCTTGTCCTTAAGCGTGTTCTAGATGCATCAAGTTTCTAGCACCGTTGTTAGGGACTGATTGTGCGATATCAAGAAAGAGAAATCTCAGTTGTATTAGACAATATTTTATTTTATTTTGTCTTTTTTTTATCTCATCTTAATTCACTCTTTTATTTTATTTTATCTTGAATTATTTTACTTTTTTTTTTATCTTATCTTATCTGTTCCTATTTTATCTTATTTGATTGTATTTTATTATTTAGAGTCTAGTTTTTCTTTTCTTTTTTTACATCCTTTTCTTCCATTGGTTTATGCTAACCCATTCTCATGAGCCTGAGCTACAGTTTATTCCTGAGATCGAAAGACATTGTCACAGGTTAAGAAGAGAGCAGAGACTAATGGCCAGAGAAGAACCTATGAAAGCCCTCCAAGATTACTTTGCTCCTCAAATAGGGGTAACTGACAGCATTCACCACCCCACTGTGGAGGCGAATAACTTTGAGCTGAAATCTGTATTGATCTCCATGGAGCAAAACTCAGGCAAATTTGGGGGCCTACGGTCTGAAAACCCCCTAGGCCATTTGAAGAAGTTTCTAAGGATTATAGACATTGTAAAATACAACGATGTCTCAGCCAACGTTATCAGGCTTGGCTTATTCCCTTTCTTTTTAATGGAAAAGGCAGTGGACTGACTTTCTTCTTTGCCAAGAGGATCTATCTTTACCTGGGACCAGTGCACCCAGAAGTTATTGACAAAATATTTCCCTCCGACAAGATCAAGCCAGCTGAAAAAGGACATAGTGAATTTTGTTCAATATGAGCAAGAGTCATTTTTTAAGGCTTGGGAGCGCTTCTAAGATTTAATTAGAAAATGCCCCCATCATGGACACCCGCGTGGACAACTAATTCAGATCTTATATAACAGGATTTCAGCCTAAAATAGACTCTCCATTGATGTTGCTTACAGGGGCACAATTCTTAAAAAGTCCTCTAATGAGGCCTTTGCCATCATAGAAGACCTGGCCTTAAACAACTATCATTGCTCCTCTAGTGACAGACACATCTTGAAAAGGCCAGTTGGGATACACTAGGTAAAGGCCAATGTGGCCATGGTGAAAGAACAAAGATCGCACAAGAAGAGGAGGTTGAATTGTGCATTTAAAAACTTTTTGATTTAATCCAAACTAGTTCAAGAAAACTGTAAAGAAAGGATAGGAGAAGAACAAAGACACAGACAATTTTTATACTGGTTCACTCAAACTTGAGCTATATCCAGTCCCTTTGTCCTGAAGGTGTTTACTAACCAACCTTAGGTTATACAACAAGTATTGTTCTCCGCCTCTTCAGGCTTTACAGAGCAATCTACCCAGATTGCTTAACCACCTAAGTATTCTTTTTCACTAAGCCTCTCTAGGCTTTCACAACAGAAATCAGTTGTTACTAATAAATCAACTTACAATGTGAGAGTATGAAAGTTTAAGTACAATAAGCAGGTTTCTCTACAGAGAGTTTTAGAATTGTTCTCAAGATCATCCAGTAAACGTAAGAAAAGAAGTCGTTCTCTTATCGATATATCTCTTCTACTACTTTTCTGCTATGTTGATATATATATATATATATAGTCTCTTGAAAATAGTTGTTGAAATACTTAGCTTCAATCTTCAATGAAGACAAGTGTGCACGTGTATCGAGTTGGCAGCAGAGTTAGAAAAGTAACTTTTGTTCTTGCACCAAAAAGGAAGGTGTAAAGCTGCATAGAAAAATTACTTTTCTAAACATTCTTCATTCAAGTTGTCAGCTTGATAAGTTAACTTCCTTTTTCTGCAACATAGCGCTTATACACTAACATGTATCTATCTTTCATTTAATGCTTAGAAATTTAAATGTTAGATCTCTTTAATAGGTAAAGCATTAGTCTCAAAATATTCATGTGAGAGACGCATAGTCCAGATAAGCTTTAAACACTTAGTCATTGGAGAGAAACTTTCGCTTGGACAGACTTCATACACGAGTTTATTTGGATGCTTTGATATTAAACACGCATTGGACACTGTAGAAAACATTCTTTACAACAGAGACTTAAAACTTAATAAGTTTGTTCTCTTCAAAATTTGAAGGACTAGACGCTTCATATGTTTTTGGTCCAACACATGGAGCATAAATTAGAAACCATCACCCAACAGCTGGAAACCTTAATGAGGGCTCAATCTCAATATGCTCAGGCAACCCTTCCCCCTTGTGATCAGTGTGGCCAGGTGGGCCATGAAGGGAAGGATTGCCAGATGATTAATTTCTTCAACCCTTCTATTGAAGAGGTAAATTTTGTGGGCAACTCTAGTCAAGTTCAAGATGACTCATATTCTTCCACTTACAACCCGACTTGTAGAAACCATCCCACTTTTCTTAGGGTGGACAGTAAAAGAGCTAGAATCAGAATATTTATAGGCCCTTTTATATGCAAAACCAGAATCAGAAACAAGAGGAAAGGAGGCCTAGCCTGCAAGAGATCATGATACAATACATGGCCAAGAACGACGACAAAATGAACAGAGCCTAACCCAAAGGAGGATGTCAAGGCCGTCATTCTTAGGAATGGCAAAACACTAGAGGGACCAGTTTAGAAAAGGGATGAAGAAAACCCTCCACCATAGCGTGAGGCTTTTATCGATGAGAGTCGACCTAGAGAAAAGGAGCAAGGAAAAGAGGTAACTACACCCCCTCAGGTAAGCATCCCCTTTCCTCAAAGGGTAAAGAATGAAAAGAAAGATAAGCAATTTTAGAGGTTTATTGAGATTTTTAAGAAACTACACATTAACATCCCTTTGCTAAGGCTTTGGCTCAAATGCCCAAGAACGCAAAATTTTTAAAGGAAATTTTTCTAACAAAAAGAAACTTGGGGAATTTCAGTTGGTTAGCCTAAGTGAAGAGTGCTCTACTGTGGTACTCAAGAAGTTGCCCCCTAAGCTTAGGGACCCATGGAGTTTCACAATTCCTTGCACCTTTGGCAACTCTTACTTCAAAAAGGCTTAATGTGATTTAGGGGCTAGTATTAATTTAATGCCTTTTTCTATTTTTAAGAAGTTGGGGATGCGATAACCCTAACCTATTAACATATCTCGTTAGTTGGCTGACAGGTCTATAGCTCACCTTAGAGAAATAGTGGAAGATGTGTTAGTCAAGGTCGGCAAGTTTATTTTCCTTGCTGACTTTGTGGTGTTGGATATGGAAAAGGATAAGGACATCCTGATCATTTTAGGGCAACCTTTCCTTAATACAGGAGATGCTTTGATAGAAGTCCGGCAGGGGAAGTTGACATTTGGACTTGGTGATGAAGAGGTGGTTTTTAGAGTCTTGGACTCCTTGAAGAAACCCTTTTTTTTTTGCTTCCTACAAGTTTGTACAAACTAACGATATGGTAAAGGCTTCAAAATGTTCAGGGCTTGCTACAAGCCAAACATATCGGCCTCCTTAAAAACTGAACCCCAGTGGGGTTCCATCAGGCTTGTGACATTGAACAAGCGCTTCCAGGAGGCAACCTGTGCTAGTTATTTTATTTTATTTTCTTATCTTCCATTTTGTTTTCTCTTCAGTTTTTCTTCCTTCTATTGGTGTTTTCTCACTTGATTTGATTATTTAAGTACTTCTAGGGTGTGTTTTAGAGATTCGTAGCAACCACAACAACACTTTGGACTTCCCTCCCAATGTAGATGATTCTGATGGCAGTTATTGAGGCAATTACTAATGGTTGTCTCTAGTTGTAAGGATTGGGTTATACTCTAGCAAGTCCCTTCTTCTCTTTTTACTTTCTTACTGTTTGTCATGTATATTAGTCTGTTGTATTGAACCATTCTCTGTGTTGATGTGATGACTATGTGATGTCTTTACTTCATCTCTTATTGTGTTATCACTATTAACTATTGCATACAACTGTGTTATGAAAATTTGAATTGTCACTCCACTCTATATGTGACTCATAATTTGATGATATGCCCTTTCAAAGCATTGCATGTTAACATCTACTAGTCTTGAAACTGCGTGTGCTATGTGGTTTCTTTACCCTAATCTCTATGGCTTTGTTTGGTAGAGAGGAAAGAAATATATAGGAAAGAAATAAGTGAGAAATAAGTTAGAAGGTGAGAAATAGGTAAGAAATAATTTGAAATTTTATGTTGTTTGGTGATGCGCTAAAAATATGCTCAAAGGCAAGCGTACCCTTATCGTAGTAGTAACAAAAGGACGTGAGTCCCGATATCGAACCCAGAGGACTAAATGGAGATTACACGTTTCTAGAGATTCTATATTATTTAGGTGAAATCAAATAGGTAGTAGATTGATTCAATAATAATAAACGTGTAACAGGAATTGCAAAACAAGTAGTGGCAGGTAGAGAAAAATTCAGAGAAAAATAGGCTTAAGGTTGTGGTTTCTTTCGTGCTCTTAAGTTCCTTCACATCTAATTCTAACTTAACCTCATATTATTCGTCAATTACCAATATTTTCCTACGCATTTTATTGTCAATTGTTGATCACAAATTGCAATAATTCTTTCTAGGTTAATTTCCCAATTGATCATATAAGATATTAAAACCTTAGGAAGGCATGAAGAATAAAAGGAGGGATTAATTAATTATTTAATCCAATTAAAAATTAGAAATGAAGGTTGATCATACGACAAAACCTAATTTGATTACCCTACATGTCTACCAATTAATTGCGGTACGCCCACCGTTCAATTAATCGATTCGAAACATACAAGGGACGATCAATTCCAAGTAAGAAAATGAGAACAGTAGAGCAATCTAATTGACTAAATAGAAACAAGAATTTAATTAAAATTAAACATTTAGGAGTTTCAAACACTAAGTACACCACAACCCTAATAAGGAATTTAGCTACTCATAGCAAGAAGAGAAATCATAATTTCAAAGAAATACATCAAAGGAAAGAGAAGAAGAAATCTTTTACAAGAAAAGGTTTTTCCCCTAATCTTTGACTTTGAGTATCCTATTGCCCTCTAAGAATCCTCCTTCAAAAGCCAAAGACAAAAAAGGAAAATTGGAAAAGAAAAGGAGATAAGATAAAGATCCCCCTTTATTATGCTTTGCTCCTTGCTATTTGTAATATAATTTCAAAATTTTGGAGCAAGAGGCTTAACCCTGGTCCATTCCGCACAATCTAGGCCCATTAAAAATTAAAATAAAATTAAAAGTTAGATCTCGGACCAGCCTAGCGAGGTTGGAAACCCACTTGGCGATTTTTTGAAGAAATTCGTTTCGCTTTAACGTTGGGCAGGCTACCCAACCCGCCAAATAGAATACTTGCAGGGCAAGTCCTGCCGAGTGGGTGCGACCTTATGCACTCCATTTTGCGCTTCAAGTCTCCTTTTTAGCTTATTCTTGTGCTTGTAGACTTCTTTTGTGATCTTCACTTTGGTTTTGGCTTTTTTTAAGTCCACTTTTATAAGTATAATACTCCTCTATACCTGTGGACTAGATTTTTTTTCTTTGCTCAACTAACTTCTTACATAAAATTCAAAAAAGTTAAGGTAATTCATGTAATTTTAAATAAAAAGCTTAGAAACACACATCACATGAAATCCTTCATTAATGGTCTATTTTCTCACAAATTTCCTATGAGTTAATGCAAAAAATAACCAAAAATTTAAAAATCTCCCCCCCCCCCCCCCCTACCCCAATTTCTACTCAACCAAATTAAAGAAATTTAAAATTTTCATTTTCTTTCCTCTTCTCTCCACTATAACAAACACACTGTATGTGAGAATTGAGCCTAAACAGATATTTTTGTTTAGTGTGTTTTCTTCTTTGCATGTTATTTACTTCAGAACTTGACTTGATTCTTATTTTTTTTGTTGCTTGATTTGTATACACACAGATGATAGAGGCATATTTATTTTCTTTGAGTTAAGGCCAAATATTAGCCATCCTGCAAAATTAACCTTTGAGCCTTATTCCATTCGTTCTTTGAATTACGTCTTTACAAGCTTAAAAGTGAAAAACAATTTTCTCCCTCTTAATTAGAATCAAGGAATCTGCTCTTAAATGCTACTTGTGACTGGATTTTAAGTTTGGGGTTGCTTGAGGACAAGTAACGACTTCAGTTTGGGGTGAGGGTATAGTAACATTAAACTTTTCCTGTCCATATATATGTATATGCAAAAAAAGGGGGGGGGGGGGATAAAGTTAAAAAAAAGAAAAACAAAAAACAAAAAAAAATAACAAGAAGAAATACAATTTTTCTTTACATTTACGTTTTCTGTTACTGTAAATAAATGAGGATGAAAAGTTGGCAAGCAAAAATATTAATGTCAAGTGATGAAGAGTAGTGATGAAATGACTGAGATTATGCTTATGGTAGTCCCTTAATTTCAATAGCTTAGCCTAGTTCCAAACATTCTTACCCATCGGTGACCTCAGCCCCATTACAACCTAGAAATACCTCTTGAGTGTGTGCACTTGTTTTGTAATATTAATTTTAGACTCTTGTCAAGCATATGGTAGGAATAACATGTGATGATGGTGAGTGTAAACAGAACCCAAATTTTGGTAAGTTGAGTGAAAACACTTAATCTTGAGGAGAGTAAGGCAAGTAAAGAGTGCATGAAGAGAATTTGCTATCTTGTGTTAACCTGTTTTGCCTTTGGAGGGGATTGTGACTCTTAAGACTGAGTTGGCTAAATATATTTGTGAGACTATTTTGAAAGAAAGGACAACTGTTAATTGTGATTGATTGGAAATGTATTTGAGTTTAGGCTGAAGGTATGCTTCGACCCCTTTTGTGCAAATTATTTCTTGCTTGAAGACAAACAAAATCTTAAGTTTGGGTTTGTGATAAATCTACATTTTATATAGATTTATAAAGCAAGTTCACATGATTTTTGCTTTAGCTCATAGAAAATTTGTGAGAAAAGATATCATTAATGAAGGATTTCATGTGATGTACGTTTCTAAGCTTTCTACTTATAATTGTATGAATTACCTTAATTTTGTTGGATTTTGTGAAGGAAAGTTAGATGTGCAGAGAAAGAAATACAATCCACAGGCATAAGGCATAAATGAGTATTGTACTAGTCAAAGAGGACTTAAAAAAAGCAAGAACCAAAGTGAAGATCGCAAAAGAGACCCACAAGTACAAGGACGGACCAAAAAGGATATTAGAATCGCAAAACAGAGTGCACGAAGTTGTACCCGCCCAACGTCCTCAGTAGGCCACCTAGCAGCCTCAGTAGGCCACTCGGCGGACCCTGCTTTAGCAATTCTCGCCCAGCGGGTCAACATGCCCAGTTTTTCCTCCAAAAAGTTGTCTAGCGGGTTTCGAACCACACTGGGCAGGTTCAAGATCCATATTCTGATTTTATTTTAATTCTTAATGGGCCTGGGTTGTACGAGACGGATCAAGTTAAGTCTCCTTTTCTAAAATTCTAGAGATACATTACAAATAGCAAACCTAGGGAAGGGTTGATCTTGGATTTAGACGGAAGAAGGACTCTCCTAGAGCTTCGAAGGATTCTCCTCCCATCCCAGTGGACAGAGGCTGAAGGTCAGTCTTTTTGTTAAGGTTTACCTTTAGTTTCGAATTATATATATTGTAATGGGTTGCTTCTCTATTACTATGGAGAACTAATTCCTAGGCTAGGATTACGGTGTAGTTATGCTGGAGATAACTGGAACCCTATTTTAATTGTTAATTTTATTCTCTTTTTTCTTTCAATTGAATTGCCTTAGTGTTTTTCATTATATTGTTTGAAATTGATCACTCCTTGCATGTCTTTAATTAGTTAATTAATCAACGACCATACCATAATTAATTAGTATACCTTTAAGGTAATTGGGTTTAAGACGTTGCATGATCAAACTGTGAACTAATCTCTCAATCGAATTCATTCTCCCTCTTTGTTCCTAATCCTTTCCTGGATTAAATCACTGCATGACCAACCAGGGGTTTAATACAGAAAAGAATTTTTACAACCCATGACCAAAGGTTGTGAAAGAACTCGGTAGGGGGATATTGACAATTGAACTTGAAAATAAAATTACATTTTAACTTGGGGGAAGGAAATTGAAAGCATAGGTGAACCCATAATCTTAGGTTCTTTACTCATTGAAATCCAATTTAATTTTAATTATTCTTTTTGCAACCCCTTGCATTTTAATTCTTTGAACTCAACCCATAAAACTTGAATAACCTAAACAACGTTCATAGGAATTTCTCTGAAAGGTACTCCATATCAATCCTTTGGGTATGATATCTGGACTTAAGTCCATTGTTACTATTGCGATAATGTATGCTTGCCCTTAAGCGTGTTCTAGACGCATTATAAACCTTCTTGCTATCCTAATCCAAAAGGCATGACATGGTTTCCCAAATTCCAAATGGTACAAAAACGAAATTCTATATGCATAAAAATCAGGAAACATGAACTCATATAGTCATTTAACCATAAAGAGATACCTTTCTGAAACAAAACAATGGTGCCAGATTAGTTTTGTTTCTGATCTTTTTTATAACATTTTTTTCTTGAGAAGTTTTGTGCTAGTCCTTTTATAAGTTTTTTTAAAATTATCTATTGTATATACTTTTTAAAAAAAATATCTTTAAGTAGGGAAAAGATATTAAAAAATGGAATTCTAATAATTTTTAGGGTATTCTAAAAGAAATATATAAATTGTTGATAAATTTAATATTACAAATTAAATTAAATATTTTTATTTTATTTTTGTAAGTAGTTAAAAGAATTCTATGTATTAGACAAGAGGTAGTAACAGGTAAAATTGATTTGATACATCGTTCTCTTTTCCTCAAAAGGTCTTATTAATCATTGCTTTTTTCAAAACACTGATTAAAAAAATTATTAAAAATTATTAAAAATCTCATTAAGGATATATTAAAAATCAAAATCAAAGTGAAATATATTAAAAATATTTTTAATACATATTACCTTCATTCCTTTTTAAATGTCGTTTAAGGTTTTTATACACAAACTAAGAAATGTAATAAATTTTCTTGTTTTCTATAAAATAATTTTGAAGTTTTCTATTGTACCCTTTCTCATTTCTACTTCACAATAAATGCATACTAATTGTAAATATATAAATTAATTAAAAATTAAGTAAGAACTAAGGGTATAATCGACAAAGAAGTAATTAATACTATCTTGAACTTTAAAAATGACAGATAAATAGAAACAAAAGTATTTAATAAAACCAACAATTAAAAAAGAATAGATGGAGTATCTCTTATACCCATTCCAATACGTAAGAATGATGTAAAAAAACATATCTCCATTTTATAAAGTTTCAATGAACACCCATATCACGAAATTTAGGGTCCGTTTGGTAGGAAGGAAAGAAATAGGTGAGAAATAGAGTGGGAAAAAATAGAGTAGAGAGAAATAGGTGAGAAATAGAGTAGAAATAGATGTGTTTGGTTTAAGAGAAATAGGTGAGAAATAGGAAAGAGAGAAAAAAAAATGAATAAAAAAAATTGAGTTACAGGGCAAATAGTCGACTATTGAGTGTTCATTATTTCAGATAGTTGACTATTGCACTTTGTGGTTGTTTTAAATTGCCACAAAATGTCAAAAAAATTCAAAAAATGACACTTTCTGTAATACCTTGTTTTCCTAATGCATGATTAAGTGTTTTAATAACTAAAAGTGGAACTTAGATATGTAATCTAGGTGATTAAAAGAAATAAATGAATTGTTGCTTTGTATGGTTTATTGTATGTGATGATGGTTTGGTGTTGTCTGTTTGAAATTCGAGTTTGATTTTAGGGAATTTGAGATATGTGCTTGAGCCAATCTGAATATGTTGTGAGAGTGATTTTAGGCTTTTAAGAGAAAACAATTAAGCTAGACCCATTATAGGTTATGGGAAGTGATTTGATGAGTCATGATCCTCAGATAGCCCAAAGTTCATATGAGAGCTCCAGGGAGGTCGAGTATATAAAGGAAGAGGAGGGAAATCTCCCTCATTTTCTCATTTCCTTTCTCTCTTCACTTTCTCTCTCATCCCTTCTCTCTTCTCTTCATCTCTCTATTTCTCTCTAGATTTCTCGAGTTAGTTAGGGGTGTCAAGGGTTTCTTAACCCCAATTTCATGTTCTTGAGTTGCGGCGGGTAGATTTCTTGGCAGATTAGCTCTAGAGTCTCTTTCTCTCACATCCTTTTCTTCCCAACTTTCAAATTTGGAAGGTTTAGAGGTAAGGGAAGCCTATTATTGCTTGATTTCGTGTTTATGGTCATTAATATCTTGATTTCTTGCCTTAGAATGGATTGATTTTGGTGAAAATCTTATGTATGAAAGTTTTGAAACAAAATGGGTTTTTGGAAGGGATTTTGAGATTTGAGGATGTTTTGTGCCTAAATTTGTTGTATAATCAGTTAGAAATGTACTAAAAGTGTTTAGAATTGATTTGGAATGATTGTATAGCAATTAGAATTCAAGGGATTGAAGAATCAAAGCCAATATACCCTGTTCGCATCGCAGGTGGTGCCAGGTAACAACCCTTCCCGTTGGGCGACCTTTTCCCGCCAGGCGACATTTTCACCCCGCCGAGCAACGTTCAGCCAGAGATCAAAAATAGGCCTCTGGTAACTTGTCGCCAGGCAGCAATATTGCTATGAACAAAAATTTGATTTTTTTTTTTTATTGAGTTAGACTTGGATCCAAGAAAGAATGTGAAAGGTAGTTGATTGCCTTGGATTTCATGTTTATTGAGATTTGAGGATGTTTTGTGCCTAAATTTGTTGTATAATCAGTTAGAAATGTACTAAAAGTGTTTAGAATTGATTTGGAATGATTGTATAGCAATTAGAATTCAAGGGATTGAAGAATCAAAGCCAATATACCCTGTTCGCATCGCAGGTGGTGCCAGGTAACAACCCTTCCCGCTGGGCGACCTTTTCCCGCCAGGCGACATTTTCACCCCGCCGAGCAACGTTCAGCCAGAGATCAAAAATAGGCCTCTGGTAACTTGTCGCCAGGCAGCAATATTGCTATGAACAAAAATTTGATTTTTTTTTTTCTTGAGTTAGACTTGGATCCAAGAAAGAATGTGAAAGGTAGTTGATTGCCTTGGATTTCATGTTTAGGTGTAATCCTTTGAAACATTGGAAAATAAAATGTTTAGATTTAAAAAATATATGAATTCATACGGTATGCTTGATTTTGAGAATATTTGTGTTGTTATAAATTAATGCTTGCGAGTGATGTTATTGATGGTTTGTAATGTTGTTGAGTTGTAAGGTTGTTGTTACCAATCCAAACTTGGCTCTTGGTTTTCTTTATTATTTTTGTGGATTTGTTTGATAAACTATTGGAAAATGGTAGTTGGGTGGAAGATTGCTTAAATAGAACTTCTACTAGTTATTTGTTGACCATGAATAGGGCTGGATTTGGGCCTGCATGGAATTGGTAGTGACTGTTGGACCACAGGTGGTGCTAAGTAGGCCACGTGGTGTTATGTTGATATATATATATATGTACGGATATTGATGAATGATTGTGTTTGAGTTATTGTGGTGACTCATGCATTGGCATACATATATTGTTGGCTAAGGTTATATGGGCCTCATGCCATATGAGGGTAGGCATGGAAGTTGGGGGTGAATGGAGCTGCGGCTCAGCTGGGCCTCCAGCCCAGTGCCTAGATAAGAAGTGGGGTCTGAAAGATGGGCCTAGGGGATGATTGAATGGGTAATCCCGCAACGGGCCAAGGCAATGCAGGCCTTGTGTTGCGGTATACCACCACCCACATTCACTTATCCTGACAACCATAAGCTTATCCATTTATCAGAGTTTTGGCAATTCCTGAATGGTGCTTGGAAGGCCATGGTAGGGGATAAGACCTGGCTAATCACCCAAAATGTAGTAAATCTCTCGAGAGTCATGTCATTCATGCATTGACATGTTGATGTTAAAAGTATGGTATGTATGTAGTGATTTTGTGGAAACTCATTCTTTTGTGATTTTGATTTCATGTTTGCTATACGTGGAGGGTTTTATGAAATAAACCTTGTCTATTAGATATGTTTATTTATTACATAAGCTTACCCTTGTCTTGCTGTTTTGTTTTGTGTTGTCATAGTTGCTGTTATTGCTAGTATGGTTATGTGTGTTGTTATGACTATGATGATCACGTCATTTTGACGTTGGAGCAAAGGGAAAGGCTTTAGCAGATCTGGCTTCCCACAGTTGAGGGTGGAGGTTTCCAGTTAACGTTTGAAGGTCCTTGTAGGTGGATCTTTTGAAGAGATCCTTTTGGTTTTTTTTTTCTTTTTTATGTATTGTATAGTTGACCAGCTGTAAGGAGTTTTGTTTTTTTGTATCTCCTGTGGATTTGATATTTTGGGCCTGTATATTGTAATATCTTATACGTATATTTATATAGCATGTTGATTACTTAATATTGAATATTTTATGAATGTATGGGATTGTATGGAATACTGTAGCAAGGGTTGTTACACTTTGTAGTAGTTTCTAACTGCCAAAAAAAAAATCATCGCAAAATGTCGAATTTCACCTCTTCCCTCTACATTTTCATGCATTTAAGCGCGAAAATACAAACATGTAGGGCCCACCTCTTTTTTGGGGGCATTTCTTTCCTCTCCCTCCTACCAAACAACTAGCTATACTCATTTCTCACCTATCACTCCTATTTCTCACCCATTTCTACCCTACCAAACACAGGGTTAGTTCTGTCTTAAGCTTTAAGTTATCACACATGGATATGGTGATATAGGTTAAACGGGGGCATCTTGTTTTAATATTCTGAAAAGTTGAATCTAATCACATATAAAGAGGTATTTGGGGGGGGGGGGGGGGGGTAACCATTGAAAAGACAAAGCGTAAGAAGGATAAGAAACTCTCTAACATAGGTGCTGCTTGAATAATTTTGGGCTTGGCCTAGTTTTATATTAATCCGAACGAATCTGTTTAAGTTGGGCTAATACGTGCCCTCAATTTTGAATTATGAGTTGCTGTAGGATATTGGACGACATATTAGTACTCTAGTTCAGACAACTAGATTGAATCCCACGATTTTGCTTCTTTCTTTTTCCTACTATTCATATCCTTTTTATGCTTTTGTACTATCAGCAATTTTTTTGTAATTTTTATTTACAAAAATATTGCTCGCGGAAACTAATTTCCATAACGTAAAATCATATGGAAATTAGTTTTCGTATCAACATAAAAATAAGTTTTTGTAACTGAGTTATGTCGAAATAAATAACGGAAGCTAGTTTCTGTTATTTTTTTAATCTAAATATATTATGGAAATTAATTTTTATTGTGTATTGTAATATAATGCATAATGAAAATTAGTTTTTGTTATCTATTGTAAAATTGGCACCCTTCTGTTTCAATTTATAATACATAACGAAAACTAGTTTTTGTTGTGTATTGTATTAATACACAACAAAAAGTAGTTTCTGTAATGTAGATTGACACCAAATGCCTAATGAATATCAGTAAAGTGTTATCCACACATTAATAAATAGAATGTGTTCTTGTAATACTTATTACAAGAAATATAATGTAAATAATATCATTGCAATAAATCCATAGTAATATCCAAAAAATTGTGTTCCTTAGTTTCAAATAAAGAGTTGTAATGTCCTATACAACCTAAACATGGAGTTTTCCACAAATGAGCATTATCATAGCAATATTCGTGCCATTGGAAAAAAACAAGAGTTAGTGAAACCCTATCCTTTAAAAAAACCTATAAGAGAAAGTAACATTTCAATAAAGTTAGTGAACCACATTATAAAAACCTATAGAATTGTTAAATAATAAAAGAACCACATATTATACATGCACAAAGTGACAATTGTGAACAATCCAATAACAATAATACATTGATATGAAAGAGATAATAATGGTTGACCCTTAAGAGAAAAACATCATACATCCATGTGTGGATAAATGGACCAACACTAAGTTTTATATCTTTAGGTTAGACACTTGCTTCTCAATGTCAAAGAGTTTTACATGTTCAACATGTCAATGCTAAAGTTCTCTTATCAAATTGATACAAACTGAAGCCCAATATTTCTTCCCCTCACCAAGCAATGTCACAATAACACGATAACCACAATGTCTATTTGCTTTGACATCAACAATGCGATCAATATACTGATGCAGTTGAACAGGACATTGCTCTAACAATGACAATTTTTTTTGTTTAGAGTCATGGATTGCTTTACAAGACAAACTATGAAGTGATGTGTTATCTACAACCGTTTAAAGGATCATGTTTAATGGATTTCTCTAACTTTGGATCTACAACCATCATGGAGGACACATTAAAGTTGTATATGGATATGCTAGTTCCTCAATGTAATTTTCTCAATTACATCAAGTTTCGAAAATCTCTTTAACAATGAATCAACTTCATGAGAAAGAAAAAAGTCTACCAAATACTTATTCAGTCTTTGATCAAAAAATGTTAACCTCTTCTGGTGCGGATGAATGGTCCACAACAAAATATGGCCGAAGAAGTTGTTGTATTTAGCAAGTTTGCAAGCACAAGGCAATCCATAAGTAGTTCTTAGTTTGAAAACATAAGTAGAATTGTCAATGCTAATAGTGTCAACATGTTTATACTCTCCAAACATCATACTTTGTGCTTTTCTTGATACAAAGCCTCACAACTTCGCTTCAATACATTTATGCTTTTATGAAATGATGCCTTTATTTTAATATGTTGCAATACAATCATGTTATTCATTACATACCAACAACTACACAAGTCTCCCATGCTATCTTGAAGTAATTTCTTCAATCTTAAATGTGGCCCTCAACCTTATTACCAAACATGTGCATACTCAATAAATTAAAATTTTATAATATAGGTCAAATTAATATAGAAATAATAACAAACTTATTTGTTGTTGTATTTTCAAGGTGCATCACTAGATCTATCCATGCCATAATAAACTTCTCCTTGTGAGGAACCACAACTTCTTCACATAGTCAATGAAGATAAGGAAAACGTGAATAAACATCTTCAAATCTTGTGAAGCATTTCTCATACACAAAATCATTAGGAGAATGCATCAACCCATTCCAAGCATTCAAAACATTGTCTCATTCCTTTATTAAATTCGCCAACAAGTTGTATTTTGCTAAGACATTTTTAGCAATATGAAATTGACATAACAAGTTAGTTGAATTTGGAAAAATAGTTTGCATTGCATTCTGTGAATACCAATTTTATCCGAGTAATTATAATAATAAAAAAAAGGAAGAAAGAAAAAAGGAAAAGCAAAGTAATAAGTAAGACATGTAAACAGTTTAGGTTTTACTTGGTGGGTTAATGTGTCCAGATTTATAATAGAAAAGAGAGTAAAAAAAATAATATAAAATAAATACATTTTTAGAGAGTATTGTTTTTGGGTTGTGTAGGCTTAAAAGCCCATCCAAAGAATAAATCTGAAAATAATAAAACAAAAGAGAGAAATGAAATTAGAAGGTATTTGTTTTGGGCCTTCCAGGAAACATCATGCCCATTATTATGAAAAAACAAACACAAACAAGAAAGAAACAAAAGTGGAAGCCGCCGCGGCACTGACGAAACCTGGGCGAGTTACCACAATTTCAATTGAATTCCTGGAAGCTAAGTTGAATTTGTGCCAAGGTGTAGGCCGGTAGGCCCGAGTCCTCTCTCGCAGTAAAAGGCATGCATTGCCAGCATGAACGACGGTGGTAGAGCTTGAGGCGTGACCGCTGATGGGGCTCTATGGAGAATACGCGTGCCATCGCCCCTTTTTTGCTTCAGTTTGTTCAATCTCTAGGACTTCCTTTCTTTTACTATACTTTATGGGCTTTAGCCCAATGTCATCTTCTTTTAGATAAATTAAGGAATAGAGCTTGGCCTAATACGTTCTACAACCTCTGGATTCATTAATCCCATTTCTTCTAAATAGTAATAAAAATGACGACAAATAAAGTATGAGAATATGTTTGATCACGTTCCCTTTATTTAAGATTAACTATGGTTTTCGGTTTCCTCAAAATCATAAAAAAGGAAATAAAATAAGCTCTTTGTTTGCCGAGAATGTTATTTCCTGTTTTCCTTATATATATATATATATATATATATATATATATATATATATATATATTGCAAATAATTCTTGGTTAATAAAATAATTAAATTATTAAACTTGATAATACCCACTTAGGATGCACTTCTTATTTAGACATTATTAAAGTTTTTAATGATAATCATTTTAGATACACTTCTTATTTGCTTATCATTTTTTAATAAATATATAATGTGTATAATACAAATATTTTAGTAAAAACACATAACAAAGATTTTAATGATAGTCATTTTAGATGCACTTCCTATTTGACTATTATAAAAATCTTAAAAGGTGAAACGATAACCATGTTAGATGCTCTTTCTCGTTGGTTATTGTAAAATTCTTTTAATTAAAAATTCTAAAAAATAATTTAGACAAACATTTCTTTAATAAAGGTTTTAGTAATATCCATTTTGGATGCACTTCCTATTTGGGTATTGCAAGAACCACAAAAGATATTGATAAACCACTTTGGATACACTTCCTATTTGGTTATTGAGTAAGCCCTTTAAGACATTAAAAAATTAAAATAAAAAATAATCAACCAACAAAACATTTTTTCTACCTAAAGAACTACGTGAGTCTAATTCTTCATTGCACCCGAGAATATGTAGGAGTAAGGGCTCACCCCTGTTGATCTCAAAAATACAAATTAATTTCTTTCTCTTCTTAATTAAAATTCTGTTGATAAAATAAATAATAAAATTTGTAATCTTTTTTTCTCTTCTTTAAGGGTAAAATAAATATTGTTGAAGCTATCTATTTTGCACATTTAATTAGAGGTAATCGTCTTTATGACAGATGTCGTAGGGTGCTAACACCTTCCTTACACATAACCGACTCCTGAACTCATATTTGGTTTCAAAGACCACATTCTTTTAAAGGGTTTTTCCATATGTTTTCCCTTAATAAACTATGGTGGCGGCTCTTTTGATTTTATTTCTTTTTCGTCATCCAATCGTGACCCCAGGTTGCGACACATTCATCAATGGATTGTCCTTGTCTGTCACAATGACTCGAGGCAATGCACCGTCTTTTAAGATCATTCCTCTCAACTTTTGTAATGCTCGTGTAAAGTTATTAGCTTGCTTAGGCTCCACATAAGCAAATGCCACAAAATAGGTCATCCCTATTGAAGTAACAGTAACACCAATAATTTCAAGTAATGGAAGCCTGTATCTAGTTTTATAAGTAGTATCAACAATCAATACAATGTAGTATGTATTTAAAAGATTTATGACATTTGGATATGTTCACAATATATATCTCACAACATCTATCGTGTTTGACCTTCTATACTAATAGACATACTAATCATGTTCCATTAACTTCAATAGATGTTGCTAAGGCATAGCAATAGGACGGGTCGGGGGCGAGTTTGACTCTCCCTATCCTCTCAAATGTCAGGGTGAGTTCGAGTTCCAATTTAATAAATACGGTTTAAAATTTGTAACCCCATCCTTGTTGGGTTTTATTAGGTTTGAGAAAACCTACGAAGAACCTGCTATGCCTTTTTTTACAATTTTAATTTACTTATATGTTTTTAAATAAATTATATACTAAGTTATTTGATATATTTTAATTTAAATAATAAATAACAAAGAACATAAAAATAAAAAAGTTTAAAAGTAAAATTACATTTTTAGTTAAATGTATAATTTTAAGTTTGTTATTTAATTATTATTTTAATTTAAATTATTTAACTTATCCAAATTAGTTAAAAACAGTAATGTATTTCAATAAATGCAAATAAAAATGTCCAAGTTCAAATATAACAAAAAGGATATTGTAACCAAATATAGTGTGGTATAGTTGGTAAATAAACTATTACTCCTTAAACATGTGGTCAAATAATCGAAAGGTCTATGTGTATGAAAGAATATATATTAAAAAAGTCAATCTCTTAAATGAATATCAGAATATTAAAAGATTAATCTTTAACTTTCGACTAGATAATACCACAAATTCATCCCAAAAAAGAAACAATGTTGTTAGAGGCTTAAAGGTAAGCACATACTCGCCCTTTTTTTTTATAGATACTCGCCCAAATTTTAACAATAGTTATTTCACTATTGTTCGAAGGATAATGCATTAACACATATTTAATAATTGAGTGCGTGGATCAATTTATGCAGGATTGTTTTAGCTTAATTAGTAATCTCGAGTTCGAATCTTAGGTATGCAAAGTTAAATATTTTGGGGGAAAACTTTGTTGTCGATAGTAATCCTATCTGGCTCAAGCAAAACTGTTTCTTGTGGAGAA
This sequence comes from Spatholobus suberectus, assembly GCA_004329165.1. Taxonomy (NCBI): domain Eukaryota; kingdom Viridiplantae; phylum Streptophyta; class Magnoliopsida; order Fabales; family Fabaceae; genus Spatholobus; species Spatholobus suberectus. Next base: position 5,309,629 of record CM014735.1, read on the forward strand.
TATTTATGGTCTATAAAAAAAAAGGATAACACATATTTAATTGGTTGAAATTAAACCAGTTTAAAAGTAAAATTTGAATTGAATTTGAATTTTTTTAATTATAACACAGAGAAAAGAATTAACTTATCCGACAAAGAAAAATAATTTAATTAACCACCAAATGCGTGGATTGACTAACACATGATTGTTTCAGCTTAACCAATGATTTCAAATTCGAGTCATAAGTATGTAACTGAGTTAAATACTTAAAGTGAAAGCTTTCTTGTCCATAATGACTTTATCCCACTTGAGTAGCATAAAACATACTTGTGGTTTGTATAAAAAGAAATAGACAAAGAAAATTAAATTGAAATAAGGGAATATAATTAAGAGTTATAGCCTTACACAATTCTAGTCAATTTGAGGTGGGTTAGAAATTATTAAAAGAAAAAGTTTTAAAAAACTTAACTTTTTTTTAGTAAAATTACATCTTATTTGCATTCTAAAAGTATTTATATTTTATCAACCAATTTTTTTTCTTAAGTTACTTTTAAAATATCATATCCAAACACATTATTTAAAAAAAAAAATCAATTCTTCCAAATTCAATTATACTAAAATCTAAAATAAACAAACTCAAATCATATATTGAAAAAGACGTATACACACTAATCTAAAAAAGGAAAATTCCACCTATTTTTGTCAAGATCCAATACCAATATCTAGTTTTAATAAGGTCCGAGATACTCCTTAAACCAGCTCTTTCTTATCGACATTCTCCTGAATTCAAATGATTGTAAAGCAATGAATAATTCACACCCTTACTAATCATTGATGAGAGAGTGAGATTTTAAATAGAAATAACGAGCAGAGTAAAATTTTTATTTTTAAAAAATATTTTATAACAATTAATTTGATTTTTTTTTAATTTAAAGATATAATAATAACTTAATGTATGCTTAATTTCTTAATTTTTGTTTCTTTTTATAAATATTATATAACTCCTTTAATTTCAAAAAATGACATTTTTTTCCTTCCATGTATAATTTACTGTAGAACAAGTATCTTCCTCTCTCTCTCTTTAGAAAATAGATTTTATGAATTTATTTTATTTTATTTGGGCTCAAGTCGGGCAAAACCACATGAGTGAAAACAGTTCCTATGAGTGTTTTTTTTGTTTTTTACATGGCCAGCCATGAAGATAAAACTTAAGTCTTTATATAAACTATCTAATCTCCTGTCATTATGCCGATCCTAGTAGTTTACGGTCCTATGAGTTAATCTACGTATTCGGTTGATAATAAATAAATAATTGGCGAGGATTGAGGTCCACCGCCACACTTGCGCACTGTTATTAACGCTATCAAAATGCTCAGGTATTATCAATGAATTTCTGGTAGAACAGCGTGAAATACACAATGAAATTGCCACAGTATTATATAATAAAAAGTCAAAATAAAACTAACTTAATTTGCAAGATTTAATAGCTTTGTTGATTAAAAAATGTTATCATAAGTTTTTGCTAAGAGATAATTTTACATTTATCAAACATTTTATATATATTAAAAAACGACAACGTAATAAAAAGAATTTAAAATGTATTTAGTTTATGTTTTATTTATTTTACCCTATCTATTTCGGCGTCAAGTATCCCACAGAATAAGATTCCAAATTGAGATGTGAAACGGAAGAGAGAGAAAGAGGATAGCAATAGGTATTGTCCTTATCACGTCGAGGAATATGTTTCCCCATGACAAGTCCTCCATATATCGTTGCCAAATTTTGCATCTGACGCTAGATTTTAGCTTTGGAGGCATTGATAAGAATTGAGAAGTCTCACTATAATATCCATTTGCTTGTTGAACATTTTAATCAAAGCCAAATCCTTATCTATATTAGTTTCTATGTCACTATATAGAATTACGTCCGTTCGTTTGTTTTTCTGTTTTTCCGTGAGTATTTTCACCATGACTTAAAGCAAGAATACTAATAATATACTCTTTTAATATTATTTAATATATTTTATTATTAAAAAATTATGTGAATCTTTTAAATAGCTATGCACACTTTATTCAATAAAACTTATGTGTAATTCATCCAATAATAAAAAGTAAGATTCAGATCTTTTTAACGCTAATAGATACGTTAATATCGTGTTAATAAGATTAAGATCTTTTCACTAGTAAAAAAAATGATAATATCATATTATAAGACTACAAAAATAAAATAATTATAATAAAATTCATAATTATATATGTATAACTTATTAATTTAATTTAATAATTTATATATTTTTTCTGTTACAACATAACATTGTTGTATTCTTTATTAGTACCGAAAAATCCTTTTGAAAATATAATGTTAAGAAGAGTGGGTCCATAAGATTTCTCTAACCTAATTCTTATCAAGTAATCAAATTTGTAATGATTTGTCTGCTTTCAACCGGTTACATCTTTTTAGGTTTCTTGTTTATCCATAACGAGAAATTTCCTTTTGTGTCATTCTTTTTAAACGAATTATGTGAACCACATTTATACAACCTTTGAATTCGTTCTTGTTTCCTAACCATATATATATATTTTTAGGTAGTTAAAGGTTTAGATTAGGAGAATGTAAACCCCTTATAAGGTCAAAGAAGACAATCAATCTCAGTAAAGATTTATAATAGAATTTACATATTATTTACCAATAGAAAAAATTTAAAAATTGAACCCAAGTCACAACTAATATAAATGGAAGATTTGACCAGATGTTTCTAACCATAATTTAAAACATTATAGCTATATAAATATATTCTGTCATAAATAATTATTTTATAAAACTGTAATTATATATATAAAAAAAAAGAATAAATAATATATACTGAATGTGTAATGTAGATAAGTTTATTGAGTTTTACAAAAATGATTTTAAAAATAATAACAAAAATTATAGTAAAATTTTTTAATTAGTTAACAGTTTATACTCAAATAACGCAACAACTAAATTGGATCAAAACACTCTTTCTTGGAAAAGAAAGAGGCATAACTACCATTTTGTATGCTTTGGGCGTTGCGCATTACATTAGAAACGTTTGTTCACTTTCTTTCCTTTTTTTAGTTAAGAAGTTCGACTTTTTGAAAAGGAAAAAGAAAGGAAGGCTCTAATTACGCATGCAAATAAACAATAGCATCATATAATCTATCAATAACTTATGAATCAAATGCGCGTATCGTGTTAATTTGTCTGATTTCTCCCCAACTTGGAGAAAGCTTGATTACTGTCTACTAGACTGTGTCTATTGATGGATTACGTGCCCTAATGGCCTGATCTGCAACGATGCTAATCCCTTGTGGACATGTGGTTGCTTCGAGAGAAATGGCAATGGATGTGGCCCAATTATCCAATATCCAGGGGATCCAATCCAAGTCATACATACTCCTAAATAGGATGTAGACAAATTGAAGTTAGGGCCAATTTAGCTGGCAAGGTTCCATTGCTTACACTGTCACACAAAGCCAAAGCAGAAATAATTGGTAAAAGGCCAGAAAAGTGAATGGGAGAGAAAGAGAAACGAATCAGCGGGACCGCAGAACCAAAAGTCAGGTACTCCTAACCCAAGTATGACGCTGAAGAGACGCAAACTACCAAAAGGGTCTCCTTCAAAATTTCTAGCGAGGAAAAGACGGGCACGGATAAAAACTTTTATTTTCCGATATGGAATTAAAATTTAAAAGCCCATGCTCATCCACAGTGCAAGTGGGTCACCACGCGAAATCCCTCTGATCAGAGACCCCGCCAATGAGAAAGCAGAGATTTGGATGAACTTTCCAAACTCCACCAATCAAAAACCGGATAAGGCCTCCCCGGTGGACCCCAAAGTTCAATCCCTATCACTGTTCAAGGTCCCAAAAGTGCAAAACTCGAACAATCTCTCCTCGTTAAATGGCCTGCAAAAGCGCCTCTTGTGGGTCACGCTCACCCCGACTTTTCCTCAAAATAATAATTATTCTATTCCCTCCCCCACTCTGTAGTAAACAAACCGCCTTTTGGTTTGTTTCAGTGTGATGAGTTGCTCAGCTAAGAACGCGGCAAACGCGGTCGGTGGCAAAACGGCAAGAGCATGCGACAGCTGCATAACGAAGCGGGCACGCTGGTACTGTGCCGCCGATGATGCTTTTCTCTGCCAAGCTTGCGACTCTTCGGTTCACTCGGCCAATTCGTTGGCTCGAAGACACGAAAGAGTCCGCTTGAAAACGGCGTCGCACAAGTCCACTGATGAACAACAACCTCCCACGTGGCACACTAAGAAAGCTCGAACGCCGAGACATGGGAAACACTCTTCAGCCACTCGTAATAACCCCTTCCATCTGGTCCCTGAAATGGGTTCGGATGAGGTGACTTCTCATGACGAGAACGAGGAGCAGCTTCTTTATAGGGTTCCCATATTCGACCCTTTTGTTGCTGAGCTATGTGGGACTAATAGTTCTCCTTCTTCTGTGACTTCAACTGATCAAGGAGTGGCAGCCGCTGCTGAGGTTCAAAACAAAGGCAATGTTTTTTGTAACAATATTAATGAGATGGAAAACTTGCACGGGATGCTTCCTTCGGATGCAGAACTTGCTGAGTTCGCTGCTGATGTTGAGAGCTTGTTGGGTAGGGGACTTGAAAACGAGTGCGTGGGGATGGAAGACCTGGGACTCGTTGATGCCAAAGAGGAGTGCTCGGTGGGTAGTGGGAAGGTGAAGGTGGAAGAGGAAGAGAGCCCTGTGGAGATGGAGATGGTGGTGGGAAGAGATCAAGCGTTTGAGTTGGGGTTTGATTATGAAACGTGTGAAGAGGTGAAGGAGAAGGTTGGTGATTTGGATGTGGGCAAATTAGATAACGGGAATGGTGGAGAACTCAGAGAGAATGCTGAGACCAAAAGGAAGAAGATATCGTTGCAGCTTGATCATGAGGCAGTAATTATCGCCTGGGCGAGCCAAAAGTCTCCGTGGACCACTGGTGACAGGCCAAATTTGGACCCTGATGAGTGCTTGCCTGAATGCATGGTATTTACTATTTATTCTCCACTTCGATGTCTCAATTTTTTATTATAAATTGCCACCAATCTGTTTGATTCGCTAATGCTATTAGTCACTTTTGTTCCTGTTTGAATTATAGTTTAATTTCCTCAACGTTGGGTCCAACCAACATGGTTGTTTAATTGAATGCAAAGTAAAAAGTACAAAACTTAGGTGAAATTTTATAAGTATTTTTAGATGAAGACCAAACAGAAAGAAAAGAAAAGAAAAATGGACTTTAAAATATAAAAGCTCATTTTTTAAATTTTCAAACTTTTCTTTCATTGTCTCTTTCCTTTAGTAGTATCTATACCAAATATAGGAGTGCATAGATACTGAGTAAAATTTTGATTTCGATTAAAAAGCACCTAGCCACCTATCATAATAGGTCTAAGTTTTATCCTTAAATTAACCAAATTAGTTCCCTGAAATGACAATGGCACGTGCTAAAAAAAGATTTAGACACACAAATATTTAATAAATTAATTATTTATCTGATTTTAAGCATAAATATAAGCTAAATTTTGATTAGTTTTTTAGTGTGTATAATAACAGCAACAAGATTTAAACTTAGAAGTTTGTAAATTATTCTAAACCTCAACTACTGGGCCGATTTTAGTGGATTAGCTAGTTTTGGTTAGGTGGTAAGGCTGATGATGGGTGAAATTGAACATTGAATGTTAAGGGGATGTTTGCATGACTAATGTAAGTTTTGTGCTGTTTTTTAATTAACCAGGGAACTTGTGGAACGGCGCTTCATCATCCTTATGGTGAACTGGGTGGATTTGGGATTCATCCGGTAATAATAGACGGGGGCAGAGAGGCAAGGGTGTCAAGGTACAGAGAAAAACGCCGAACAAGGTTGTTCTCGAAGAAAATAAGGTACGAGGTTAGGAAATTGAATGCAGAGAAGAGACCCAGAATGAAGGGGAGGTTTGTGAAGAGGGCTTCCTTCGCAGCACCAACATTTCCTTTGTTAAATAAATAAGAGTTACCATTTAGTGTTCTGCCACTAAAGTTTTGTTAGTATTTGCTACATAGTATTATATTTTTGCTACGTGATATATATGCATGGGTTTTCATTTTATTTTCTTATTTCTTTGTATATAACAATTTTGTTAAGTTAATGAAATGGTCCAAATTTCTAATCAAGTGGTCAATAACTAATGTAAGAATTTTTGTCATCTAAACCTGTACCAATGAGATTTTTTTAATTTCTGCAGTTCTTCAATTCATATAGATTGTTTACCTTAACTGATTTAGTTAATGTTTAATTTTACTAAGGTATCGGGATGAAAGAATCAAAACCAAAATTTGAAATTACAATGTTATATTTCACAAATTGAGTTACACGTGTGTGAACTTTATTTATCTTTTTAACTGTGGGTTTAAAACATATTTAGAATACCTTCTATCAAGACCGGTTCAAAATATTTGAGCCTCAAGACAAAAATTATATTAGAGTCTTTTAAGAATATGTAATATATATTTTTTTAAAATATTTTAAAATTAATTTTCTTATTTTTTATACAAAATTAGTTATTAAATTTATATAATTAAAATTTGAAACTAATGTGTTTGAATTTATTTAAGACCAGAGGAAAAGATTAAAGAAGAGTGCTAACAATACACTCTTTAACACACTCATTTTACCACATTTCTTTCTATTAATCAAAATTTATTGAAAACTACAAAATCTTGAGAGATGTTCACTAAATAACATACGAAACTCATAAATTTTGATATTTTCAATAAATTTTAATTAATAAGAAAATGTATTCAAAAGAGTATCAAAAAGTGTATTCCTAGCATTTCTTAATATTAAATAATATGTATAGTTTTAATTGATTAAACTTTACAAAGGATACATAAATATATAGATATATACAAGGATAAGCTAGAAATAAGGAAAGAATGCAACTAATTCTAAAGATATAGTTCTAATTACATATTGTAAAATAAATCTCCTAAAAATAGGGGTGACAAAATAATTTATTTATCTGTGATCCATCTAATTCATTTATGTACAATTCAATTTATCTAGTTGTTAAAATAAAAAAAGACTTAGATTGGATTGAATGGATCAAATAATTAAATGGAGGGATAACAATCTATCCCCTTTTATTTTCAAATCCAATAGACCATCTAATTAACACTTAATGGATCAAAATTAATCCAACAATTTTTTTCATATTTAACCTTTTTCTTAAATTTATTAAAAATTCTACACCCATTTTCATTAATAGGGATGTTCGCGGGTCAGTTTGGTTTAGCTGCCGAAGAGGTTTTGGCCAAAGCCAATGCCGAGCCGAAGATCCTTTAGCCTCCAGCTGGGGCTGAAACCGAGCCAAAGATGTTTCAACTAAGGACAACCTAAATATGCTCTTGTTGAGGTCGAGCAAGATCCTCCGCTCGAGGCCGAGCCAAACATGCTCCAGTCGAGGCCAAGTTGATGATGCTCTGGCTTCCTTTGGTTGAGGCTAAGCCGTAAATGCTCTGACCGATGTCGAGTCAAAGATGCTCAAGTCGACATCGAGCTAAAGATGTTTCAGCTAAAACTGAGTTGAAGATGCAATATAAAAAAGGATCCAAGTGTCAAAAAGGAAAAAAATTTGGGAGCTAATTACCACAATTAAAAATAAGAGAAACCAAAATTGCACAATCATAATACTTTAAGAACAAAAGGTGGAATTAAGCTAATTATTTAATTCGCATGAGCAACATAACTGGCTAGGGCCGCTTCTCCTAGCATTTTGAACATATTAAAGGACCTAAACTGGGAAGAAATAGATATCCAATCTTTTAATAGTATACAAAACTGAATATAAATCAAAAGTTCTTGAACATACAAAACCAATAACTTTTTTACTCTTTTTTTTACGCTTTTCTTTAAACAATATTTCTAACTACCAAATATAAACGGGACTGAGAATCATAACCTTTATGTACAATTAGATTTAGTTCTAGGTTCATATAGATTTCATTAATATTTTTCTACATATATTCATAAAAATCTAATAATTTCTACATAATATTTCTATAAAAAAAAATCCATTCAATATTATCCATGTTTGCAATTTATCCATTTTTATCACCTTAATTCTTTACTTTGACAATTTTTTTCAATGAAATTAATAGAAATTAAATTTCCAGAAAGCTGGCTATAGTGATACACAGTTACAAAGAAAAATCTTATTTATACAATAATATATACAACAATTCATACAAATAATAAGACAAAAATTAAAAGAGAAAAGGAGAAAATGTGAGCTAAAATAGGTAAAAAAAAAAATTGTGAAGATAAAATAGGTAATGAGATAGAGAAGTATTTCTAACATTTCACTCTTAATATATAAAATAACAAATTCATTCAATCTATTCTTTGACATAGGTAATTTTAGATAAGATTTGAAAAATTTTAATTTAAAAAATATATATTTTTCAGCAATAATATGACAATAATATTTTAGAAACAATGCATGAATTTGAAAAATATATGTATAAATTTTTGACATAATGTAATACTTTTTGTAGAGTATGAATTTATTTTGTATGTACTTCTTGCAATATCTTTATCTTTAAAAGAAAAATCAAGAGTGATATAATTTTTTTTTTCAATTCATCCTCAATTAAAGTTTTCACTTTTTAGAATTCAAATAAAAAAATCAAACGTGATTTCATACTTTGAAAATTATTTAAATTAACTTTCAATTAAATATGTAAATTAATCTAATATGTATACAAAAATATCAATACGAATAGAATCTTTAATTAAATGCATGATCTTATTATCTACATTTTCACCAAAATATCTTTTTTATATATCAATAGATTCATTCATTAAATTTAAACTCTATACTAATTTCAATAGCATTTTTTAGGGAGGAGAGAGATAGAGTACTCGAAAATAAATGTAAAGTAAATTTTTTAATTTTTTAAATAAATAATAAAATTACACATATGGAAATAACATTTATATCCATATCTTAAGATTATGCAGTCTTATTAATTAAAAAAAATAGTAGTAAAAAAATATCATATCGTAACAAAATTTATCACCCAATAATTTAAATTAATACTAAATAACTTATTAAATAAATATAAAAAAAATAAGGCCTTAAATAATTAGGGGGCCTAAGGCAAGTGCCTCAATAGCCTTGTGGTATACATAGCCCTGGATAACACTTCCCTACATGTAATCACTTTCCGAACCTAAAGTTTGGTTTCAAATATCATTTTTTCTTTAAAGGGTTTTTCCAAAGTTTGGTGGCAACTCTCTATTTTATAATGTTTTTTGTCGCCCTACCTAGTTGTGACAAAAGTTTAAAAAAAATTATGTTTATGCAAGAGTATATACAACAATTCATACAAATAAGGGAGAGATAAAAAGAGAGAAATAATAAAAATATAAGATAAAATAGGTAGTGAGATAGAAAAATATATAAAAAAATGTTGTATAAATTATTATATAATTTTGTTCTATAAATATAATCTCTCCAATGTAGTGGCTCTCATCAAAACATCTATGGTGGTATAGACACATACTCCTACATACCGAGCGAATGATAGTACTGGTGATAAATTAATTTTGACATTGATAATACATTGCATGGGTACAAGTATGGTATTAATATCTGACGTTGGCATGTATGCGATATGGTAATTTTCAAAACCTGAAGTATTGTTTAAAAATAAACACATACAATAAATTATAATTTTATATAATAAAATGTGAAAAAAAATTATAAAAGATATAAATACATAAACTTCGTAACATACCAAAAAAAAAATAGATATTACAGTTTATAATAAAAGTGAAAAAAAAATGATATCATATTTTAGAAAAAGAAATATATTCTAACTGACAGCTATATATGTAATTTAGTATGAAGAAATCTCACACAAATAGATGATGAATAATATTTTTCATTTATTATTGGACAAACAATAATGTACAATAATTGAAAAGTAGAAAAGAAACCAAAAATCACCTTGAATATAAGGCCAATTAATGGTGCAAAAAAATTTAAAACAAAAATGGTTTGATAAAGAGACTTGTCTTTATTTTAGTTCTTTTTCTACTTTTAGTTCTTATGTATTATTGTTTGTCTAGTATTAAGTGATCATATCATTTGTTATCTATTTGTGCAAAATTTCTTTGTACTAAATAGCAAAATTGCCAAATTAATTAATCTTTAGATATACCCATACCTAGCCGTATCCAATTACACCAAAGCTACATATGAGTTGCGTAACATTTTTCTAATAGAACAAATTATACCCAATATGTGTATGACAAACGAATATGGTACCAATAATCCAAGTTTGATATGTTGGTGCATTTGAAACTTGAAACATGACTTATATTTAAAAATAAAAAAAAAGACTTATAATACACCTCAACATGTACTTAATATTCTGATTATTGTTGTTGACAATGAGGGAAAAATTGGACTTAGTCATTAGGCTTAGTACATGGATAAAAAGGACGGATCAAAATACAATTACAAATATATGTATTTGTTTCTCACTCTAATCAAAAGTCCCTCCCAACATATGCTTGTATACTCAATGTTTTTTTCCCCAAAGTTAAACATAGATTAAAAAAAATATAATAAAAAAGGAAAAATTGAACAACAACCAAAATTAATAATATGTTTTCTTGCCACGAGTTGACTGGCAACGAAAGCCAAGTGTGAGTTCTAAGTCCAATTTGGTTTCACCATCTTGGTTCACCAATGAAGTCTCCACGACTTCCATGCTCTCACTCTCCCAATTGGGTTTCCACAATGAAGTCGAGGCCACCAAACCCACCCGTGGTTTGGGTTTGAAAACTTGCCCAACTCTCTTAAACCCAATTCTATCTCTCATGTCATCCACATTAGTCCCCTTCGGCAAATGGCGTATATCACGTGTTGGCAGACTACGATCACCAAGTGTCCATGAGCTATGCCAATCAGAAGGTGTCACACCATTGATTTTGGACCCATTCAGCACTGCGTCAACTGCAGCTTCACATTGAGCCCACTCCCCAGTCCAAAACAAACCTAATGACCCATAAGTCGGATTTGCTAATCTACCACATGCTTCATACAATAATGACCTGAACACAACTGAAAATGGAAAAAGTAAAAAAAACACTAATTAGATTTTTTTAATTAATGTTTGAAGCATAATTATATTCTTATTGTTTGATGTATGAAAACATCAAGTATGCATTGGTAATTTATAAATTAAATCTTTGTTGTAAAAGCTAGAAAATGCATCAATTTTCACTTGTTTTCTAAACTTTACTGTCCTAAGGGCACAATATCCAAAAGCATGAAACCAAACATCATAATTTAAAATTTTATCATATATAATTTATCAACATTTTATTAAGATTTAACGATGGCACAAAAATAAGTAAAAAGAAAAATAATTTGTTACAGTATAGTACCTGGGGCAAGGTGTTGGGGAGCAGCAGTGATGAGGTTGAGTAAGCCAGTACGACCATAGAATTTGGCAAGGAAGAGGGTGGCGTTGGCTTGGGACTCACCGGAGTTAATCCACTCAAGGCAGGGCCTAATGATGCAGTTGTCACTACAACCTTTGCGGAGTATGCGACACCCATTGCAACTCAATTTCATGGTGGATAGCTTGCGGATTTTGTATGATTGGTTTGTACAAAAGAGAGTTGGGTACCTGGGGTATTTATTAGCGCATTGGTCAACAGGGAAAAGATCTTGTAATCTATAATAAGATCTTGAGCTGATTTTAATTAATGCGCATGATTTGTTTAGTTAGGTGTATATATGGTTAGGAAAAAAGGATTTGGTTATATAGAATTTCATCATATCCTTGCATGCAAAAGTGAATTACAAGTGGAACCATTATCATGGGAGATTGGGAATACATGGATAAATGTGAGGCTTGGATAACACAAGGAAGAAAATGTGTTGGTAAAAGTCGCGAGGAGGAGAAAGTGGTCATATATGTGGATCGTTGGCATAATATGTAAATGGCAATAATAAACAACACTGGAACTCCTTAAAATGAGGGGATACTTTTCCTTGTCCCATTTCCCATTTTTTCTAAATCAAATCTTTGTCTTGATTACTTTCCTTAGAGAGTGATTTGATATCGAGAAACTATGGGCATGGTTTGCTATTGGTAAAATATTTGTCCATGGTTTTCTTTGTAGTATTACTAATATCCATTTTAGCATATATAGATCAACAATGATATTTTTATATTATCTTTACATTATTTTACATACTTTTTATGGTTTAAATTTGCCAAATATAATTTTAGTATGAATTTAAATATAATTTGTACTATATTTATTTTGGTAATATTAGATTCAATATCGCAAGTGTACTGGTATTGTTGAATAATTAAATTTAACGTTCTTTCATGGGGACAACGTGTTTGACTTTGCAATTACCACAATTTAATTGAAATTAAACCAAAAGAAGAATTAATCAAGAGAGAATTTAGATTTTAGATCAATTTGAGAATTTGAAATTCAAATTAGAACAAAAGGATACAATTGAAATTAACAAAAATTCAACAATTAGAAAACTTCCAGGATTGGAGGTTCACACAATGGTTTCCTTAATAAATTAATTTCCTTACCTTAACATTCTTATTGGTTCTCTTTAAAGATGAATTAACCTATAAGGTAATATTTGTTCCTTTCAAAACACGGAGATGTATCTAATTACATTGATCTTTAATTTTGTGGTAACAATGTTCAATTAAGTCCTTTTCCTATAGTTCTATTGATTAGGTTCACTTCTCAATTCTTCCCTTAAGGATAAAATTAGGGGCATCCAAAATTCTGTCCTTTAGAGAATGAGCAAATGAGCTTGAAGACATTCAAGACCTTCACTCATTGAATCTAACAGTCATTTTCAACCTTTTTGTCTTGTTGTTCTTTTGTTATGATGTGTAACTAAATCCTTAGGATTAAGGTTTTAAATATCTCTTCTTAGAATTCTTTGTAATTTCAATATTTCATGATGTTTTATTCAATACTTCTATTTCATTTAATGCTTGTTCTCTTGCTTCTTGCTCTCATAATTTGCCTATTTATAACTGATTTTAGATTCAATTATACAATTGGAAAATTAGTATTTACATTGGAAATGAAATCTTTCACCATGTTTATTGTTAGTCTATGAATAAATTACATGCATGTGTTTCTGATGAATTATTGAATTATAATGGTTATCTTAATTTGAGAGTCGGGAATTGAACAGTTGAGTTAGGTGGAAGGTAGTTGAACTTTAACTAATTTAATGAAACTGAATATTTGTAAAGGTAAGATGTTTGAGTTAAGTCATATTAAAGAGTAAATAGGGGAAGAAAATAAAAAATGAGATAAATCAATCTCTAACCATCATTACTTTGCTGAATTTCTTTCTCTATTGTCATATTTTAGAAAGCATATAAAAAAAGAGTTTAATTCTTTTACTTCATTGTTCTTATTATTTGGAACCACCTTCAATTCAAAGGTTTAGTTCAAATAGTTATAATTTGTGAAGTAGTACTTGAATCACAATATCTAAATATTGTGTTCGTATTCTCATTATATTACTTGTGACAAGTCAGTTCATTTACTAAAGTGAATTTGTTAGTTGATAACAAAATCTTAATTAGATTTTTTTTTGTTATATTACAAGGATATATATGTTTTTTTAATATAATTATATTTTCCTCTTTATTTTTCTTTACTTCTCTCTAAACAAACAATTTTTTTCCTTTTATTTTCTTTCCTTTCAATTTTTCTCCTTGTCCAAACAAGAGTTTTTGTGTGTGATAATTTACAAACTTAATTTTGAATAATTATAATTTTTTAGAATTAGATTTGATTAAAAATGAATCTAACATGCAGATTTTATATTTAAAATTTTTCATTTCAAACGAAAATTTATTATAAAATTTAATGTGAAATTTTCAATTTGACAGAAAAAACTACTCGATACTTCACCCCAAAATTCATTTTCGAGCTAAAATACTATTTGAAACAATATATAAAGGCACAATTAAACAACTTGAAAAAGGAAAAATACATTTAGTCTAGTAAATTTGTTTTGGAATTGTCTTAAGGCACATCCATAAACATCTGGTGTTTTTTTGAATTAACTTATTTTTAAAAAAATATTTAATTTTTTTTTTCATGAAATATATATGTTATTTTCGTGGAATTAATTTGTGAGTGGTCACAATGTTCTTGTTAAAAGCTATAGGTCATTAATGCTGATTCATTATTGCTAAAGAATGTTAAATGACCTAAAACGACCTAAAAAGAAAAAAAAAATTACTGTCTTTTATCATTTGTTTATTTGTTAATTAATTTTAATGAGACTCACAATAATTTTTGCACATATTTATTCTAAATAATATTACTGTTTAGAAAAACAATTTCAAATCTCTTTTTTTTTTTAATGTATGATGGTGACAACAAAATTTGAATCTAAGACCTAGTGTAAACTATTACAACTCCCACCACTAAATTGACTTTATTGGATTATTTTAAATCAGCTTAAATATGTTTTTAATCCTTTAAATTTGGGGTAAATCTGTTTTGATTCCCCCAAATTTAAAAGTGATCCTTTTAGTCCCTCTAATTTGAAAAAAACATGTTTTAGTTCTTTTGCCTAAAAGTTGTTAGTGAATCTGTTACACAAAACCCATCTAGTAATGTCTCTATCAGTGAAAATATCACACCGAACTCAATTGATGCTGAATAGCTGACTCAATCTGCCTTATCAATGATACTGTAGGTGATCCTAAAGGACTAAAAACAACTTTTTTTAAATTAGAAGGACTAAAAAAATCACTTTTAAATTTGGAAAACTAAAAACAGATTTACCCCAAATTTAAGGGATCAAAAACATATTTAAGCCTTTCAAATCAATTCGTAAACACTATCAAGCATGTAAATCTGTTCTAAATAATACCTTGCCCTTTTTTGGCAATTTGTTAAGCCTGGTTTGTATACTCGCTTCTTTTTTGTCTCCCTATCGTGGCCCAGTCCAAACGTGCGTGCCATCTCATCTTGGGTTTCCATTTCATTAATTATTGGGCTTGATATCTTTACCTTGACTGTTTGTACCAGCCAGCGTCTCTTCTGGATTATGGGCCGGTTCTACCAGGTTTGTGTCTACCATGTCATCATTTTCTTCCCATGCTGCTACCATGAATTCTGCAGCAAAGTTGCTTTTGCAAAAATTTGATATAATGATTTTAGTTTTCAAGTGCATTTTTTGTTGAAGTCAACCCTAAAATTTAATCCAACTACATATGTTAAAACTACTAAACATACGCTTTTCACAACTAATTTCCCTACAGTTCTCTCGTTTCGTGGGGAACCTCGGGCTTGTGTGAGTGATTTCAATCAGACCTTGCAACAATTGTTTACTATGCCAACTTTTTCCACTATATAAAGATGTGGACTTCATGTCATTACTATGAAAAAAAAATGGTGATGAGGACTATCATCAGAAGTGGGGTCGATTCTATTCACGAGAGTTTGGATCGAGAAGTCTGTAATACTTATCTAGGCATAAGGACTCGACCAAGAAAGAAAAAAGTAAAGACAAGGCCAAGAGATTTTATGTTGTATAACTAGGATTCCCGTTGCAATTTTCAATTAGACAATCTTGTTGATCTTTAATTGAAATTGATGTTTTGATTAGGAGTAGGGGTGAAAATAAGCCACTTGACAGGGGTCTATGACCTAACTTATATCACATTCAGGTTAGATTCGGCTTTTTTAAGAAATAAACTATGTAAAGGTTTTTATAAAAGCCTATTTGTTTAAAAAGGTCAAGTTTTAAGCCATTTAAAAATTGTTAATATAATTATTATGTTAGTTTTGTTATAATATATTAAAATCATATATATAATTACTTGGTTAAATATTAAGCATGTTAATTTGCACAAAGAGTCAAATTTATAAGTTTATTGAAAAATGAATTTATGACCTATTTAAAGGCCTTATTGCAAAATATGCATTAAATAAATTATCATAAGGCTTAGATTAGACCTTAAAAATTGGCTTATGTAAGATAAACAAGTTAGACATGGTTCTTATAAAGTCTAGCATTCTTTTTTTAAACTCTATCTTATGGTTTAAGTAGCAGTAATTTTAATTTTCATAATTTCTAGTTTGTTTTATATAGAGTTTTTCCTCATTGGCTTAGTAGCCAATTAGTCTATTTTGAGATAGGTCAGACTTATATAAAAGCTTTAATATGAAATAGGCCTTTAAATAGACCAATAAGTCAAGTTAAACTTTTCAAAAAGTCAGGCTAGACATAAAAAAAAAAAAAAAAACCTATGATAGATAATGGACGAAGTTTGAACCTTGAAATTTTTAAACATGTCAAACCTATTTAAGTAAAACCTTATTCGACCTAATTTATTTCCACCCCTAGTTGGGAGGTGACATGTAGTTGAAATTTGCCCATCCAATTGATAATAGGGGTGTTCATAGGTTGGATTAGTATGAGTTTGGGCTAAAATCACATGTGAATCAATTGTATTTAAATAGGTTGATTTGATTTAGGTTTTGAATTTTTTTTTGCCCAATTTGAACCAAACCAATCCGATTAAGATTAGGTTAATTTAGTTCGAGTCATCTAGTTATAATAAAAAAAATTATATTTTTTCAAACCTTTATCTCCATCTCTTGTTTATTTTATATAAAATTTTGATTTTATATTAATGTAAGGTAAAAATATTTTTTTATAATTTAATGACTACTTAGTTTACCAAAAATATAATAAAAAATTACATAATAAACGTGACCAAAATAAGATATTTGGTAACAATAGATAAATCATAAGAAGATTGAAATGAATGAAAAATAAAGAAAAGTCAAAAATATAAGAAAAAGTTAAGTTCTCAAATTTAAAATGTATATTAATCTAAAAATTAAGTTGGTTTGGGTTGGAAAAAGACAAACCCTAGAACTAAACCAATTATAATTGGTTTGGTTCAAACTTAAAGTAAAAAAAAAAAAAAAAACAATTAATTGAACCAATTTAATTCAAAAAACACCCCTAATTAATAATATTTATGTCAAGGATATGTGCCACAAGTCAATTTTTACCTACAAATGTCGTCATATTATAAGAACATATTCAGAACTAATTGCATTTGCTCACTCTGCCATAATTATTAATTATCTATTTTTTTCCTTGATTAATTCATTTTATCAAAGCATAACATGATTAAATAATGTTTCAAAACATGGAACTTGAGTTTTTGTGTGCTGGGATTAGGGTTCTTTAAATCTAATCCAAATTATTTAAAATTGCTAAAGTGATAAATAAATAAATAAAAAGTGATACAAGGTGATCTAAAAGGTTAAGTCCAAAATTATTTAATACTTAATTCACATAGATCAAAATTGATATAATATATATTTTCTAAAATATATTAAAATATGAATCATTAGATTACTTTTTTTTTATTATTGTTCAATTTTAACAAAATTTGATACTAATAATTAAGATAATATAAAATTATAATTCAATAGTTGAATTGATAAAATTCATATTTTTCATAAAGTCATTTGTTTATGGGGATATAAGGATATTTATTTATGCTCAAATCCAATAGTGATAGGGTTTGATTTTTCTAAAATGATGGATACAATTTAAAAAATAAAATACATTTATAATCGTTATTATTATTCTTTATCTCAATAATTGTCTTTTAGTAAATAATTATTATTATATTTTATCCTCTAAAATTCACTTTCATCACTAAAAAGTCAAATCCATAGTAATAAGGTACTTTCTGTAGTGGGGAATTTTCTACTTTTGAAATTTATAAGTTATCAAACAGGTATATAAATTATTCTGATTGGACTCTGGATTATATCTAGAGGCCGTAGAACCATTGCCCATTTTGGTCTAAAGAAAATATAAAGAGTTGCACCTTCTCGTTTTTTATGTGAGGAATCTTATTCGATCACAAGCAGCTAGAATGATATCGGAGTAGGTTCTGGGGATTCGGTGAACCAGCTTAAATTATGTTTAAATCATGTGGCTTCTAGTAGCCTTCTAGGATGATATATCCTGTAATTCTGTTTTCCTGTTTGTCCATGTACCTAAAAGACATCGAATTTAGAGGAATTGAGTTATAGACTTACAGTTGTTTTCCAAAGTGTAACTATCATCAAAATCACTCTTCCTTTTTATTTATACTTTTCTTTTATTCCCCTTCATCGAAAGATATTTCAAAAAATTAGTAAAATTAAAGTTACACTATCGCTCAATTAATTTCATTACAGATTCACAGTAATAAAGAGATTGGTATCTCATCTAGTAGTTATCTTAGTTAAATGTATGTATAGTGCTAATATATATGATTAAATGATTAAAAATTTTAAATTAAGAACACATTAAAATTAAATTTGTAAATAAAAAAAATAGTAGAATTATATTAATTAATAAATGTCTTTAAAATATTAATTTAAAAAATAATTATACTCTCCAGGTCTTGAGGCAAGGAGTTGGTCCGAGAATAGGTCTATTATGACTAGGATCAAGATCTCTGCCTATCTATCCTTAATGTAGTTATACAAGTTAGTGACATTTCCCTACATAGTGGCGTATGTCGCAATGAAAAAATGCATATCACCATTTTAGATCAAGTAACATCGAGTTTTAGGATTGAACTCCTATAATTTGGCACTGACTGAAACAATAATAAATAAATTTTTATTAAAAAATTGATAAAAATATATTAATAAAAATATTATATTTTTCATAAAAAATTACTTTTAATTCTTTATTAAGTGACTTGACAATGCCAAAAAGAAAATAGGTGCAGATTTGGGTTTCGTATATAAATGTCTGCTCCTTGGCTTGCAATTATTTGCGCACATTAATTGCTGGCAGATTTTAGCAAAGTGGTCACACCACAAGATAAGAATGGCATAACGATTAATGCGTTAGGCCATCATATATCAGAATCAGCTTAGTGTCTCTTTGGTAGCCCGAATTCCACAAAGATCACGAGTTATTGTCGAATCGCAATATAGATCATCATTAACGAGGGTAGGGTATGTAGCCCCGCCAGCAACCCACATGGATATTTCAAGTTGGTTAACATATCAAAGACAAATTAACGGAGAGGTGTATTTGGCAAGGAATATTGGTCTAACAATAATATGACTAAAACACCTACGAGGAAAGCCCATAGAACAAGATGGAAAATCCCTAACGAAAATAGAGCATTGGTCCTTAAACAGAAGAATGGCACTGCGCAAATTAAAATGCATCGATGGGCTAAATTTAAATTGTCTTTATAAGCAGAATGGTGAGTGAGAGTCAAGTTGATTCCAAATCCAAAATGCTACGAGACAAAATAGCAGACTACGAATCACTGACAGCTTTTATTAAAACCTCTTCTTGGCCGCATAATACGTGGCGCTTTCCTACATCGATTTCCCTGCCTTTTTCAGTTTCTTCCTCTAGTCCCTCTCATAAGCACCCAATTTACCAGAATACGAGAACCCTTTGTTCTCTTCTTCGGGTTTTGCAACATACCACCAACAGATAAATCAAAGGCTCACCCTATAAATGGAACAAAAACTAATCAATTCCCTTGAATTCAACCAAATCACCCTTTTTTCTATGTTGGCCTTTTCAATAATGCGTGGTGTCTTCAGGCACTTTTGGCAGAATGACTCTGAATGAGACAGAAAGGTGATTATAAAAAAAAAGGAAGCAAGCCTTCTAAAGATACATTACTAGTTTCCAAAGACTAAAGTCCACCTAATTACATTGAAACTAAACTCTTACGTGGCATCTTTGTTTAACTTTAGTACTACCACTACTACATTTTTTTTTTAATAGCATCCTTTTGAAAATTTTGTTTTGCTTTTTTATAAGTTTCTTTTAGATTATTTGTCACATTATTTTTTGTTCCTACAAGCTTTTTGAAAGACCTTGACCTAGCTATTAATCCTAATTGGGCTCCAGCGGTGGTGTGGTGTATGAAGATGTCTCTCCTGGTGTCTCTAGGTCTACTTGTAGTGGTGTCATTGATGAGGTTTCTGCCGT
Organism: Spatholobus suberectus; assembly: GCA_004329165.1. Taxonomy (NCBI): domain Eukaryota; kingdom Viridiplantae; phylum Streptophyta; class Magnoliopsida; order Fabales; family Fabaceae; genus Spatholobus; species Spatholobus suberectus. The sequence continues at coordinate 5,329,718 of CM014735.1, forward strand.
AATTCCTTTGAATGTAATCTCACAATGGGGATGGAAAATCGGACCTTCCTTGTTGGGGCTTGTTCCAATCTTCTTGAGTTGGGTGGTTGGTGAACATGTTTGACTGAGTCTAGATGCGTGTTGAGCCTTCCGAAATCTAGTACATAACATTTTTTCACAAAACTACTCTTAGGTAGAGTGTATTAATTAATTAAGTGAACAAGAATTAAGGGAATAAATTTTAATAATTTTATAAGTAATATTGAAAAAATTATACACATAATTGATAAATTTAATACCACTGTTTTGAAAATCGGACCGGATCGGCCGGTTGGACCGAAAAACCAATGAACTAATCACCTGACTGGTTCAAATAAATTACAGAATTGGCCTAAAGAAAAACCGATCAAAGAACCAGAAAACTGGTAAAATCGGCCAAAAATCGGTTCACAACGGGTCAAAGAAAAATGTTTAATACAACATTATTTTGATTTTTTTTCTTAAAAAAAATAAAAACCAGCCTAAAGTATTTATCATTTTATTTTTTATTTTAAATATAAACTAGTTTTTATTAATAAATGTTGATGTGTATAGTTAAAACTTATACTTAAATATCATGACATATTTCATTTACACTTATAGATATTGTAAATGTAAAGAACCTATAAAATTATATTTTATTTTAATTTTTAGTATTACAAAATTATGATATTATGTTTCTTTAATATTACTTTATGTATTATTTAATTATTATTATTATTTTATTAATACCAGTTCAACCACGGTTCAACTCTGGTTGAACTATTAAACCTTGAACCAGTGTCTTGACTGGTTCAATGACCGATATGGTTTTACAAACATTATTTAATACTACTAACTAAGATTTTTTTAATTGTTGTAAAGTGATTGTCAGACTCCTATGTATAAGACCAGTATATTATTACTTAAATAACACCACGTTTGAAAAACCCCATTTCTTTTACGAAAGTAAGTTTCACTTAAGATTACTATATTAACCTTTGTTGCGTACACCTTTCTTCTTTTGCTTTCGTTAATGAAATTCAGCTGTCTAATCATGTTTATGTTTTGTTTTTATTTTTCATACGGTCATTTTCCTCGTTCGACAAGATAGCCGAGTCAATTAAATTGTTTAATCATGTTACCAAATTAGTGAGTAGTCTATTAATATAATGTTGTCCTCACAATATGTTAGTTGTACCACCACCAATAATTCAAGAAAAAAAAGATGCTTGCCAACTATAATTTACTTCGTTATATCGCTCATATTGTTGGAGGACTTCTCATAATTCAAAGCTTGATATTCACATATTTGTTTGTACACAGAAGTGATCCTCATTCTACAAGACTGTAAGACTACATTATTTTCCATTTGCTTTTAGGTCAATTATTTCAGTTGTAATTCTCTATCATATGTATAAATTTTGGAACTAAAAGGAAAATAGCAATCCTATGTGTATATTAAACTTGACACCGGCAGTGAACGAAGGAAACTAAAAAACAAAAAGGAACCTCTTAAAGTATTATGTTAAGTGGTTCTTGCCTTGAGGCTAGGAGGGAGAACTGGTCCATGTAAACTAATGAAGCCAAGTGATTTGAACATAAAAAGATTGGGGGGTTAGATAAGGTGAAAAATTTTCTAACTTGACATCGTTCGGGTTAGCTTAGGTCTCAAATTGATGCATTTTAATCCATCTAGTTTGACTCCAATGAACCTTTCACTTTTTCTTTTTTAATTTTTCCCTATATTTGATAAAATATAGTTATTTTGTGACCTAATGACTTGATTGAACCACCCAAATTTTGGTTTGATTCAGGCTAAGTTCCAAAAAATTGATAAAACTCAACTCCACATGGTTGTTCATTTTGAACCAAAATATTTCCCAAACCCAATTTAATGATCTGCTTGACTTATATGATACATGAAAATGGAAGCAATTCAAATATTTGAAACTTACGCAAAGAGATTAGAGCTTCCTTAAATGGTTTAGATAGCTTCTTCCTTTGAACATTCATTGCATCAATATTATTTTCTTCATCTCTATTCAGATTAGCTATTTCTATGTCGTATTTAGTGGACACAGAGACAAATTGTCTAATCGCCACCAAAAATTAATCCACTAGTCCACCAAGAATCATGGCTACAAGGTTTTCTTTAATAGCTCAAAGAGTCATTATCATTGTTGCAATGCGATCATCCTGTCACTGGCTTTTGATAGCCACTGCCCCATTTGAAAATTATTAATGTTGTTGTTTCGTTGAACCTTCATCTGACAACCTTAATATATTCTGAACCAACTTTCACCATAATAAGAACATGTATATAATACAACGAACAATGTTCATTGTTATAATACAACTTTACAACATACATAGTGAACCTTATGAAACAAGAGAAGCTTTTTGCTTCACAAGGGGTTCTCAAATTTTGGGCGTTCAGTAGGTGGTCCATTCATTACAAGTTATGACTATGATGCGCCAATAGATGAGTGCGGTAAGACATCTAACTAAAGTTCTTAACTTCTTGTTTTGTAACTTAATTATGCACAGGTCTCTTTACTATATTTTGATAAAAGTCCTTCTAAATTCTTACAATTAATGCTAAAGTTTACCGATTAATAAATTTATCATATAATGACACGGTTACCTAAACTCCCAAAATGGGGACATCTTAAGGAACTTCACAGAGCTATCAAGTTATGTGAGCATGTATTGCTTAATCGTAAACCAGCTAATATCTCCCTTGGTCCTTCTATTCAAACATTTGACTTTTAGGGCTAGTACAAATAGATTGTCTTTTGTTTAGTTGTGAATCCTCCCACACATGGAAATCATAATGAGCATATTTTAACTGCTCTTTTACTTTTTTTCAAACATTATATGGAATTTGAATTGTTGCATAGTCATTATTCTAGTCCTTGTCCTACTGCTAGAATCCTTTGATATTGCACGTATCACAATTAAATTTATAAATATTATCATGTCACTTCATTTGTTTCAAAAAAGTAGTACATTTTTTTTTCTGTTATTACTCAACCATGTCATTAGACAACGACCATGTTTTTCGTTTATTTTTTTGTTTAATTGCTAATAAGACTTTTTGTGAGAGGGTATGATGGTTTCTTTTATTAGTAATTTCTATCTTTACAGCTAGAATGATCATAAGCTAGACTTAACAAATGAAATTTCTAGTGGACACCCATGTTACTATCATCTTTATCCAATTTTATTGGTAAGGGAGGCCGCAACATTTTCATGACTGGACTGTCTGTAGTTTAGTTCAAGGAAATAAATTTTAGCTTTGTTATATGGTTAACGTACTGTTGGATGTATAAAACTATTGTTAGGACTCTCCTTAATTAATATTTTAAGCCTGTAGAAGTTGGTCCTTGACATGGGATTGAGTTTTTGTGAACAATTTAATTATAACACCAAATAAATTGAGCTTTAGCAATTGTAAGGGTCATCCACCCTTGCATCAACCCCTGTACTTAATCTATTCATCAAGAATTATCATAAGACATTATGTGGTAACCACTATCCACTGCACTACAGGTTGATGTCTATACTGAGTCATTAGGGGCATTTGTTGCCTTTATTTTTAATGCTGACAAAAATGACAAGACAGTTGAATTTCATAATGCATCGTATTACTTGCCAACTTGGTTAGTTAGCATTCTTCTTCATTGCAAGAATGTAGTGTTTGGCACAGCAAAGGTAGGTTATTACTGTTTCTACATACCACTTATGTCTTTCTTTAATAATGTAACCTAATCCTGTATAAGGATGCACATAAAAGCTTGTATTATATACTTGTTATAACTTGTTCATTGCAATACATGTCATAACTTGTATTCTAACAATGAATACTATTCATTGTATTATATACATGTTCTAATTATGGTGAAAGTTGATCAAGAATACATCGTGGTTGACAGATGGAGGTTGAACAAAGCGAGAACATTGATGATTTTCAAAGGAGGCAATGATTGTTGAAAGCTAGTGACAGGGTGATCACAGTTGCAGTAATTGTAATGGCTGTTGGAGCTATTAAAGAAAACCTAGAGGCCAAGATTCTTGGTGGAGTCATGGGCTTAATTTTTGGTGGCAACTAATTAGAGAATTTGTCTCTATGTCCACTAAGTTCAACATCGAGATAGCTAAATTGAATAGAGATGAAGAAAATAATATTGTTGGAATGAATATTCAAAGGAAGAAGCTACCTAAACCATTTAAGGAAGCTTTATTATCAACACTAGGGATGTCAATGGGGCGCAGCGGGTATAGGTAGTAGCTACCCGCTACCCGCCCCGCCAAACAAAATCCATACTCGTACCCGCCCCGTTACCCTTAATATCCGCAGGTATCCATGGATACTTTCAAAAATAAAATAAATTTATTTTATATGTTGTAGACAATCATAAAATACTATAAATATCACTTTAAATTTATAAATTTAAATCTATAAATTAAAGAGTTATTGTTTAAAATAATCACTTTGAATATAACTTTTAATTATTCTAACAATTTTTCTTAAAAAAAATAGTTTAAATGCTCGCAAATTTATGTTCTTTTTCTCTTGTAATATAATTGTATAAGATTTCTCTCATAATAAACAATTGTTTTAAAAATTTTGGATAAATTTTTATAATTTTATTTATATTAATATATAAAAGTATTTAACTAAATATATAATTATGGGTAGTAGGTATCCGTGGGTACGGGTACCATGATACCCGTACCCGCCCCGTTTATAAACGGGTAGCGGATATACCCATTTAAAATATCCGCGAGTATCTATTTAAGGTACCAATTTTCTACCCGTGGCAGATTTTATCCACGGATATCCCGAGCGCGGGTTTTTTTGCCATCCCTAATTAACACTATTATTTTCTTTGGGCACCATTGTACCACTACTAGCTCCTTATTTCTCAAGGCATTGTAAAATTAGGATGATTATTGTTGCTGCTACATCTAACTTAGCAATGTTAGTGTTTGGAGGGGCAAGGGCAGTGAAGCGAGGGGCAATTGATGTTTGTGTTGCTTATGTTTTTGTCCAATTTGAAAACCTATTTAAACCATTGCTAAAATGTGTGTCTTAAACCCTATTGTGGATCTTCAATCAATAATTTGTGGATTCAATTTATATATTTGGTATAGGTTTCACTATAGTAATGTTGTATCATGTCCATGGAGAGAGTTTAGGTTTTATTTTTAAGAATGGTATAACTTGATTTTCAATATAGTGTTTTTTATTTTGAATTTGTTCATAATAGTGGATTTGATTATCTTAATCTTACTAATGCAATGCATTTTCTTTTGTAACTCTTGCTTGCAGCCAATTTTTTAATTCATAAAATAATATTATCATATTTAATTATAGCAATTAAGGTGTTTATAACAAGCATATATTTTGGTTAAATTAATCAATTAAATTATTAAATCTTAAATAGATTTTGATTTTATATAATACAGTAATTAATTTATTAAATTTTTGAAATGTTTTTTATAATTATGGTAACTTTTTATGTATTATCATAATTTTATAACAATTTATCGTAAATATATATTATAATAATAATAATTATAATATTACCCTATATATTAAAGCACCACATTAATTTTTATTCTACCCAAATGTTATTGAAATTTTTATTTTATTTTTTAATTTATAAAAATACACAATTATAGATTTGACATAATTTACAACAAGTGTATATTTGATTTGAAATAATTAAAGTAATTACAATCATCATATATATCTTTAATTAAGATAATTAAGATCATTTTAAATTTTAAATTAAGGTAAATAGATTATTTTAAACTAACTGAAATAATTAGAATAATTTTGACCAATCTATAATGAGTGTATGTTCTGATTTAAAATAATTAAGGTAATTATGATCATCATATATATGTTTTAATTAGCATAATTAAGATTATTTTAAATTTTAAATTAAGGTAAATGTACAACAAGTATGTATTCTAATTTGAAATAATTAATTTAAGTATGACAATCATATATATGTACTAATTAAGATGGTTATTATAATTTTGAACTTTAAATTGCGATACATTGGTAGAAGCTTTAAACTCATATGTTTGGTTTTGCGTTAAAACCAGCTAACGCATGTATTTTACGTAAAATTTCAAAGATACAAGGATCTTCTTTGTCTTTAAAACGAAAAAAGTGAATCAATTCTTCTTAGTGCATGTTTGGTAACACACTGAGTTTGTACTCACAATAATTTTGTAAAGCAATAATTTTTGCCAATTCAAACACACTAAACATCTCTTTTTCTCATCAGTTACGCACATCTTGACCTATAGAACGCGAAATCAAACACCCGCTGAATATGTCTTAAGTGTCTCAGTGTCTCACTTGAAGAGGGATGCTGAAGTGAATTTTAGCTTATCTTTGGCAAAGTCAAACTTTTTCACGCTAAATAAAATAAAAGATGATCCAACTTTTCCAGACCACGCAGTCAATACCCGCAGACAAATCAATAGTCTATTCAATAGGCATGGCAAATGAATAAGCCAACTTGAGTCTGTGAAAACCAACGGGTGAGATTTTCTGATGAAAGTTAGTCCCGATCAGATTCCGAATAAGATCTTTTGACAAAAGTTTTTAGAAAGCAGAGAAGAGTAAAGAAATGAATAGTCCCCAATTCGCTAAGGAAGTAAGACGGCATGTGAGAGAGAAACAATAAATAAAGATGAAAAACTTACCAAATGCAGCAAAATGTAGCATCACCCAGAATATATGCAGACTGCGCACTGAACTTCAATAAAGGTTGATTAACTTTTCCTACTTGTATATTTTACGAGGTACAAGTGATTGAATTTAGTATTTGCAATCATAAAAATAATATTTCAACCTTAAAATTATTAGGCTATGATTATTTTAAACTACCTAGCTTGACGTTGTTAAACAATGATCGTTTTTTAAGTGTTAAAATTACAAAATTAAAAACTAAAATGACTGATATTGAATAGTTTTAAGATTAAATTGATCATTGGTAAGTAAATTTAGAGATTAATAATTCGGTACATTACTTTTTATTTTGCCATCAAACACTTTTGTCGTTGATAACGAGGGAAGCTGTATTTTGATTTCTGCACTGAGACAAAGAAGAGAGAAAATAATTGTTGATATTGATATAGCCAAAGCGTATAACTACAGCTTGAGGGCGTGAATCTCCACCTTTATTACTGCACATATCTGCCAGTTTTTTTCAGCTTCCCCTTCTCAAGCCCTCAGAAGAGAAAAAAGTACATAAAAAAACAAGAAAAAAGGATTCAAGTAGCACACTTACAGAGAGTCTACACAGCATTACAAAAAGTATCCAACGAAAATAGACTCTATAATTAACATTCCTTAACATCTTCTATGTACAAGCATAACATTGGTTATTATGATAATTCATTTTTGGGCTCCTTCATATGGATGAGAAAAAATAAAGGAAAAAAAAATTCTGAATATAATACCAAAATACCCCCGGTTTTCCTTCACATTCTACATTAAGAAGACATATTACCAGAAAGAAAATGATGAGAAAAACGTGGGTATTTTGGATGAACATATATATATATCAACCAAAATAAATTTAATGCTTAATTGAGAAACGAAAAAAGGGTAAAAAAAAAAAGATAAATAAATTAAAGATTAAAAATAGGATGGGAATTCTACTTGTTAATTGTGGAGAGGATCTGGGCAACTGGGTACTCTTCTTTTGCTTTCATCAAACCCCTTTTGGGTTGTGTTGCTGGGACCAAGATGAGTCCTTCCACTGAAGTACTTGTTGAACAGATCCTCCTTGCTCTTATTGTCATCCATATTGCCGTGGCTGAATTCCACGTTTGCCACTGCATTTCCTGGGAATACACGAATCGCTCCAACCTGGCACGTGTGGCACATATGCAACACCAGAAGCATAACCACAGACACACGGAGGAGTCTCCTGCCGCCGGCAAACAACATGGCCAGAGAATAAAACACATAAATTTTGGGGCCTTCCTTAACTCAACTCCCAAACCCTCTCTTTGTTTCTAAGTACTCTTTTGTTCAAACCTGAAGGAAATTGCTCTATAAGAAGAAAAAGATAAAGAAAATAAGATAAAAGGGAACTTGGAGTTTGGTTATCAGTCTTGAGTGTGTGTGTGTGAATTGGGATATCATGAAAGAGTGTGACTTAAGAGAAAAAAAAACCAAATGAGTCAATTTGACGGCTAGTTATTTTAAGAGAGAGAGATGCATGGTGCCTCATGTCATGGCCATCCCACACTCACACTGGCCCACGTGAAAACAAAAACCCGCAGCGCCCGCTAATGCAAGTTACTATATTATTAATTTAGCAACATACTTGCACCACTTAGCCACATGCCCTTCACGTATAATTTCAGCGGATATTCATTTAATATGAAAAACAATTTAACTAGTACTGATACGAGGTGTGATGAGGATGATTTCATAACTCATTCAAGGTCTGTCCTGCTTAACGTTAAATATAGTGGATTGGGGGAGGATAGAAGATAAAGATAAGGAGAGAAAAGAAAAGGTAGAGAGAAAAAGAGATAAATACTATTGTTGTCCTTTTATATAAGATCTCTTTAGTAAGTTATAGGAATCAAAAAAAGTTGATTAATTTAGTTTGTGACATTAAATTTGTTAATAATTTGTTTTATTTTTTAAAAATTATTCTTAAAATTATTACAACTAGCAAAAAAGAGAGAAAGAATTTATCTTATCAATTTTATTTGGTTAGTCATCTTCTTCGATCATCACAAGAGAGAGAGAAAAGCAACTTCATCTGAGCTAGCCATCTTTCTCAATTCTCACACGAGCAAAAGAATTTATCTTATTAATTTATAACATTTATTGTTTATTGACTAAAAAAAATTATAAAGTAGTATTTAAGTAAAAAATTAATGTAAAAAACAATTTGGAAAGAATCTTATAAAGAGGACCAAACAAATTTCTCAAAAGATTTTTATATAAAAGGATGAAGATAGTATATATAAGGAAAATGTTCTTTTTAAAACAAAAGTTATTGTTTACTTTTATTTTGGGGAAAATATTTCAAAATACATGTATAAAAAAATAAGATTAAAATGAGAGAGACAAAAATAATTAGAGTTTAATGATTATGCATTGTCAATGTAAAAAGTTTTACACTGCCAATTAATTACAAATCACTGTTGTTATGATTTTTAAGATAATTATTATAAAAGTCAACAAACTTATCTGATGGTGATTTGTGATTGAATAACAGTGTAAAAAGTGTATAGTCTATTTTCTCGCATAATTATACATAATATAAAATATGGTGTCAATTATTTACTATTTAAATAATAAAACTTGTATTGATAGTGCCAATCCATTCTATCACTTTTTCTTTCTTTGAAAAAAATATATAATTATAAATATAATTAAACCTAAATGTACTTTACCTTAGAAGATTTAATGATTTGTTTTCACTTCATTGTGAATAATTTTATATTCTTTAACATTTTTTAAAATCTTCTTAATACTTTATGAAGAAAATATTAAATTTATAGATAAATAAATTATATATTTAATGTCTTGAAAGTTTATAAAAGAATTAATATTTTTTATCTAATAAATACGAGGATTAATAAAAAAAGTATTGAAAGATTTAGAATTATTCTTACTATAATATAGGAGTATTAATATTCTCAATTAACAGTGACACGGTGGCATTAATTAGCTTTGGTATCGCGTTTGAAATTTACATGTCGGTGGGAGACAGTTAGGGATGCCCGACGCGATTTTGCAGACTGTGCATTGAATTTGAGCGGTCCGTGACTTGGATGTTTTAATTATAATTCTCATTGATAAGTGTTTTGTTATTGATCAAACCTAAGTGGTAGTTCGTACGTCCATAGCCACATGTCAATTTGAAAAAAAATTGTAAGAATATGTCATCTTAGAATATATTTGATAAATAATTGAAAAATTAATTATTAATTGAAAGTAATAAATTAGTTTATTAAATTAAAAATATTTAATAAAATTAATAGTTAAATTGGTTACTTCATGTAAAAATAACATAAAACGATATATATGTTTATACATTGTTTTCTATATTAAGTATTGTATCTTCCCGGATTTCGTCTATTTGGTCAGCATATTTCTTCTTTGGCAATCTTGTTGTTTACTCTTTTGTGTGCCTAGTCAACAAAGGGTGTAAGCGAGTTAGCATCAACCCACGAATTTGATTAACGTGACTCAACTCAACTACATTTCAGCTGGTTAGGTTGGGTCATTAGGTTGAGTTTGATTCATTTTAACAGACTCAATTAAGATAGAGTTGGGTCACAAGTTGATGCATTCTCAACCTGATGAACTCAACCCAACCCGACTTATTATTTTATTAATAAAAAAAATTAAAATATTATAATATTCACATATTCACTTAGAAAAGGAGAATCATTTTATTCAATAGTTACTTTAAGTTTTAGTTTGTTTATTTTTATTATGTAATTCACATAATTGCTAGAGTAATTTAGGACATGTACTGTATTATTCCATTTGAGACATGTATTGTATTTTTCTTGTGAGTATTGGATTTTTGTGGTTAGACTTGTATTTTAAATTAAAACATGCATTGGATGAGTTGACCTAATTAGGTATTTTATTTTTCTTATTTTTCTATTTTTTTAATTTTATTATTTTTTCTAATTTTTTTGAATATCCAAAATTATGTTAATATTTTTATTTATTCAACCCAATTACCCAATTAAGGTCAAATTGGATTTGGTCACTTCGAAAAAAGACGCAAACCCGACCCAACTCAATCCAACCCGATTATGTTTAATTGAGTTGAGTCTTAAATGAGGCTAAACTCGACCAAACTCGTGCCACTTACACCACTAGTCAATATACTTCATCCTCAATAATCTTGCACCTCACCGTTCCATCATTCCTAAATGATCCAATAAACTTGACAATCCTTCAAATCACACCTCATTGTTAAAAAGAATCTCGACCATATTAAGACATTAGGCTTAAATATATTTTTAGTCCCTATAAAATGAGTAGATTTTGATGTTAGTCCTTATAATTTTTTTTCTTTGATTTTTATCTCTCAAAAACTTAAAATCATTATTTTTGGTCTTTACTATTATGTGACACTCGTTGATTGCTTTATATGTTTAACAGAAGATTAATTAAGGACCGAAATAGTAATTTCAAATTTTGAAGGATGAAAATCAGATAAAAATATTTTATCAAGACCAAACTAAAATTTGCTCATTTTGTGAGGACCAAAAACAGCAATTTCAAAATTTAGAGGAATGAAAAAATAAAGAAATTTTTTTTACAGGAACCAAAATCAAAACTCTTCATTAATTTTATAAGGACTAAAATTGTATTTAAGTTGAGACATTAAATACACAGGGTTAACAATAATAATGATTGATTTGTGATTCCCTCAATTAATTTTCAAATCAGACCAATCCTCATAAAAAAAACGCACAAATAATACCTTAATTAATGGGAGTGAGTTATTCCCTCACAATGCACACTCTCTTATTGTATAAATGTACACCAAGGAGTACCTCAAGTATATTCTTCTCAACTCATATTCTTTTGGTCCCGTAACGGACTTAAGTATCAAAGTTCTTGTAGGTACCTCACCACTCAGTCTCTGATTAGGGATCTTTTCTGATGTAGTTGGGCAGCATCAGCAAATATTTGTAAGAACAAGTATCGAGGATAGTGATAATAATAATAAATTATAATATAAAATATTTTTTAAAAATATTGTTTAGTCCTCCAAAAAAATTGGTTCCTCTTATCCCATTCATTTAGTATCTACTTATCAAGATTTTGTTTGTATTATCCGTTAAGTATCAACATGGTTCCAAAATATAACGGACCACATAAAATTGTCGTAAATATTATATAAACCAAGTGGAAGTCATATATTTAAAGAGTATAAAAAATTTTACAATATCATTTAATTTGAAATCACCCTAATGACTTTTAAAATAATTAGTACTAAAATTAACAATTTTACTATATATAACAATCTATATAATAAATGATAGTATAAAAACATTCTTATATCATCAATGTATTCTAATTAAGTTCAAACAAAAATCAAAAATCAATAAATCTTACTTATTTCATATATCATATGTTATTAATAGCTTGGGATAAAAAAGAACTAAAAATAAACACGTTTTATGTTATCTGCACAAAATAAATAAGTATTTATAATAATAATGACACAATATGAATGACAAAAATATTTAATAACATGTTCAACAAAATAAAATATTGTATTTATTTACTATATTACAAAATTAAACTGGATAAAAATTACATTTTACTTTAAAAAACATTAAATACGATTTCGGTAACAAAATAAAAAGACAACAATCAAATTAAAAAAAAAGAAGGAGTGAGATAATTTATTTTGTCTTTATTTGTTTACACAAAAACATATAGTATCATGATTATAATTTTTATCTATATTAATCAAAATATTATATAAATAAACAATCAAATACAATTATTAAAAAATTTGGCTTAATAAATACATAGTCTATTAAAGAAATTTTAAGTAGTTGAGGATATAAAATAATTAAGAGGAAGTATAAACAAATTAACAGAACCTCAAAAAAAAAAAAATAACAAATATGAGTATCAATAAGCCCACCTCCAAATCAAAATAACACAAAATATGCATATTTTTTATATATAAAAAAGAGTGCGTCTGTGAACTTATAAATATAGTGATTAAACCATAAAGTTGGGATACTAATTATTACAGCTTGTAAGATAATTAATCATCAACTAAAGCTTGAAATTTTATTATTTTTATATAAACCAGAAATACACAAAAAAAATGACTTATATTATATCTTCCTTCTTGTATTTTTTCTATTAATTTTTAATCTAAATAAACTGATTTAATTAATTTTCTTTTTTTCATTTTTATTTTAATTATTTCCAAAGTTACGTCCAATGTTTTTTATAATTGAAAAATAATTGTTTTTTTATGTTTAGCTTTAGTAGTATGCATATTAAATATAATGTTTATTCGTTATGTTTGTTATACAAATTTGTCATTCAAATCATATAAGCATAATTGTATATCTTTTTTCAATTTTGCTTCCATAAAAAAATTAAAATATTTTTATTTTATTTCATTTTGTTTTTATCATATCTTTTCAATATTACATATGTTTTGATTATTATTTATAAAGGGCTTAAATGATGGTAGTTATAAGATTAACATAAAGACAATAAATAAAGAGTGTCAATAGTAATATTGGAGTACTAGTAGTCTCAACCTAAAGATAGTAATACAGGTCTAAAAACTAGTTTGATTGTCTATTTCCTAAGTGTTAACGTTAAAGTTAATTACAAAATGACTAACTCTGTGAAGTTGATCAATTGAAGTAAGATACTATATTTAACAGATTTATAGGTTTAAATTCATATTCATTTTTTTGAGATAAGGTGAATGTAAATTTTTTGAAAAAAATTTCGAGTTTATTTTCTTTTCTTATTACCTTGAATTGATATCAAATTTGCAATATCCTTTTACCTTAAATTTCTATTACAAACAAAAGTTGCAACATAACACCATTTATTTCTTCTCCTCCGGTGATCTCTCAAGTCAAACTTAGCATTTGTTTAGCTTCTAAAACTACTCGATCCCTCTGATCTCAAATTCTCCCTATATATAAATTAGAATAGCTATCTCAAACGAGAGCGTTTTTAGAGGCTATTATTCAACGAAAGTATTTTTAGCTTATTTTCTTCGACAAGAGCGTTTTTACAGATTTTTCTCAACCCCTTATCTCTTTCAATTTATCTTTTTTATTTTTAGTTCTAAATTAAATTTGAATATTTGTAAAAAAAATTATTAACAGTTAAAATAACTTTGTATCACAATATAAATTGTTTATCATAAATTTGAAATATAATTTATATATTCAAAAATTTTCATTTATTATGAATTTTAATTATAATATAATTTATATATTCAAAAGTAATTATTTGTTATAAATTATAATTATATAAAATAAATATTTATCCTGTGTATTGCATAAGCTAAAATACTAGTATAAGCAAAAAAAAAACTAACTTACGCTAGCCAAAAAAGTTAGTTAGCATCATTTAATTTTACTAATTCTAATTATAAAATAAATTTGTTTCCTAAAATACCCTTTATTGGAACTTGATATCAAATATAAAAAAAGGGGTCATTGGAAATACAATGCTAATTAATTGAAGGGTATTTTGAAGATAAGTTCATTAAATAGGATGAAATTGGTTGAAATTTGCTTATATTTGAGACCAATATATATGACTTTTTTTTGCTTACATACGAGACAGGAGAAAGTATTAATTATCTCATTCGTTATAGTCCTATTTAGATAAAAAAAATTATAAACACTTAAAGGAGAAAGAAAATAAGAATTAGAATATAAAATGAATTGAGTTTCTTGCATAAGCTAAAATCAATATATGTACTTAATTTTAATGGAAGATCTTTTATTTAACTTCTCCAAAAATTAAGGTACATAAGTTAATTTTAATTTATGTAAAAGCTCAATAAATTATTTTTTTTTTATTTTTTTCTCTTATAAATACTTATAGATAAATTTATCTAAACATCACCTAAATCCATTTATCAAAGTCCCAATTTAGCAAAGATGAGTGAGAATAAGGAACATGAGAGAACTAAACTAAGTTATACGATTCAACCACCGAAAGATATGCTCGGCTATGAATCTTTATGGTGCTGATGTCACTGGTAGTTTCGCAAAGCTGAAAACATTGTAAAAAAGAACAGTGGTAAGCTAGAAAGTATGTATTAAAGGCTTTTCCAATACGGGAATTGGCTTCGGTAAAAATAAAATGTGACTATCCTTTACAAACTGATCTTTCTTTAGGTGGCAAAAATAAAACAAGTTCAAAAAATTTGAGAGCATTAAATGAGAAAGATAATACAATTAGGTTAGAGCAATTAATGTATTTGTCGTACAATCAACATTGCCATGGAGTGATGTAAGGTATATCATATATGATATCGACGGAAGAGTTTATACAATGTCATGGGATTACCATTTTAATCCACACAAAAAGAATTGAGCGTATTTAGAATTATAAACGGCCTTTTCAAAAATTTACAATAAGCAACCACATCAATCAAAACAAAAGAAATATCAATTAGCACCACATTCATATCCACCACACTGTTCCCTGCTTCACTGGCTTGATAAATTTTATAAATGAAAATTGATAACTCATAAGAGGCGTTTGCTACAGGAATTTGAAGTTGAAAATGATAGTTTATCATGTTTGGTATATAATTAAAAAAAAACATTTTTACTTAATTTCTCCATAAGTTTCTTAGGTATTTTTCGTAAAATATCATGTTTCTTTGGTATTTTCATAAAATAATTTTACTTACCATGTTTACTATAAGTTTTAGAAGCTAAATCACATAAGTTTCTTTAATATTTTCATAAAATTAATATTTTAATTAAAATTAATCAACCCCAAAAATTCCTAAAAATTATATAAATTTGATACTGTTGCACTTAAAAATACGTAAGAGCATGAAAACACTATTGTTGAGCTAAAAAAGCATTTTCATGAATTTTTCCTTGCTTCAAAAATAATAAATTGTTTTAAATAATAAATATTCTTGTATGAATATCAAAGAAACCTTAAATAATAAGGTTTAAAGGCATATACTTAATGAAGTTATTTATCTAAAATGATATTTTTGAAAAAAAAAATACTTATATATTTGAGAAAATTTTATTGAAACCAAATTTGGTTTGTAGGAAACATGTATAAACATTTCTAAAAATATTTATGACTAACAAAAAAAAAATAGTTATTCTTATAAATCATGATTCACAAGATTCGTGATATTTAGGTATCATAATTTACTTATAATATTAAATTGACAAACCAAATAAGTTGTGTCTTTTTCATCAGTCAATTCTTTATCTTATAGGTTAAGATCTAAGTTCCATTTTTATTTTTATTTTTGGTTTTTCACATATATCCTCCTTCGAAGACAATTTTGTTCGAGGTACAATTTGGCAATAAATGTGAACACCTCTTATTGTAGGAATTTGAACTTTAATTTGCCACGTTATGAGAGATTAGTCCCCTTTTGCTAAATGCAACCTTTGCTGGTAAGTTCCATAATTTATTTCTTTTGTTATAGGGGATATATAAAAGGACAAACAAAGAAAAACTAAGATGCTGAAGCAAAATAATGCAAGACATTGTGAACCACATCAATGGGAGGACAATCCCAACTTTGGGTTGAAATAGCAGACGAAACACCCATACCAGCAAGCATATAAGCCACAGCCTTAGTCTCGCGAAGAGTATGAGAAATAATAACATTCCAATCTTTGTGAATAATGGATCGTAAGGAACGCAAATGATCAGCAAAAATGTGCATGTTGTCAAGGTTGTCATTGCTAGAATTAACTAAGAAAACAATCAACCTTATATATTAAATGAGAACAACTATCTTGAACAAGAGTATCTTTAGCCATTATTCTTTAGCGATAGCATTTTTAGTTATCATTCTTTAATGAGAATGTTTTTAGGAATTTTTTAATCTCTTATCTTCTTTAATTTATCATTTTCAATATCTTTAGTTCTAGATTGAATTTTAATATTTTTAAAAAAATTATCAATAATTAAAAATTAACATTGTATTACAATAATTATTTAAAAATATTTATTTATTACAAATTTTAATTATAATACAATTTATATATTTAAAAATATTTATTTATTATAAATTTAAGTTATATAAAATAAATATTTATTATGTGCAATACACAAGTTAAAATACTAGTTTCTAAACAATCCAATGCACATATAATGCTACGAAATCCAACATCCTTGACATAAAGAAGACCCTTCTCCAAGGCTAGAATTTTTGCTAACAGTAGTGACCCAAGTCCCCATAAGCTAGAAAACCCATACAGCCATGCACTTTTAGAGCCACGAAAAACACCTGCAACTGCCATACTATAAGTTAAGGACACCTAAGCACCATCTACATTCATCTTAACATAACCTTCAAAGGGTGAACCCATATGCGTTGTAAATTCTAGTTACAATCAAAAGTCTCTCAAGAACAATGTTATAATATTGAGAAGGAAGAATTCTAATTGTATTCATTGGTGAGAAGAATTTATACACGTGATGTGCTTGGTACAAAACAAACTGCTAACAGATAGCAGTAGAGAATATGCTTGGTACAAAGCAAAAAAGATAAAGCTATTATCAGAAAAATAACTAACATTAACTAACTATAAACTGATTAAAATCAAACTGATTTTATATCTGCCAACCCCCCGCAAGCTAGACTGTGAATATCAGTATGGAGAGTAGATGGATAACTCCAGATTGTACTTTATCACGAACAAGGTGACAGTCAAGCTCAATGCGCTTGGTATATTCATGGAAGGTCAAATTCTGAGCAATTTGTATGGCAGATTGATTATCACAGTACAAGGAAACAAGGTTGGAAACAGGTTGTTTCAGATCTTGCAGTAGATATAACAGCCATTGAATCTCATAGGTAGTCATGGCTAGTGCCTTATATTCGGCCTCAGAGGATGAGCAAGAAATGGTTCTTTGTTTCTTTGACTTCCATAAGATGAGGGATGAACGGAAGAAAATACAAAATGCAGTGATGGACTTGTAGCTCTCAGGACAAGAAGCCCAGTTAGAATCATTGAAGGCTTTAAGCAACAAATCAGATTCTGCAAAAAAGAAGAGACCCTTCCCTGGCCCTCCTTTTATTTAACGAAGAATTTGACAAGCTGCGTCCAAATTAGGCTTCAATGGATTGGAAATAAAATGACTCAATTTATGAACAGCAAAGCACATGTCTAGTCGTGTGTTTGTTAAGTAGATCAACCTGCCTAACAGTCTGCAATACATGGAAGGATCATCAATGGGATCACCAGATGTAAAAGTAAGTTTTAAGCTAGAAGACATAAGGGTTGAAGCTGGCTTGCAGCCAAGGAGACCAGCATCTTCAAGGAGTTCAAGGGCATACTTTCATTGTGATAAGATGATGCCTTTGGTGGATCGAACAACCTTAAATCCCAGAAAATATTTAAGGAGACCAAGGTCCTTTATTTTGAACTGTTGATCCAAGAAGTGTTTGACAGAGTTGATTTCATCTATGTCGTTACCTGTGAGTACAATATCATCAACATAAACTAATAGTATGGTGAGTTTAGAATCACAAGCTTTAACAAAAAGAGAGTAATACGATTTGGATTAAATATATCCTAAGGATGAAAGAGATGAAATTAACTTTGAATTCCACTACCTACTAACTTGCTTTAAGCCATACAATGACTTTTGTAGCTTGCAGACTTGATTGTTTTGGATAACTTTGAAGCCTAGAGGTATTGTCATATATACTTCCTCATGAAGATCACCATGAAGGAAGGCATTGTTGATATCAAATTGGTGTAAATGGCACTGCTTAGCAGTTGCCAGAGCAAGAACAAGCCGAATAGTTGTGGACAACTAGTGAAAAAGTTTATGAATAATCAACCCATTCAAGCTGTGTAAATCCCTTGGCCACCAAGCGAGCCTTATATCTTTCAATACTGCCTTCGGCTCTACGTTTAATTTTGTAAACCCATTTGCATCCGATGGCTTCTTTTCGGGTGGTAAAGGAGTGACAACCCAAGTGTGGTTGTTTTCCAAGGCTTCAATCTCTTTATCCATGGCTGCTCTCCAACAGTCATGCTTGACTTCTTGTGAATAAGTTTTTGGCTCAATGGTAGTGGAGAAAGCTAAAACATATGATTTATGCACCAAAGTCAAAAAACCATATATTGCAATGGTAATCTTAAAGATAACTTAGTGCCTTTCTTGTACGCGTAGACATTCTGATAGGTGCAGAGTCTGATCAAGAGTAAGATCAGAAATGTTGGGATTTGAGGGTAAAGGCATATTTGGGAAGGTAAGGTTGGGGGTGGAATGTTTGGTACTAGTTAGAAAAGGAAAAATGTTTTCATAGAAAATGACATGTCTAGATATGAATGTTTCACAGGTATACAGGTCAAGTAAGAGATATCCTTTAGTGCTAGTGATGTGATCGAGATATATGCATTTTCTTACTCTAGGCTAGAATTTAGTTCTGTGTGCTGTGATGTTGGATGCAAAGCATAAGGAACCAAAAACTTTAAGGTGGGACAAATCAGGTTTTGTGTTATGTAATAAGAAGTGAGGGGGAATGAGATTGTAATTTGGCAAATTGTAAAAGATTTATGATATGTATTGCTTGTGATATGGCATAGTCCCAAAACTGAATAGGTAAACCTAATTGAAACATGACGAATTGTGCAACATTTAATATATGTTGATGCTTCATTTCTACAACCCCATTTTGTTGGGGGTTTCAACGCAAGATAGCTGATAAGTGATCCCTTTAAATAAGTAATAAGATGGCATGGAAAATTTTGAACCATTATCTGATCGAATAGTTTTAATTATCAAGCCAAATTGAGGTTGTGTGAAAGCTATGAAATGCATTAAGTGTTGCATGGTCTTAGCTTTTCTATTCATCAACCTAATCCATGTGTATCTAGATTTGTCATCTACGATAGTCAAAATATCTATGGCCTTGAATAGATGAAGTAGAATATGGACCTCATATATCAACATGAATTAAATCAAATATAGATGAAGAAACAGAATGACTAACAAAAAAAGCAAGTTTTCTTTGTTTAGAAAGGTGGCAAATGTCACATGCCTTACGTGTAATTGGGTGTGTGTTACAATGCTGTTTGTGAATACTAGAAAAAACAAGCATCAGAAGGATATCCTAATCTACAGTGCCAAATATCAATTGAGGAAGCATCATTAGTAGAAGTTGGAATCGTGTGGAGAGCAGCAACTTGTTTTGGACTAGTCAGGAACAGTGACACAATTGCATATAGTGCTCCATATTGTTTAGCAATGTCAATCATCCTCATAGACTGAGTCTCTTGGATATAACAAAATTTGTCAGTAAAAATGGCTTGACAAGATAATTGTTTGGTTAATTTGCAATTAGACACAATGTTAATGGAAAACCCAGGTATGTAGAGAGCATTATAAAGAACCAAGGAAGCGGTAAGATATATGGTGCCATTGTATCTTGCTGCAATAGTCTGACCATTAGGCAAAGAAACAAGTATAGGTTTGATAGCCTTATATGAAGTAAAAAATGATAAAGATGAAACAATATGATTTGTGGCTCCCGAGTCCAAGATCCAAGTAGTAGATGAATTATGCTGGCTTGGAAATGTGGTTGTTATATTATGAGAACTAACCAAGTTGGAAGCGTGTGAGGTAGCAGTAGGTGTGGACGTGGGAAGTAAGGCCAAAAGACTCTGAATCTGCTCTTTTGTGACAGTGATGCAAATCATCTTACAGACATAAATCACAATTCAATTTGAATTGGAGAAAACCATATTATTCCTCCACTTCCAAATCCACCATAATGTAGCTAACATAAGTGTAATCTCAGGATAAGATAACATAAATGTTGGCCAAGGGATGAAACCTACTGAAGCACAAACATGATAATGCATGAGGTTCATCCTCATTCAAAACTCTTTAGAGTAATATCATGTTGTATGAGATAATATTATCTTATATTTGATAATATTCTTTATAACATTAGATATGATAAAAATTAACATTTTTTATAAAAATATTATTTAATTAATGTATTATATTTTATAAATTTATTATATTACACTACTTTTTGGAGAAGTATTTTTTTTTTTGCCTTAAAAGAAAAGTTATGCCCACTACTTACATTCAACACTAAAAATAAAATATATACAATAACTGCAAAACCTTGTGAGCTCTCAATTGGGTTAGAAGGAATGGAAACTTAGTAGCAAATAAGCTAGTCTCTTTAGCTTTCTTTTATAATGAAACTAGTAAGATACCTGTGCATTCGTACGGGTCACTCTCGTTTTCACACATGTTTAAAATACACCTATTTATAAAATTAAATTTTGACACTGGGACAAACATAATTAGTTATTTAAGTTCTCCAAAAATACATAAAGAGTAAGAATATTTAAGAAAAGAAAATAATTTAACCAAATCTCAACTTATTAGTCCATTTAAATCATTGTCTACAAGCACTATTTTTTGTTATATCAGAATTTGAAATAAATGATCCAAATTTAATTTATTGAAGAAGTATATGCTCAAAAAAATTGACCTAGAACAACTACCAAAGCAAATATTTGCTAATGAACAAAATAATGCTTCAAAGACACCAATGATTAAAACAATATGTTTCAAACATAAAAAGTACATAAAGTGAGTACCTGAAAATGCATATCCTATGCATTAGTCGATGTTTGAGAAATGTTAGCAATACACTTTTACTAACTCACTTTCTATTATTTGTTGAAATTTGTTGGAAATCACCTTGATTTTGTAGGTCTCACTCCTTATCTAATGTCTCACTCATGATTTTATTGCTTTTAATAAATGTTCACTAATAAGAGAGTATTAAAAAGAGTATGTTACTAACACTCATATGTTTTTAAGTGTTACTAAGATAAGGAGTGTCACTCTTGTTGTGCACGAGTATAAATAAGATCAAAATACCCCAATTGAAAATTTGATTAATAAAATTTAATTTTCAAATGAAGGGAATGTTATTTGTATGAGTCACCTTAATTGTTTGGCTTATTCCTTTTCATGTTAGAAGTTCCATCTTTTTCTTTTAGATTGTGACATGCTTAGCTATTAAGCAAACCGGACACTATTTAGTGGTGTTAAAGTTATTATTTTATTTGAAAATTTTCTTTAAAATTAGATTATCTACAAAGAAAAAATAATAAGGTATATGAATCTTTAAATTTTAATGAATATTAAATTAAATTAAAAGTAAATTATTTTTACACTTTCCAAATAATTAAGCTCAATTTAAAAGAACTTTATTGATTGGAAGTTTTGTTATTTGAGGAGGAAGTGTCCCAATATACTAACACAAATGTGAATGGCAACTTGAGTTAGAAAAACTTAATTTTCGTTATGTATTTTTTGTGTTTCAATTTTTTTAAACATGCAAAAAAATACACTGTAGTATGACTTCATATAAATTATAAATTTATATATATATATATATATATATATATATATATATAATAATAATAATAATAATTAAAATGATACTAAGGTTAGGTAGATTTCTTGTAAATGAAGTCCTGCCAGCTTATCCTTATTACCACAAGTCATGTCTTTGTCTGTATATGCTGATGCACGAATTCATCTCAGTTTTTTTTTATTACATTATATACAGTTTTTAAATAACTTAATTCAATGAACCTAAAAAAAAAAGAAGGAAAATTAACTTAATTTTTTTATGGTTGCCCAAGATAAAGGGTGGAAATAAGCTAGGTTAAGCTAGACTTTGCTAAGCCTGAGCCTAGTCTGTTTACTTGCTATAGAATTTTTTGAAAGATTTGGCTTAGCTTACATAAACGTCTAGCCTAACCTATAAGCCTATTTAAGGGCATATTTGTTATAATTAAACACCATGATAGAGGTATGATAATTTATTTAAAAATATATTTTATAATCAAACCTCTAAATAAGATATAATTTATCTTTCAATAAACTTATAAACTTGACTCTTTATGTAGGTCAACATGCTTATCATTTAAAAAAATAAATAAATATATAATTTTAATACATTATAACAAATTTAATACAATAACAATAATATTAATAATAAATTTATATTTATATTTATTTAAATTGGTCAGCTTATTAGGCCTAAAAGACTTTTTGAATGGCTTAGGCCTAACCTTTTTAACTAAATAGGCTTTAATAAAAACCTTGACTTGGTTTATTTTCTAAAAAAGTTTGGCCTAGCTTTGGCCTGATGTAGACTAGGCCATAAGCCCCTATCGAGTAGCTTGGCTTATTTTCATCCCTACCCAAGGTATCTCTTGGCCAAGAGCTAAAAATTAATTCCTCTAGATATGAAGATTCATTTAAAAGGCTGCAATAACTACAATAATTAATCTAATTCCTCATAAACACTAAGTTAGTCAAGTAGCAACAAATTGATCTATTTTTCTCTAACCTTCCTCCAAGCATATAAATTAACTTGAAAAAACACTTCCAATCCTATAGTTCCTCACACGAGTTATCTCATTGCATGTTTGTAATATAATAAATTAATTACGTATAATACATATATTTATATATTTTCAAAAATGTATACCGTTTCAATATCATGTAAATATTAAAATAGTACATTATAATTATTTAAAATTCATATATAATAAATATTTTTATTAATCTCAATTATTAAAATTATGAAGCAAGCGAACATAAAGATATCAAATTCAGCACACACGATACATTCATTACATAACCTTATGGTATAGTATCAGAACATTGAATTTATCAAATAATGAGTTTCATTTCAATTATAATTTGATAGCTAAAACTATTAATTATTAGTTATTTTACTTTTACCAAATCGAGGATGATGAGACTATTGATATACTCATACTTCCCAATTTTTTTTCTTCTATAATATTTTCAAAATTTTCCGCTTATTTAGAACTTTAAAAAACTCAATTTTATATTGATTATTTTAGCATTTATTCTCACTTTTTAAATATTATTTTTTTAATTTTTCTTCCCTAATTTTACTTAAATTGTTTCACCGAAATCTATTTTTATGTTGATATAATTTTAAGAAAAAAAAACTTTAAACATAATTTATAAACACACGTATATCGTTAACTCAAGCTCAAATAGTTAGTGATTTTTTTTCTTTCTCAATTATTAGGTTTAAATCCTTAATTAACACTTTTTAATTGACAAGTTCATGTCTAGATAAGGGAAGATGAAGAATTTTAATAAAATAAAGAACCATTAACACTCGAAAATAAGAAACAATGTAATGCATGATACTTCATATGTTATACATGTGCTTAGGCTGCTTAGCAGCTTGGATAATTTGTGTAATTTCCTTTTCTAGATAGCTATTTCTAGCTTAGGTGTCACAAACACATATAATTCATTTGTTTAAACTTAAAAACATTTTTATTATATTTTTTATATTTTTTTAAAATTATCGTATGAGGAGATGTTTTTAAGTATTTTTATTTTTTAAAAATATAATATTACTGTAAAACCATTTTTACTTAGAGTTTTTGAACATATAAAATTATTTTTTAAAAAGTCGTAAAGTGTTTTCATTAGAGTTTTTAGAAATTGGATTCTATGGGCATTTAAACTTTTAGCAACCCCAAAAAAGAAAAACAGTATTGAGAACCAATGTTAAGTGTTTTAAATGATTCATAAAAACAAATTCAAATCAATAGCTCCTCCACTAAGCTTTGCATATATGATTTTGAAGAGGATAATGCTTCTCGAAGCTTCAGCATAATTGAGTGGGGAATCTAGTGTTTTCGAGTATAAATTTTAAGTTGTACACTTGAAAATATGATTTTTATACAACAATTGAACTTGCACAATAACAAAAGGAAGTGAAAGTACAATTTTAAATCTGTTGATTATCCTCATAGTCATTGTACATTTGCATATGATAAGTGCTATATTTGAAAATACGGATTTTAACTTCAATTTTAGACAATTCCAAAACTCGATTTAAAGAAAGAATAATGTAAAGAAATAAACAAATGATAAGTTGTTAGAAATTAGATATTGGAATCCAGACAAGTTACTTGAACAAATAAAGAAAATGAAAAGAATTTTTCTAACATTTTAAACTCCGAAGAAAAAAAAGAAAAAGAAAGAGAAAAAATCATAAAATTTTTTAGGAATCCCTTGTGCAATCAAATGCTAGATTACTGTGACAAAATGGCTTAGTCCTTATACGTCATCCTAATAAAAAGATAAGAACTACCAAAGATATAACCTTCAGCTACCACATCCGGATAGTAGACAACATTAGAATTTAATATACTAGTCCATGTGATGAAAGGACAAGTAGCTAGATTGATGAAAACTTGATACAATTGCTTATAGGTAGAAAATAATTATACACCCCTTTTGACAACATTTTGTAGAGTACACCCAAGCAAACGTTTGGCAGCAAACATTTCCCTTTGATCCTGCACCACGCCACAGAAAATCCAAGTATCCCAAATGCTAAAGCCACCTGTAGGTAAGCTGCATAGCCATCTTTCAAAGGTAGCATAGGGCTATACCAAATCACACATTCATTGTCAAATTATAACTTTCAAAGGCTTAAACCAATTATCTCTATCTATATTTAGTGATTAGTGATATATGAATTGACTTTTTCCTTCTTTCTAGTTTCTTCTTGTTTTAATGTTTTCCTAATTATCACTATCAAATATAGCTTTAAGTTACTTTAGTAATTAACTTATTGGATTAAGTTCAAATATCTTTTTTTAGCTTTTTTCATTCAACATATCTTGCTAGCATGAAAAAATATATGCAATTCAAGTAAAAAAGTACATGGCATACCTGGTTAGCAGTAGCATCCTATGCAAGTTACAACTCTTTCTCAAGTTTTGCAAACTTTTCATTCAGCACATTTTTATTATTGAATTTTTATGCATAGTCTTACAATTTTGAACTTAATTCTACTTCTTTGAGAAGCATCAACTTGAACATTTCCAACCTGTAAAATCAAATCAATCAGCAAAGCTCATTCAATATAACAATACATTAACAATTTAGTTGTGAAAAGTACTATTTTTATGAATTTTGCATTTAATTTACAAAAACCAGGAACTTTCAGCACTACCCTTTCATTTAGTCTAGATTCAGCTTTTGTTAGTTGCCCTTCATGGTTAAATATCTGCAAGGTCAAATATTAGGGACTGAAGTTCCTTCTTTAAATCCTAATTAGTCTCGTTGAGCAGGTTCTTATCATCCATTATTGAAGATATCTGCAAATTGATATCATTTCATTCAAATATCAATTTCTCTATTTATCATGGCTATACAAATGATTATTTTTAGAAAACTATATTACCACCAATAGCAATAGAAGGAAAAATAAATGATATCATATTGCCATCCATAGCAATAGAAGAAGGAAAAATAAAGGAATATCAATATGAATAGTTCATATCTCATAATACCACCCATGATTTTTAAAATTAAAATATTGAAAAAATTGAATAGATAATACAATTATAACAATATTGAAATTAACTTCTACCTTAATATTGATTAAAAGTTTTTTCTTAAGATATTATTTACCTATAGTCCCACCTAATTCAAGGACACAAACATCAGCAGGCCATTCTTTTCCATCAATTGGTATCTTTGCTACACGGTCTATCCATTTACTCTTGGATGGCTTTTGTTATACGTGGAACATCCTACGCATTCTATCCACTCTTGGATGGCTTCTCTTGGTAATGAGATTGTAAACATCTGTCACCTTAGTTTCTGACTTTACAAAACTTTTGTTAAGTCTTAAACTTTGCAAAAGTCATTCATGGCTTTTCTAACTACATTTTATACTATCATTAAGGACTAAAGTGATATTTACAACATGGGAGATAGAACGATATTTGTCATATTACTACTGTAAAAGTGAAGGAAGATATAATACCTGTTAGTAATATGCCATCAGAGATGATTAAGATGATGCCTGATAGTTTAATGCTTGGTGTCTCCAACCTTCTAAAAGAAATTTACAATTAAATGTCAAAAAAAAGGTAAAAAAAAAAATATGAACACAAATTTTATCTTCATCCATATCATACATAACCAAACATGGAATAATTTTGAGAACAAAAGAAAACAGTAGCATGAAAAATGTTTACAGAATAAATAACTATTACCGTACATAATGATTACATATACCTAATGTCTTCTGGGTTATCCAATACTTCTTATGAACAAATTTGTCTTCATTAATGCAATACATGTATAAATTATCTTAATTTAGTGGTCTGGGGAAATAAGAGACAAATAATAGTAAAAGGAAAAGTCAGCTTCTTAAAAATAGAATGGAACATATAATGCAGTTTGTAAGAAACAAAATGAAAAGTCATTAGACAAAATAATGGCATAGCCTCTTTGAATACAAAGTAGTTGGATCATCATGCTACTTTAAACCTTCATACAAAAGAAGTATACATCAAATTCAACATTGTTTGTGTAGAAAAAGGTTAAGATTTAATTATTGTCTCCTAATGTCGATATAGTTTGTAATCAACCCCTATATATCAAATTCAACACCAAAAGATTTAAAATTTTTCCATCCAAAATTTACCAAATAATTATAATCATTAGCATTTTTATAAATAAAAATATTCAATAAACCTTCTATTTTGCTTTTTTTAAGAATTGAAATAGTCCCCTAATCTTCCAGCCCACAATATCGTACCTAGCTCATTTATACCCGATCCCACCACCAAAAATATTTTATATGCAAGGGAGCAAGTAAATAAAAACCTCATTTTGAACATAACAAAAGTGAGACTCAAAGTCTAAAATCACAAGTCTTTTAAATCACAATGAGAGCAAAAAATTCCATTTAAGAAAAAAAAGATAGAAAAGAAAGAAACATGTATACTTTTGAACTGCAAATAGAATTCCAACTTTGGCAATCTTGTCACTGAGATTGGATGCCAAATTCATAGTTGTAATAGAATATTTGAAAATTGAGACCATTAGCTTGGAGATTTCAATTTTTTTAACCCTCCTCCAAACTTGTTAGAACCTGAATAAAATAATTTGATCCACCTGAATAAACTTTAAGAACACAGGCTAAATGAAATACTTTGCAAATTAGAAGACAATTGCATTCAAAATAAAACAAATACATTTAAAATGAATCAAATACGTTACAAATCAAAACATAATTTAAGAACATAAATTTTAGTTACAATCTCAACAACTAATAGAAGAACAATCAATTTAAAGCTAGAAATATAAATCAAGTTCCAACCATTCACCTCCAATTGCACAAACAGCATGTGCAAATGTAATGTTCTGCAGGGGCATATATGCATATCAATGCTTTATCACTTACCACAAGCTCGATGCTGCATTTTTCTAACAATGGTTTTTGCGAACCTTTGTTTGGGCGAGAAAAATGATAACCTTGCATATCGTCCTACCTACTCTCCTTCATTTGCTGCTTTTCTCTTACTCAGGTATTTGCTTCTCTTTCTTGCTTCGTTTTTGCATTGTTCAACTTTCACACTCCACAAACCATATATGCAAACATAATGGAAGAAATTATAAGCATTAGAAATGAAGATAAAAAAGGGAACAACAGAAGGAGATGGAAAAAGGAATACTTGTAGAAGTAGAAATCGAATCAGAGAAAAAAATATATAAAAATCCCTTGTAAAATAAAAACCCAAAACAAAACCCTAAAATCAAGAATCACCATCCATTAAAGAAATCAAAAGAACAAATAAGATCCCAAAACTCATTGGCATAAACATGAGTATGGTAAAGTGAACAAAGAAACAAAGAAAAAAAATTGTTTGTTTTGCAGAATAAAAACAATATTCTCCCTCTCCTTTATTTCAGTCGCTCCCCGTGCTTCTCATCCAAATTGTGAACCTTCTAGCAAGAAGAGGGAAGAATTTGAATTTTGAAGGTGTAGAGAGAGAGTGGGGAGTAAATTCTGAGAAGAATTTGAAATCTTAAGAGTCATGTGGTTAAAACTTAAGAGGGGTTACAATGAGTTGTGTGTGAAACATGTCCTTCCACCCAATTATGTGAGAACGGGAGTAGTGGGCAGGAGATTAGATTTGTGAGAAAGTGACACGTGGGTATTAGGGGTTTAAGTTTCTCAGAGGAAGTAGATGTACTGGCCAAAGGGAGCTCTTACTTTAAAAAAACAAAACAACAAAACCTTAACCCATTAGGTGAGGAATCAAAAAGGGACCAACCAGGTTCGAACTGGTGACCTCTTGATCTGCAGTCAAATGCTCTACCACTGAGTTATGGACCCTTTTATTAAAAAAATATATATGTATACATAGACTTTAAACATTTTAGATAAGAATATTAATTAATAATTACTAAAATTTTTAACGATCTTGTAGGAACAAAATTATCATAATGATCTTAAATTATTAATTATATATGTAATTGATTATTAACTTTTTATTTCATTCTTGTGTTTTGTATTGTTTGAATGTACAATTGATTAATTTAAAAATATTATTAAAAAATTTAACACTGATTTAATTTGTAATAATTTTTATAATAAAAATTATTACACTTATTAACTTTAAATTAAAAAAATTAAATGTGTAAAATAAAAATATTTAAATATATTACTTTTATAATATCATGCCAACCTTAATGTATTGAGAAATCGACATGATACACTTGTAACTTATATATTATCTTTAATGGCAAAGTTTAAAGAAGCAAGAAGAAGAATTGTTCTTACCCCCAAGAAGCATTGCTTGAGTTTTGATGATTTAACTTGATGAGTGCAAAATTATATTGTGTGTTTATATGTGTGTGTGGTTGTGTGTCATGCATGATTGATCTTTATCTTTGATGATTTGATGGTGATAAGCTCTAAATTTAAGACTTAATAGATTAACAAGTGATAACATGTTTTCATAAGTTTAAAATTGAATCTTAGATGAAATAGATGTTTAAAATATGGTTTTAATTTGATAAAAGATGATAGCTCTACGTTAAAGTTCTTAAATGATTCAATATTGTGTTTGGAAACAATTTAATTTGTTAATTTGGTTAGGTAAGTGGTTAATTTCGTTATTGTTTATGTTAGGAAGCTGATTTGAATCTGATATAACTAATTACGTGATTATATAATCAGTTACATTTTAAAATGCTGAAATATGACTATGCATGAATAACTGATTACATAGTTATGTAATCAGTTATTTTAAGTAACCTGGAACAGAAGCTATGCACAAATAACTAGTTACAAAGGGAAATAATTACACATGGCTTCTAATCCTTAAACTTTTGTGAGAGTTTTTAAAGAGAGAAAACACATTTTTCATCATTATTACAATAAGTTTTTCATCAAATCAAGAGCTCACATGTGGATCATCTTTATGGATAAAGAGAAGTCATATTATTAGGTAAATTTGTTTTGTGCTTCATTATTTTCATTCATCACGAATTTAGGTGATATCTAACCCTTACTTTTGGTATAGTTTTTGTTCTTTAGGAGGGTTTTCTCAAGTCTCTCTTGTGGTAGAATTTCACAAGAATTGATTCAAGTTTTCTTGATAGGTTTTTCAAGAAACTTTGTTTTTGGGTTGTGTTTGTGATTCTTTTGTTTGTGTAGTGTGCTTGTAAACAAATTAAATTACATAGTGATAATACCAATCGGTTTGATTAGAAACTAGATGTAGATCACAGTGGTGGTGATCGAACCAGTATAAATCTTGTGTGTTCTTCCCTTTTCTCTACCCTTCCTCACATATATTAGATCTTGATTACTTTATCAATAGCATATCAATTCA
Organism: Spatholobus suberectus; assembly: GCA_004329165.1. Lineage (NCBI taxonomy): Eukaryota > Viridiplantae > Streptophyta > Magnoliopsida > Fabales > Fabaceae > Spatholobus > Spatholobus suberectus. The sequence goes on from CM014735.1 coordinate 5,360,231, forward strand.
TGATAATCTTATTCATGGTTACATAGTAAAGACAAGTTAATTGTTCTAATTCTACAACATTCATATCACCAAATCAAATTGATTCAAGGTTTTTTGAAAATCTAATATTTCATTTTCAAAAAGGCATTGGGGTTCTTGAAAATTTTTATAGATCCAATTCACCCCCCCCCCCCCCCCCTCTTGGATCTAGTCCTTTTATTCAACAAAGTTTTTATATAAACTTATACATTAAAACTCAACCAAGTCTAATTCTGAATATTAATTTACCTATCATGTATGCATGGAAAAGTGTAATGAATAAGCTTATATAACCTAATTTCACACCAAATTAAAAATTATTATTCATAATATGTGATATTAAGAGTATGTTTAGCAATCATTGTAAGCTAGATTCTAGTTTTTTTGATTAGTTAAAAATATTGTATAACTATATTAGTAGCTAACAAGCTTATTTTAGTAGTTTGTGGCATTTTATGAAACATTACTTCAAATAACATTTTATCTTTTAATTTCTAGCTTCTTAAATTTCATTTTTTTAACCTTAAAATATTTATAAGTTTAATTTTTATTTATTTTTTATATAAGATAGGATTTTATTATTCCTTTTTTGTTTCTGCTTCACTCATCTGCACATTTGACACTGTGACCTACTTGTTGATCATTGCCCTTCTTGCTCATGGTCTTTTTTGGTCGCTCTAAGTAATGTTATTTTTTACTTTTTCTTATTTGATTAATTTACTATTCTCTCATACATACCCAACCCAACATAATGCTCTTGAAATTGGCACATTATTGCCCTGCACTAATGATGTGGAAAAACCACAAGTGCACGGTTGTCGTCAAGTAATAATAAAAGATCGTCTCCACAGGGACTGCGTATTCAGTGATTATCGCTAAATAAATAAAATTAAAAAAAAATAATTTTGATTGGGAAAATTTAAGGAAGAGCAATTGAAAGAAAATGCAATTTAGAAATTACATAAAGCTGTAATTAAAATTGGATGTAGTTCAAATAGGAAGGCTTCCAGGATTCGGGTTTCACACTATGATGCTTAATGTTTTAATTTCGCTACCTATATGTTTCGCTTGTTCCCAATGAAGGTGAATTAACCTAAGGTACCCTTCGTTCTCTTTCAAGATACGAAGGGGTATCTAACCAAATTTACCACCTACTGTCGTCATGGTTGTGTTTAATTAGACCTATTAAGTTCTTTGTTAATTTAATTATTCCTCGAAGGCTTTAACCTACTTTCGTGGTGTAAACCTAAGTTCCTTTCCTATGGGTCCGGTGTTTGGGTTCACCTCTCAATACTTCCCCAAATCCCTATGATTATGAAAAACGCCGGCCAATTCATTTCGCATAAATAAATCAATAGAAAAAGAATCAAAAAGGAACAAGATCGCACATAGACAAACATAAATCAATTCATTAACACAATCATAGGGCTAGACCCAATCCTAGAAAGATAGGGTTCTACTCACACATAGTCATGAGAGAACACCAAACAGAAAATAAAGGAAACATAAAACTAACCTGGAGATTGAAGAGGAAAAAGAACAACAATTCTCCCAATTCTCCGTGCTTAAAATAGAGTTCAAAAGATAAAAATAAAATCCCTAAAAAGGTTTATTTATATCTCATTTACAATTAGGCCTAAGCTAATCCTTAAAAGAAAATTAAAAACCTGTGAAATCCTTTAGGTAGTTCTGCCTACCACGCGGTGATATACACCACTAGCTGGTGGTAGACGTGCAATAGTAATTTTTGCTCCAGGGGGTGCGCCACCACGTGGTGGTGGCACCACATGGTGGCAAGCGTGCAGGGACTATTTCAGCATCAGGGAAAGGCGCCACCAGGTGGTGGCAGGTGCCACCAAATGGTGGCGAAATCTCCAAGGCTTTATCTCCAAGATTTTGCTTTCCAAATGCTTTGGGATGACTCTATTGCCTTCCAAAAGGACTTCCAAGTGCTCAAAGGTATTCAAATCATCTTGAGGACTTCCAATTGTAAATCTTTTTGCTTTCCAAGCCTAAGAAACCCACAAGATTTTCCTAAAAACAACGACAAAGAAAGAAAAAGGCGTAACATGATACAAGAAGGGAAAAACATGCAATTAGATACCTAACTAATCCTAAACCATAATAAAATGCAAGCAATCTAGTGAAAATAACTATACTAAATGAGTTATAAAATACATACATCAACTAATTATTTTCTTTGTCCCTATCTATTTCTTTAGCCAACATAGGTTTGCTACATTTTGTTGTGGGCCTAACAATTGTATCATCATACTAATTAATATAATGAAAGTATGACGTCTACTTAAGTATATGTTATTTTTTATTTTATTTTAAATTTAACTGAAAATATTTGACGATATAATTAAGATTAATATTAAAATGCAAAATATATAAACTAAATACTTGAAAGAAAAACACAATCAAAATAACTGATCTTTAAATAAAAATTATAAGATTAAAAAAAAAATTACCATAAAATAAATTAAAATTTACATAAAAATATCATATAAACATGTACATTTATGTTATTGTACATTTATCAGCTATTTCAATAGACACTTTTACTAAATAGACAATTTTACCAAATATTTATAACTTAACAAATTAACTTATTAACTTCGAGCTAACAAGTTTTAATCCTCAACTAATTTTTCAATTTTTAGCTAACTTATGAGTTACTTTTATTAAACATATCCTAACTAATTCTATCATGCCTAATGAAATACACCAAACAAACCCTTCTAGTACATAGTAGTACATAGTAGTTAATGGTGTCCCAATCAACTCAACTTCAAAATTCTCACATCACATATTGTTTGTTTTGAATTTTGTGTGTGTGTGTGTATACAATGGTGATAATAAAGTTAAAACTTATGACCTCATGTAAATTACCCAAACTTCTCATTAATAGGCCGACTCTAGTGAGTTCAACTATAATGTAATTAGAATATACTTGTAAATAAAATAAACTTGATTAAAATAATATATCTTATATTTTCAGCACCAGAATTGGATATTATATTATTATTCCCAACAATTAACCTCATATATATGTTAAATTTGAGTACTCACGCTTGAATGAAAATAAGGAGATATTTAAAATTTATCTTCCTTTTCAATAAATCACATCGCTTCTCTTAAATAAAGTATGCCAAAATTTATTTTTGTTATATTTTTTATTTCCATAAAATTAAATACTATTACTTAAATTCAGCGTATTTTTGGTACTGTGGTGCATTGAAAAATAACCATGTTCAAATACGCGGTGACTGCAAAGCTACATTGGATCATGCTGGTGTTTTTACGTATTTTACGTGATTTTTGGTCCCACCACAGAACCAGACATATGCTCAATTAGTCAACTTCTTACAATTTAAATTTGAACTGGAATTTTAAATTTTAAATACACTGATATCAAATTAATATATTGTCTTAGAGATGACATGTTCTAATTCAAATAGTTTAATTTTATAAATCGAGTGTATTGATTAACTTACATGAAATTATTCCAATTTAATCAATGGTCTTGAGTTCAAGCTGTATACAATGGTTTTAAATATTCAGAAAAAGAGATTTGTCTCTCATAATAGTTCTATCTGACTCGAACAGTATTGTATTCCATGAAGTCTTATCATCTCCTTAATTTATTATTGTGCGATAAAATATAAATAAAATTTTCATTATGAACAATAAATATATATCCTATTATGTTTTACTCTTTCTATAGATAAGTCATTTACATCATTTTTTAACAATTAAGGCTGAAAGTGAGATAAATTAGTCTAACTTAAGATTTGAGCTCGATCAATTTCTTAAATCTATTATTTAAGTATTACCTATTTACTTAATATAAGTACTTATTTTAAAGCTTGACCTCCCTTTTTTAAAAGATTGGCCTTAATGTAAAACCTTATTTAGAATCTTGCTTTGTAGATAGGTCTTTTATATAGATGAACAAACACACTTAAAATAAACTAATAAAGACTTAAGCTTTTAAGTAAACCAATAAATATATGATTACAAAACATTACAATAAAAAATTATTACAATAATAACAATATATTATTATTCATATTTATTTAAACAAATTACTTGTCAGACCTAAAAGATTTTTTGAATAATATAAAACCTGTTTCTTTTAATTAAATAGCTTTTTCTAAAAATATTTAAAAATAATTACACAATACATTTTGTAAAAAGGACTAAATTAAGTTAAGCATAGTGTGACTGTGTGAGTTAAGTCATGACCTTTGATGAACAATGTGATTTGTTTCCATCTTTATTAACAATATTAATATTTTTATCTCTTATATATTTTTTTATGCTTATTAATATTTTAAAATTTCATTTAAATATAAAAATACCATTCTGAGCTAAAAGCTACGACTACCAATTAACATGCACAGCATAATTAACATACATAGATCTGTTAGATTCAAAGAGTATTTGAATTTTTTATTTTTTTTAGAAATGATACTTGTACAACAAATTTTACAACTAAGAAAGAAAAAAAGAGAAAAGAAAGAGAAGTTTGGAATATAATAAATGTGTGATAGAAAAAAAGGTTTAAATACGTTTTTGTGCTTATAAAATATCACTTTTTTTGTTTTTTGGTCCCTATAATTTTTTTTTTTAAAATGGTCCTTGTAAAAAAAAATTTGGTTTTTATCCTTTTATTTGTTCTAATCATTTTAATATATCTATTTTTTTGTTTTAGTCCCTATAATATTTTATTCATTTTGAATTAGTCTCTTTAAAAAAAATTGATAAGACTAAAAGCAAATTATTTATACATTACAAGGATAAAAATGAAAAAAAAAATATATTACAAGGATTAAAATAAAATAACAAGGATCAAAAAAAATAAAATTACAATGATCATTTTAAAAAATAAATATACGAGGACCAAAACCCAAAAAATAATATATTACAAGAATCAAAAATATATTTAAATTTAAAAAAAATAAAATAAAAAATAATGTTATATAAATTATTGTATGTGTATCCCAATTTTTTAATTTTTTTTACAGTCTATTATATCAAAGTGGAGTTGGTAAGATGTGACTGTCCCTTTCAAATGATCTCTTCTTTCGCAAATTAGAAAAATTAAGATAAAGATGTAGAATAAGAATTATATAATTAAGATATATGGGAGGGAGTTGAGATTTTTGAGAGCACGGGATAAGACCAAAAACGGAAAAGAAAGAAATAAAGAAAAGGTACAGCACAAAAAGGAGACAGGAGCAGAAGGAAAACGGGGTAGAGAGCCGAGGAAGCTGGACCGCGAATCGCGCCAGAGTGTTGTGTTTGTGTCGACGTTTGACGTACGTAACAAGATATCGCATTTTGCCGTTGCTGTTCCATTACCGCCCGTACCATCTTAGGTATCTTTTATGCTTTGTTTGGTTGAGTAGAAAAGAGATAAAAAGAGAAGAAATTTTTAAATTTTTAAAAATTTAGGTAGTTTAGTTAAATGAAAATAAGTGACAAATTTTTAAATTTTTTGGCAGGTCCTACTGTTTATTTTTACTTTATTTCTCACTTATTTTCATTCACCTCTCTGTCTCTTTCTTATTTTTCATCTATTTTTCTCCTATCAAACAACTTAAAATTTTAAATTATTTCTTATCTATTTCTCACATTTTAACATATTCTTTCTTTTCTACCAAACAAAGACTAATTTTCCCCAATGATATAAACCAATTATAGGAGATTAATTATTTTCGAGGTGCAAAGTTTATTGAAGAAAATTTTATCTCTTTCAACAAAGTCTTTTCTATACATAGAGATGACAAAGGGACGGAACAAGCATAGTAATAGCTACTTACCACCCGTCTTGCTGAATAAAAACTCGTCCCATTACCCATATAGGTACCCATTAGGCAAATACTCACAAATTTTTTTAATACCAACAAATATTCGTGGATATATATGGATAATTTCTAAAAAATAAAAAAAATTAATAAAATTATTTTGTGCATTATGAACATAAATAATGTGATGCAAATATCACTTTAAATTTATAAATTTGAATTTGTAAATTAAAGAGTTACTGATTAAAATAATCATTTTGACCATAAATTTTAATTATTCTAAAATTACTCTCTAAAGCATAAGTCCAAATAAAATTACTCTCTCTAAATCATAAGTCCAAATAAAACTACAATTCCACGAGTTTGAATAAAAATACAAAAAATAAAATCACACTCATTAAACGGGTAGTGGGTATCTGTGGACATAGGTATCATGACACCCGTGCCCACACCATTAATAAATGGGTAGTGAATATATTTGTTTAAATTATCCGCAAGTACTCATTAAAACTATCCATTTTCTATCTGTAGCAAATTTTATCTGCAGATATTCGCAGGTGCAAATTTTTTTGCCATTCTATCCATACACATGATAAAAATTGAACTTTTGACAACTTAAGAAATTCAACTACCGACCAATTATGTTTAATTTGATGCAATGTGAACTCAACACCATTCCATTCCGTGTAATGCGAACTGCCCAATTGCTTATCTGCCACCAATTTAAAATTAACTTAATTATAAAATTATTATATGTTTAATGACTTAAAAATGAGTAAACACTACATGCACTTATAATATAAAGAATTTTTATACGGTTAATTAATTAAAAATTGTTAGGTATGGTAGTTTTTTTAACTTTTATAATTATTTTAAAGGTTATTTCTAACATGATTTTTTATTGACCTTATAAAAAAAATTAATTTCTGATTAGTTGTCAATGTGAAAATTATTTACAATATCAGTGCATAGAAATTAAATTTTATAAAAATAATTTTTTATTAATTCAATCATTAAATTTATAATTTTTATAAAGTAAATTAAATTTACAAAACTTCATACAATTTTAAAATAATTAATATTTCATTTATAATTCTATTTTAATATACAATATAGTATTATTTAAAATATTTGTGTGTATGTGTGTGTATATATATATATATAATTTTTTAAACAATGAACCAAAATTTCACTTGGTAATTAGTAGTGCCAAGAGAATCATGAGCTATTTCTTATTAAAAAAATATTTAAAAATATAATTTAGTAACAGATAAACGAATGTCAAGCATTGCAATTGTCTTTGCTAATAGCATTTCTTTAATAGAAATACTAAACTTAAACCGTTAATTTCAAAATTATGTATCTATCCTAATAATATGATATATAAATATTTTATGTATTAATAGTACATATCAATTTTTCATACTAAAGAATCATCTATTATATGCAAATGCCATACAAATTAAAGTCGTTAGCTTATGGCATTTTTTGTTGTGTTGTATTTTGGTTAGAGTAACCCTTAACTCTTATTAATAATTTTATGTTGCTAATACTATAGTACCCTGTAATTGAACGTTTTGGAACAGACAGTTTTATACAATCAAATTGCTATGTCATCATTAATAGTTGTGCTTATTTCAGTTACTTAGTAAATAGGGAGAAGTTCTACAGCTGTTCAATAAAAACCACCGCTGCTCTTATTGGCGGCGCTGCAGACAATTGGAAAATTCCGTCATTCCTGTTTGTGCTACGAAACAACTCCATGGGTTGTGGATGACAGGTATTTTTGCATGCAGAAACGAGGGATTATCGTAAACTAAACCGGCTTTGATTGCGTTTACACGTGTTATTAAAGTGGCAAATCCTACCAGAAACGAGGTTGCAACAGGAAACTCCATGAAGGGAGAACACCCGCCGGCTCTTTCCGGGCATAATAGGGAGAGGGGCGCTGCTTGGTGCCACTTTGGCCCAGTTGGAGAGGTCCAAACGGGATGATGCGGTCTTCATCAACCCTGTATTGGGGAGTGTGACTGTAATTAAACACTCCAAATTGAAAATTTGTAAGGGTATTGAAAGGTATTTTTGAATTTAAAGAGAACGTAAACCGAGAAAAGTCAATCCTATCCATCAAAAAATGTTATATCAAAGGCTAACAAACTCTCGCAGTGGGTGATATTGCAGTTTTTGCTACGTGCTCTACATAAAGGACTAAGCAGTGCCTCGCATAATCTAAAGGAATCTCACGTCATCTATAGATTGGTTGCCTTTGCATTGGCCTCTTAGTCTACAAGTAGAGATCCACCCAAACCAAATGGTAATTCGATCTGACCCCTTTAAATTCAAGGAAATCTCCCATTCTAAGCAACACTCCAAAAAACTTGAAAATCTTGCCTAAATATCTACTAGCTTGAGTATTAGAGTTTGTGCATGTGGCTTGCCCTTTGACAGTAAGGGGGAGAAGGAATCATCGTCCATACGCCCTCGAGCCTTTTAGACTCATTGATCTCTACTTATTATTCATAACACCAAATCAAAGCCTCGAGTGAAACATCGATATTGTGTTGGGCCACAATTGAACAATTAGACCAGTCTATTAGGCTCTCATCATAGAGGTCACTTTTGTACTATGAATAAGGAAACTCTATTATTAGCAATGGAATGGCTAGCTAATGTTGAATAGTCATAATGGTGACACTGGTCTTGGTAACACAGTTGCAATGATGATGCGCTAATCTTCCGTCACAATTAATTGCGATAATGACGCTACAATAGCATAGGATGTTTTATATGACAATATATAATGCAACTTGCGGAAGTGAAAGAGTTAATGGAGAAAATTAAGATTATTAATTCGAGTAAATTAGACCAAAAAAATCTAGTGTTTATGATATGAGTTTAATTTTCATATACTGTTAGTGTAAATTACACTACCAACCAATTTAAAATCATCTTAGATGTGATTTTTAAAATAATTATTGTAAAAATTAACAAATTTATCATACATGATAATTTATTATTAAATAACAATGTAAACAATATGTATAATACTAATGTATTTTAATTAAATTCTTATGAGACTTTGCACAATTGTTTTGGCCTCTTTGGAGTTTGAGTTTTTTTTTTTTTTTTCTTCACATTAATCTGTTCATTGAACTTTTCAATCTAAATTCATTTGGTGTGACCAAAAAAAAATCTAAATTGCTTTGAAAAAAAAAAAAAAAAGCCCTAACGTTGGCAGGGTGGCGATGAAATGGGGATACTAGTCTGGCGGACAATAATTAATGTGAAAACGATATTTAACTTCTCCTGTGACCAATTTTATTTTACCACACTTTATTTAACTTCTCCAATAGAAATATTTATCATGAAAAAAAAATAAAAATAATATGATTCAAATAAACGATTACTTAATTATTTTTATGTCGTTGTTTAAATCTAGATTATGGAAAGTGATGGATTTCTATATAAAGATTTGCCAGACGCAGAGAGTGGTGCACCACACAAACATAAGTGACCGCTACGACAATTGATCAGAGACAATTGTACACTGCCAAGGGACCACAAGTTATTACCGTATCAGCACCCTCAGGCTTCAGTAATCAAATCCGTTTAACATGTTCTTGGCTCTTTCTCTCACCAATAGTCCATTTACTACATGTGGATGGAGGAGACACCATAATTCTTAACTTGCTTGTTCTGGTTCAAAAGAAGCTCAATGAAGACTTTAAGAAATTGTAAACAGTTAAAAATATAAAACATAACAAATATCTCTTTAATATTTTTTCATTTAATTAATTAAAAATGAATCTAAAAACTAATGTTAATAAAACATAGAATGGAAACATGATGGCAAACTACAGCTACAAGTGATGTGTAGCCAAATTTTGTCACTTGATTGAAGTGATAGAGAAGCGCAAGGCACAAGTAGAGCAGGTGAAATAGGATGTGTCACTTCCGATTGAGAACTTGATTAGTCGAACCACAGTGTCTTGACTTTCAGTGTCGGCAGTCTGCACAGAAACAACAGTATTTGACTGACACATCTGTACAAACCCTAATCAACCCTAGATCCGTTGCCCCTATTCTCCATTCTAAATTAATTCTTTTTGCACAGGTTAATTTCTTTTTATGGATATATATATATATATCATGGTAAAAGATTTGTATATTCTACTTAAAAAGATTATAACCTTAGAGTATGTTGCCACATAACGTGTTCCATGATTAAAAATTGGATATACTTGATCCTCAAAATAAGCACATGGAAATCTTAGAAAGATCAAGTAAAGATGGGAAAGGGATATATGAAATCTGAACGCGTTTCAGGCAGACAGTAATATAAAGTTGATAGCTTTTTAGCTTCTACTACGTTTGCCTCTTTCCTCCTTGGACTTATCCTTAATTTGCCTTTTTCTATTGCCCATCATTTTATGGAATTGGGGACTATGAACTGCATAAAACATCTGCTGCTGGCAGTTGGTCTTGAAAAAGGATATCTTTGAACTTTGATAAGACTATATTTGATTCGAAACTTTAACTTATCTTGTGAATTATATATACTATTTATATTTACTGGTAGACCAGACCAAATTTTACAATTATAAAAACATGTTATTGGAAACTTGACAAAATTGTAAGGAACTTTTCCGAATATCACAATTAATTGTTGGCCGCATGGCTACAAAAAAATACAGCTAAAAGCTGGAAAAAAAAAAAAACGGATGTTGATTTGTACAACCCTTGCAATTTATTTGGTTTGGTTGATTTAAGAGAAAAAGAAATAAAAAAGAGTGATTGAGGAGAGAAAGAAATAGTCTCTATTTAATTGGATAATAATAAAGCTATAATACATCCTATTCTTGTGAATAAATGGCAATTGGATGAGTTTGATTATAATCCTAGGAGAAGAGAGATTAGATTAAGTGAAGATGGTATAATTATGATTTCTAACCGGTTAATCGTCCATAGTTTTTATTACACATTTTTGCATTATTATTTATCAATGGCTAGATCAACACTTCTTAATAGTTAGTTCAACTAGTAAATTGCTTGATAGTAAGTGATAATTAACACAAAAGTCTATGTGAAAACAAGATTCTGCTTATCACTATATTATTTGTAGCGATTGATATAATTACCAAAAGTGTTTGCCTAAGGACGGTAGCCAACCAATAGAATTAACAAGGAGAAAGGAAATTTGTGGTGGTGGGTCGTATTAAAAACTCTTCTCTCCTCCGTATGTAAGAAGTGTTATACAAAAGAGTGCAGAAAAATTACGAGTCCAAATTATTCTAGGTACAGTTTTTGTTTTGCAATTTTAATGTTTATATAAAAAAGTCATCAATTTAAATGATAAAATTATCTTTCACTGTATATTCTAATTTTCCCATTTTCTACTCAATTAAACAAATGGAAATTTTTTTCTTTGTCTTTATTTCTATCCATTCAAGCAATACACAATTTTTCTCTAATTTCTCTTTATTTTCTCACTTCTCCCATTTCTTCCTTCCCCGTTTGATTTCAAATGCAATTAAACAAAGTATTGGAAAAATAAGAGAACACAAGTATATTTAAAAATAATTTTTATTTTATAAAGTATTCACACACGGATGCTTTAATTATTTTACAATTACATAATAAATAGCAAAGTTCTACCAATATTTTTAACTAAAAAAATATTGTATTGCCTAAAACTTTTAAAGTGAAAGCGAAAAAGTAACAGATTCCTATAATTAATAAAAAATAATTTTTGATAGTTTGTCAAGCACGAGCACGCCGGCGAGATGGATCTTCAGCATTCCGTTCTAAGTTAATTTGATTGGAACATAACCAAACATAAAATTTGTATTTTATGTTTTGATTAATTTTAAAAATAGATTAATGTAAAGATGTAATATATGAGATTAAAAACATGACATATCTTGAATTTTCAATTTAAAGCACAGGTAGTTTTTATAGGCGATAATCTTGTTTATATCAAGAACATCCATAATATGATGAGACTAATTCTTCTAGCAAATATTTTTTCCATGCATACAAATATTTAAACTTAAAATCTTATTTAAGGAAAATCAAACATGTATTATATAAACTAACCATCAATAAAAGGAGAATCTTTCTTTTTAATTTATGAAAAAATAATATATGCAATGACAGTGTTAAAAAAATTTATACCGTCATTCAGTTACAAAACGTTATGTATGGTAAATTAGTTGACTTTTACAATAGTTACATTAAAAGTCATGGCAATGATGATTTTTATTTAGTTAACAGTACAAAATTCTTTACACTAATAGTACATAAAAATTAAACTCTTATTTTATTTTGTCTCATATCGTTTTATTTAATTTTGTTCGGATGTTAAATATTATCTCACAAAAATATCAACTTGTATTAATACAGAATTAAAAAATTATGTTAATGTATTAGGTTTAAATAGTAAGTAAGGGCTAATATTTTAAGAGATCAAGTATTTTCGATTTTTTTTAACAATATTAGTTGCTTAAAATAAGGGGGAAAGAAAAAGGGAGGAGCTCTCCAATCCAACCACATTGTGGTTTTGTCACCATTTGGAGAAATATTACGACATTTTTTCAGAGTCCCGTTACATGCCTCGGCCCGCTAGAAAGCCTGTATGAGCCCAGCCGAACAACTTTTAAACATCCATAGATAAGGCCCAAGGATTGAAATTCCAAGCATTCAATTTTGACACTTTTTTGTTTTGAACAAAAATGATATCGACACTATTTGTGTACTCTTATATCACAACCCTGCAACAAACAATTTGGGCCATATATCTTTCTTCTTTTAGGCATTTGTACGAAGCTGTTGAAAATTTGTAGGTCTAATAGTATTTACATAATTTTAACCCTTATTCTGAGAAATATCAGGCATTGATATGAAGTAGTAAAAGTATTAACTCTCTTTTCATTGGTTTAACCACGATGAAATTGTGATCAAATCGGGCATAAATAAATACACTTAAAAATTGGCATATTAAATAATAAATTGCTATCAAATTCTTAAAAAAACTTAGATTATAAAATAACATAAAAAATTATTAATAAGAGACCAAATAATTGAACTCTATGAGTGAATTTTATGCATTGAAACAGCATATTCAAACTGCTTTTGCGTCATTGACTTTGCACCGATTTTCATCGTCTAACTTTAGACTAGTTTAACTAGTTCTTAACTGATTCGTATTAATTTTCAAGTCATCAACTTATTTTTTGGATTAAATGAATCGAAGTCTTTTATGCTTAACTGGTCCATATTCAAATCTTCTTGTAAATTTATTCTCATTTGAGTCAAATCCTCATAATAATTTGGACATATTCTTACTAGGTTCCAAGGTTGCCTATGCCTCGATGTTATTTTCTTTAATTGAGCGTTAATATCATAAGGGATATTCAATGGTTTAACTTCAAAGTATTCAAATTTTCTAAAAATTTCTTATAATAATGCTCACATGATAGTATTACACAATCACACCTCCTTACTATCTTAACATCATTCATATTCACATGTAATTAGGGACGGATCCAGCCTGCCCCCCTCATGGCTCTCTCTATATATACATTTATAGTATAAACTTATTTAATATTTAATAGTATATGCAAACCAAATCTATAGAGGAATGAACGTTAAATTGACAGAGTTTAAGGCACTTGCACATAATATGCCACAAGGTTAACAAGAAACACTTACAGTAATAAAACAATTTTTTTAAAAAAATAATACTGAGATAAATTACAAAAAAATTTGGCCCCTTCTTTGATTCGTGCCTACATGTAATGACATAAAACTAATATAAGAGGTAGCTTCATTCTATTATAATTACCAATTTTTTCGCAAGTTCTTCAAGTAAAAAATAAAATAAACTAAAATGGTCCTCTTAAGCCTTAACCTGTCTCCAAATATATATATCACAAATCATAAAGGGTTAACTCATATCACTAATAAAATATGTCTTCCTATAAGAAGAAATTTATGTTGAAGAACCCGAAGGTCTTTTAGAAAAAGGTCAAGAAGATAAAGTCTATTCATTGAAGAAGGCCTTACAGGACAAGCTCCCAAAGCTTGATACAGCAGAATATATCAACATTTGTTGAACTTGGCTTCAGTAAAAGTCTTAAGAGATCTACTTTGTATGGAAAGAAATCAGATACTGATCTTCTTGTTGTGTCACTATACGTGTATGATCTTTTAATAATTGGTAGGAACGATGAACTTGCTACTCGATTTAAAATGAAGAAGATGATAAAATGTTTTGAAATGATAGATCTTGGGGAGATCATGGAATTTTTTCTTGGAAAGGAAATTAAGCAACATGATCAAGGAATTTTTATTTGTCAACAGAAGTATATATGCTCAAGAAATTCTTAAAAGGTTTCAGGTTACAGGCCAATATCCACTCCCATGAATCAAAAAGAATAACTAATAAAGGATGGTGGTTCAACGAGGGTTGTCACTCTATAGAAGTTTGATCGGATGCCTCATGTACCTTATTACAACCAGCTAGACTAGACATTCTTCATGGTGTTTCTGTGCTTACCAAATACCTACATTGTGCTAATGAGGAGCATTTTAAAGCTACCAAAAGAGTGTTGAGATATCAAAGGGATTGTTAATTATGGAGTCAAGTATGGATTAGTGCAAGAAACTAATTTTCATGGATTTTCTAATAGTGACTGGGCAGGTTCAATTGAAGATATGAAAAGTACATATAGATACTATTTCTCACTAGGATCTGAAATATTCTTAAAGAAGCAAGAAGTTGTAGCATAATCAACAGAAGAAGTAGAATTTATTGCTATTGCAGGGCTATTAGTCAAGCAATATCGATTAGAAAATTATCAGTTGATTTGCACCAGCAGAAGAAGAGTAAGACAAAGATCTCCATGGACAATCAAGCTAGCAGTGCAATTTCGAAAATCTAGTTTTCTGAGGATGAACAAAGCATTTCAATATCAAGTTATAATTATTTCTCAGAAAAGTCCAAAATGGAGAAGAAATTCAACTAAAATATTGTAGAATTGAAGAACAAATAGTTGATATCTTTATCAAGCCTTTATTTTACGGGAAGAATGAAAATCTAAGAAAAAAGACAGGTGTTTGCAGTTACTGAGTCAAGGAATGTTAAAATTATGCCTTAGTATCTACAATAATGATTTTTAGGAACTAATTATTCGTTTTTTATTTTTGAATTTTGGATTGGTACAGTTTTTAAGATTAAATAATAAGCAATGAATTACAGAGTTGTTATACAGCGCGTTGTTTTCAGACCTTAGGAAGTGTTTTTTTAATTTTTTTCAATTATGAATCTTTTGTGTCTAAGGAATTAACGTTGATATCAATATAAATATTAGCTTATTTTTCCACCATGTTTAAAACAAGACAGCCTAGCTACCACACTCTATCCGCTTTGCTATCAACTAGGAGTATGGAGTGGTAATCAAGTACCTCATTTTGTCACTTAATCATATTGCAGATTTTCCTTAATAACATCAACCTAGCTTTCATTAAAAAGAAACAACAATCCTAAGAAATGTGTCTTGGCTAAAATTCTAGCATGATGATGTAAGAAACGCAAGTGAAAGTGTCATGCATGTGATATGTTGATTAAGTCCACTAGTAATTACAGCATAATGGACGATTCATGTTAATGTTAGATTAAAGATGAAGCTATGCTATTTGTAATTTGCACATTTTTACACTTACAAAAGCACACCTTTTGGAACGTGAGTTAACGAAGTCCATTTATTTACGTTTCCTCCACCTTACGCACCCAACAACTTGCCTAGTTATTAAAACGGCGTGAGTCAATAGTTCCTAAAGAAATTGCTCAATTTGCATGGCTAGCTCTGCCGACAAATAATTGTGGCCTTGAATTTAGCTTGTGTGTTAAGTGTTCACTACGCTTTTGACAGATATGGTATAAAGATTTGGAGGCAAACAAATAACCCATCAAATTGAAGGGTGATTATTAATTATATCTTGTTCCTATCATTTTCCCATGACGGGTTACAACAGAAGGGTGGTTGATCCAATCATTGACTCGTGAGTCGTGACTCATCTCATAATTGAATTTCTGTCAATACGAGGCTTCCGATCACTCGGCCGCATCTGAGAATGAAGGGTCAAAAAGAGAGAACGTACACAGAATAACCAACAACTATAGTCGCATTCATGCTCCCATCCAACACATGAGATAAGATAATGACCCTTACCACATGGTACTAAGAGTAGTGCTTGATGATAAGGCTACAAACTCCTTCATTCAGTGCCCTCCAACCCCAATCAATAGACCCCGAAATGGCCTAAATTTTGGTACGAAAATTAGAAACCATTTGATAAAAAACAGTATCCGATGAGCAGCAGCTTACAAAGGCAATGGTCCTTTGAAGATTTGGAATTGAGGAGAACGCACGGTATTGGATTTGAGAAACATGTTAAATAACTGATTTTGCACCTTCTATTGATGTCAAAACATGATTATGTCAAATCATCAATTACATGAAACTAATGTATAACTGCCGTCAGAATATGAAATCAATATTGTTAGATGTTCGATATTCATCCCTAGTTTAGCCAAAAAGAAAAGAAGCATTAAATATTCTCAAAAAATCTTGTACACCTACCCCACACTGAATTCCTGAACCCATTACCTAAATATCAAGGAACTTGAAATTTTAGATTCTATATTCAATTCTTAAACATGTTCCCCTGTCATATGTTTCCACTAACCAGGTGTGGCCTTCAGTTGGCAACAAGAATTTTGATACTTTTTCATCCCTCCTACCTCTGCCCCCTCCTCCCGTGTCATCAGCAAATGAAACTTAATAACTTGCTTGGAATGCAAATTAGAGATCCATATCTATGGTTCTCTTGGTTAACCACTTTTGTTTCTTTTTTATTTTTATTTTCTTTTCTTTTTTTTGTTGTTGGGCTGGTGGGGGGTGTACATTATTTAACTAGTTTTGAAATCAGAAAAATTTCTTATCTAAATTACATTTTAACTGATTTACCCCTTTTAAAACGTTGATGATGCCCATGCTTGAGTGCACTGACTCAACAAAGGGTAGAGGGAATAACCCAAACACAGTTACATTGCCAGTAAGCCCTGGTTTCTGAACTAGAAAGTTAATTAGACCTTTCAATCTTTGGATCACTGTCTTTGTTTTCAAATGTCTCTTAAGTTGCGCGGTCATGCTTTGTTCCTTTAGCTCTTCTTGATGTCTGTTTCATTCATTGGATTCTACCTAAACAATAGTTTATTTCTGAAAAGTCAAATTCGTGATCTATGCATGCTGATTATGTTATTGATGGACTAATGAATGACGAATTTGGGAGTCAAAATTGGTTTCGGAATTGGGCAAAAGAAATGACATTTTTCCTCCAGTGAAATAACTAGAGGAAAGAAATGACATAATTTGACTCATTCAGCAAAAGTAGCGAAAATCAAAATAAATAAAGCAGCAATTTGGACTGTTCCAACATCCAACAAATTTCATTACTATTCTTCCGTCAACAATATCAAAAAAATCATAAGTACACTTTAAGCTTTATACTTTTGTTTTGTGTAATAAAATCGTAACATCGTGAGTTCAAGATAAGATTCTTTAAGATGAGGAATAATATCCCCGAGCTAACCCCTACACGTCTAAAACAAAGGTCATGTTGTCTGACTCCAGTAGCACTTGCTGGATTTGACAGGACTATAGATTCGTTTACTGCTAGAGCTAGATATTCTTCGTTACAGTATCCTGCTCTTTCAAGAGCAAACGTAGGATTTGGACGTATGCACCCCTAAGAACAAAAGCCATTGCTGCTTTTACCAAATTGACCAGCGAATAGTAAACATAAAGGCAGAGCAATAGCACTAGTCTTGTTGGTCATGGATGAATGAAGTACAGAACCCACAGAGGACAATCTGGACCAACAATCAATCGTCTTCTAGCAAAGTTTCTTAGTGGAAATGGCATTTTTCCACTTCCACATCCCTGATAAGAAGAGGAACCATTTTCCAAAATATAATTTTAGTAACCTTTTTTTATCCTATACTCGCCAATTTTTATAGAAGGAATACCAAATAATCTTCTAAAACATCATAACAGAGAAAAGTATGTTATTTCGCTCAACTAGTTAAAATCTGGTCACGCTATTTAAGTTGGGAACCGATGGTAGCAACATTCAGGTAACATTTTACCGATTCATATCAGATTTGGGGGAGAAGTTTTCATTCCCAATTAGCCAATATGTTTCTGATTTTCATGAAATTATTACCCGGTTACAAGATTTGGCGTATATATAATAATATTTACAAACTCAAACAAAGAAGCTTACAGTAGATGGTCTTGAATCTTGATCAGCCAAATTAGCATTGAAAAAGAAATAGTGAATTCAACATATATGTAGTTGAAAAGAAAACACTGAAATTCCATTCCTAGCTAGAGGAAACATAAAGACAAGAAGGCTTAAGAACTGTTGTATTCTACTACCTCTACTCCCAATCAAACCTCTTTCTATCTAAGGGAATTGGAATTTGGTTGTTCAGATTCCAGATATCATCATCCCAAACAACATCATTGTACAAGGCAGTGAAGGCTTCACCCAAGAAGTCCATGTCCCAACCTGGGAACCAAGTGGAGCCCCATGACATTTGCTCATCAACCACACCTCCCAACCAAGGCATATTCTGATTATTCTCCTCCCAATTCCAACCCATCATGACACCATCCCTTGCTTCCTGTTGCTGCTGCATAAACCCACCCACCATCATGTCTTTGCTTTCCTTCCTCTCTTCCTCCTCCACCACACTCTTCCCCACTTTCTGCTCACCCTCTTTCTTTGCTTTCTTCTTCCCCATTGCTGCCACATCTTCAACATTGGGAGGATTCATGGGCCTAACACCATTCACATTCACACCTCTCTGCCTCTTCATCTTGAATCTTTCCTTGGTGAAGAAATTAAAAGGGTCAAGTAATGGAAAAGTGATATGGAATTGATGGTATTTATAGAGAAGGGATTAGATAGGTGCCAGCAGGTATGGAAATCTAGATTGTGGTCAATTTCGTAATCAAATTGTGGTGGTGTGATGTGATGTGAGCAGTCCTTAAGGATTTTTTGAGAGTCATAATATGCATACTGATGTGGTTTACCGGCACCCCCTTTTCTCCAATGTGGAACATAACGACAAAATATCCATTCAACCTTTGAGACAGCGTGGGGGTCAAGTACACCAAGTGCCGTCAGTTAAAACCAAGTCAAACTCTTCATCTGGCCCATTTATTTTATAGGTAGGCCTAGTGCAATGAATTTTTCGGTGAATATGAGGTGCCTATTTGTTTTAAACTTTTAAATTAACCTAAGGTTCTTGCACCTTTTTTTTTTTACGGTTATCACTGTTGTCTAAAATCGTGTTAGAATCATGCATCCACATGACGCTGCCTCAAAGCTTGCGGTTCGCTGTTGCAAGTTGTTGCCACTTGCTTCTCTTTTTCATCAAATTGATCTCTTTTCCTTTTTTAAAGACACTTTGTAAAAACTAGCAAGTAATCAAGGGGTTAGTGTCAATTCTTTTCTCGGGAAGGTAAATTTTAGTTGGACGGAAGTTTCGAGTCTCAATAAGATTCTTTTAAGCCTTCATGTCTTTTTTTCAAGATTATTAGAAATTATTTAGAATAATTAATTTTATTTTTATATTTAAATTAATTAATTGTTGGAGATAAAATAAGAAAATAAAATTTAATTAAAAATAATTTATTAACTTTTTATAATTTCAAAAAATTTGTTTATTATCAAAAACTTATTTTCTGATTATAATCTTGTGATAACAATTCAAATCATTAAGTACATTCGAACAACAATAATAATAATAATAGCCTTTTTTTTATTAATCAAAGTATAATTTCTAAAAACATTCAATGTAAACACACACTTATTAAAAAAATGAGATTTTAACTTATAATATTATTAAAAAAAACGTGTAATTATCTTATAAACAATTCATAATATATGGTACAAGCCAAGAGAGTCGTTAACAAAAATTTTGCCCAGCAGTTATTGTACTTTTGAAGAGAGCAAAGTAGTGGAATAAATCAAATAACCGTTCGGTATTGTATGGTGTAAATAACTTGTGTAGATGGATTTTGTCTGGTAATGTAACTGCAGGGTGGTAGTGCTTGTGTGTGTGTGTCATTAATACCAACAAATGCCAAGTGAGGGCGTGCATGTTGGCCAAGCGGCGGTAGCAGTAGCGATCTATTATTCACCATTGAATTTGAGAGAGAGAGAGAGACTGCATGTGTCAGATGCGTGCCTTCGAGTTGGAAGAACAAGTAGCTAGCGTGCCTACTCCTACGCCTGGTTTTCTCATCTGTTGCATGCATGCTCATTGTTCATCTGTCGGCATAAAGGCCAAATTGTATTGTGGGACACTTTCCAAACAATGTTGACAAGTATGTAATGTCGTGCACAAAGCAGCTGGAAAGTGGATGCCACCAAATACCAACCTTTTTTATTCTTTATGCCTACTAATATCTTAGTCCAACTGTTGATTCTCATTCCGATAACTACTATTTCTTCCGACTTAAAGCAAAATTAATTAACTTTTGTGTTAATTAAAAAAGTTAATTAATATTATTTAATTCTATTAATTACATTTAAAAAATAAATTTTTTTCCTAAAATATATTTCACTGAAACTTGTTATAATGAATAAAAAAAAGTCATGAAAAATAAAATCTCAATTAGTTGAAAGATATTTTTAAGATGATATCATTAAATATGGTAAAAATAATTAAAATTTACTTATATTTAAAGTTTATCAAATCTCCCCCTCCCCCTTTTTTTGTTTATAATTGAATCGGAAGAGAATAAGAATTAAGTATATTTAAGTTCTCATCTTAATGGGTCAACCATGCACAATTGGAGAGCGGGCGTAGTTGAGCGGACTTCAAAGCTTACATTATTGAACCATGGGATTTTCAACCTCCCATCTTAATAAAAAAATATGTTATTTTTTAAAAGAGAAAATAATAAAATAATTACAATAAAACTTAGAAAAATACTAACAAATATCTTAAGATGCTGATTAAAGAATGAAAAGAAAAAATTATGAAAATTTATACATGTGAGCACGTGTGGGAGCGAATTAGATATTATAATAGTCATATACATAATTTTTTACACGTAATTAGGCAGATTCGAACCTAAATGATTTTATGAAGAAAAATCTTATTATTATGAATAGTTTTTATAATCATTAAATTTGATCCAATTGTGTTATTATTTTTATTAAAAGGAATTAAACTGAATAATAATGAGCTCCAATTAAACACTGCAGTTGTAACTGAACAATATCCAACTTCTCTTAAAAAATGTGGTAGTTATAAAATAATTTTAATATAACTTATAGAAAAATAACTTGAGTTGGTAAAGCCAATTTTATGAAGAGTTAACTCATTCAATTCACCATTTTTGTTTCTTGTATTTTTTAATCTTTATTTTTATTCACATCTACATCTTTTATCGCATTATTTTCTTTTCATTATTTAAACGAACTAACTTGCCAATCTCATGAAAACAAGATAGGATAGGCTAAATTCTCAACTCATTTTTTAATGGTTCAACGCTTAATAACTCCTTCTTTTGACGATTTCATTACGAATTTATGTGGATCAACTGGCTTTACCAGTACTTGAATACCTTATATTATTAATGATCCAGCTGGATGCTTCAAGCAAGTAGCTCTCCGTAGCCCATGGATTGTGGAGATTGTTTGCTACACTCAATGCTTTGTCTCTCTACCTATCTTCATTCTTGCTAGTTGCTGGATGTGGTCTTCATTGAGAGCGATTGCAAATAAGAAGTTCACATGATGTGTGCCTCCTCTGGTCTCTGAGTCTCTTCTGCTTTGGTCCCTAATGGAAGAACCCACATCCTTTCTTTGTCACTTTCAGGAGGTGTTTATTCTCGAGAGTGGACACATTATTTGAGTTTTTTTTAATGTATTTTTTTAGTATCAAATGAAGAAGTACAGTTTAAAATTAAAAAAAGAAAGAGACTATAATTTAAACATCTCTTCAAAAAAGGAAAATGTTACTTAAAAAAATATATGGTTTTTCATAAAACTCTTACAAAATTTATTTATTAATAATAAAAGAATTATTAATAAGGGTGTTTTAGAGAAATATGTTAGTAACACTTTTCTTATGAATTTTGTAACAAATTTCTTAAAAATATTTGATTATAAATATTTAAATTAAATATCTCTAATTGTCCGAACAAAAGTTAAATACTTTTAATTATTTGAAAAACAAATATTAAATAATTTTCATATTTTATTAACTTTTTTTTTCTTTAATAAGTACCTAACATTCTTTATGATTCTCCTTTTCGGATTGCAAATTATGACAGTTAAATGGACCAGACCGACCGCTAATGATGATATTTAGCAATTAGTAGCATTTTTTTTAATCACATGCAATTAGCATTATTATACCATACCGCCACCATCATATAACTGAAACAGCACAAATAAATCATTATACAAGCATAAATGAGCATAGGAGTTGGATGCAGACACGTGTCTTTCCAAAATTCAACGAGCTTACATAATCCAGTGAAGATGCCTCTATGGTATTGAACTCCTATCCTACACCACAAGGCTACAATATAGTACTAGTATCAAACATGTAATCATAGTATGGTGACAAGTTTGATGCCCCGACAGACCACAGTGCTCTACAGAAGCATGAGTTTAGAAACCAGTAAGTGGGCCAGAGCTTGTTACAGACAAATGTCCTTAGAGTTCAGTAGGGGACAGAAGAAAGGAACGCTTACAATGAATCTGTGTTGGGCGGAATCAGCATTGTTAGATTGTGGGCTGCTCTTAAGCACGGGCTCATTTGGTTTCGGCCCATTACATAGAAATTTCTCCCCCTGTTACACAACTTCTTCAGAGCAGGGGACCACAATGTCATCTAATAATTAGTGGCAATTAAATTTTATGTGGAAAAATTTTACCTGCATCACTTGTTCAAAACCTATACGAAAAAATGTTTTTAAAATTAGACAGATCATTAAATTGATAAAAGTTTTGATTTATCATTTTGTAATTAAGTTGTGGTTGAATTAAAGTTCAACTTGTAATAATTAAATATATGTTTTTAATATTATGTAATATATTGAGTAATAAATTAGTTTAAAATTAGAAAAAATAAGTTAAATAAAATTTATAATTAATATAATTAAAAGATTTTATTTCATGTTTTGTTAAATAAAAACTTCATGATAATTAAACCAATAATATAAATCATATATAAATTTCATACATAAGCTTTTATCAGGCCCAAGTTTGGGTCCACACAAATGACTAGATAGAGAACAAAATAAATTTATCCCAATATATTTTACGAATACTCCTAACCCTTGGAGTGTTACCTCACTAAGGTAGAAGAGAGAAAAGAGGGGGAAAATAATAAATATAACGGATAATGCGATAAAAAAATATATATAAAAACGTGTAAGGTGTAAATAAAAATTAGGATATAAAAAAATATTATTTTTCTTAGAGGGTATTTTTGACATTAAAATATTGTAACTGTTGAAATCTTGACCTGTGTGCATTTTGGTCACAGAAGAACTCCCGTAGATAATTTATTCATAATAAATAGTAAATTAGTGTGTTTTTGATAAAATTAAATTTCGTGTTAAATTGTCATTTTAAAGTATAAAAAAATAGTTGAATGGCTATGCATTATCAATATAAAAACTTTTACACTGTCAACTAATTAGAAATTATCATTAGTATGACTTTTAAGGTAATTATTATAAAAATTGACAAACTTATTATATATGGTAGTTTGTAATTAAATAACAATATAAAACTATTTTATATTGTCAGTGTATAACTAATTTTCTTATAAAAAAATATGAATAATGATTTATTCATGATGAGAAAACTATTGAAAGGATTTAGAAATTAATGATTTGTTTATAAATATAATTTACAATTAAATATCATGTGTTAACTAGTAATTATTAAAGACATCAAAAAATTAAAGATATCAATAAATATTCCGTGCAAAATAATTAAAATCTACTGTTACTATAAATTATAATACATAACTTTGAAGGTAATGGCTTCCATCAGATGTGCTTCTGGCTAATGTTTTTGAGGGTCCATTATCAGAGATGGGGAATGATCAGGCAGTTTGGGCTTTAAAACTTCTGACAAACACCGCGGAGGAGACCCCTGATCCCCTGTGGAAGCGTATCCGGGGTTGTGATACGCACCAGAGGGTTCAGTGCTTTTTAGTTTTTATGTTCCCTTTGCGCAACCTGTAATCCTATAAATCTAAAAAATAATTTCAAAAAAAATTTATATCACAACTTAAATTATTCATTATAAATCTAAAAATAATTTATATATTCAAAATTATTTATTTAATATGAATTATAATTATAATATACACAAGTTGAGGTAAGATATTAGTTAAATTTGAAAAAAAGATATATAATTAATTTGAGTTAAATTTAAAAAATAAATAGTAAAACTAAAAAAAAAAGGTAATTAATTTTAAAAAAATATACTTGAAAATAATAAAGTTAACAAAAGACATGTCATTCTTTACAAGAAAGTATGTTAAAAATTTTAACTGATAATTTTAATTTCATACACAGAGATTAAAAGGCATTGAAAAAAAAAAAAAAAAGAGTCTCCAACATTGCATTAACCCTTCATTATTTAATTCAAATTGTTTTTTATAAATTTCATTTTCCTCCCACAAGTAGATACATGGATACATCCAATATGGTTTTCCTACTTATATATATATATGTGTGTGTGTGTGTGGAAGACTTTTGTAGTCAGTCCCAAGTCAAATGTCATCTTACGAAGATACCGGCTAGCATAAGGTGGACGATACGTCCATGGTTTGGTATTAATATGTTGTGTTTAGATAACCATCTGCGTCCATCAAGAAAATTCGTTTCAATACGTTTAATACATATCGTGAAAAGAAGAAGAAGAAGAAGAAATATTTTACTTTTCAGAAAATGAAATAAATTTTTGACAAATCTTGTCTCTATTGATGCAAGATCACAGTGGAATTAAATCACAACCAGCTACAAACGTAATGGTTTATGATTAGTTCCACTAAAGCTATTTTATTTATTTATTGTCGAATCCAAATTACGAATTATAAAATTTTGAGTTTGTTTGAAAAAAGAAAATAGCTGAAAAGCTAGTTGACATTTACACTTTGCATAATTTATGAAAGAAAGATAGAGAAAAGAAGGTGAAGGAAGCGAAAGTGAGAAAAAAGATAAAAAGAATAGAAAGTGAGATAATTATTTAGTAATTTGATAAAAGAGAAAAGAGAAGGAAAGAGTAAGAGGAAAGAAAGAAGCATATTTTTAAAATGACAAAAATATTCTTAAGTTAAAAAGAGATATAATAAAGAATAAAAATATAAAAAAAAATACTACATCAAAATTTATGATAAATTTTAAATATTTAATTTATCTATCAAATGAAATAAAAATAAAATATGTGAAAAAAGAAAAATAATTATTTATTTATAATGAATGTCTATCTATATGATAAAAAGAAGAAAAAAGTTGTTAATAGGAAAAAAAATAAAAACTCAAGATAAATTTAAAAATATTAATAATTTTTAAAATTATTATTTTATTCTTTGAAATAAAAAATAATAGTTTTTATAAAAGAATAATTTTGTTTGTATTTGTTATAATTATAAACGGTATAATCGTATTTTTATCTTCTTTACCTCCTTTATTATTGTTTTTCTCCCAAATTGAAAAGAAAATATTTTGGTGTGAGATTTACAATTTTTTTTTCTCTCTTATTTTCTTGTATACTAAAGGAGATTTTTTTTTTCCCGACAAATATGTTTTCCCTTACCCCTTGTTAAGGTACCCTTTTTCCGCTATTCCAAATAAAGGGTTAAGCTCTTTCTCTTGCAAGCTTGTTAATAGTAGGATCTGGGTTTATACTATAATATCCATTTTCATGTTTATATTTAAAAAAAAAAATGTTCGTTGCTGTATTTGATATGTTTGAGATAGATCCTATCAAGATTGGAGATGGCCTTGACCAAAATATAGCTGACTTGGAATGAGATTAGGGATGAGTTGATGGTGGTTTCTCCCTCAAACACTATACATAATGTTACAATTTATATATTCTATGTCGCCAAATGTAGTTGACCCCATGCTATTAAGTTTTGATTAAGCCAAGTTTAATTAGATCCACGCAAATGACAAGACAGAGGCCAATATGAATTCATTCCAATACTTTCTATAAATACTCCTTAACCCTTGATGTGCATACCTCATCGGTATAGAAAGGAGATATGAGAAGGAAAGAGAAAAATGATAAATATGATAAATAATGTTATGAAAAATATATAAAAGTGTAAGGTATATATAAATATTAGGATATAAAAAATAATTTTTTGTTACATGGGTGCTTTTGACTTTAAAATACTATAATTGTTCAAATCTTTACCTGCGTGCATTGTGGTCATAGGAGAATTGCTCTAGATAATTTATTCATAATGAATAGTATTATTTTTTTTCGCAAAATTAAATTGTGTTAAAACACTTTTTTAAAGGATAAAAACTATTTTGAAAAGTTAGTATGTTTGAAAAAAAAATCATTCTTTTGTGTTAAGAATCTTTTTTCTTCAGGACTTTTTTTTTCTTATTGAAAGCAAAATTATAAATACAGTGTAATGGAAATGAAAATGTTATTTACATGTGTGGACATATTAAACAATAGTATATGATAAGGAATGAATAGATAGAAAGTTGGAGTATCATTTATAATTAAATAAAAAGTAGATTATTGTCTTAGGTGATTTGCTCATGCCTGAAAAAGACTTGCGAAAGCTTTAGCAAGAAGGGTACTACATTAGATGTTGTGTAATCCTATCGTTAGAGGTAGAAAAAAATATAGGTAAAATTATTAAGAAGAATTTAGAGATTAATGATTTATCTATGGGGAGGGCGGGAGGGGACCCTTGATTTGTTGTGGTTGTCCCCTCTCTCTCTCTGTTAACTAATGATTATTAAAAACATCAATAGATATTTTCTACATCACACACACACACAATATTTAAACTTAAAATTAAAATTCAGATATATAATTAATTTAAGTTAAATTTTAAAATAAAATAGCAAAAACTGCATAGAAAACAAGTGTAATTTTAAAAGAATAAATTTGAAAATAATAAAGTTTAAACAAGACATGTCATTCTTTAAAAGAAAGTGTGTTAAAAATCTTAACTGTTCTCAAAAGAGTAAATTTTAATTTAATATACAGAGATTAAAAGACACAAGAAAAAGTCTCCTCCAATGCACTAACGGATTAACCCTTCATTGTTTAATTCAAATTGTTTTCCTAAATTTTATTTTCCTCACACAAATAGATACACGAATACATACATCCAATATGGAAGACCTTTGTGGTCAGTCCCAAGTCAACTGGCATCTTCCGCAGATACTGGCGAACATAATTTGGACGATAGCTACGTCCATCGACTAGTGTTAGTCTGTTAGCTAACCATCTATGTCCATCAAGAAAATTCGTTTCGAGTCTTTTAATACATACCGCGAAACATAAAAAAGCATATTTTGTATTTTAGAAAATGAAATTAATTTTTGACAAATCTTGTCTCTATTGATGCAACATCGTAAGTGGAATTAAATCACAACTAGCTATAAACGTGATGGTATGTCGATGAGTATGATTAGTTCCAGTAAAGCTATTTTATTTATTTATTATCAAAACCAAATTACGAATTATAAATTTAAAATTTTGAGTTTTAAAAAAAAAAAAAAGCTGGAAAGCTAATTGTATCTCTTGCAAGCTTGTTAATAATAGGATTTGGATTTATACTATAACTAACATTTTAATCTTTGCATTGCATAGGATAAATATTTGTTTTTATATAATTAAAATTTATAGCAAATAAATATTTCTAAATATATAAATTATATTATAATTAAAACTCATAATAAATAAATTTTTTTTTATATATAAATTATATTTTTGAATTTATAATGAATAATTTAAATTATGATATAAGATTATTTTTAAATTGAAATGGATAGGTAGTTACAAAAATCAAGTATATGGAATAGTTTGAAATGCTTAAGAGAGATATTTTTTTACTAGTTGTGAGGTAATGTGTGAAATGTACCTTCCAGAGAGAAACGAAAGAGTATTGAGAATGTCTAATTGCAAGAGTGAAGAGGGTGAAACTCTCACTCTCCAAGTTGAGAATTCTAATTTATAGTATAGAAGTAGATATCTATTTTCATATCTACATCTTCTTAAAAAAAAAAAGGTTCCTAAACTTGTTTATATGCATACATAGCAATTTATTTATCTTTATATATGTTATAGTACTGTTTTTGTACATGTGTGAATAATGTAATTAAGAGGTCCCACATTGAATAACGATGAACATGTTGAGTAATACATAAGTGACAAAGACTTATAAAACTAATGTCTTAAGGTTTTGGGTTAAATATAGTATCAAGTATACTTATGTGATTGTGCTTATGGTCCATTGGTAAAGATTTTTCGAGTTTTATCCCCTCGTATTTCCCAACAAGTATTTAAATATTTATACATGGATTCATACTCATATATAGGTAATACCTTTAATAAATATTTAATAGCTTAAAGACCTTTTCTTCAAAGTGTGCATGGCTCTAATGTATTTAGAAGAGTTCTCTTTGCTGTGATACTGTGGAGCATGTGGAGGGGGACGAATGAGAAACTATAGACGAGTGGTTAAACGCAAAATGCCTTTCCGTGAATCTGCAGAATGAAATGCTTGATAGACTTCGGATGAATTGGAGTCAACCTCCTCCAGCAGGGACGATCAAGGACAACGTGAATGCAGATTTCTTCAACTAGCTTAATAAAACGAGGTTAGGCACGTGTCTTAGAAATGATCAAAGATCAGTTTATGAAGGCTAAAACTACATGGTCATCGCCTATGATGCTAGCTTATGAAGGGGAAGCTAACGCTTCGTTTGGTATCGAAAAAGAAGCCGAGAAAAGAAGAGAAATCCGATGATTGCATTGTTTTCCTTTCATTTGGTATCAAAGAATTGCAATGAAATATTTTAAAAAACACGTGGGACCCACTGCTAAAAAAATCTTCACAAAACAACGAAGAATTTACTGTGCACGCAGGATGATCTTCACAAAAATAACCTGTGTAAATCACAGGCTGAAATCAATTTGCAACTTCTTTTTTTGTATCTATTTCAAAATAATATAAAAAAATGATAACAAAATCGATTTGCCCAATGCAAATTGATTCTGCTTCCCCCACTGCTTTATCAATTTGCATTTGGGCAAATCGATTTGCATTTAAAAAAACAAGCAAGGCAAATTGATTTTGTTTCAATCTATTAATTACCTCCCCACCCCCCACAATGCCTATTTTATATAATTATAATAATAATAATAAATAAATAAAAATAAAAATAATATTAATATTAATAATAAAAATAAAATATTATTAATAATAATAAAAATAATATTTATAATCTCAAAAAGTTAACTTTCTCTCAATTTCTCTTCAACCAAACAATCTTAACTTCTATTCTATTTTTCACCTATTTCTCTTCTCTTCTCTTCCCTTCTTTTCTTTTTATTTCTTTTCCCTCTACCAAACACACCCTAAAGGATTTCCATATGCAATCTATTGGGCCAACGAGCTGGGCATGGAGGAGGTTGTATTTGATTTGGATTCTAAAAGGGTGGTTTTTAGCATTTGACATATGAAGGAGGACACGTTTTCAAGTTTGGGCCCGGGGCTATCATCTAACAGTACAGGGAACTCCTGTATATCAATCCAAATTTTACTCTAGTTTGTAAGGAAACAAGAGAATGTAGTTACTCATATTCTTGCGAGGGTCACTACATCTATGACTAGTCCCTATATCTATAATTATGCTCCACCATGTATTACGGATTCTATTGCTATTGAAAAAGTAAAAAAGTCTTTTCCAGTTAAAAAAAAAAAAAAAGTATTGCATATTCTATTGTTATTGAAATGAAATGTCTATTCCAGTAAAAAAAAAAAAAAGAGTTAGGTTTAAATATTTTTTTAGTCTTTATAATATATCGCTTTTTTGGTTTTGATCTTTGTAAAATTATTTTTCTGAAATAGTTCTTGTTTTTTTTTTATTTTAGTTCTTATCATTTTGTTTTAGTCTTTGTAATATATTTATTTATTTTGTCTTAGTCCCTATAATATTTTGAGTTAGTCTCTTTAAAAAAATAGGTCAAGACTAAAAGCAAATTATTCACATATTACAAGGACAAAAACCAAAAATGAATATATTACAAAAAAAAGGACCAAAATAAAAAAAAAGAGAAATTTTACAAGGACCATTTAAAAAAAATAATTTTATAAGGACCAAAACAAAAAAAAAATGATATATTACAATGACCAAAAATATATTTAAGCCAAAAAGTAATAACTTTAATATTTATTTCTACATCCTATAAGTACTAGAATATCTATAGCCAGACCTATCATTTGCATGTTAATTAAAAAAAAATACTACTTTATATCCTAATTATAAAAATAAAAGTTGTTAGACAATTAACTATAAATATTCCTGAACAAACTTGAAAAATGACTTAATAGTCGATCACAAATATACATATTAGACAAAAAACATAAAAAAAATAGAAATTACAATTTTATGAGTGTAATATTAATTTCTTGTTTTCAATTTAATATATTAATTAATGCACAAACATGAAATGAAATAAATAAAAATAAAAGAATCTTGCTAACCAGTGCCCTTAAGTCACTGGTTAACAAATTTAAAATAATAATTTTTTGTCGGAATTCTTATTGAAAATCATAATAAAAATGTATTAATGACATTTTTTTAATGAAAATTTTTTATTTTGAATTCTTTAACCAGTACATATGAGGCATTGATTAGCATTTGCCAGAATAAAATATTCATACTCATTATCATAATTTTTTTATGAAAAATATCTAAAAAGCAATATTATATCTTCTTATAAATCTTTCTACTATTCTATAAAGTAAATATTAAATAAAAATAAATAAATTTAATATCTAAAACATATATTTAATTTTTCTTTATTTAATTAATCATTTATAAAAGGATATTATTTAGTAAATATTCATTAAAAACGAGTCCAATTACCGTACCTAATTAATTAACAAGGAGTTCCTCTCCCTGCTTTAAACCAAACAAACCGTTACGTTAAGAACGAGGTCAACAGATTCCAACAGCTCTGTTACCACACAAACCCCCCACAAAATAACCAAAAGCGCGTGGACCGAACATCCCAGCGATCTAACAGGTTAGACGAATGGGACCGGCATCAAACCTTTTTTCTTTGTCATCTCGGCAAGAAACAATCGAAAATTAGGGATAAAGGACGCACTGCCCCATTCCCAACCAATTCCTTGACTCCAAAATCTTTATAGGGACTCTTTTATCCTTCGCGTAAAGCATAAGCAAAGCTCGCGATCAGACGCAGAATTTTAATCAAATAATATCATTGTTATCCGACAGGTAAGAGACACAAATTAACTTTTCTTTGTACGAAGTAAACTTGCTCATAATGTTCACATTGCAAAAGACCCATTAACTGAGAATTCTCAAACCAACCATTCTTTGTACAGATTTTCCTTCTTAAGCCGCTAGTAGTTACAATTCAAAGACCCGTAAAACAAAATCAAATGAAATATTCCCATCCTCTAAAGACTTCTACTTACAAATAAGAGAATGGTATTCCTTAAACACTAAACACAGGGCCCGGGCGAAATCTAACACCCAAATCAGCCCTCTATCATTATTTGAAGACTAGACAATATTTCCTACACAAGCCACACTATTGACATTTACATACACTGGCCGATTAACTGAACATATTTACAAACAGGCACATGATAAAATTTTATCTTTTCCTCTAGACTCAAGCATCCAAAATTACTTTCCGTAGGTAGGTATTGTATGAAGGCTCATCTTCTGTGGTTATGTTTTATGTTGAACTGAATCTAATATCAAAGACGTGTGTGAAGAGGGTTCTAAGCCAGAGCAGGGATGCTGCAATTTCGCCTGTCCCTGTCAAGGCAATCAAACCCCTCAATTCTCACAGCCGGATTGTTACCAAAATTGGCTCGAACACACCCTCCCTTCCTTGCAGAGGAGGAGGGAGACGGTGGCAGACCCGACTCAGCCGGAACCACCACCCATGACGGCGGCGAGAGCGGGGAAAAATTCTCATCCCCAAATCGAGCATCCTGAATCAATGGGTTAGCTACTCTGCTCGGCGGCGACCCGCAGAAAAATGGGGGCGACGAGGCTACCACTGGACACGATTGCTCTACATCAAAATCACCATCCTGCAAACCCATCAACACACAAAAACAATTCAATCCAAGCGCAACCTTCACCACAAATCAACAAATTAACCTAAACCATACCATCCATAATAAAATAAAAAACCAAATCAAAAATATCAAAACAGGATTTACCTTGGTGAGTAAATTGTCCAAAGGATTGGAGCCAGACGAGTTTGAATCACATGGCTCAACCTGGCAACTGCAAAGACACAAAGAATGCAAAGCTCAATAATAATAATAATAATAATAATAATAGAATTACAATATTAATTAGAATAAGAAGAACAAAGAAGAAAAATTAAACCTGAGATGCCACCGGAAGGGTCTGACAGGGTGATCGTTGACGGCGAAGTTGAAGAGGCCGGGGCGGCGGGGCTTGGGGCAAACGACGCTAATCTCTTCGTCGGATGGGACGACGACGTTTTGGATGGAAAACTGCTTCATCTTCTTCTTTGGATTTCTATCTATATTTAATTAACAACTAAGACCTGGTTTACCCACAGACATGTATAGCAAAAGCCAAAAATTAGAACGAAGCCTTTTTATCTTCTAAAACGAAAATTCCAAAACCAAGAGAAATAAACAAATCAAGCGTGTGAAAACCATTTCAGTATTATATTCTTAGAGATCGTATTTGAACAGCTCAAGGCTAAGATCTAGTCAAATTCAAAAACCTAATAACAAAAATAAATTATAATTACGCCTGGAGTTTCTCAAATCTCAACCCCCTAGCTCCTATCATAGCTATACACCTAACCTACAGATCTAACTAAAACCATGGAATTATCTACCTAAAAGAATTCCTGTGTAAATGAAAAATCGTTACACCAATCGAGACAACAACAAATTGAGGCAGATCTGGAAAAGGAAAGTGTTGGTTTATGATTTTTAAAATCACAGTTGAATACGCCAAAAATGGATTAGAAATATTGAACAAAGCATCAGAGGAAAACGATTGCAAGCAGAGATCTGAATAAAAATGAAGAAGAAGTGGCAGTAGCAGTAGTACCTGTGAGATGAGGTCGGGTTTTGATTAACTGTACAGAGCTTCTGAACAAAAAGAATTGAATTGAAAGAAGGTGAAGAAGAGAGAAGCACAAAAGTAAAGGGTGTGGGATGTGGAAGATTGAACTACGGGTTCCAACCACAACCTCCTTTATATTTATCTTATTATATTTATAATTTTTTTAATTTATTTTTGGGGAGACTTTTTTAATATTGTATGGTTAATTCATGCGGGCGGTCCCTCCCGCGATATATCACATCGATTTTCGCACCCTCTAACTCATTCTCTTTCCTTTCTGCGTCTCCTACACTAAAATAATAATGGTTTCTTTAACTTATTCTAAATAAAAATAGAGGTAAATAATTTTATCAAAAATAAATAGTAGAATTTTTTATATATTTAAAAATGATTGACATAAATCTTAAAAAAAAAATTGACATAATATAAAAAATTATACTAATTATTTTTTATGTGATTATTTAATTTTATTTTTACTTAAATTAAGTTAGACAATCTTAATCATAATTATATGGACATGAATAAATTATTTAATATGTTAAAATATTAAAATATTAAAGTGGTATGATGTGAAAAAATATCTTAAATATCAAGGCATCCGTTGGGAATGAGAATGAATCTTGTATGGTGGAGCGTTTCGCAACGCACAACGTCTAACCTCCTCCCTACACGTGGCAGCCTCTCGGAGTTTTAGGATGGAAGGTCGGCAAACTGAAACTTTGAGGATGGCCGGCCCGACGATTCTTGTGAAATAAGAAATAACACGATTCAATTTAGGGGTCTTCATAACTTACATAAAAAAGAGTAAATTATATTTATATTTGCTGAGATTTTTTGAAATTATACATTATTTTTTTATTGTTAATATTTATAATAATTTTCTTTATAAAAATATATAGTATAATATTTTTCAAACAACTAAAAGAGTTAATGTAATATATAAAAAGTATCAATATAAATGTATAATGTTTATCAAACAATTAAAATATATTAATATATATATAAAAATAAAAATATCAAACAAAATTTGATGAAACCAAGGATATTAATGTAATTTTATCTATAAAAAAAGAATATTAATATTACTTTTTTATGGTACTTGAGTGCTTCTTTTATGTTTATTCTACTTAAATGCTTCTTTCAATATCTCTGCATTTCAAATTGAGTTGATTTCAAAATTTAATTAATTTTAACAGTGTTTTTTTGGTGTTGGGTACTTGAAATTGTGATTGAGTCACAAAAGTTTTTGAGAAGTATCAGCGACACTTTTTCTAACGTAATTTTTATTATTAGTAAATATATTAAAAATTATAAAATTATCAGTATAATTTATTAAATAAAAAGTGAAACTTATAATTTTTTGTATTTTTTAATAAATTTTAGTTATTTGAAATATAAAAATTGTTTTTTTAATGTGAGAGCATATTAAGTGAGAGAAGTGAATTTTATCCATTAGATCAAATTATGAAATATTAAAACTAAAAAAAAGTCACGTGACTTTTTTGTTTTGATAACTCGTGACTTTTTTAAATAATCATATAATCATTAAATAAATTTTAATCTTAATCTTATATGTGTGATCGTGTAATTCATATTTTCTATCTTTACCTATCATACAAACACTCGCCTTACTTGCTATATCTCCTTATTAATTTTGACCTCTAAAGTCAGTTTTAAGTAACAATTTATCTTACTAAAAAACTATTTATTATGTTTTCACCATTTTTTATATATTAAATTGTTATATTTTTATTATTTAATTATTTAATAGGGCTGTTATTAACACATTTCTATAAAAATAAGGTAAATTTTACTTAAAATTATTTTCATATTAAATTTAGTTTTAAAAAATTCAATGAAGTTATAGCTTTATTTATTTTCTTTATTTAATTTTTTACATTTTTCTTAACTTTTCAAAATTTTCAAATTTTCCATGTTTAGTTTTTTACTAATTTTTAACTAGACAGCAGTGAAAGTGTAATAATTTATAAAAATACTTACTTTATTACATATTAATTTAAAATAAATAAAAGTACACGCTAATAAATTGCCATTCAAGTATTCTTCTTTTTATATATTTACTAGATCGTGGACCTATTTAATGCACAGGTGAATTATGAGACATGTAACTTTGTTGTATATATATGAAAATATATTGACAACTTTCTTAGTTTCTTTTACTGTTAAAAATAATGCAAGATCAATTAAAAAGTATGCAATAAGTAAAATCATTTAACACTTATCTCCTTAGTAAAATTAATATTTCACTTTAAAATAATTATGTAATTGATTTAAGGAAAATTGATTGACACAAAAAGGTTTATAGACCAAATTCATTGATTCTATAAGCCTTTTTGTGTCAATACTTCTAAACCAAACTCTACTAAATTATTTTCAAACAAGCCATGCAAACTATTAAATAAATTTTATGAGTTATGTAAAAAACCATGGTTGAAGAACATTCACAAAGCTGAGATATGGTGGATAAGACATATCACAATAATAAAATTTCCCAAATGCCAAAACTATAAGCATCTCATCTCCTTTTGTAAAGCTTATCATGATGTCAAGATATTATTTCTTTCAAATTAGCAAAATCATGTGTTACATCACACTTTGGGTTGTCAATTTTTGCAGCAAATAATATAATTAAACATGAGGCTTAAAACATCTTTTGTAACAATAAGTGAGTTCCTTTATTATATAAGCATATCATAAAACTGCAAAATAGGAAATAATATTATAATCACATTTTTATATTGCCATTATGCCAAACACAACCAAAAAACCAATGAATACTCATGTTTATGACTTTATTTATTTGAAGGTTGTCCCAAGTCATTGTCTCTTATATGATGTATCACAACAACAATTAAAAATTTTTAGAAATCAAGACTTAAAAAGAGATAAAAAGATTGTTACTTTTCTAATGACTTTTCATAGATGATCTCATGAATTTTGTTTAGTACCATTCATATTCTTTAAAATTATATTCCTAAACAATAACAAATCCATAAAATCCACATCCAAATAGGATGACAATAAAAAAACATATAAGTGAACGATATAATAAACTTAACAATGTATATGTTTAAAAGAAAACTTAGTTCATACACATGTACTCAGGGTGCCAATTCTTTATTATGATATTTTTGTAGATGAAATATCATTTTATATATATATATATGTATAGATTCTATATTATATAATATTATATATTATATTATTTATTTATTGTTACTAAAATAGGGACGTTTAATGTGAATGTTTATTGATTATTTATTTTTTTATTTAAATTGATTCTTTTAAATTGAATCAATTTTAATTAGCTAATAATGTGGACAGTTTATTAATTATTGTAATTATTTAAATTGATTCAAGTTGATTCTTTTCTTTATTTATTATTTGTTAATTTGTTAATGTGGACATTTATTTTTATTTATTTATTATATCATTAATTTTGTACTAAAATTTATTTTCAAAAACAATTTAATAAGAAATCAATATGAAATTTTAATTGATTAAAATCAGTCAATAATAGGAGAATTTGAATATAATAAATTAAAATACTAAATATTAAAATAAATCTATGTTAAATTAATATGTAATTTATACTAGAAACTATTTATCAAAATAATTTAATATAAAATTATTGATTGATTGGAATAACTCCAAGATAATTTCCTATTCGATCTAAAATTAAATATCTTTGAATTTTTACTAAAATAAATTAATATGTTGATTAAAATTAGTTAATAATAGGGAAAAATTTATCTTTGGAAACAATTTAATATGAAATTATTAATTGACTAAAATCAATCAATAATAAGGTAATTTGAATATAAAATATGAAAATCAATTTGAGTTTATAAAATAATAAATTGATGAAATTTGAAATTATTTCTTTTTTTCAGTCAATTTATGGTTTAATGAGCAGTATTTCCGTATTTATTATTTATTTATGAATATTTTATAATTATTTATATTTATATAATATAAAATAGATTAAAATACTAATAAATTTCAATACTAATTTATTATTTTTTTAAGAATATTCTTATTTGTT
Organism: Spatholobus suberectus; assembly: GCA_004329165.1. NCBI lineage: Eukaryota > Viridiplantae > Streptophyta > Magnoliopsida > Fabales > Fabaceae > Spatholobus > Spatholobus suberectus. Next base: position 5,397,610 of record CM014735.1, read on the forward strand.
TAAGAATATTTGATCCAAAATAAAATATCACTGAATTTTTACTAAAATAAATTAATGTGAGATTTGTACACCAATTTATTTTTGAAACACAATTTTATATAAAATCAATATCAAATTATTAATTAATTAATAGGGGACTTTGAATATAAAAAACAAAATAGATTGATGAAATTTGAAATTATATCTCTCTCTCAGTCAATTTATGATTTAATGAGTAGTATTTTCATATTTATTTGAAATTATATTTATAGTCTATTTCTTTTTATAGGAATACTTAGTGACGATTCAATTAAAGTCATACCTCAAAATATAAAATGTAGACATTTATTTTGGGTCATCCAAATTGACTCTATATTATATAATATTATATATTATATTATTGATTCTATATTATCTAATATTATATATTATATTATATTATTTATTTATTATTACTAAAATAGGGATGTTTAGTAATAATGTGGACATTTAATATGAAATTATATTATTTATTATATATTATAGATTCTATATTTTCTAATATTATATATTATATTATTTGTTATTTATTATATTATTTATTTATATATTATATTTTATTATAATGTGTACATCAATTTATTTTTAGAAACAATTTAATATGAAATTATTGATTGATTAAAATCAATTAATAATAAGAGAATTTGAATATAAAATATGAAGCCTTAATGCCATCAATTAATACCTCAAAAACCATAATGTCGCCATTAATATACCAAAAACCCCAATGTCATCAACTAATACTCTAGAAACCCTACAAAATTTTTCTTTTATATATATAAATATTATTTTTTTAAAGATAAATGAAACCCTAATGTCACTAATTAATGCACCAAAAATCCTAATGTCGTCAATTAATACTCCAAAAATCCTACAAACCTTTCTTATATATATATATATATTATGAATTCTATATTATCTAATATTATATATTATATTATTTTTTATTTATTACATTATTTATTTATATATTATATTTTTATTATAATTTGTACACCAATTTATTTTTTAGAAACAATTTAATATGAAATCAATATGAAATTATTGATTGATTAAAATCAGTCAATAGTCAAAGAATTTGAATATAAAATACGAAATGCTAATGCCACTAATTAATACCTCAAAAATCCTAATGTCGTCAATTAATATACCAAAACCCTAATGTCGTCAATTAATACTCTAGAAACCCTACAAAATCTTTCTTTTATATATATAAAAATTTGTACACCAATTTATTTTTAGAAACAATTTAATATGAAATCAGTATGAAATTATTGATTGATTAAAATCAGTCAATAGTCAAAGAATTTGAATATAAAATACGAAATGCTAATGCCACCAATTAATACCTCAAAAACCCTAATGTCGTCAATTAATACTCTAGAAACCCTACAAAATATTTCTTTTATATATATAAAAATTTGTACACCAATTTATTTTTTAGAAACAATTTAATATGAAATCAATATGAAATTATTGATTGATTAAAATTAGTCAATAGTCAGAGAATTTGAATATAAAATACGAAATCCTAATGCCACCAATTAATACCTCAAAAACCCTAATGTCATCAATTAATGTACCAAAACCCTAATGTCGTCAATTAATACTATAGAAACCCTACAAGATCTTTCTTTTATATATATAGTTGAATTTTAAACTTATTCTGATAATTTTTAATAAATACATTTGAATATTTATTTTATTTTATTTTTATGTTTCATTAGTAATAATATTACAATGCACTAATAGGATAAAGGTTTTTTATATTGTTATTAAATCATAAATTGTCATGTATAATAAAATTGTTGGTTTTTGTAATAATTATTTTAAAATTCATAAAATGATTTTTAATTAGGTTTTTTTTTTTTAGAAACCATGTGTATCTTTCACTGCAGGCAATTTTGTTTGAGCTAGGTATGACTACTATAAATGAAAAACTCTCACTATGAGTAGTAGCTGCATACTTAGGACTAGAATTGGAGATCACTGATTAAGTTGAAACAATCTCATATCAATTGATTCATACATTTGGTAATATAAATTTTAATTAGTTACCACAATAGAAATCTTTACAAAGTACAGGAGGGTATGCTCCTCTAACTCTTGTCATATGTCCAAATTAGATTCTCTCCTCCCCTTATGCTTCTACGGAAGAAAAACCAAAAGTCAAAGAACAGAAAAAAATGAAAAAAGGATGGACAGATCATGAATAAACAGAGAGAAATTGAAAAAAAGAAAGAGCAGATGGAAATAAGTTGAGGAGGGCAGTGCTGGACAGGATTCGAATGTCCTTATGGCATTTTTTATTTTTTTTTATAACTGAATGTCCTTATACATATAACATATGCCCGTAATACAGATGATCAGATATTGTGACGCAGTCTTTATTAAAAAAAAAAAAAAAGATATTGTGACGCAGTGACTTTTGAGCCATTCGAATTTAGACCCTCAAACTGGCCCAAAACATATGGCATATATATAAAATGCATATCGTGAGTTAACGGTTTGACGTATTTGTTGCGATTTGCTAAGGATTCGTCAATTGTCAGCCAATCCATTCCCTGATGTCCTAGTTTTTGGGCAGATGATATGTTACTGAAAATAACATAATAATAATAATCTTGAAAATTAAACAATGAATATAAAAGAAGACATGTTGATGAAGAAATGAAATAATTATTGACAAACCGAGAGACAGATATCTTTTCTTGCATCAATGCTTCCAAAGCAGTGGGACACACAATATTTCCATCCGAGTAAAGAAGGGCAATCATATTCTCTATTAACTGTGTCCAGATTTTGCAAATTATTGTCCGTTTTCAAACCTTAATTATCGGTAAAGTTTATTGCATATGATTCTTTTATTAAAAAAATCGAAAATCCCCCTTGACGTGGTTTACCATCTGTCATCAACATATTCTTTAATAAATATATTAAAGCAGCTGAGGGTGTCTAAGTTAGGCTCACGATTTGGTGAAAAGGATAATTTTGTTTTGAAAGGATTGGCACGCTTTGGTCCAAAGTCAAGTTGGTGTTCACACAACCACCATGTTACCTTTGCTTTCGGCAGTGGCTTTAAGAGGAATCGATCCAAAATCAACACTAATGGGGAAGCATTACAAACGATGCCCATGCTTAGCATTACAGAATCATTTTGTTGACGTAAGCAAAGTTTGGGAAAAAAAAATTCTAGTGCATGTCTTAGCGTCAACAATAATAGTTTATTTTCTCGTGCTTGACATCCACTATAAAGACATAGGGCAAGCAAACAATGATTTGACATCCCAAATTGCTAAATTTTGTTGACCATTTAATCCTAGGTCTTCCACTTTACGAGGATTGCGTAGTCTGTTTAACAAGCAAAGTCAATCAAAGCTGTAAAACGACCACAAAATGAAAAAGGGGGAAATGTTAAGAAAAAGACTTAGTTGTATAGCACCATGCTTTTCAACTTGCAAGATTTTTATTCTAAGACAGAAGTAAAAGAAAAAGGAGAATTTTATTCGGAAGGAATTTACAGCTCTCACGTTGCAACTGTCAACTAGTCTTACGCCATAGTCACTAGTCAGTGAAGTAGTTTCTCCGTAACGTATAGGGTTGGAATTTACATCACTGGATAGAGGGAAACATGGGCAGAACGAAGAAGTTTCAGTGTCCACCTTAAACAATAAACTAGCAAAAATATCTTTACCAATTACACCAATTTAATGAAGACTTGTGGTCATCTTATTATATAGAACTAAACACGCAACAACCATAGGTTTCCCGCAAAAGTTGGCAAACCAAAACTTTTTTAAAAACATCCTGGTGATGGCTGAACAAAATGTAATGGGGTATAATACAACACAACACTAATTTTTGTTTGGAATCAGCACTAGAACACCTTTTAATGTAATAAGAAGAATGAATTAATGCCTAAGTAACACAACAGCTAGATGAACCAGAGAGATATCTGAAGAACGACAAATATGTGAGGTGGTTCCTAAAGAAATCACTCTGCACCTCTCCTGAAGATTTCTAAATCTGCGATTACACAGAAGTGGTTCCATTTCAAGCCGAGACTGATTCAGTAGCAGCTGCAGCTCGCTTCTTGGCAAAGTATTCTTCAGCACGGGCAAGGTTTTTAGCAACTGATGGCTTAACCCATTTCTTGCGGCCAGGAAGCACGGTGAGGGAACAACCGGCATTCTCAAGTTTCTCCTTTGCTGATGTGGAAAAAGCACGGGCTTTTAGCGTCAACTTCTTGCTCAATTCTCCTTCACCCAAAATCTGAAACCAAAAAAGCACAATAAATTTTGTTTAGATCAAGACCAAAATTGTGGGCCTTCAGATGTTCGAGGCACTGGATGGCCAAATAGAATTAAAAGGCTAGCTTAAGCATACTATACAAACAAGTTCAAAGTTGTATATAACTAAAATTTTTTCAAAGATTTTCCTGTATTTCTGGAAACCAGAAAAGCATTTATAAAGAATGAACACAGTAAAATTTAACCAACAGATGCATGATGATCCACAAACACAGCATTGGCCAGTGCGGGCTAAAGTTTCATTTCAACCACTAAATATCTTTTCAGAAATTAATTATTACAGTCATTACAACCAGCATCCTTCAATTTGAAAAGCTTATTGAAATCAATGTCAATGTAGAGTGCAGTTTATTTACCCACATGTTGAATTTTTTTTGGTAGAAAAATGATCATTTAAAGATTCTACTGCACTGTGACAGGAATGCTATTACATCTCATTGCTTCTCCCACAAAGATGATTTTCAACAGGAAAACGAGTTCTTGCATTTGGCCTCTGGAATAGAGAAATGAAAAAGACCATCACCTTTTATTGTACAAAAAACAAAGCGACACCATAAAGATATGGAAAAAGGACATAAATCAATGACTTTGAATATTTGCCTCCTCAGCTGTAGGCTACAAAGTAGTTATTGCTTGAAAAATCATCATAAGGAAGTATGTTTTAAAGGGGAGTACTGACACTTTAAAAAATAAGACCACTGACCAAGTGACCATAAACCAATTTATCCATGACGAATAAAAGAAATAAAAGATTGACAATCCAAATACAGTCTATAAATTGAGAAAATTAAATGCTAAAATTATATAAGTAAACATAATTTTTGGTGTTCATAACACAAATGAGAAGGGTATTCCAAATTTACAGCCTCAAACCACTGACACATCCACCTAAATATTATATGTTTGATCTTACATACATATCACACATGCCAAAAAGTGCAGATAAACTTAAACACCAAAGACCAAACTACAACGAAAGAACATCAAAGAATTTACAGAAAGTAACTTTATTCACAGCAGAGGAGGGGCCTCTGAAGAATGTCTTTCCAGTAGTAGGTGCTACTTAGGAAAGTAGCATCCTCATTTATTGTTAAAAGTTAATCATCATAATACCTCTACACATCAGGAAAATGATCTTGGAGAAGTAAGATTCAAGACAACAGCTAAGGAAGAAATTTAGATGTCATTAAATCAACAAGTAAACTGAACCTTCAAGGGAAGCCTCCTTTCTCTTCCTGATGGGTTAATCACACCCTTCTCCTTCAGTGTCTCTAAAGACACTTCGTCCCCTTCCTGAAATTTAGCATCTTCTATGTCTCTCAGATTTACATGGACATATTTGGGCAATCCCGCATGCATACCTTATTAAAAGGAAAAGGAACAGGAAAAGAAGAAAAAGGAGCATCAAAAATAGTTCCAAAAGAGATACATGCACTCAGAGAGAACATATACAGAAGAATAGTAGAGAAGCATTTATAAAATACTAGCTTTTGAAAGAAAATTGTGGAAGGAAATAGTATAAGAAAGAAGAAATATACAACAATATCAAAGATGAAAGGGGGGCATAATTAGTAAAGATGTCAAACATAACAACATCTGCTAAAAAGAAACTTGGTGCTGGAGCTTGATATCATCCAAAACGCAATGATTCCCTTCAAACAAGAATCACCATTTCAGGACTTCAATCAAGTTGTAAATTTTTATTTCCCCCAAACGCTTCTTCAAAAATCAAAATATTAGACATATATTCAATGTGTCCAGCTCCTACAACTCGATGACTTGAATTTGTAGCAACTATATGTAACCAAACTGCCTACTAAAACAGTTTATATTACTAGTCTTGACTTGAATTTTATTTCCACCAAGAAGAAAGAAAAATTCTACGAATTGCATCTCCAAGACCAAAATAACCTTCCTTGTTACACGTTGCACATTGTTTTCACAAAAAAATTACTAAAGAAAAAAAAAAAAAACCCAAAAAGAGCAACAAGACATAGGTCCATCCATGAAAAAGTCCTATTAAAGAACTCTTCCCTTCTCTCTAGACTAGAGTTCAATTATTATGGTAGTATTAGAGCCCAACATATAATGACACCCACAAGAAAAAAGTAAATTAAGTCATACTTCAGTCACAATTTTGTTTTCCGCATCCAGGCACTCATGTAATGTAACTTGCAGTTATAATAATAATGCTTTTGCTACTAATGATAGGATATTAAAATGAGAGTATTCTGAAAGAAGCATTTACCTCCTGCAATTCCTCTGAGTTTGGGGATTCGTCGATAGAGTGGCATCTGGCCACCTTCGAAACCCTTCCTAACGCCAGGCCCAGATCGAGACTTCTGACCTCTCATCCCAAAACCACAACTCGCTCCTTGCCCTGCCGATATTCCTCTGCCTTTTCTCTTTGCCTTCTTCCTCGAACCTGGTTGCGGCCCCAAATTGTCCAGCCGAAACCGAACACCGACACTCGGTGCGGTCAACGGGGCAGAGGCAACCTTATTAACCACGAAAACGAGGGGTCTTGCTCGCTGAATCTTCGGGCATGATTTTGCCTCCAAGGTTTTCACCGTTCCCTGCAGTCCCCAAATTGATGAGATAGTGACGAAGAAGGTTCTCAGTTTTTAAAGTAAAGAGAATACCTTGAAAGGAGAAGGCAGCCGCGGTAACCAGGAAACTGGAATCAGAGAAGCAGTGCCCATTTCACTCTGTGGCCGATAAGCTCAGAAGGATGACATGATAACCCCAAGAACAAACTTCAAATAATGGATAGGAAATAGGATAAGTTCTTTACCTTTTCTATTATTATTATTATTATTAAATGTTAATATAAAAAGTTTTACATAGACATTATTGTTGATATAATTTTTAAAAGAATTTAATGTCTATATATTGTAAATTTTTATATTGTCAATCAATAAGAAATTATTATTAATATGACTTTTAAGGTATTTATTATAAAAGTCAACAAATATATCATAAATAGTAGTTTGTGATTAAATGATAATAAAATAATTACTTTATACTGTTAATGCATTTCTATTTTCTCTTTTTAAAATAGTTATAATAAAAATAAACAAATTTATCTTATATAACAGTTTATGATTAGATAATAAAATAAAAAATAGATATATTGTTAATAAATACATTATTTATTATTAAAGTTAAATATGTTTTTAGTCTTTCAAAAATTGATCCGTTTTGGTTTTAGTCATCAAAAAAAATTTCTTTGAATAAAGTCTCTTAAATATTAAAAATACCTTAATTAGATTCTTGTACTAAACTCTGTTTAGCTTTTCTGTTAAATGATGGTCACATTAGCATCAAAGTCACTATTAATTTGCTGACGTGCTTGTGCATGTCAACTGTTATGTCCAGGTCAGATTAGTAATATATTTTTTGAATAAAATTATTACATGTTTAACCCTAAATCACAGATTTTTTTAACCCTAAAGTCAAAGTAATTACATGATTTTTTATTAAAAATTATCACTGGACACTTCAGGTAATAAAATACTTTACTTGGAAGCTGATATGACCATCATTTAACAGAAAAGTTAAGCAGAGTTTAACATGGGGATCTAATTAGGATATTTTTAATATTTGAGGGACTTTATTTAAGGAAATTTTTTTCTAAAAACTTTAAAACCAAAAGAGGTCAATTTTTGGAGGAGTAAAAACATATTTAACTCTTTATTATTATTATTATTATTATTATTTTCCACTTTTATATTTCATCATATATTTATAATTATTTGAATTAATAAAATTTTACAATTTAGTGATTAAATTGATTAAAATCATATTTTATATAAAGTTGTTAATTATGTAATTATTGATATAAGTTATAGTAATTTAATTTGATCATTTTTAATTCTTGTTATCAAATAAAAGTAGTTTTAACAATTATTCATTTTTATGCTAAATTATGTGTTTAATTTTAATTTTAATTTTAAATTTAAAAAAAATAAGAATTAGTGAGGAGAATAAAAAGAAAATTCAAGTCTCTTGCACCTTCTCAACATTTTACCCTGTTACTTCCAATTCAATTGTGAACTCGGTCCAAACAATTACAGATAAGTGTTAGTTTGTTTTAAATTTTAATTAAATTGACTTCGATGTTGAACAAAATTGAGCGTGTGTCAAAATTAATTTCAATCACATATTTTATATTATGAACAACTCATTATTTTCATGATTTTGAACATATTATTTATTATTAACTGAAGTTTATTAAAAATTACAAAGATTTGTGACTCTCATTTTTATTTAATAAGATTCATTTATGATTTTGTAGATTTTAATAAATTTTTAACTAATAATAAAGAGTATTAGAATGAATATACTGAAGAATTTACATTAAAATGTGTTTAACGATTATAAAAAAGGTTTAACGATTCTTTACATTAAAATTTGTGTCAAAGTATGCAAAATTGATATTAAAAACAAACTAAATAGACCCTAACTGGGATGGGTTATTACAATTGTTTTTAATGTGAGCTGAATTTAGTTTAATCCAATTCAATTTTAATCCTTAATCGGTTAGATTGACTCATAAGTTCGAGTTCACATTAACTGCTCTAAAAATAATTTTTGTCTAATGTCATATTTTAATATAATTAAACTCAATTACAAGGAAGTACACACACATTAATCAATATTTGCTTATTCATAAAACATATAATTAAATTTTGAAAACAGCATTATTTTTCTTATTTATTTATGCTAATATTTCAAAAAGAAAAAAGAAAAATATTCTTTTTGTACCATTTCATTCAATTGGTGTGATAGTTATAATATTACTTTAATCATAGTCCGTGGAGCATATCTGATATCTCCTGCTTTGGACCATTATGAGGCTTAAGCCCAATTTGATAGTTTTATTAAAAAGAGAAACAAGTTGGGTTGCTTGTCCTCTATGTTCGTGGATTGTAACTGCTTCAGCTATCTGTAGCCCAACCACAACCTCATCCTCTTGATTGTGGTTTTGCACCCACCTTGAGGTTTTGTTTTTTTCCCCTCTCTTTTTCCTTGTTAGTGGTGCATCATGTTTACTTATTACCCCATGTCCATCCACTACGCTCTCCACCCACAATCTAACGGTTGCAATAAAAGTGATCCATCGGGAACCAATTTTACCATGGACCATATTAAGTGCCGCCTACAATTTATGCTTGTATACAGAGCATAAAACGGTCCGTGGATGGATGAGTAGTGCTTTCCTTGTACCCATTCACATCTTTATTGGTTAATAGATATTTAAGGATTTGAAAACCATAAAAAGGAACAAATTAACATAATATAATATAATTACGCATATTACACAAACAATAATTACACATACATATAATTTTTTTAAAAAAAGTAATTATGAAATAATAAAAAATAAATTTTATAATACATGGGTGTTTTTAGGGTGGGTAATATGAGCCCCGCTTCTACCGAGCATGTGTCCATTTCTTGTCTCATCGTGAATAATGCATGCACACAAACATATACAAGTACGTGCATTTTTGTCATCTTTTGGGTCGATCCTTTCCAACTCCTGGAAAATCAACTAATATTTTCCTACCGTAAAACAAGGGCATTTGGTGAACTTTATACAAGAAAAAAAGACATCAATTGACAAACAGAAAATGCAAATTTATTTCCGTAAGTTTTGAATATTTAATATTTATTGCCTTCTGCCTTTTGAATTTCTCCGTCATATTTTACAATTGAATCATTTTCGGCCCTTATTTTACTAGTTGATCTCGATATGGTAGTAAGCTAAGCCATTGATCCAACTCTTGAAATGTTAACACCCAAATTTATTGGGCTTTTAATTCTCTCTCTCGTATTTTCAGTGCGGGCTCTCACTACTGTGATTTAAGTCCAGCACTGTCTTGACCACAAAAAATCCGTCCAATACTGTTGTCTACTAGTCCAACGTGGAAATCCAACTAGCAAAAACTTAGATAGTTCACTCTTTTCCCCTAAAATGACGTTAACTTTTTCTAAAACAAAACCAAACTGAACCTTGAAGATTTGTTAAGTAGAATACCATAATTAATTATTGATAAAACTCCTGTGTTTAATCATCTAAAGTTACATGTGTTATTGTGTTAATTTTTAAAAATTTTAAGGTGGTTTTTAGTTTTAAGTTTTTAAAAACTAAAACCAGTTTTCAGTTTTTAGTTTGTAGTTTCATTTTATTTTGTTTTCAGTTTTAAAAGCTTACTTGTTAATCTTATAATTTTTTTTTAAAGAAAAATTACTAAAAAAATTGAGACTCTTCACATGAGGTTGTGATGAGAGAAGCTAGAATGAGACAAAAATAAAATGAAAAATAAAAGATTTAAGTTTTTTGCAGGCTTTTGCGAGTTAAGCCTAGATCGAGCCATGATCAAATCAAGCTAAAAAGCTTAAATTTAATTCGTGATCAAAATTTAAAGCTCAAAGCTTACATTTTATCCGATGGGTTTGGGTCAAGTTGGTTGCAAGCTTGATGCATGTTGCGAGCTATAGTGGGTTAAGCAAAAAAACTCAAATTCAATTTGGGCTTCTATAAATGAGGCACAAGCCTAGTGAAAGTCTAGTCTGTATTGGCTTTTTGTGGGCTAAGCCTAGATTGGACCATGATCGAATCAAACTAAAAAAGCCCAAATTTAATTCGTGCTCAAATTTTAAAGCTTAAGCCCTACATTTCATCAGATGAGTTCAAGTTAGGCCAGTCACAAGCTTGATGTGAGTCGCAAGTTAAGCACAAATCATGACATGATCAAATCAGGCTAAAAAAACTCATTTAATTCACGCTCAAATTTTAAAACTCAAGCCCTACATTTCATTAGGTAGGTTTGGGTCAGGTTGATGACCTAGCCCATTTTACCACCTTTAGTGAAGATTAAACAAGAACAAAGAAGATTAGGTGGTAGATGGAGAACGATGCAAAAAAAGAGTATCAAAAGAGACAAAACAACTTTTAAAAACTTAAAACTAGAACTATAAACCATTTTTTTTTGTTTCAAGAAAAATGAGTTAAAATGGTCTTAAAAATATTTTAAAAATAATTTCAACCCTTTTTATTCAAACAAATTTTGTTTCTAATCTAAGTTGAAATAAAAATTGAAAACTTACAACCACCCTAAATGAACCTATGTCACTAAATTTATTTTTTACAAACTTAAATCATTACTATATTACTCTTCTAAAGTTTTTTTTTTATTGTTTTGAAATATATTATTTTCATCCTTTCTTAAAATTAAAAAAAAGAAATTGTTTATTTAAAATAAGTTCAATCAAACAATCACCTAATTATGAGTGTTAATTAAAAAACATTTAATACAATATATAATTTTTTTTTGACAGACAATGATATAAAGAGACTCCAAAACCAAGACACTTTATGCTATAATTTGGGAACAACAAAGGTTAGTACAAAGACCATAACTAAAATGAGAGAGTAATTAAGGAAGTTTGCACAATGAGAACACAATTGTCTCCCATAATATGATGAAAAATCCAAATGGTCTTGTTGTATCTGCCAAGCGTAAATCCCAATTGAAAATATTTAACAATTGCTTTAGACAGACGTTGTTTATAACTTGTGCTTTTACCATCTTCTAATTAACTCCTTACATGTGAAATGTGTCTCTAAATCAAATTCCTTTCAATTGCCACATAACAACAATGAAAATGTGACAAAAAAGGTTGTTTACATGCCACTAAATAAGATTACTAACTATGCTTTACCCCATTTTAGATCATTGTTAAAATGGAAGCTTTCCATTTATCCACAATATGATGAGAATGAAATATCTGGTCTAGTTATGATATAAGAATCCACAAATGCTTGTTAATGGAATTGTCATAACCCAAATTAACGTAGAGGTTTGTGAAAGGTTCCTCCACTAATCTAATGGAGAACAACAACCCATTAATGTGAACCTTAAACAATTGAATTAATGTTTCCCAAGTTGATGATTGAATTAGCACCATAGAACATTTAATCTCTTCTTCTTGTAGTATTTGAGTCCAAAGCTACATATCTACCCAATTGAGATAATCAATTCAAATATATTTTCTCTCCATGCATGGGCTAGCACTCCCTCACATCTTATCCTGACATATCTTTCTCTAGCAACTTCCTAGGTTAACCACTTCGTTACTCTTCAAACCATCATTGAAATAATTCTTCTACATCCTTAAATAATTCAATAAAATCCTTATTTTTTGGTCACTTGAATTAAGATTTTATTCCTCCCATTAGCATCATTTCAATAAATATCAAACCTTTTGATATAATGTTGTCTTGTAAAGTTACTACATCATGTGGATTATGAATGTGCCCTACATACCACTTTTTAGCCATCCCATATCCTTTTTCTGACATATTATATTTCAACCCATTCCATCCCACCTCCCCTTTGATTCCTTTATCTTAAATTTTTTAGCTTCCATACCTAATTCACCTACCTTGCCATTACATATTCATATTTGAATCTCGATACTATTGTCCGTTGTTAGGTGTGTGTTTGGTTGATTGTAAAAGGTTTGATATGATGAAGTTGGAATAGGATGGTTTGTTAAGAATGACAACATGTACTTCAGATGAATATGCATAACCTAACTTGAAATGTATACCAGTTAAGCATGTAATAAAAGTGATAAGTAAAGTATCAACCGACAAAGACTTGATTGAGCACAGTGTACTAATCTTCAACATTAGTCAAGCAAATCGAAGGTTAAGTTATCACAATTAATTAGTTGCAAAATTAAATCTACCTAATTTTTTTATAATTCAGATGAATGTGATTATAAAATAAATAGAATCTTAGCATAAGATATGCTAAAAGCCAATAAATGAGACTTTTACAAATGTAAGAAAAGGAAAAAAGAAGTCTGAATTACATTAAATCCTACCATACTCCTCTCTCAATAAATTGGCTTCTAATGACACCTACAAATAAAAACAGTGAGCACAATGATACCTATTATCATTCCAAAATACATTTAAGATAAAATTACTACACACTATAATGTACCAATCCAATCATACCAAACATACATTGTAGAAGTTGAGCATTTTTTAGACCAGTATAACTCCTCTCACTTAGAGAACAATTGCATTAGGTCCATTGTAATTTGCTTAAAAAAATGGCACGTCATGATTACATCACCTAAATTTTGACCACTTCATTTGACTCCCTTTATTTGCACCAGCCAAGTAAGCCACCGAGAATAGTATACCACTTCATTTAGCCTTTAAGTTGCATATCCTTATGTAATAACCTAGCATCCACTACCTTCCATTCTACTCCTTGCAATGCCCACATTATTTGGTTCACCCAATTGATTGCCTCCAACCTTTAAATTGTATCAAAATGCATACAACAATCACTATTTTATGTAGCTAGTTTGCATATCCTTCTGTCATGAATTTTTGGAAAAAGACTCAACAATAAATAAACCCAAATCATCACTCCTTACTACTAACTCATAATCTTACTCTGTTGAAATCTCAACATTTAAATACACACTCAAGAACCTTGTCACAATTCTTTAACAACTAGTCCTAAATGGCCAAATAAGAACCCTAATTCGTTAGACTTCCTTGCATAGCACTCGTGCATTAAGTTTGGGATTCTAAAAGAATGCACACAACTTACACACCTCCATTTCAAGGTAGAGCCTATGCAAATCATGTATCTCTAATCTCAATTCAACTTTAGATTTCTTTTCCAAGATAACCTCAAGCTAGGTTCAATTAGTTGATTTTCATTATACTAATAACATTATGCAAAAAGAAGTGAAATTGAATCATAAAGCATAAAATTAAAACTCAATCAAGTGATTCACAGAGTTTAGAATATAGATTCAATTATTACAAGACAATAATAGCAATAAAACGTAGCACAAGATTAAAGAAAAGAAGTAATCGTGAAAAACTCCATTAAAGCTACATATCCATTCCTATAGCACAACTCCATTGAAGATCTCTAAGAACTCACAATTGAAACTTTCCTCCCATAAAATGGGCTCAAAACACATATTTATATATTACAGGAATCAAGCTATCGCTTAACATTATCAGTCCATCATTGGGTGCCACAATAGTTAACATCATTGTTGGGCATTGTTTTCGTTATTGACTGTCCTTGTAACTAAAAACAATCATGATAGTTATGTCAGTTACGGGTAGTTATCAACTCCTTGTTGGGTGCCTTATCATTGGGTGATGAGCCTACAATTGGGCAATGAAAGGATGTTCCTTATTTTCTTACATTTTTTCATGAATTTTTATAAGTATTTACATAAAATACAATTTTTAACTAAATTTGTAATATTTATAAAACTATGCTAATTTTACACTATTAATGTGATTTTTTTTATTTTTAGTATTTCATTTCCTAAATTGGTTCAATAAATCTTCATAAGTTGAAGATTCATCATTTTCCTTTTGACACTCATTTTTTTCTCTGATTTTTTTTTCTACCCTATGTTGCGGTTGATCTTCTACACTTGACCCTATTCCTCGTGTCTTGTGAATTTTGAGATATTAACCATCAATTTGTATGTCCTAAACCAAATTTGATCCAATATTTTTCCAACCCCATTGGATCGATCCTTCATGATGGTAAACCTAACAAAGTCAAACCTTCTATCTCTTTGTTTCTCCTCCTTGGTATGTAAACGTCAACCACATTTCCCCATCATGAAAACACATTTTGCATCACCCTTATCCCAAAATCCTCTGGAAAATTGGTGAAAAAATACGTAGTTTACTATTCCTTTGCCTTTATCTGTACACCTAATCCTTCATGGCCAATATGGTAGGTTATCCTTGTCACTGTCATTGGTCTTTGTTGATCTAGATCCATATTCTTTTCTTTTCCTTGATTTTGCAGTGATCCATTCACCCACTCTCACTTACCACCTCTCACCCTCTCCCTCTCTCATAGTAAAATGTTGATTATTTTTAAACATAATATGTTAAATGTTCTAAATTATTTAAAAACTAAATATTAAATAATTTTTATGTTTTTAAATTAATATCTTAAGAATAACATTCAAAAAATAAAAAAATATTTAATAAAAAATACTCATTGATATTTTGCCTTATTATTATTAAGATAAAAGACATTCCTCTCTTCAACGATATGTTAAATTACATTTTCCTTTTCTCTTATTTGAAGAATTATTCTTCCCTCTCAAAAAGATTAATATGCACAGGGGTGTAAGTGCGTCTAACCCAACCCGCCGACCCGACCAACCCGACCCAATTACATTTGGGCGGGTTGGGTTGGGTTTTTTTTTTGCAAACCTAATTAGGTTTGGGTTAGGTCATGGGTTGAGACATTTCAAACCCGATCAACCCTACATCTTATTATTTAATAAAAAAAATTATTATTTCACTTAATTAACTAATTAAGTTATTCACATTTCATTTGATACATGGAGAATATTTTTCTTGTCAGTGTTGGATTTGTGTGATTGAACTTATATTTTAATTTGAACATGCATTGGATGTATTTTTCCTATTTTTTCTGTTTTTTGTGATTTTTTTTTGAATTTTCAATTTTTTGTGCGTGACCCAATTACCCAACCCGATTACTAGTTAGGTTGGGTTGGGTTGGGTCATTAGAAAAAAAAGCTTCAACCCGACCTAATCAAATTCGATTAAATTTAATTGGGTTGGGTCTTAAATAGGGATAAATCCAACCTAATCCGGGCCATTTACACCCCTATATGCACTACATTTTAATGCATTTTAAAGTGAACAAGTTTTTTTAATTAAGGTCGATTTTTCGCTTCTCCTTCTTAACATTATCAGTAATAAGATTTTAAACCTCAATATGTGTTGTAAATACGAGGGGGTAAAATGCCGAGGAGAACACTATCAATGGGCCACGAGCCTAGCTACACAAGTGAACTTAACATCATTTCCAACCAAAAACCTTAAGGCATTAGGTTTGCGAGTCCATCTCACTTATATGATGCTCAACTTGCCCATTCTACCTAATATGAGATTTCATATTCACACTTGCACTTCAACAATCTCCCCCTCAAGTGTGAGTTTCTTCTACATGGTATAGCTTCCCTTTAAGTGGAAACCTTTTTCATACTCGAGTATTTAATGATGGCCCTTAGAGCTTAGTCATTGTCGCTAATATGCTCTAGATACTTATGTTGGAGAAACAACACCTTTCACACACACTACAAAAACACAAAACATAAAAATAGTGAAAGAACACAATTTATTTAACGTGGTTAGGCACCTTTTGTCTACGTCCATGAAACATTTCAATTTTATTCATCTCACAATAAAATTCACACCATTACAAGTTTTCTAGATAAACTTGAAAAATCTTCCCTTCACATAACTATCCTTTCTCTTAGGGTGGTGACCCCCTCTACAGGATGAGTCATTTTTTTATCTTAAGAACTCTATTTATATAACTTGCATCCAATATTAAAAGAGAAAACAAATTATTAAAATACAAATAATATCTCTAAATCTAAATCATATTTTAAAGATTTGAAAATGAAAATTTAAATTATTTCCGAACAATATCAAATTTAAAACTTTAGAAGATGAAATGAAAATTTTGAATAAAAATTTCAAAATCGATAAGACAAACCTCATTTCAATATTAAAAAAAAAAAAAACTCATTTCATCTACTAAAGTTCTAAAATTAATGATGTCATATGATATTTAAGCAGTCGATGGTCTTAGAAGTTGCAAAGACAAGGAAAAAAAAAACACATTTTGCGAGGTTTATTTATAGTTTCTTATCACTATTAACAAATCACTCGCTTATATTAAAATATAATAAAGTATAACAAAAAATATAATTTTTCGAAAGTATGGGCATATATAAGGTCAATGAAATTTACAATTAATCTAAAAGAGGATATTGTAAGTTAATCTTATTATTATAGACAAAAATTATTTTATTTATATTTTTTCTATCAAAAATGGTGTCATTCTACAATTATTATTAATTGAGGCTATATAATATTAGAAAAGAAAATATATTTCATGTTTTTAGTTGAAAAGTTCACAATAAGAATATAAACAACTTATCTTAATTTTCTTCTATTATTATTTCTACTGAAATTTATTGAGTTATACTCACATTTAATTACATTTGTTTCTCTCTCAGACATCATTTGCTATAAGGTAATTCGATGGTCATGAACATAATATTCTTGGAAAAGACATAGATAAAACCACCGAGATCAGTACATGAGTATGTAGTCTCTGTAATAAACTACCATACTTAAGTGAGACCTCTTATTAGGCATTGAACACGTAAATAAGAGTGTAGCATAAATGGGGCATATAGGATAGGAGAAGGGTAACACCTCTCGGTGTTGGTGAGTGCGCCCTCGGGCCTTGTGTGTGATTATGCTATGTGTAGTGTAGCTTACTTAGAGCATACCACTTAAGGGTACTTTTCGGAGTTGGTCATAGTACTCATTTGAGTGTAAAGATTTAAGTGGTGCATTGTCTAGGCAGCCAAATCAATGCAGAGCTAGCCAAAATAGAGGCTCGAGGTTAGTTTGATGTACAAGTAGGAAAGATGCCCTCACACCAACCAATCTTGATGATATACGTATGGTTTAGTTTTGTTAGGCTACCGTACAATGTTGAGTCCACTTTAGTTCTTTGTCTCTGCAGATTGAGGTCACTTTAGTTATTTGTGGTTGGTATGGAACTTTATTGAGAACAAAAAGACCAAGAAGGCAACAAATTAGTCTTTGATGTTTGAACTAAAGTTCCTTGAAATAAATAACTCTTTTATGTGCCAAAAAAATTGTTATTTAATATAACGTTTCTTCCTGGTTGGGAATGAAGGTAAGCTACAATCAAGAAGAAGTGAGGGCTTCTCGTAGCATTCTGGTGAAAATAATAGGAGAAAGAACCGGGAGTGGATCCAAAAGCATAAAGACATAATGCATGAGTTCTACTTTTCTAAGAACAAAAAAGGCTCTATATGCAAATGGAAACTGTAAGCTGAGAAATCAAAGTAACTAAACAGCTATTCAATCACAGAAAGTTTGAAGCAGCTCAACCCATGATCTCTCAATCCCTCTTTGTGGCAAGCACAGTACGTAGTCCAGAGCTATCTGAGAAGAGTGAACAATAACTAGCAACATCCATTTTTGGGGTCTGCATATATAAGACCAATCACCCTACCATCGATAATTTGGCACTGATTCAATTAGGTGAACCAGTGTGTAATGGATGGAAATTGAATGCTAATAGGGATGCAGACAATTCTCTGATTCGTCTTCTCAGCAGCACCACTAGGTACGAAGATAGTGATGTAACCTTCATTGGTTCCATCTGCTAACTAATTGTTTGAAAGTCATGAATAATTTTCCTCGGAAAATATCTGTTTGTTTACTTGTTCCTCAAAAGGTCCAAGTCCTTTTTGTTTTTTTTCCTAATATGTAACTCAAACCAGTCACAGGGTTCAACTAAATTTGCCTTGATGTCTTTAGGTCTCTAAACATTTTTTCCTTGAGAATCCTTTGTCTATATATCATTGAAAATGAATTTCTTTTGCGTTATTTCTACCCTTAAGATTATTAGAAGACGACAATGAAACAAAAACCATCTAAAACTAAGAGGCTAGAACTAGAAATAGGTGGAAAAGTACCAAATTTGCACTAAACAGTTCACATATATACCACAATAAAACTAGATCTACCGTCAATAAGCTAATTAGAAAAAAAAAAACTACAAGAAAAAACGAGATTGCAGTGAGTTATCACAGGAGAGAGTAAGGTTGTAGGCGTGCCCTAGAGAGCATCAATCAAACGACCAAAGGCTATAAAGGTTAAAAAAAATATTCCTAATATCATTAATACACTGCCTAAGACTAAGACATAAACACTCCTAAAATTTATACATTGATAAAAATAAAATAAAATTCCCATATAACAAATTTTAGCCTTTAGATAGTGAGATAAATTTTCTTTTTATGCGTTTTTTTTTCTTATAATAAGATATGTTTTCTAGTTTTGTAGTATGTACTATGTAGTCCTTTCATTCTCTTCTATCATCTTTAATTGGCCTTTTATATGCAGAGAAATTTTTTTGAATTCAATAATAAATAGTATTTAATTGTATTAATGGGTTATAAATAGCAAAAAATAAAGAATCATTTCTTCAAATATTTTATTTCCTTGTCAATCATTTTTTGTAGAAAATTTTGGAGAGAAGAGGTAGTACTTTAGTTCAAGACAAGAAAAGTTGTCCGATTCAAAGAATGATTATAAAAAATTTATATTTATCCCATTTTAAGAACGGGGACTCGAACTAACAAGCTCCCAAATGCATAATGAGGATAGTTTTTATTTATCCTTAACAATATTAATTAATATTTTTATTATATTCTTACAATGTGAAATTGGATTTTGAAATTAGAAAGTTGACTTATGATATTCTATCAAAAATAATATTTAAAGCTTAGACTTTAATCTACGTTAAAACAATAATTTCAAAGATTTAAATGTATCTAATAAAATTTTAAAAATATTATTATCTTACTTATAAAAACGTATTTAATAGCCATAAAACTATTAAAGTTTTTATATTGCAGGAAATTAGGCATTATCTCACAAAATTAATATATAATTTCTTTTGCTTCCTTTTTACTTTATTATGAAATTGATTCATTGAGAGAATATAGAAGATTAAATTTAATTTACATTGTCAATATATAATACTTTTTTTCAAATAATTTATTTATAAATTAAAAGTCAGGACCATCTTTTTCGAATCCAAAATATAACAGAATATTACTTATTTATTTGTCATATACAAGATTTTGTACATACAACTTTTATTCATAATCTACTAATTTATAAAATTCATTATTTTC
The DNA here is from genome assembly GCA_004329165.1 of Spatholobus suberectus. Classification (NCBI taxonomy): domain Eukaryota; kingdom Viridiplantae; phylum Streptophyta; class Magnoliopsida; order Fabales; family Fabaceae; genus Spatholobus; species Spatholobus suberectus. The sequence goes on from CM014735.1 coordinate 5,417,814, forward strand.
TTTATTATTTTAAAAGTAAATAATAATAAATTCAAAACATGAAGCATATTTGTAGCAAAAAAAAAATGAAGCATATTTATATTATATTAAATATAATTAAGTCTCTAGACAATAAATTAAATACGCAGTAAAACCTAAAAAAAATGGATTGCACTAATTAACTACTTCCGCTTTAATTAGTCCAAGGCTTAGATATTTTTTTTAATGAATATAATTGAATAACAATTGATCATGAGCATGATTGAATTTCTCCTGTCAATATATATAAAATAATAAGGACTGCACAGCCCCAATCGTTAGCTGGTTTGGCTAGGTCATAGGCAACAGAACCATTTCCATACCAAAACAAAAAAGGCTTGCTTGTTATTAATGTGTGAGGTCCTTTTCTTTTTCAATATTCTAGTAATGCATTTTTACATTTTATTTTATTAATACAAAATGCTTACGGAAAGGAGCTATTTTGTGAATAACACAAGTGAATAAGCAGAGTGATAATTTAAATAAAATGTTAATGTACCAAAAAAAATGTTATGTCTAATAAGTTATAGTAATTATTCGTTAATGTAGTAAAAATACTTCTTCTTAACATCCAACCAAGTTTTAGCAACATTTTAAAATTGTCTTAACAATGTTCAGAGCCATAAAGACTGATTCAACTAGTTAACAACTCTTTTTTTTTTTTCCCTCTCTCGTATGTATTATGATTGGAGTTCAATAGGCACTCCCTATCACTGTAAAATTTTTATATTAGATTTAAATATATTTTTGGTCTCTATAATTTACTCACTTTTTTATTTTGGTTCTTATAATTTTTTTTCTTTTAAAAACATCCCATATATATATATATATATATATATATATATATAAATTTGCTAATTTACACACACTTATTTTTCAGTTAGAGTACATTAGCAAGCTACACCATATGTATATTTTAAGATACATTGTAGTTATAACATGTTAATGTACTATAACTAAAAAACAAGTATGTGTACGTTAACAAACCCCACAAACATTTGCTAATACACACACTTATTTTTTAGTTAGAGTATGTTAACAAGTTACACCGTGGTGTATTTTAAGATACATTGTAGTTATAACTTACTAACGTACTCCAACTAAAAAATGAGTATGTGTATGTTAACAAATCTTATATATATATATATATATATAGTTTTTAGTCCATGCTAATGTGACACTTTTTATGATGTGACATTACTGACATAACACTTTTTGATAATGTGGCATTTTATGACATCATCATTTGCTAACTTTAGCAACCATTAGCAACTTCTAATGGCAAGGATCAACGACAATATATATATATATATATATATATATATATATATATATATATATATATATATATATATATATGAACAGGATTTGTTGACACCAGATATAAAAGTTAGTCAAATTATACTTTTAATAACTTTTTGTATAATGCAAATTTAACTAATTCAACCGTTGAATTTGATGTTCTTATTAATTAGATTAAGTATACAAAATTTCATACAATTCTAAAATTATTTAATAGTTCATTAAATTACTTTATTTTAACGTACAATATGATATTAAAATATATATAAATATTCAATATTAGATAACATATTTAAAAAGCCAAATGATGTGAAATTTGATATACATAATCATAAAGATAATATCATCAAATTCAACTGGTTGGATTGGTTAAATTTGTATTATACAAAAAGTTATTGATGGTGTAATTTGACTAACTCTTACACCTAGTGTCAACGGATCCTGCCCCATATATATATATATATATATATAATTTACAAGAATTAAAATAAAAAAGTGACATTTGCAAGACAAAAAAAGATATTTAAAATTTAAATTAAATATTAATATAATATAAATACTTAAATATGAAATAGACCTATCTAAAAATTTTAATATGAAATAAGCATTTAGGGGTGGAAATAGGCTATGCTTTGATAAGCTTGAGTCTGTCATGGTTCATAATTACAAAAGTTGATTTTGGTTTGTTTTCTTGTTACAAGCTAATTTTTAAGGTTTGATCTATCCTATTTAAAGGTCTAGCCTAACCTGAAAGTCTTATGTATGACCAAACCTATTTGAAGGCCTTATGATGATGACATGATAAATCTACATTTTATGTAGATTTATAAAACAAGTTCACACGATTTTTGCATTAGCTCATAGGAAATTTGTGAGAAAATAGACCACTAATGAAGGATTTCTTGTGATGTACATTTCTAAGCTTTCTACTTAAAATTGCATGACTTGCCTTGATTTTGTTGGATTTTGTGAAAGATAGTTAGATGAGCAAAGAAAAAATATACAGTCCACAAGCATAGAGGAGTATTATGCTAGTCAAAGAGGACTTAAAGGAAGCAATAATTAAAGGGAGGATCAAAAAAGAAGCCTACAAGCATAGGATGGCAAAAAAAGAGGCTAGAAGAGAAGAACGGAGCACACAAAGTCGCACACGCCTGACGGGATTGGTAGGCGGCCTAGGTGGGACTCACTTTAGTAGCACCTGCCCGACGAGGTAGCTCGTCCAACGTCAACACAGAGCGATTTATTTCAAAAAAACTGCCCAGCGAGTTAAACCCGTCGAGCGTGTTCAAAGGTCCAAATTCTAATTTTATTTTAATTCTCAATGGGCCTGGGTTGTGTGAGATGGATCGGGTTAAGTCTCATTCTCTGAAATTTTAGAGATACATTACAAATAGAAGGGAGCTCAATTTCATTCTCATTCTACGCTCTCTCTTGGATTTTGACAGAGAAAGGATTCTCCTACATTCCAGTGGACAGAGACTAAAGGTCACCCTTTTTGTTAAGGTTTACCTTTTGTTTTTAATGATATATATTGTAATGGATTGTTTCTCTGATGTTATGGAGAATTAGTTCCTAGGCTAAGATTGTGGTGTAGCCATGCTTAAGATAATTGGAACCTCATTTTGATTGTTAATTTTATTTCCCTTTTTCTTTCAATTGAATTGCCTCAGTGTTATTCATTATATTGTTTGGAATTGATCAATCATTGCATATCTTTAATCAGTTAATTAATCGGTAACCGTACTGTAATTAATTGGTAGACCTTTAAGGTAATTGAGTTTAGGACGTTGCATGATCAAACTACGAACTAAGCTCTTAATCAAATTAATTCTCTGAACTCAACCCATAAAACTTGAATAACCTAGACAACGTACATAGGAATTTCTCTGAAAGGTACCCCATATCAGTCCTTTGGGTATGATATCTGGACTCAAGTCTATTGTTACTACTACAATAGGGTACGCTTGCCCTTAAGCGTGTTTTAGACGCATCATGACACCATATTTTTTGTTTTTGTAGATTCCCACCATAGAGTTGATCTATGTGTCACCTTTAAACCACCATCACTTATGATTGTCACCTAAAAAATCATAACGCCAAGACTAATTAATTTAAATTACACCTCATTGTGCCACACTTTGGCACTTGAGATCACCATTTACGCCTACACCACAACAATCAACAATATGACACAATCACTCATAATAGTTGTCAGAGAGACCTAAACACCACCCTTCTAGGACCGTTTTACAGAACTACAATGTTGCGTCACAGTTGTGGCGATAAGGAGAAGTTGCCTTAGATTTTTTCATTAGGAATTGGTCCCCCTTTTTTGATGGAGTTATGTGTGGTTTGGTTGTGTGGTCAAATGTACGTCAACATTGTTTGCTTAAATAGGCTTGACTTATTTAAAAAATTCAACCTTAACCTAGTCTACCCAACTTAAAGGCTTATAGGGATGGAAATATACTAGGCGGACTTATTAGGGGTCAGGCCTTCAAGCAAGCCAAACTAGGTCTTGAAAATTAACCTATAACAAGTCTATGTCAAACTCAAACTTTGTAATTATGAACTAGGCCAAAGGAAGGCCTATCAAAGCTTAGCTTGGCCTATTTTCACTCTTGAATGCTTATTTCATATTAAAGTTTTTAGATAAGTTTATTTTATATAAATATTTATTTTATATTAATATTTAATTTAAGACTTAACCATCTTTTTCATCCCTGCACATATGTCATTTTTTTAGTCCATGTAAATTATATATATATTTTTTTGTTTTAGTCCTGTAAATTATATTTTTTTAGTCTTTGCGAACGTGACACTTTTGATGATGTGACATTTTATGATGTCATGATTTGCTAACATGGCACCTGCTAAGGATGTTAGCAATCATTGGCCACGTCAACAACTTCTAACAACAAGGATTAATGGAAAAAAGGTTTTAGGGACAGTTCTTAAAAGAAAAAAATTTACAAGGACCAAAATCAAAAAGTTTATAAGACCAAAAGTATATTTAAACTTTTATATTATTAACCAACTATAAATCATCTTTGGTATTATTTTTAAGATAATTATTATAAAAATTAACAAACTTATTATTCATATTAGTTTGTAATTAGATGACAAAATAATTTTTTCACCGTTAATGCATATATTATTTTCTCTTATAATTATGGGCTACTTGTTTCAATTTGTTTATAAGGGGGAGTTAGTTTTTTTTTTTTCAAGGCAATCAAATACAAAGATAAATTTTGAGAAAGTTAAACACGAAGAAAATTGTAAAAAGTTAAAATTAGAGAAACATAATTTAAGTTTAATTGGTGCAATAAATTAAATGATAAAAATTAAGCAAACAATAAAAAATTATATATAATATAATTATTCCTTTTGGATATATAGCCAATGCTACCCGATTTTAATGAAAGTTGCTGTCCGTATCTGTGTAAACATTAATTAATCTATCTTTTTAGTCAGGTAAGGCGGATCATTTGCGAGGTAGAAGATTCAAAAAGATATTTCTCAGACCAAAGAAAATCGTATCTCAATTTGCGCATCATATATTTATTCCCGGCTAAATCAACTCCTTTGGTACAAATTCAAAGTGAATGGTCAAAGGTAACCGTGAACTTTTCTTCACATGTTTGGGTCCACTAATTTGTTTATATTTTTTATTTTACAAAAGAAATAACTTTTAATTCAAGTATATATTAAAAAATATGAATATTAAATAAATTTTTCGATAAAAAATAAAAAAAATTAGTTATTTTTTTCAAAATTTTTCAAAAGTAACATTTGAAAAAAGTTAAAATAAATGCTTTTTTAGGGGGGGAAAATTTATCCAAATGCATATTTAACATTGTCAAAAATCTTCAACATTTGATAATTAATTATTTTTCACACGAAATAAGTTATTATTCGATATTGCTTTTAATAGGTTCCGTCAAGGTATTTATAGTGGTATGCACTACTTACTACTACACTAGCGGTCAAACTTCACCTAAAAAGAACAAAATTTTGAAATGTTTGTAAATAGTTGATTATACAATTATAGGCTTTCTAAACTTAGGGTTAATTTGGTTTGGTTTCATAGAATGATTTGATTTAATTTGGTTTGAAAGTTTTGCTGGTAGTCTACTGTTGGTTCGCCTCATGTGAGTTTAGGCTTGAAACCTGTTCAGATTGCATCATTTAAGCGTTTACACCTTTCGTCTCAAATGAATTTGTCAGAAAACTTTTTTTCCTCTAATAGATATCACCATAATCTGATTGTGGCTTACGTTACTACGGATGGATAGATATTCCCCTTGACATAAAACGATTTGTAGTACCACGATCCTGAACATATATTCTCCTCCCCACGTTTTTATTAATAGAATATCCAACATCCCTTAGAAGTTTGAAATATAAAGTTTTAATGTTTTATTTTATTTTTGTTACCATTGGATTCTCATGGTAAACATCTCTGTAATTTTCAATCCTTCGCTTTGTTTGTTTCATTTCTCTCCCCAAAATTATAATTAATTAACGGGTTTGATTTCATTTCCCTTTTACATTAACTACTACACATGAATGCAATGCACTTTCTGTCACAAGGAAAGGTAACAACTTTTCAATTTAAATTTTGACTGCTTGAAAGGAAGGAAGGCAGCATGATGAAGACAATTTCCTCTACTGGTTGTAAGTTTGCCTTGCTAGACATCTGAACATGGAAGAAATGTTTGTTGGATTTACTGATTCAATTCGTGAAGGACCACTTCAAAAGTAATCATGTATACACACACACACTTGCAAGAAAATTTCAGATAGTTGGGGCGCGGTCATTGCATGAATCTTTGGGTCCAGGTTTTGAAAATATCGAATGTGTCTCATATCATATCCTTCATAGTACCAACCGGCTAGTCAAGGCCAGCTGCAGTAGGGTGGTCCATGAATCACCTGATTTTAATGCCTAGCTAGCCCTCTTATTAGGTAGTGACTTCTTTCTCCTTTATATCCATTTCAGGTGTGGTGGGGGAAGCACTCAGCTTGTGGACAAGAGGCCTTCTAAGTCCTAACTATTGTTTGTTTTTGCCATTTACACATATATGGTGCGCCAAATCAAGAGGCAGGCCTTAATTGGATTCTAGGAAGTTACGTCAATTACCAAGTAAACAGCTGGTTAATTTAAACCGTTAAAGCTAGCTAGCTTTTTGACTAGTTGTATGTATATATACTTTCTCTCAGCTGTAAACTCGACAGTAATCAATAACCCCACCACCATTATTTTTTTAATTTTTTAAAATGTAAATAGTTATTAATTGCTTCTGCATATTAATTTGGATAACATTTTACCTAGCTACGTATATTTTATAAAGGAGTCACTCATTAAAGATGGAGTGTTTCGATTCAAAGAAATGCATCTAGAGCGAACAGAGAATATAATGATGAATGTGAGATAAACATTAAGAAAATTCAAATCCATTTCTCCACTTTCTTCATGCACATCCATTGAAAAGGACTATGTATATGTAATCTATGAGATATAGCAACTTTCAAAGAATAAAACAACAAGTGGGGGGTCGAGTCTATCTCAACTTAGATTGCCAAAAACCCTAATGATAGATACTGATAGCAACCCTTCCTTGATGCAAGTCTAAGTCCCCTGGGTAGAATTTTACACCCAGAAGGAGGCATTGAGCTATTGTGGACCATACATGACCTGTTCTCAAACATGCCCCCCCTTCTTTAAGCACAATAACCACGCAAAATGTCTACGTACCCTATGCCCTGTCTTGCTTTCTTTCTGGTATAATTGTCATCTTTCATTCTTAGGGCAAGCTTTAATGCTCAAAGATTTGTACTGTACATTTGATTGCCATCCTTTGTTGGTAAAGATTTTCTTTTGGGGTATTAATTAATTATTTTTTCAATGCATTTGACTGATATTATTTGAATATTTTTGAACCCTTGGCATCTCTAGCTAGGGCAAAAAAAAAAAAAAACTAGAGGCAGAAGCAGTGGTATAAAGAATATAATTACTAATTAGTATCATGATTAAGACATATCATATTTATACAATATAATTATACAATAACTAGTACAATGCTCATTTTCTTTCTATCTTTCTTCGTCATATAATTCATTTTATCACACATTTTTTTTTATCTCTTACTTGTACAAATTGTTATATATATTTATTATATTAATATAATTTCTCTATTACGAATAATTACCACAAAAGCAACATGTTTCTCAATTCTGTTTGTCATTTCCTTAGTCTCAACCGAACCAGACGAAGCTTGCTAGCAATTTAGCAAATACCTGATTAAGTCCCCCCTCTCCCACAACCACACTCACGCTCTCTTTTTAAAGTCACGAGACCCACTGTCCCATTGTTCATTCAATTTTTTGTGTGGGGGGAGATAAGAGAGAGAGAGAGAGAGTGGCAGAGGAACTGATAGAGAACTTTCAAAGCTCTTTATCTTCTACCATCACTCAACTAGCCTCTATATTGCAGTCTCAAACTGAAAGTCTCACAAATTTTGTAAAAAGCTTTAGTTTTATCCTCCCATCTGAAACAAAGAGTGTGTGCCTCATATCATTTTTTTTTCTTTCTCTCTTTCTGTCTCTCACTGTCGGTACCATGTAGGTCTTCCCCCACTACTACACCTTCACACCCTTCTTCTGATTCATAATCTCCTCCTCTTTCTCCTTCTCTAACCCTTTAACTCTCTCTCTCTCTCTCTCTTTTTCTCTCTCTCTCTTATGACTTTGTTGTTCCTTTACAGGAGACCAGAAGGAAACCCATTAGACCTTAACAATTTGCCCGATGAGTACTCTAGAGATGGCAAACAGGTCCTCGAAGACCATACCTCTTCGCCCGGTAAACTTGATGATCATACCTATATATAAATATGCACGCTAAAATATCAAAGGAACTTAATACTTTTTCTATTTTGCGAATTCTTTTTCACCATCACACACCGTGCGAGGGCTTTCACTTTTCACAGGAAACAAAATTGAACACTGCCGTGGTTTGTTACCCATCTCTGTGGTATATTCTTTGACCATGAAACAGTGCTCATGACACTTTTTTTTTTCTTTCTTTTTTTTTATTATATTTTTGTTTTGTCCTTGTACGTTTCCTTTTCTTTTTTCTTTTCCCCTTCTCCTTTTCCTCCTCCTCTTACTTAGTTATACTTCTTCAAACTCCAAAGGTAAACATGATACTGGAAAAGGAGGAAAAAAAAAAGAAAAAAAGGTAGTAGTTAGTTAATAAAACAAAATAAAAAAATTGTTGGGGGCGGTTAATTAAATTTATTTGATGGATATGGGTAATCGAGAATGGGCTTAAAGGGAAAGAAGGGTGTCATGGAAGTTGCTTTAATTGGATGGTTATGGTTGCAGGTTGCAGGAAAAAGAAAAGCGGCGGGAAGGATGGAAAAGACGACTGTGGGAAGGTCTACGAGTGTAGATTTTGTTCCCTTAAGTTCTGCAAGTCTCAGGCTCTTGGGGGACACATGAACCGCCACCGCCAAGGCTAGCACCTATCCTAACACTTTTCTTCTTTCTTCCCTCTCTCAAAACAAAACCACTCTCTCACCAAAGTCTCTCCTCTCCACTGGCCGCTAATGATTGATTTGGCCATGAAGCCTTGTCATTTCAATCACAAAAATGTTGTGCTGTTGGATTGCTGAAATTCGAGAGGGCCCTTCTGTTTTTTTTTTTTCTCTCTTTTTAATTCTTTGTTTCTTTTTTGCTTTTCTTTTATTATTATTATTATTGTTCGTTTTTGTGGTTTTGTTGGGCAGAGAGGGAAACGGAGACGCTGAACCAGGCTCGTCAGCTGGTCTTCCGTAGTGATCATAACGTTGCTGCACAAGGTGCCCCTCACTTAGGGTATGCACCATTACCATTACCATTACTTGCTCTCCTTTCTCCATTTCCTTTTTCTATTTTTTTTTTCCCTTCTTGTAGTTCAACATTTATATCATTTCTCAAATACTTGTTTTTCTCTAGGTTCTTTAGCGTCTGTTAAGTTGTTTTTTAAGCAGAAGCAATTAGGTAGCAGACACAAACACAATATTGGGGTGCACAACGCAACACTGTTTGATAAAATTTAATTTGTGACATTCAGATGCTGCCAACCAATAGGAACCGGGGGTTATCATCCATCAGGAGATCCAACAGTGCCGCTGAGATTCCCGAGATACTTCTCAGGCTCATCCTCAACCCACATGCCACCACCGCCGCCACCGCCACCGCCACCGCCACCACAACCATACCTATACGCTTCACCTTCGAGGCCAGTGTCTTTTGGCTCATCACATTTCCCTCACCAGCATGCGGTGAACGACTACTATGTGGGTCACGTGATGAGTGGTGGCAGCCACGGCCACGGGCCCTATGTGGGAGGAGGAGAGAGTACAAGTAGTTACACGTGCATTGGCGCACCGGTGGGACAAGGTGGGTTCGGTGGTGGTGGTAAGGACGGGTCACTGCACAGTAATCAGGAGGAAGGGTTGAGTTGGGGAAGGAGCTACTCAGGCGCACAGCATCGTTTGGATCCTCCCTCAGCGATCAATCGGTTTCAAGATGGTTTCTAATGAGATGAGATTCTTTCTTACTTTGAGTGCTAGTGTTTTTTTATTTGTGTTATGTAGTATCATAAGGACACGCAATCCAGAGAGAGAGACATAACAAGCTGACACATGGGGTCATGGGATGAGATGAGAGGAGGAGGTAGCTAGCTAGGAACAAGAGAGAGAGAGGGGGGTCGTTTTGGTTTATCTACAGTAACCAGGGACAGCTTTTGAGCTCATGGACACGCTCAGCTACTTTGGCTTGGTGCTGTGGGGGTGAGTGGGTGGCATTTGTTCTCAACATGGCCTTTTGTATTGGTAGCTAGCTACGACAACCGGTTAGATATGAACTGAAAGTTTCCAAATCCCCCTTTTGTATTTGTGACTCATTCACTTCCTTTTGCATGGCAAATTACAAGCAATTCCCTTTTAATTTATTTCTTTCGATACATTATATCACAATATATTAATATCTATTTATTACTATTTTATTTATATGTAGATAAATTTACGTTTGCGCCTCTGTTTTTGTGTTTAATTTTGTGGCAGTTTAGTATTTTACCTACTTGTTTTCCATTCCAAATTCCCCAAAGCCCCGTCACTCTCGATCGCTGCCTCTCACTATCTCTATCCAAACCAAAATTGGGATCTTCTAGTTTCTTGAAATGTTTCTGGTCTCAGTGTCACACCATGCTTGTACAATTAGGGTAATAACACAGAGAAGTTTTGGAGTCCTCTTGCGAAAAACCATCTTGCTGAATGCTTCCTGAATAGGATGTTCAAACGATCAAACCTGCCAAATACTATCTAATTTCTCCTTAAAGAAAAGTTTTATCCTCCCTTTCCAACTTCCACAATACTGTGAATAATTAATTCAAAATTTTAAAATACAACTTATTTATTGCAGCAGACAGTGAATATGCAGCTATTTAATTTGTTTGGTACATACCGAACAAAACTACTGCCTAAGGAATAAAAGCACTCTTGCTGACAGCTTGAAGAGCTTCTCCCAAATGCAGTAGCTTAGAGAAATATATATATATACCGCCTTAACTTGCTCATGATCGTTCTTGAAACAGTAAAACACGTGTAAAAATAAATGAACATGATTTTTCTTTTCTTTTTATTGTTTTCAATACTTTTATTTACTAACTAGTTCTCTCTCTCTCTCTGTTGGAAATGAATCTATTTTTCTTTGTATATAGGTTGTGTTATCTTTTACGCATATATAGTAATTGAGGATATAATTATAAGAAAGTTATCCTCATAAGAAAACTTATTTATTTTTTTTCTGGCCTCAACTAGTCCTATATATTTTTAATTCTGTTATAGTTTAGTTCGTGTTTTCACTCTAGGTGCATTAATTCCTGTACTTCTTATACCAAAGATTAGCACTTATGTGACACTTTTATAACAATTCTCTTTCGATATGTTTGATTGGGATTTTAGAACCTTCATAGGTTTTATATATAATTACTTAACAAAAAAGAGAGGAGAATATCTATTAATTTTCATTATTTGCTTAAAAGAAAGTTAATTAGAGAATGGAATTATTTTTAGTTACTCTTAACGAGGAATATTATTTTCACTTGCGTCCCTAAACAAAGATATATTCAAAGTGCTCCTTTATTAATTTGCTTTTATACCTCCTCAATATATTGTTATTATCAAAATTGAGTTTTAAAAATTTTAATTACAATTCTAATTCTCTCATAATAAATATTTATTAAAAATTTTAAATTTGTCCAAATTAATATATAAATGTCTAATTAATATTCCATTACTCTAATGTAGATTTTTTTTTTAATTTTACGTTTGTTTTTGTACGTGTATAACGACTTCTCAACAAATAATCTGGCGACAAATTAGTGAATTATAATGACTTAATGTTGGCAATGATAAGATATGCGGTGCTGTAGATGGAGCAAGGTGGTACAATGGAGGAGGTGACAAACTGACAATGGTGGTAGTGGAAGATTTTAACTGTGCCTTAAAAAATGACATTAAACAAAAATGTTAAAACACTTTTTGTTAGCATAATTTTTATCTGATGAAAATTAAATAGTTAATATACAAAATAATGGAAAGTTTTGTATATGGATTATATTAGTATAAATCTTTTATACCAATATAATTTTTTGTTAGTGCAGTGTAATATACTGTTAATATAAATTCATAATATTTATGCTAATAATTTAATTTTTATTGGATAAAAATTATATTAACGAAGGCTAATTTGGTTAAACCGTTCATAAATGAGATTATTTTTTCTAGGGATGATGAAAATGGTGTGTATGAAAAGGAAAGGTAATAGCAACATTGGCTGTGTTGATAGTGTTTATGGTAGATCCAATAGCAATAGCAACATTCACTGATGCGGCAAAAACTTAGTGGCATGGTGGTGATGGCAAGTAGTGACATCGGAAATTAATGATGAAGAAAGTGATGGTAGTGAATGGTTGTAAAAACAATTGCCACAAAGGTTAGGAATGTAAATGAATCTAAGAACTTAATTATGGCATGATTGATTTAGGAAAGAAAGATAAAGAATGGAAAATAATATAAAATAAGTACGTATATATAAAATAAAATAAATATTTATAATTAAAAAAAGCATAAAAAATAAAAATATTCTAATCTTTTATTGTGCAAGAACATCTTTAATTCTCCCTTCCTTCCCATATAGGACAGATTACTGTAATTGTGGGTCTCACTTAAATTTTTAATCCTTCCTCCTCAATTATTAAGTAACCAAAAGGAAAGAATATGATGATTTTTACCATTTTCCCACCTGGCTTTAATTGGAGTCATAATCTCTTCTGGTCTTCTACTCCATGCGGTACAAGTCACACATAGTCAATAATTGTCATCTTGATGTTGTGCAGTAGTAGGTCGAAATAGTTGGACTTATATTTTGCATAATGTCACTGGTTGTGGGGTTTTGTTTCATATTTAACAGATTTTAACTACTTGTGTCCATTGAGTAGTACTTGTACTCATATATTTTAATAAATTTTATTTGCTTATAAAAAAATTGCTTAACTAAATAAACGAGTTTAATTAATTAAACATTTAATGAGTCAAATTAGAATAAATCACAAATATTTAAACTCATTTACAACTGTAAAAAGAGCGATAATCAAACGTGGTAATGTTCAACGAGGTGGGATGTACTATGTACCTCATATGTTGCTTTTCACAATTGAGATTTTGGGAGCAATGGATACAAAAATTGAGTCATAGTGATACTTTACTTTATTTGGAGTAATAATATCGTATCTCATAGGATATAATAAAAAAAAATGTGCGAATAAAGTTAAAAAAATTAATTAATAACTTAATACTATAATAATCTGAAAAAAAATAAAATGAATAGGGGCATGTGACCCCATAAATCATAATATAAATGTAGGACCATCCCTGCTTGCGGGGTCTAGGTTCACGAAGAAATTTGAAGGCTTTACTTAAATGTTTGTTATATATAACATGTTTGTAAAAGCATGTTATCTGATTTCTAAATACGGTAAAAGACATCAAAACATCGCTGTGTCGTTTAAACGAATATAAACTAATAAATTGTCATTATTGATAAATTTGTGTCTATGTGAGTTTATTTGACTTCAGTCAATTGAAGCAAAACTGTAATCGCTTTTGTACTTTAGTCAGACTAGTTGTGTCCGATCCGGAAGTAATCACATCCAGTTTCATTACTTGACCAGATCACTGGGGTTTGAGCTTCCAACCTCACAAATAATTAGAAACCTATTTAGTTTTGTTTCTCCGTCTTGAGATATTAATTAATTCAAATTAGGGCAGTAGCATAATAGCTTAGCTAGCTAACCTTATATGCCTACACTGAGGTGGCTCTATAGCTAGCTGAGGTGATTAGATAGAACCCAAAGATTACTGAGACATTTCAGGCGGCCTAAGATGTATAGGGTTGAATTATAGACCAAATCCATTTTTGGGCAAGCCATGGGCATGCATGAATGTGGGGACAGGTATTAGGGTTCCAGGTGCTTAAAAGTGCAAAAACCTGAAGTATGTGGTGGATAACATAATAGCTATTAATTAGCTAGGTACTTAGTAGGTAAAGGACAAAAAGATACGGACAAATTGAGATTGGTGATGCGAAGCCAACAAGAGCAGCTAGAAAAGCCTAATAAGTTACTGTTACCAAAAAAAAATTAAAAAAATAAGTTACATGTGATCTTGAGATTCATTGATAAGCTAGGTTCAGCCGAGAGTATCGATCCATGCAAGATGTCGCGCCACCACTTGGCATTCAACTCAGATAAATGTTAGTTTGTTAATTAATGGAGCTACAGCTTGGGCGGTTGGGCCCATTCCCCATATTTTATATTCACCTTTAAGAACAAGAGAAACATGAACAGTTAGAGCAGTGATTGACATCTCAAATGTTTTATAGACATTGCTTTTTCCCTATAGTACTTCTTTTCGGGGGTCAACCTTATAAGAGAAAGAGTAGTGTTAGTCTCATAGTCTACTACAGCACATATTCTGTGCAGATTAATTTCTTTTTATAAACATAAACCTTTATTATTATTTTTTTCTAAAGGAATATTTCAAGGAATAGTTTAATATATATACAAGTGATTAGTTTAACACCTTGAAAGAGAAGAACTACAACACTATTTAATACATTATAAAGGATCCAATCAGAAAAATTGGTAATTAAGAGTGTATCTTTCTTATTGAAAATCATATATATCACTTCCTATATTTCGGCTTGAATCAAATCAATAATATGCAAATAATCAAATTAGTGTATCCTTGAGTACATTTCTCATTAGTCATAGTGACCAAACAATTATAAACCAAAATATTAATTCTCCACACAATGGACACAATTTCTTTATTCCAATCTTGAACCCCTCGTGCGTGTTGCATAAAATGACTAGAGCAATTAATTGGATTTTGGACATTCCAACTACCTATAACATACACACTGAACAGTATTTGAGAACTTTCTTCGTAGAAAAGGGGGATGTATCGATTCACATTGATCTTAACAAAAAATACAGCGCAAGTTGTCATCCACAAAGAGCACTCCATGTCGTCTCAATGCCAATAAGCTGGCAACCTCACGTGCAAAAGTTTCTAGGCAAACGCAGAAACCTGATTTGAAATAATTTTATCCTAACTTTTAAGTGTTTACAAAATTGATTTTGAATGAAATTGATTTTGCTTAAAATTAATTTTGAAGTTAAGTGGTTTATGTTTGGATGTTTTTACCCAAAGTTTGATGTAAAATTTAGTGTAATTTTTTTAACCTAATGCAAAAAATATTTTTATCATTTTTAGTCAAACCGAAATTTAATTGGAGGAAAAACCAATTTTGCTTAACAATAATCAAACATTTATATTTTTTCTAAATTCATGTTTAACATGAAACAAAATCAATTCTAATACTTTCCACCATAAAACCAAACACGCACTAAACACATTGGACCCAACTATAGAATTGGGATTATTTAGACTATTCTAAGCATAGCTAACTGTATATACAACTAAAAAATATATATAACTTTCATATCCATGAGTAATTGATTCCTATGTAGAATAGTTTAATGTAATAGGTCCATGAAATTATCTAGTTGTTTCTATTCCCATACAAATAAATTCCTCTGCCAACGAAGATTCCATGTCCAGGATCCGTGGTTCTAATAATCCCCCATATTTGATATTACAACCTATTTGTCCTTTGAGATAAGATAAAGGAGATGAAAATTTCACTTAACCATCATGCCCAAAAAAATGTATTAATTCCATCTCCTGTATATCAATATTCATTTTTAACTCAGCTGCAAACTAATCTTGAGAAATAGAGCCATTTAGAGATAGTCTTCCAAGATCTCTCCACTGTTGATCCACTCTAAATATATCATTAGGTGAAGGATTACTATGAGTTGGGTAAAGTTTTTTATATATAGACTCTAAATTTCCTAAAGGCAATTAATTAGATTATGTAAATAGTCTCCATTTCCACTTCCATATATATAACAAAGCAATATTCTATGTTTTTAAATGCTTTACATTTAGCCTCTCCCACCCCACATTTTTTGGCTTACAAACCTAACTCCATCTAGTTAATACCTCTGGTGCCATTGTAAGAACTCCGTAAGAAGTCTCTTTGCAGTTGAGTAAGAATATGGGAAGCATTCTTAGGAGCCCTGTACAAAAATAGAAAATAATTTGGCAAATTGGACAAAACTAAGTTTATGAAAACAACACGATCACCAAAAGAGAAGATTTGCCTACATTTCCAAGTGGTTAACATGCTCTTCATGATATCAATGACGGGTGATTGTGTGTTCAACTTTTCTAAGATGGCATCAACAGGAATTTGCTGGTAATTAAAAGGAATATTGAACCTGTTTGACTATTTAGAAACCTGTGCAGACTAACTTTCTTTAAATAAGTTGTGAGCTAATTTTTTTTCCTCAGTTATCCAACTCAATTTTTTAAAAAAATTGGTTTGTGTTGTGTATATATATAAATGTTGTCTTTCTATATATTAGCCCTAATTAAGTAGAGCTTATCTAGTGCTTGGAATTGATGAGTTTGAATTAGGATTGGTCCTTAAATTCTATTTTTTATGTTTGCAAATCCATTTGGAATTGGAATTATAACCCCAAACCAGCTTGACCCAATTTTAATTTTTAGCAAACACCCTCAAATTTGTCAATTATGTGTAACTACTTTTCCATTTCTTCTTGTTGTTGTTATTATTATTATCACTATCATTATAACAATTGTTACCATCATAGGCAACTCATCACTACCACCGTCATTAGTTGTTATTGTCACCACCATTACTATCACCTCTATTGAGGTCACCACAACCAAGTCCACCACTAACATTGTTATTCCCATTATCTTAACTGTTAGAGTATGTATAAAAATATTTTAGGATATTTTAGATTATCCTATTAAATTCAAATTGACTTGTCATATATTTATATTGATAATTGCGTATGATTGAAAGAGTCATATTAATTGTTTTTATATTTAAATTTTCTTTGCACTCACACGACCGAAGAATGATATAGCAGATGAAAGAATAATAATATATAAATTTATCAATTTAATTTTAAAAACCCTTTAGAAAACAAGGCAATACTGTTTTGAGGAACATATTAACCCACCAAAACACAAACAAGAATGGAAAAGGAAAAATGGCAAGTCGTACACCATACATACAGGCTTTGGCTCACAAGTTACTGAGTCTCTCCGGGTCCCCCTACTTTTTCATCTGAGTACTTTTGTTTTTGCACAAACAAACGTACACTGATAAAAGACATTATCAAATTGCTATACTCATAATCTATAGTCTTTGACAAAAGATATTCACACACTGATAAAAGACAGTACGAGAGATCAAATTTTTTATTTGATACTGAAACACTGATCCCCAGTAAAACTACCTTCGTTATACCACGTTCCTTTTTCAACAGAGAATCCAAACATCGTTTCTTCATAGTTATCACACACATTCTCTATATTTTATATGTAGCTTTAACAGAAAAGCTAGCATGGTATATATGCATATGTATATTTCTCCGTTAGATATATAAATTATTATAGCAACTCACTTTATACATATCGATCTCTTTTCATCTCTCAATGGACTTTATTTATTTCTCCCCCTGTAATGATCCTAGTCAGTCTAATGTACTCTTCAGACTTTAATGCCCTCTCGGGATCAGAGAGGGAGAGAGAGAGAGAGAAGAGCATTAATGTGCTGTGGCTCTTGGATATATAGGGCCAGAACTACACTAAAAAAGTTGCATGTTACGCTGCTAAATACTGAAACCGCATGAGAAAAACAGTATTGCAGGCCCATGTATCTTACCTGCAGAAAAATAAAGGGAGTATATTTTTACCATAATTTTTAATACATTCATACCTAATTTTTAATAATTTTTTAATTTTTAATTTCTTAAACTGTATGTATAAAATACTCTTAACTATGTTCAAAGAAAAATAATGGGAAAAGAAAAGAAAAGAAAAAACAGCCGCTGGAAAAGTTGATGAACATGGACTCAGTTTATTCACCGACTAACCGTACATTACATAAATGAGAGAATGTTTAAAGATGCTGAATGGCGTTTGCATAAATTAATTCGTATCCCAGTTCTTCATCTTCTTCGACTACTTCAACGATCTTTCTCCATCTTTATAAATGGGAAACTGCACTCTTTTTTGAAGTTGTTTTCAATGTTCAAGAACTTGTGGATTAATTAAAAATCATGGAGACGCTTGTAACCCCCACCCAGCCCCACCCCAAAATAATAATAATGCAGATCCATATCATATCCTTTTTATAGCAGCTTTGACAGTAATTTTTTCTGTCACTAATACGACGCTTTCTCTCGCTGTGTCTTAATTATCTCCTTCGTTAATGTTGCACTTACTAGTCCTTGTCTCTGCTCATGAAAGAAACAAGAACTTTTTATTTTATCTCCCAAAGCAATTTCTTTTTTTATTTCTAGGGTATTAATCCTAGCCGATGAAACTTGAACTGACTTGGTTGATTTTAAAGCTTCTTAGTTATGCTTTCACGTCGTTTGCAATGAATCACTCAACAGATATTTTATATGCTTAATTTCAACAAATTCTTTTAAGACGAATGCTTTCTAAACACAATAGTCCCTCATGGTTGTCATTTATTTTTTTGGGAGGTGAGGGTGAGATTCTAGCTTTGGGAATTAAAATTATGTTAAACTAGCTAATATATATTCATCTGTTCACTAAATTAGAAAATTTTCCTTGTACTCAAAGGAACGAATGAAGCATTTGGTACGAGGGAAATCTTAGATTCACAGGTATCTTGGATACCTAGTGTATGATAGCGTGGTGCTATATACATAGCATGCTTGGAATTGAACATCACTTGGCAACCTACATAAAAGTATTGTGTCCAAAAAGCCAAATTGAATATATCTTATAGGCATGGAAAGCTCAGTTCATTGCAGAGGTAATTACCAAACTAGATGGGCGATGGAACAGCAAGTGAAGATGATATGTGAGAATAACGGATCTGAGAGATAAAACTTCAGGGTTCTTCAGCTTTTAGTCGAAGATGAGCATGCACTAGGAAATGAAGAGGAAAGAGAGGGTTTGGGGTGGTTTCTGCAAATTGCTTGATTCTCTATTTTTTTTTTCTTTTTACAAATTAATTTTAACTTAATATTAATCTGTAAAGTACCTAAGTCATTTTTACTATAAAACCTTCATTTGATGGTATTCGGTTGGACTGACTGCATACTACAGAGAAGGTTGCTACTTGCTAGCAACGGTCCGTGCTCTTTCGGTGAGAGTGTATTTTTTTATTTTTTATTTTTTTTCAGATTCATGATCAGACTATACGTTTAGATTGGAGATGGTATAGTTTGGTAAAGTCTTTGGCAATGTAACGATTATATTTCAAAGATAAAGTTTGTTTGGGATGCTACTCGATCTCTCTTGGGGTGAAGTTTAGTTTGGTTTGAATGGAATGTATTTAGATTTTGATTGATTTGGTTTTTATTTTATGGTTTAATTAATTTTTTTGATCTTAATATTTGTGCTAATTTTTCATTTTAGTTTTTATACCTAAAAACTCTACATTTTAGTCTCTATATGTATAATTATTTTATGTTTTAATTGTTATGTCTCTATTTTGTGACAGATTGCTGGAAAAATAAAAATAGGAATTAAAATATATTAATTATAATTGTGCAAGAATGATAAAGTTTTCACACAACTTTAATTTAATTATTTAAATAACTTTAGATACACAAAAAAAGTTGTCCTCAATAAAATATGCACTAATTAAATAACAATAAGAGAACTTAAAATGAAGTCTTATCTCACTACTTTCCCTACTAAGGAGGCAAATTTTAGAAAAAAATCAATCAATATTTTCAAAATATATCAATCCTCATTGTTTGCAATTTACTAATAGTTATAATTTATAACTATAATTATAATTTTTTTACACACATCCCACGTGCGACGCACTGGTAAACACCCTAGTCATTTTATGTTTTAGTTGTTAGTGCTATAGAAAACTAAAAATAGGAATTAAAATATAAAAAAATTACTCATATAAAAGACTAAAACAAAAAGTTAATGTAGGTATAGGAGTTAAAAGATTAATTAAACCTTATTTTATTTAATTGAGCGTATATTACCATTTCAAATGTTAATAGTATAGTATAAGAGTATTGAGACTCCACAAATTAATAATATCGTGTTTCAGCTCATTCCTTTTAACTTCAATGGTATTTTAAACTTAATAAAAGTTACATCATGAACATAGTTTAAAGCCAAGTTAAATAATGTTCAATACTTCTTTTCTAACTGGTGTATTGACTTGTAACTTGTTTATCTCTTTCCTTCTAATTTAACCTAATAATACTTTTGTATACACCCTACTACTTGTCTCTTAATATAACTTTGAGTATAAAAAAATTTATTAATATTGAGTTTTAGGAATTAAAGATAATTGATATACCAAGGGACTCTGTATATTAGTTATTATATATCTAGGGAATTTTAACATAATTTATTGAATAAATTTGAGATAGGTCAGAATTCAAAATATTACTTAGAAATTAAAAATAAATTGAAATTAGATCCGTATTGTCTCTAATGTTGTATGCTTTCTCCCTAATTTGCTATTGTGATTTTTACTAATTTTCAAATTATTTATTTTGTTTTGTTTTAATGTTCTTTACTTGTGTTTTTTTTTTTTGAAAAATCTCTTTTATATAAGTTTGTTGCCAAAATAATAATTAGATTGATAAAACAATAATATTATAGGTATTCTTACTAAAGCAACCAAGAATTATTAAAAGTGTATATTGAACCAGTTTTTTTTTTTCCTTATGTGTGTGTGTGTGCGTGTGTGTTTAACCAGTTGATACTTGATAGGCATGCAATGCCTTAAAATGTGAAAAAAAAAATTAGGATTTTCTTAATTATGTTTCGTTGCTATATCTGATCAATGATATCGATGTAAGTGCCAAAATATATATTGTTATAAAATCTTATGTGACGTTCCTTTCATACCTTGGAAAATTTCATCAGCCTCCAGCAAACACAAATATCAGGGGGCATGTATGATTTTATATATATATATATATATATATATATAAGATATAAGAATATTCTAATCCAAATACAAAAGTCTTAAATTTGCTGAAAGAATACTGCAGTATCTTGTAATATTTCGTCCGATCCAATGCATTTGTTAATTAGTCAAAACATTCTCTTTCCTCTCTCCCTCCCTCCCTTTCCCTCTCTGATCTCTCTCTAAACCAAGGACCTATTAGGTATGTCTTTGAATGCTGCTTCACTGAGACGAAAAAGTAGAAACAAGATTAAAAAAAGAAAGAGAAAAATGCATAACAAATTTTAAACCCACGTACTCTTGATTACACATATTCTATAACTCTTCCGATTAATACTCATTCTCCATCATTTCAAGACTGAATAAGATAATATCATGTTTATCTTTTTTTTTCCCCTTGAGCGTGCATCAATTACTTAAAATTAATTAATCATAATCTATGTTTATATTATTTCATTACAAAAAAATGCCATTTCTCAACAGGATAAAAAATGTCAAACTTTAGGATTACTTTATTTAATATAAACTCTATTTAACAAAAATAAAAATATTAGATCCCACCCTAATAATACAATGTATTATACTAATATTTGATAATATATATGGTTATTGTAAACTTAGAATATCTATACTAGTAATTTAATTTCTATTAGACAAAATCTATATTAATGGAGACTAATCCAACAACATTTCTTTAATGAGTTTAATGGTTATGCACTGTCAGTGTAAAAAGTTTTACACTGTTAACCAATTAGAATTCACCGTTGGTATGACTTTTATAGTATTTATTATAAAAGTCAACAAACTTACAATAAATGGTAGTTTGTGATTAAATAACAGTGTAAAACTACTTTACACTATCAGTGCATGACCTGTTTTCTCTGCTTTAATATATGACAATTTATTTTGTGGTGTTACAGGCACTGTGAGTAAAAAAATTCTGTTATGGACTCTAGTGATTATGTTATGTTTTTAAGATAAATTTAAATAAAATATATTTTGTATTTTTTCGATATAATAAAATTGTAAAATTGTTAAAAAAAATACAGTTGAACTCGTTTTTAATTATCAAATTTGGTCAACGGAAAAGCGAATGGACAGTAATTTTTCACTATTGATATGTAATACTTAAAAAAAATCTTAATTTTGATCGTTTCTACAACAAAAACGTATAGAAGGTAAATTTTAACTCGCCAAGTAATTATTGATACAAAAAAAAAACCTTATCTTATATTTGTTTCTCTCAAATTATAGCAATTTCATTACAAAGTTGTCGGTTCAATATCTCTGCTAATCCGGCTAATTGACCTGTTGTTATTTTATTTTTGGGTTGATTCCACATTTCAGATCTAAGTAAATGAATTGCCACAATATATGACATGAAATTAAATCATATAAACTCAGTGTTGTGCATGGCTAATATTTTATGGGTGGGCAGATGTTGCCTATCACGGTACAGTACAAGAGTGATATTGTAAATCTGTATTGTTATCTATATATATTTGATATAATCCTATTTGCTTATTAATAATAGAAGCAGTTGTTTTGCTTTAGGCACATTGTCAAATCTCATTAAATTTTTGTCTCTGTGTGTGTGCGTGTTTTATTCTGCTAATTTAGAATCCAGTTGCTATTGCTAACACTCACCCCACCAGCCCTAATTTTGAACGATCTTAAATCATATATAACATGAAATTTGTTTAGGACAAAAGTTGAACTAATTGATTATATTTCACAAAAATTGGAAAAATTTGGTCATACATATTTTATTTTATTTTTCTTTTGAGGATATTTAATTTCCATTAAAGAATATTAATTATGTGGCCAATTAAGGAAGCGAAAGAAGAACTTTCTGTTTGAGTTTTGTCATTGAAATTGAAAGAAGAAGGAGAGGAACTAATTAAGAGAGAGCGACACGCGGCATATGTTGTAAGAGTGGAAGGTTGGGCCGGGTGTGTCTGTGAAGACACTTTCCATTGAGGTGCAGGGCAGCATGCAGGCAATAATAGTAGAAGCAGAGTTCCAATGGTCGATGCATGCAGCTAGCAAGCACGTACGTACCTTGCAAATTTGTAATGGTGGACCATATTGGTATTCAACCAACTTACCCAAAACAGAAAAAGGAGAACCATGAAGCCCCTACGCATGATCCTTTTTCCCTTGCTTATATCACGGAGTTTCACTGCATGAACACACTCACTCATCACAAGACTGTCTTCAGTTGTCGGAAGCCAAGATAAAAACATGCAGAAAACGCAGACACAGACATGCAATGCAAGAAACTCATAAATGATTCAACCTCTATACCCTGGGGCCTGCCCCTGCACTTTCCATCGTTGATCATCAACAGTCAGAAGCTTAGTTGTCTGTCTGATATATATGATCTGGTCCAAAGATTGTACTACATTTTACCACACACTATGCATCTATGACTACGACTATGTTTTGAAAGTGTTTAGTCTCATTCCACTCACGTTGCCCGACTGAAACCTAGCATTATTGTATTATCTTCTCGCCGTGTAAATTAATATATATGCTCACAAAATCTTATTTATTTGTTTTGTACTCACCAGTACACTATATATATATATCATTCAGAATGCTAGTGGTTGTCAGTATACACTACGTACTATAGCTAAGGTTTTTCAATAAATTAATTTCATCAAATTAGGGTTTAATTCTCGGTTTTACCCTGTCGACTTTAGGGTATGCAATTCTACGTGGTAGTAGTACTGATCTATATTTCTACTACGCCTCTTCAAACTATATATGTTTGTGTCTGTGCCTTTTTCTGGTATAACATGCTATACATATTTTTTAAGAAACTGAGTGTGCATTTGAGAATTGCTATGCTTTATGTTTTCGGGTTTAATTGTGGCTTAAATATTTGATGAAGATTCTTGGATTTATTGTTATGGATTTGTATAACGATTGTATTACTCTTGGATAGATTAATGTATGTTATATCACGATTTTTTGTTAATATACAGTAATGCATGAAAGTTTAATTTGGTAAGCGATGAAACTCAATCAAGGCGAGCCAAAGTTGAGAGCTCAAAATTCTATAAAAAAATTCGAGTAATTCCCCCTCTAGTTTGTCCCTATTAAAACAAAATTAATTTTAAGCTAGTACCATTGAGTTAATGGCGTGAAATTTAAATAGTTCGCATATTATAAGTTTAAATCTCATTATCCTTATTATAATTATAAAAAAAAAAACAAGCAGAACTTCTATAATTAATAATTTGGGCTAAATTGACATAATTAACTTGAAAATTCCTAATAGATTCAGATCTTCTATAATGACATTTTCAAACAGTTGACAATTTTGTTTTTCCAAGAAAGTGTACGTGCCTAAAATAAATTATAGAAGAATAAAGTACAATTTAGAAATGAATTTAGTTGACAGTTCAAAGCAACAAAGTATGGCAGCCAAACCAGAAGAGATAGATGATGGATTCTATTATTTCAACATAAAAAATTTAATCTTATATATAGTATTACATACAATTATCTTTATCTAACATATATATATATATATATATATATATATATTGAAAATACATTTCAAAATTTTAAAAATAATTTTTTTGTTATAAAATTTTAAACTAACATTCTCAAATACGTACATGTTGCATTTAGAATAGTGGGGAGACAAATGTTTATGCTGCCCCACTGTATATCTGTCAGTTCTGATATGGATAGTTTAGTTTGATTTATATTTTTGAAATAAACTACTTTCTTTTCGATGCAAATCAAAATGTTTTATGATTTATCATGGATTTGGATAAATAAATTGAATAAATATTTATTTGATAAATTTTAATCAAAACAGAATTTATTTATAAATTTAAATGTATCCAAATAAAAAATTTAATTAAATATTTATTCTATAAAATTTTTAAATGATAATTTGTTTATAAATTTGATTATAAAACTTATTTAAATAAGATAAAAAAAAAAGTTTTAATGAATTTCTTCAGTCCAAAAAGTTTATTAAAATAGTTTTAAAAATTATAAAAAAAATCATAAACTCTTTTACGAAACTTATTGAAATAGGATAAAAAAAAGTTTATTTTGATGAATTTCTTCAATTGAAAAAAAATATTAAAATAATTTTATAAAATTATAAACAAAAATCACAAACTACTTATATAAACTCAAATGAATTTTTCTAAACCACTCTTATATGTGCACTAAAATAAATTGAAAAAGATTACAGAAAAATTGTAAGATGTTTTCGTAAATTTAAATTAATTCCTCCAAACCTTTCGCAAATTGTCAATATTCCTACTTCAAGATAGTACTGCTTGTGGCACTAAATATATCTATAACTATTATAATGGGTATAACACATTTTGGTATATGCTTTTTGTTGGATATTTTTATCTTTAATTATGACTAATTTTTGTCAAAAAACTTGATTAGTCACCTTTAATGCAATTTTCTCTCTCAATTACATTTTTTTAATCTACGAAATTTGAACCCAAAACCTCGCTTAAAGGATTCGAGCCCAGTTCCACTCAGACCAATGACATGTTGGTTTCTTTTCTCCTAGTTTAGAATAATTTATTTATTACCTTGAATTTAAGGTGATAAAGGAAAATATTAGTTTTGATTATTGTATTTAAGAGTGTTTATGAGATAAGTTTATCTTTATTCTTTTTTAATTTAAAATTTTGATATAGTTATTTATGTAGACCTAAATTCAATATGATTGAGACTTAATAATATATGAGATAAAAATCGGGTCAATTTAATTTATTGATATAATATATCAATCTTAATATTATATACAATTAGATCATAGAATAAAAATATAAAACTAAAATTAAAATATATTTTATGATATATATTTCAAAACAAATACTATTTGTTCAAATATAATATTATGTTATACAAAATATTATTATCTATCAATTTAAGAGTTATTATCAATATATAATTATTAAAAAAATAATTTTTAAAAAAATATAGGATACTAGAGTGAGTTACGATGACTCAAAGATAATCTCAATTCGTTTTAAAACACATTAAATTTAATTTCTAAAACTTAAATTAACTTCAAGTCAGGTTGAATTATTAGAATAGAACTAGTCATACCTAATTGCACAGCACCGAAAATATTTCATAATCTGTTTTGTACTACTCGACGACATTAAACATTGCACGGTCATCGTACGGTTGTATTAGCTTATGGAAGACATAAATGCTTAGGCCTGATAGCTCAAGGTTTCTTGCACGTCATTTTTTGTTAAGCATGATGTTGTGTGCATGTTAAAATGTTTATTTTATTTTATTTTTAAAAAAACAAAAAATATAATATTTTCTACACAATAATATAACGCTTCCTCTAACCCGACACACGTTAAAACAAGTTTAACTATATCACTAGTTTGTAACCAACAATAACGCTTAATTTCCCTTTTGGTTCTAGTTGTTTTGCTATACAAACTGTTGGCATACTTGTAATTATCCTTTCTCATGAAACTCGCTATACTTCCATGTTGATAATTGACAGCAGTTTAAAATTTTGGTTCTCATTTTGGGAAACATGGAAAGATCCAAGCCAATTATATTTACATACCACAATCACAAAGCATATTGAAAATGTTTTGTTTTTAATCATAGTATAATTAAATGTGATTTCAATTTATTTTTGGGTACTCAAAATAAGGGACAAGAAAGCATGGTCTAAAAGAGAAAACAAAAGGTTTTTTGGATTTGCATGCACCCAAATGCATGAGAAAAAAGAATAGGACAAGAGGGGCAGATCTAAACCGACCAATGGAAACATGTCCGCGTTTAAACGAAATTCAAGACGAAAACGACCCTTCATTTCAGCAAAATCAATGTGGCTTCTTTCTTTCGGTGTAGTGTACACATCACGCGGTTGAGTTGAATTCTCACTTTCCCTCCCCCCTCATGGATACTACCATGCATGCAGGCCCTGATTTAGAAATTGACTATTGAGGGGTCCTAATACTTTTTAACTTCTTTGTTCTTTTTATCGGAACTTTGCTTTTAACTTTGAACTGTAAATAAATACTTTTTGTTTTCCATTTTGATTATTAAAATTTCGGTGAACTATGTATAATTCAGAATAAATATATCAAATTTAAGTTTGGAACATCAAGTCTTAAATCTAGGAATGATAATTGGACTCTCAATAAATACACACAAAAGCTGTGCATATGAGTAGAGTTTTATTCCTTAAATGGGTTTTGGTACCAATAAAGGCACAATTTGAAAGAGCTTATAAATAGTTTATTTAGACTTATATTATATGTGCTTGTGAGCGTGTTTAGAAACGCTTATAAAAATATTTTATGGCTGGTCTATAAGATATTTTTAGTTTATTTTCATAAGCTCTCTAATACAGCTTACAAGAATAGCTTATGCGAAGCTTAAAAAAGACTCACCTTCGAATCTTGTTAGAACTAAACATATATGTATTTATTTATTTTTTCATTTCTTTCTCCAAATTAAATATTTTAATTTTTTTTCATTTTTACCCAAATTAATATAAGTATTAAACTCTACACAAAACAAATTTTAACTATTCATTACTAATAAAATTGTTTTTTTTTTATTTTTATGTTTTCTTCTTTTTCACCCAAAAACATAATTTAATTAAATAACTTTATATTTTTATATGCTACTAGTAATTTCTTTTATATTTGCTGGTATTTTTTTTTTTATATGTTTCCTTCTACACTAGTATGTAGCAATTGAATTTTTATAATGAATTGCTATTTTTATATACTTATATTTATTTATACATGTAAATGGTGAATTTTTTAAGCTTATATCATGATTTTATGATATACATGATTTTAATTTTAACATCTTAATTTATATTTTAATCATGTTTTGATTATTATATATTTTAATTTTTAAAATTATTGATAGGTGTATGATGATTTTATTTGTGTGTGTGTGTGTCACATAATTTTTTAAAATTTATGATACTTAAATTTTTGTTTTTTTTTTTAACTAAAAATAGGTAAATGGTTACTATTGATTTTTATTTTAATATTTTTGTGATATATATAATGTTAGTATATTAATTATTTAGTTAGATTTAAATTTTTAATCGCGATTTATTTTTTTAATTTTAAAAATGAGACAACATCTTATAAATACTTATCTAGCAATGCATCCATACACTTTAAAATTGTGTAAGTGCTTATCAATGTATATATTCAAATACATTAGTTATTGAATTTTAAGTACCTATAACATAAGTTCTTATATAATAAGAACTTATTCAAAAATACCTTAATTAAGTTGTTTTTCCAAACGGGCAGCCCAAAGTCCAATTTACTTGTTCTTAAACACATTAGCAGGAGTTTTGGTTTTTGAATATATATATATATATATATATATACTATATATATATATATAAGAGAGAGAGAGAGAGAGAGAGAGAGAGAGAGAGAGAGAAAGAAACATGTTATACACTGACAATGTAAAGTAGTTTTACACTGTCATCCAATCACAAACTACCATTTATTATAAGTTTGTTGACTTTTATAATAAATACTTTAAAAGTCATATTAATAGTGATCTCTAATTGGATTGATAATGTAAAACTTTTTACACTAACAATACATGACCATTAAACTCATATATATATATATATATATGAAAAAAACTTTGTTGAAAGAGATAAAACCCTCTATATCACGTAAGAATTAGTCTCCGGCTGTCCATTATGAAATATCCTTGGTGAAAAAAAGAAGTTTAAATTCAAGAATAGGTAATTATACACAAAAGTTTGTAAGTATAAATAAAGGATATAGGTAATATAATACCTAACTCATCTCAAATGTGCACCTATATATATAATGAATATAATTATTTCATCACATATTTGTTATATTTTATAATTAGAATTTAAAAATTTTTAATATTAAAATCATTCATTTAACTAAAATGTAAATATTAAATAGGGGAATATAGATATTTCTTGGATATGGTTGAGATTAAGTTACTCCAAGAATAACTTGTGATAGAGTTACTCAACTCAATAATTATTTGCATATATTAAATTTCAACAATCCAACGGTTAAATTAAAAATTTTTATTGAATAGATCAAATCTACAAATTTTTATACAATTTAAAATCAATTTAATATTTCATTAAATAAATTGAAATTAGTGTATGATATACTTTTCTAAAATATAAATAAATGATGACTATAATATTACCTTATTATAAATTTTCGTTTTATATAAAATTTAGTGTGCACGAGAATTGAGATAATAACAAAATATTCAACAATTAGATAATTGAAATTTAATATATACAAAGAGTTATTAAGTGAAGAAACTCTACTAAAAGTTACTTTTTAAATAACTTGATCCCACCATAAACTCTAATGGTTAGTTCAAGTGGTGATGGGTTTAGGTCCCTTAAACAAGCGGTTAGGAATTTAAATCTTGATTCTTGAATATAGAGAAAACCTAGTTGGGAGTGGATAACCCACATTTAAGTATCCTGAAATCCCTCGAAGGAAATTAGTCTCGATAGACGACCAGGGTTACTCCTTGCAATAATGTGTATCCAAAAAAAAAAAAAAAAAGCTAGAGATGAAACTTAGAGATGGAAAAAAATAAAAAATAAAAAATGCAAACTTTAATTATATTTTATCAAGTGGTAATTTTTCAAGGGACAAATAAATATGTGATTGGTAAATAAAACAAGATGACAAGTTGAAATTCTAATTATATCAATTACTTTAAAGTCATATTGCTTAAAATTATGGTTGTAAAATGTAAATCCTAGCTATCTCTTCTGGTGAGATATGGTGGATTAGCTGAAGTCTAGATAACCTGCGTGGAATATGCCTGACTGACGCAATAAATTAAAAAAAAGAAGGTATATATGAAAAGTAGAAAGGGACCACGGATGCAACATAAATGAATGAAAACATGATATGCATACGATTGTTATGAAAAAGTTGGGAGGCCCCTTTAGCATTTGTTCTTGCTACCGGCCAGTTACCATCCCAACCCACCAAATTTTCTTTACTGGTCTGGTCTTGTTCACTTCTGTCCTTACTAGTTCCCCTGCAAACCTACGTTACATCTTTGTCACACACAAACACGCACTTTCTCTCTCTTTCTGATCACAGTGAATAAATGTACGGTTAGTGTGCCTCTCACAGAACTGTTTGCTGAAGTTTCATGCATAGGTACTGTGTGTCTTTTGTGAATCAGACGAGTAGAATGGAGTTGCATGAGAGAGGGATGAGGTTGAGAAGTGTGATTATGCGCTGAGTATATATAATACGATACAATACAAAACTAAAAATCTCTTGTCTGAGAAAAATCTCTGCCTGCAAAAAAGGGGTGGTGGTAAGTGTCAAATGGATGATGTAGATGTAATAGCTAGCAATAGCGTGTAAAGGGCTAGGGCAATAGGGCTCTTATGTGAAACCTAGGGGCCTTAGGGTTCAGCCTGAGGGTTCACTCTTTAGCCTGTGTGTGTGGTCACTAGAGTAGAGTGCATGTGTATAGGTCATGTTGTCCAAGAGTGCCAACAAGAATGTTTTGGTTCTTCTGACTCACTTGGTGTGTGGCCCTGCCACAAGCTCTTTTGGTGCCCTCATAACCAATCATGCCTCCCCATTCAAATACTGCATCTGCCTATGTGGTTGTCTCTTTTTCTTTTTTTATTTTTAAAATATGCAATTTCTATGATAAATTATTTAATAAGTTTTTGTTGTTTTCACATGAATTTTGTGATGTAAATTTTATTATTTTAGTTTTTGTACAATTCCTCTAATTCACATATGAAATTTGTATGGGTCTATTTAGATAAATTTCTTTATAAATACTTCTAGAAGAATAAAATAAAAAGAAAAAATAAAATAAACTTCTCCATAAGTTAAAAATTAGCTTTTGAAGAAGTTAATATAAGAGAGCTATTAAAAATTAGCTTATGCAAAAATTAATTTTAACTTTCGAAGAAAGTTTTTTTTTTCTATAAGTGTCTATAGATAAATTTATCCAAACAAGTCATATGTTTAAGTAAAAACTTAATGTTGAGTTACTTTTACATTAAGAAATAATTGTGGATCAGCTCTTTTTTTAATACACTATTTTTAACATACTATTTATTATTGTCTAAATTTTATATCGGTCAATACTAAATAATAAATAAAACTTATTAAAAAGAGAGTGGGACTCTTAGAGTATGTTTGGTCTAGCTTTTTTTTAGCTTAGTTTTTCCTTAAAAGGAGAAGTCATACCAAACACATTTCATAAAAAACTCTTAAAAAATTAAGCTACTTATTTTTATACAACAAAATGTGAAAAAAAAGTAGCTTATAATTAAATTGGTAGAAAGAGCTTTTTTCTAGCTTATATGGAGCTTATTCTCACAGCCCACTTTTCAAATCCCAACGCAACCAAAAATACTATCTTTTTTTAATTTTTCACTATTTTTCCAATTTGAGTGATTTGCCGGCTTTCCTGTTTATTTTAAATTATGTTTATTTATTATAAGGTTTTAGTTTGTTTTAAAATTATTTATTTTATACAAAAAATATATATTTATTTTTAACTTTTTAAAATGTTTTTTATAAAAAATAAGAGAACATTAATAAAATGAGTAAATAATATGGTTAAATAAATTTTTATATTTTAAAATATTTATAATTTTTATTATTTAAATTATATTTAAATTCCATTTTTTTTAAAAAAATAATAATTTATAGTTAAGTTTTTGAATTCTTAATTACAACAACATATTTATTCAATACTTTTTGAATTATTTATTAAATAATTTTTAATATATATTGATATCATTGAATTTAGTTTAAATAAATTATTTTTATCTTCTAAAAATATTATTTAACTTTTTATATAATAAAATATTTGTAAATTCTATTTAAAATTAAATTTTATTAATTAAATTAACTTTTTACATTTTTAAAATTAAAAATTTTAACTTATATTTATTACATAAAATAAAAAAAGTTACTAAAATGAGTAAATAATATAGTTAAATAAAAATTTTATATTTACAATATTTATAATGTTTATTTTTTAAATTTAATTTAGATTTCAGATTTTGTTAATTTTTAATTTGTAGTTAAATTTTTTATTTTTTAATATCAACACTATATTTATTAAATACTTTTTGGATTATTCGTTAAATATTATTTGATATATATTGATGTTATTGAATTTTGTTTAAATAAATTATTTTTTATCTTCTAAAAATGTTATTGAACAATAATACATTTTTTAAATTAGTATTATACATAATAAAATATTTATAAATTAGATTTAAAAATAATTTCATTGATTAAAATAATTTTTCACTTTTAAAATTAAATTTTTTTAATTTATATATTTTAATACTTTTATGTATTTTTTATTATTAAAATAAATTTTGTTGATTAAATTAATTTTAGATAATTGTAACTAAAAATTAACTTTACATAATATTTTTATTTTATGATATATATATATATATATATTATTTTATTGAGTGAGGCAATTAGTTGTAAGTAAATTTAAAATTTTAAAATTTTTATCAAACAACTTGTAGCTTAAAAGGAGCTTTAAAATTAAAAAAATATAAAAATTACCAAACAACTTATACTTTATTTTTAAAGCTCTTATTTTGAGCTTTAACTTTAAAGTAGATTTTAAGCAAATAAAAAATAAAAAATGGATCAAACATAATCTTAGTATCATTTAAGAAATATTTATTTTAGTATGTGTAATGCACAAGATAAATATTTATTTTTTATAATTAAAATTCATAATAAATAAATATTTTTAAACATATAAACTATATTTTAGATTTATGATAAATAGTTTATTTGTGATACAAAGTTATTTTTAATTTTAACTATTGATCATTTTTTAAAAATATTAAAATTTAATTTAGAAATAAAGATAAAAAATAAATTGTAGAGGTTAAAAAAAATCTTAAAAATGCTCTTTTATTTAAAAATATTTTCCAAGGAAACTTCAGAACTTCATTTTCTAAAAGATACAAGAATTGTTAATTTGATCTTTTGTTTTCCAATTTTTAGAAACCTTAATTATAATATTTTCCCTTAAATAGTATATATTATTAGAAAGAGTGCATTACTAGCATTTTTCCATAAATTAATGTGTAAAATAGAGTTATATTTCATCTTAATTTTCTTTTAAATTACAATTATAGGATATTTCTTTTTGCTCAATTAATTTGTTTTATAAAAAATTAGAAATAAATAATTGGTCGTGCAAGTCATTGAATAGTCACTTGAGAGAAAGTTAATTCGTACACACACACACACCCCAATATATATATATAGATGTGTGTGTGTGTGTACACACACACACATGTACTAATATTTTAGTATGTGTAATGCACAAGATAAATATTTATTTTATATAATTAAAATTCATAATAAATCAATATTTTTGAACATATAAATTATATTTTAGATTTATGATAAATAATTTATTTGTTATACAAAGTTATTTTTAATTTTAACTATTGTTCATTTTTTTAAAAATATTAAAATTTAATTTAGAAATAAAGATAAAAAATAAATTGCAGAGGTTAAAAAAAATCTTTAAAATGCTCCTATTTAAAAAGATTTTCCAAGGAAACTTCAGAATTTCAATTTCTAAAAGAGACAAGAATTGTTAATTTGATCTTTTGTTTTTCCAATTTTCATTCTGACTAGGCAACAAAGCCTTTAAGTTGATTCAGTTCTCTGAATGATTGAAGACCACCTTTTCGGGCCTTTCTTTACAGTCTTCTATATTTGTTCTTCTAACATTGTGCTTTGTGGTAAGTGGCCCGTAAAATTTAAAAAAAATTAGAATTATAATTATAGCTCTTGGACCAAAACCAAAATACATCCGTTTTTCTTAGTACAATTGCATCATTGGTCAAGCATGCAATTGAACACGGATACTACAAGATATATGTCAGCCCTATACACACCCATAGTTAGAATTCAAATAGTGACTGATGATAAACCATGCATTGTCAAAAGACAATGTACGTGTGTCAGAACCCAATGCCCATCGTGGGCACCAAACAGATGTATCGCAAATGTTCCTTCGTTTGCACGATCTCTACCCTCACTTTGAGCTCAGCTTTTCTAAGTGGCGTCTATTGTTTTTACAGCTAAGTTAGCTTTAACTTTTGTCGTTTTAAAGAAACAAACCAATCGAACGCGAAGCTGTGTCATACTTGCACCAAGCCGGGTTAAACAGGACGCAACACCTAACATGTACATGATATCTCCACTACAAAAATTTATACAGCATCTAGTCCTTTTACAAGAAACAGATAGGTGTATTTTTTTTTATCCTAATTATAAAAACATAAAACTCATTATCAGATGTATTAAAGAAATAAACCAATCACACGAAGCTGTATCATACTTGCACCTTGCCAGATTAAACAGGACACAACACCTAACATGATATCATCACTACAAAAATTTAAGTCATACTTGCATTGAAATATGCATGAGATGGTATGTATAACACATTTCGGAAATGCACACAATTATTTCCTGGGTAAAACTGATGTTCAATTCATGATACACTAAGATCGGCAGTCGCAAGAATCAGGACACATTTAGAAAAGTTCACACTGTCAATTTATTCCGTTCTGTTACAATGATATACATGTATTAAATATCAAATGTACAATGCACACGGCATAATTCTTATTACTTAGAATCACTATATGAAGCTGTCACCTCCGCAACCAGAACATATCTTTCTCCTTTGCTGTCTAGTTCAACATTTTTTTTCCAGCATTAAGATCCTGAGAGGGCAACATTTCATTGATTTTGAGCACTATGAAGATTTATTCACCTTCCAGCTTCAATGATCCAATTACTCTGTACTAGTGCAGCAGCAGCACGAGCAGCTGCTGATGCCCGATCTGCAG
The DNA here is from genome assembly GCA_004329165.1 of Spatholobus suberectus. Lineage (NCBI taxonomy): Eukaryota > Viridiplantae > Streptophyta > Magnoliopsida > Fabales > Fabaceae > Spatholobus > Spatholobus suberectus. The sequence continues at coordinate 5,452,768 of CM014735.1, forward strand.
AAGCAATGGCAGCCCGCGCCTTCTCCAGTACATCAGAGGATTGAAGTCTTGTCTCACTTTTAGCATCTCCAGCGGGGACATCATTATTTTTGTGTGACTGTTCAATTTCATTAGTATTCAACCAAGAATTATTGTTAGAAGGGCTGGGAGCTTCAAGGCGTTTATATTCTTGTTTATCATGCACAGACTTGATAGAAGGTTCCGTCATACAAGGTGATGAAGAACCATTTCTGCTGGGAGTATGAGAAAGTGTAGCTTCAGCACTAACTTGCTTTGCTCCACCCTACGGGTAACATGAGAAAATCATAATAAAAATTACGAAAAACTGAGCAAATTCCTGACACCACAGTAAAGTAGACAACAAAGTATAATGGCTTCAAAAATCTGGGAATCTTAAATTCATAACTAGTTGAAATGTATAAACTATAAAGTATAACACGTAGGCAGTAAGTTAAAGATTTAGATTGCCCTTGTCAAGAAACAAGCTTCTCAATGTCAAGTTCTGAGATAAGATAGATGAGTATATTTAACTCATAAATATATCAAAGGAACTCTAAGACGCTGTAACCTGTATTGATTGAGATGCTACTTACAAAAGACAAACCAACAGAGCTAAGCAGTGAGCACAAGTTGACTAAATAATAACTGAAAATGTTACTACTAATAATAATAAATGGATCCTCCCTGCAAACAATTTTAGCACTGAATCATGTATATGAGAAGCAAATCACCCAACTCTCCATTAGACAAGCGACATTTGAAAAGCCCAAGAACATGGAATAAAAGAGATACATTAATATGCTTGAAAAATTGATGAAAAACAGATAAAGTCAATATCTCCTGCATTCATGGAATATCTCACGTATAAACCTGCCTATATTGTCCTTTGTTGCAAATCTTTACATAGTCCCAAGCCCAAATAAAAGGTGAAGGTTGTGTTGGGCAATCAATAACCAATGTAAACTTTGTCGAATATCTATGACATATACAGAAGATATGTGAGGAGATTTAAGACATATACTCTCAACAGCTATGAATCACTTCTCAATGCTCATGGTAGAACTATTACATGTAGAGCCAAGTACCCTGAGGTTAGGATGAAATTTGCAGTAATTTCTGGGGTTGGTGTCAGGGATAAAGGTGGTAGTAGACCATTATAGTTAGACAAGTGAGAACTTATTAGTTATACAGATGCTATCTATCATCGATGATAGATGTATGATATCACATGGATCTAGTAGTAGATAATATTTTTAATGTCCAACAATGAAGGAAGAAAAACATCCACTGATAAAATTACCAGGAGATCTTCGTGATTTTTCCTAAATTCAGCCTCAGTTTTAGAAGAATCCCATGTTATATTGTATTCTTCTGCAATCTCCCTCAAGACCTTGAGTTTTACCTCTCCAGATGGAGCACTAACTGAAAGCTTTTCAATGATCTGAAATAATCATAGCAAAAGAACAGATTGGACTAACGATAGTAAGCAATTGTTCAGAAGCTGTAATTGTTTGCTATTCAGAAGCTGCAATCAAAGATAAATCACCATGCGGTTCACGCCCGAATCAGGACGAAGTTCAGATGCTGCAGAGACAAATTCTTTACCATATTTAGTGGTAAACAAGTTCTTGATGTGCAATAAGTCTGGTACATCTGAACATCTAGGAGCAGCAAAAATTATACTTGCAATGGCTTCTCGCAATTCCGAGGGACACTCCCTAATATGTGGAGAAGGAAGGCTTCAAGTTTGACTAAAACAATAGTTTGCTGTAAATTGTACAAGAAAATGTGCAACTATTTGAAAACTCAATTCAGTGCTAGCAATGAATATTCTCTACACTAAAAGTGATTTAGTGTGGTGTAAATAAATACCTACTACATTGAAATAAGTGAAAGAGAACTATAAATATTCAATGCATAGAAGATCAATGAATGCTTTTAGGAAGCAATTATTTATTTAGTTGCTAATAGTTTCCTTAAATAAGCTTGCCGCAACGAATATCATTTCAAACATCACATATTCAATGCTGCAAATAGGAGTGTCACATATTTCAGTATGGCCAGGGTCAATATACACACACAACACGAATACAAATATAAATAGATTATAAGTATAGGTAAATTACACTATTCCTCCCTAAAGTTATGTACAAATCAATTTTGGTGAACCAAGTTTACAAACATAAATTTTACCCCATTTATGTTCAGAAACAAGGTCATCAAATCGCAATTCAAATTGTGAATTCATAAATCATAAAAGTGAGGAGAGTAGATTCACAAAGGTCAATGGAAGCACCAATGAGGAGAGGAGATTGTATGTTTTTAGAACTGCTGAGAAGCAGGAGAGGGATACCAAGAAGTAAATTGGAAGAAGTTGTTAAGGGGGATCTCATGGTGAATAATATCTCTAAAGATTTGATCTTTAACCGAGCCAAATAGCGTCATGTGGTCCAAATAGCTGACCTCACCAAGTGAGATAAGGCTTTTGTTGTTGTTTGTTTGTTTGATTCATAAATTGTATCGAATTGTAAAATTTAGAAGCATAACAAAGAATAGCTTGAAATATATCATATAAATATGAATAGTGCTCTATGTAAGTATTTTAAAATAGAAAACAACCAAAAGCCTCAAAACAAAATCATGAGTAATAACTGAGTGTTTGAAGCCTATATTTTAATAAGACTTAAAACAGCAATTGTACAACCAAATACAATAGATAGAACAAGTGAGTGACAGTGTGGAACCCCTGTTTTAGAAGAATGAAACAAAAACATCAGAATAATCAAATAGGATGTGTTTAGCAGCACTCCTTTAGTTCCTTTTCTTTTAACAATTTAAGCTTATCTAACTTTTTCATTTTTTCATAACAATAGGTAAAAGAAAAATAAAATAAAAAATAAAAATTGATGAATTGTTAAATCATGTGATTTGTATTGGTGGTATGCAATTGCATTGATTCATCCATATATCATAACTCATGAGATTAATATTCATCTGCGGTTCATCACTTGATGCAAATCATTGGCTAGACAAATCATATCAAAGCTAAATTGTGTGATTCAAATTGTGAATCATAAGATTCTAATAACTATGTTCAGAAATATACATTTTACCCCCTTTGAATCCCCTTGAAGATTCAGTAACACTAATTACAAATAATTTAGTTTCGACCAATAAGAGAGGTCATCTAATATGTTTGTGATTGTTATAGTCACCCAAAAAAAAAAAAAAAACTGCCAATAGTGTATACAGCCTTTCCCTGTTTCTATTTTCTAATGTATTGAGAAAACCATAGTCACTAGTAAAATATAGTGAAGAAGAAAGATCCAGAAAGCAATCAATCTGTTTCACATTTGTGGAAAATAGCATTAAAAAATTTAGAGCAGTATAATTAGAATGTAACAGAAATTTGTGGATATGAAAAACAATCTAATTTGCACAAGTACTGAACTTCATGCCTGTTAATCATCGAGATAATACACAGTATGCCAATAAGTACAAATTCAAATGACCCATGGACTTACCTCTGGTTCTCAATTATAGGTACACGTGCAAGAACAAATTCACAGAATAACTCCAATATTTCATACGCAGCCCATGTATTTTGTTCTCGTATGATATGCTCCACCTATTTAAATCAATGCATTTTACAAACAGCAAGTCACAACAGAGGGAGAAAAGATCCAGAAACTAGCAGCCATTAACCAAGACTTGAAGGATTACCCTAATTCTAGCAATTGCCTCTTGGCCAGCCTGCAAGAATTGGCCTATCTCCTTGCGCATTTGTTTCAGGTGCATATCTCTCTTGTTTTGTAGCAGCTTAATGCGCGAAATTGCCAGGTTAAGGCATGTTTTGCTACAAGATGAAAAAGAATGAAAAGCAGCATGTTCACTAGTGTACTTCGGATTAGATAGATAATCTAGAGAACAATCTGTAGAACATTCATTCAAATACAAAGTGTAAAACAACCTTTTTCAATAATCACAATCACACCTTAGACGGTCATAGAAACCATCCATCTACAAAGGATCCCTGCTCTTTCATTGAAGTAGCTCACTTCCCCAATAACCCAAAATCTGGCTATACAAATTGGATATAACCTAAGGACTCAATTGGAATTGAATTTGACACAACAAACACTTTAATTATTATTTGAGCAAGCGTATGATAAGAAAAAATGATTTGAGACAATTGAGAAACCTAAAACCCGGTAATACACACACAATACACATATCCCCAAAACCTAAAATTGGGTCTTATTATCAGAATCAGAAAATTTAAATCTTCGAAGCAAAAGGAATTGAGTGAAGCACAAACGGGAAATCACCATCGAGTGGCGAAAACGCCTCTGTTAAAGAGCTGGTTAAGAAGTGACATGGTGTTTCAGATGCCACTGCGCGTGTAAGACCCAATGTAACAAAATAACTCTGCTTGCTTCGTTGCTCTCCTTAATCTTATATATAATCCCATTCCAATTCCCAACCAACTTGTTTCGGACAATTATTGCTTAGTGCCATTATTATTTGACTTTTGGTACAGATTTTTTTTTTTTTTTTATGATTTTAATTACTCTCGCAAGTTACCGTCATTTTTTCTTAAAACTGAGGATGTACTTGGCAGAAGAAAAAAATTGATACCTAGAAATCATAATATTGAAAATCATAAATCCTGAAAATTATGATTAGAATGATTAAAATCTGTTTAGTTGATTATAAATATTTTTAAGAATAATTATATTTGTTACTTAAAAATTAAAATTTTTTAATTTAGTTTTACTAAAATTTTTTAAAAAATTTTAATTATTTATCACATTAAATGAATTAATAAAGATAACATGATATTTTTATGGTGATAAAACTTTTCTCTCAATGCAAGAAAGCTAAATTTCCACCTCTCCTCTAGGACTAATTTTGTAAAAAATATAGACAAATTTTTTTTTCTAAAAACAATATTTTTTATAAATGTTATTTTTTAAATAATAAACTAAACATGAAAAACAAATATTTTCACTTTCAGATTCTTGAAAAACTAAAAACTTTTCTTGTAATAAACGCCCACTTAGGTAGAATTCTCTCGTAGCTTTTTCGTTTTTAAATATTTGTTTTTTTTTTAATTTAATAATATAAACTAATCTTCATCCTTTTTTTTTTCAGCTCATTAAGTGTCCATTTATCTGAAGGTTTGTTTAGCAATACAACCAAAGGAAAACTTTTCTTATTCTCGTGAACTGGTAAATGCAATCGGTTGAAGTTAAAATAAAAAGAATGTAGTCTTGTAAAATTATTCAATAATCATAAAAAAATGAGAAAATAATGTGGTTTAAAAGGAAGACTTCATTAAAGGTGGTTAACCAGATTTTTTATTAGAAATTAGTAATAGACAAAACTAATAAATACTTTAAACTTATAACATAATTACAAAAAAAAAAAAAAAATCCTCCAATACATTTTATTTTCCTTTTTATCTGATTTTCTTTCCTTCCTCTCTATAGAGTTCCTTGGCTAATCCCACAATTCACTTTACTTAGACACCCCCCTTAAAAGAAATATATTAACTATTATAACTAGAAAGTTTTGTAATTAAAAAATACATAAAATTATAATGGGTAAAATTTAATTAAAAGAACTAAAATCAAGTACTTATAATTTTATATTTATTTTCTATATAAAGTTTAATAATAATATTTTAAGAAAATAAAATTATGATCAAATAAAAAAAATCCCGCTTTGGTATACTATAAACAAATAAATAAATGATAGTATATAAATAAAATAAGTCCGACTAATTTTCTTTATAAAGGTAACTAACTGTTCATTATTTATTTATTATATGTAGACTCTTTTTATACAAAAATACAAATTATAAATACTTGTATTTTATGTTATAAATAATAATTAGGTTACGATGTAGAGGGGGAAAAAAATTAAAAATTAAATTACCCGAGGGAAACAAAACCATTTTATTGGATAATGAAACTTTGTTACTGGTCAGGCGTCACAATAAAGGGAACCAATGGAAAACCCAATCAGCGAATTGTAATATTAAACCCATAAATGAGCCTCTGATAAAGTAGAAAGCTAAATTGACATGTACATGATCTAACTACCATATCAAGAGGCAATAAAGGTGCCATTCCTGTGAGTAACTTTTGTGAAGGGTGTTTGTTCACTGTAAGATCAAAAATATCTTGGCGAGGCCAACAATACAATATAGCATGAACCTTATTTAAGTGAGCACCTAAAATCAAGCCATGAGATAATGTCATTATGGACAGCAAAAATTCTGTCATCAGGTTCCCCTTCCAAAATGCCGTGGTAGCCTCCTTCATAGATTTTTAGTGTCTTATCCTTGCTAGAAGCTTTCTCATAAAGAAATTGGCTTACTAATGGATCTGTCACCTTATCTGCTGCTCCATGAAGAATCAATAATGGAGCTGAAACCTGCATTATCCTCAAGAAGAATAAATGTTTTTGGTTGATACGACAATTATTGCATGCCAAAAACACAGATGACCAAAGCAGAAATCTACACTAGATTCTCGAAAATAACATGTAATAGAAGTGAGCAAAAGCAAAAACTAACCTTATGTAATTGTGACTCGATATCTTGAGTGGCACTTAAAAGCTCCATGCCAGTTTTCAATCGTATTGGATCATCATAAGAAATAACATTGTAACCTGCCTATAAAGGAAAGAATCAACTCCTACAATTAGTTTGTTATAGAGTGCAAATTTTCAGGGACTACTGGACTAGTTTTTCATCCAACTTTTTGAAAGTTAACAACAAATTTAATGCTAGAAAATACTATGGATTAAGTCATGCTTCGGAGCTCGTTCTTTCAAGCACTTGAAACCAGAATATACAAGAATGGAACATGGGTGCACGCCACTCTTAACAGAAATATATGTGTGGTTGGGTCAGTGATCCTGCAGATGTTACAGGAAAGACTTGTGACAAATGGACAGGTTAAATGGCATCCATTAAATGGGAAGTTATGAAGACAAGAGGGATAATGAGTATCAGCAACAATTCAAGTATGTGCGCATGTCTGAGCAAATAAGAACAGAAAAAAAATGGCTTAACTTCACTTTTGGTCTTTTATCTTTTTAGAAAAATTCGTTTTGATTTTTTATCTTTTAAAATCGTCAATTTGATCCTTTATTTTTTTAAAATGTTTTATTTTGGTATTTCCGTCAAGTACGAACTAACGTCGTTAGTATGTTTAAAATAATTAATTTTAAACATAATGACAGCTTTTAACCACCACTGTTTGCAAAATCTCTAAAAATCCTAAACTTCTACAAATTTAATTACTCACAATTGAAACAACTTTTTCAAAAATTGATTGAGGATTTTTCTGTGTCTCTTAAAGACTATCAAAAGCTCTCAAAGTTTGCTGTAAATCGCTTCTTGTATCAATTAAATTTTTTGGGTATTAATTGCTGGTGTGTGCGGTTTTAAATTTTAGTAAAATAAAATTATTATAGTGGCAGTTTAAACTGCCACTATGTTCAAATTAATTATTTGTCTAAATTATTATATTGGTCTCTTATCTTCTTACAAAATCCTATTTTAGTCTTTTATCTTTTAAAAAGTCCATTTTGGTTCTTTATGTTTTAAAAAAGGCTCAAATTGGTCTTTTCATCAGTTTAAAATTAATACCGTTAGTAATTTAAAAATAATGACAATTAAAAACCGCCACAAAACAAATTTTTTTTCTTTCCTCTTCTTCCTCCTCCCCTTTTCATCATCCTACCTCTCTTGTCTCTCTCCCCTCTTCCTCTTCATCTTTCTTCTTCTTCCTCCTGCCCTCTTCATCTTGGCCAAGATTTGTGCTCCTCCGCTTGCCATCTTCTAACGCCTTTAGGTTTGTTCTCGACTTCGATTTCAACTACACTGACGATGATGATGACGACAAAGAAAAGGACCAAGATGATGACGTATTGCGACGGTGGAGCAATGGGGGGTTGAGGCTGGTGCGGCAAAGTGGGGGTAAGGCGTGGACGGCGGTGGCAAGTGACAAAGGGAGGAAGGTGGGGATGAAGAGGAAGAAGAGAGAGAGACGAGAGGTGGGAAGATGAAGAAGAAAGAAAAAAAAATTATTTTGTGACGGTTTTTAAATGTCATTATCTTTAATTATTAATAGTGATTTGAGTCTTTTTTAAAACGTAAAGGTCTAAAACGAACTTTTTAAAAGATAAAGAACCAAAATAGGATTTCGTAAAAAGATAAGGAACCAAAATAGTAATTTAGCCTAATTATTTTAAAATCAATGAAACCGAGTTTTCTTCATTGTTAGAGCCTCCAACTCCAATTGCTTTGGGCTGTGACTCATTATCAGAGATTTGAGTAATGGATTCCAAACAGCTTCAACCCCAATTTTGTGGCATACACTGGGAAAACCCCACACTTTTTTATTCTCTCTTGATGGTGTTTGCGTTATCTGTGGTGGTGAGTGGTCACGAAACCACAATCTTGAAGACTGTGACAGAGTTTGAGAAATGGAAAGAAGTTGTGATCATAAAGGGCTTTGAGTTTTCCTTCAAAGAATACCATGAGAAGATTGTGAGCACCACTCACCATTGCTCACACCTTGAACTTCCTAATGTTGTAGGAAAGTTACAAGAGACCATCAAATGCCCAGATTGTACTGGGACAGTGGAGATTTTCATCAGCTATAAATGCTGCCACAATGAGAATACCATGAATGCCATTTGCTAGAATTGAATGTGGCTAGCTTGTTTTGTTATCATGAACAAGTATAAGAATAAGAGGCTTTACTGGCAAGGGGGGAACAAAGGGAAAGGAAAGGAAAAAAAAATTGTGGCGGTTTTTAAACACTATTTTTTAAATAATTATAATAATATGCCATGTTAGACTTTTTCATTTTCAAAGTTAACATTACTAATGAAAAGAACCAAAATGAAGTATTTTAAAAAGATAAAGAATCAAATCGATGATTTTAAAAGATAAAGGATCAAAATGAATTTTTTAAAAAAATAAAAGATTAAAAGTGTATTTAAGCCAAAAAAAAAATCAATCAGTTAAAAATGAAGAGAAAAGACATTATGCAAATGGACATGGCTCTTGACTTGCAAGTTATCATTGTGGTGATCATCATAGTACTAAGATGTGTGCTGAAAGACCAAGTATGACTGTGAAAGATGTCAAGTTTGACCATGCAGATAATATGGATATATTTAAGCATAAATGAGATTTATGACCTTGAACATTTAGTAAATGCAAGACATGTTCAAAAGAGGCACGATACAGAAAGACACTGGTTGATCATTTCACTTTGTAAACATTGAAGAATTAGGGGTTGACAAAATTACTAACCACTTTTCTCTTGCCAGGTTCTCGGAATGTCAGCACAGATAGATCTTTGTGAGGGAATAGTTTCGCCTTTGGCATCACTTTAGACAAAAGATTTAATACATTCAAAACTGCAGTTGATGGTAACATGCCCTCTGCAATCTTAGCACCAAAACAAGAACAAATCAGGCTTTATCTGACACATATGCTAATACAACCGCGAAAGATGATTCTTCAAATGAAGGATGGTTCCATTTTCCCATAAATTGATCTTGGACTCCTTCCAATGTTGACTTGGGCTAAAGTTCTTAATAGGTATTTTTAAGACATGCATTAATTCTTTAATTTCATTGAAAATATAAGATATCGAATATTGAATCCCAATTATCAAAAACTTCTAAACACAAACAACATAAATGATAAGGAAAACAGACTTTTAAATCAGGCACACTCATAATTGGATATTTGGATCACAAAATTCACGATACATGTTTTTTCTTATATTTCAATATTGACAATTCCTATTGAATTAGGGTCTATTAGTCCCAATATTGGAGGGTGATATTGCTGCCTAGATATTAACTGCAGTTGTCATCTCCAACTTAAAAAAACAGAACTCCAGACGTAGAAATGTTTATTGCCAACATATATTTTTGATGGCAAAGTTCTAGCTTTTAAAACAATGAAATTGAACCTTAGAGATGACAAAGACATGATTAAAAAAAAAAAACCAGTGCTCTCAAACTAAGGAATGAATCTGAACTTATAATAATGAAGCTGGTGACATCAACTGCGACACAGAGGAATGGGCTTACTTTACACATTGGTGCAACAAGGATTACCCCATCCCAAGTGTTTGGTTCCTTCAAATGAACCTTAAGAGCAATTGCTCCACCCATTGATTGCCCCAATATAAATCGAGGCAACCCTCTAACTTCAGGCCTAGCTGTCAATTGAAATACAAAGCACAGTCAACAACACCACAACATTCAGTATTTTCACATATAAAAGATTACAACAATGATCAATGTGACATCACGGATGCTAACAAGTCCTACCTTTGATTTTTGTATAATGTTCTATAACGTCATCAACCAAATCATCAAAATTTGGTATGTAACCATGCAATCCTTCAGATAGACCAAAACCTGGATAGTCCATAGCATAAACACCATACCCAGAAGCAGCTATTCGTTTGGCAATACCTGAACAAAAATTTAAATCCCCCCTTTATTACATTTGATGAGTTTCTAGCTTTGATAAAAATTGATAGCACTACAAAGGGAAGCTTAGCTACTACTCGAAATGAAATTAGGCTCAAATATATTTTTTATCACTCTAAACATCACGATTTTTCTATTTAGCTTCCCATTTTTAATAATTTGTAATTTAGTCCCCATGAATTTATTTTGTTTCCTATATAGTTTCTCTATTAATCATTTGTTTGTTGTCTATTTAAACGGCTCAAATACAAAACTCATAATATTTAAAGGGACCAAATGTGTAAGTAAAAAAGGAGTAGTGAGTAAAAATGAAAGGATTTTTAAGAAAAGCACTCAACTAGATTACAAGTTTTTAACAATGAAAGACTAAATGAAAAACTTGTAATATTAGAGTGAGCAAAAACATATCTAAGGCATGAAATTATGACAAACCTTCAAAGAAAAAAGTGCAAGTACTGCCATACCCATGGCAGAAACACAAAGCAGCCTTGAGTGGAACGCTGGGTTCAGGCATCCAGCTTTTGCAGAAAATTTCCAATCCCCTGGAATTCCTTTCGTACCCCTAATAAACAAATAACCAAATTGATCATATTTTTCACTAAACTAACAAAACAAAACACGCTCATAGAGAGTTTTTGCCAAAAGCAGAAAAAGCTTACTTCCTCAGTTCTGATCCCAGCAGGAGCAGCCTAGTTTGCCAACCGAAGACAAACACAGGAAGAGATCGAAACATCAAAATCAGTGACTGATTCTCTAACAACGCCAAAATGCGAAAGATGAAACCGCGGCAACTGAAGCCATGCAAGGCCTAGGTCAAATTGAAGAGTGAGAACTAACCTTGAACAAGAAATGATCAAGCTGCTGATGCACCTCGGTGAAAGCTTCACGGATCCGTCTCCGCGAGGGTGCGAAGTCCAGGTTCTGAGAGGCCATGGCGTTCAACTCTTCGCTCACACCTTCGATGCTTGACTTTTTCTTCGCTGTTGCCACCGTCAGCGTAGTGTTTGAACTGAATTTTGGTGAAATGGGTATCAGATGAATGAGTGGGTGCTCCGTGGAAGAGATTGGTGTAGGTGGAAAGGGAGAGGCTCTGTGTGATCGGAATCTGAGTGTCACAGATGGATCCATGATGGTATCGCTTAGTGGGGTGAGGAAATGTTAGTTGTAAAAAAAAAAGTATAAAGATGGTGAATGATATAGTAATTGATAGAATGATAATATAGCTTTATTTAATATTTGAAAGTGTTTGTTATAATTGACGGTACAATTGTCTATTTATAGGCATGTAAAAAAAGTTTTAAAAATATTTAGATTTATTGTTTTAGAGTTTTTCCACTTTTCTCTTAGTCTTTTCTAGTTTTTTCTAAAGTTATATTTCTATAAGTTCATAGATTTTTTAAAATACATTGTGAATATTTTACAAGAGTATTTTAAAATGTTATTTACTTTTTCATATACATATATTACTTCTACAATCTTTTAGAAATTTGTATCACCTTTTAACACTCCTCTTTGATGCAAATTTTGGAAACTCCAAGCATTGTTTGTAGATGCTTAAATCTTGCTCTTGATAGTGCCTTTGTAAAAATGTATGCAATTTGATCTTTTGTCTTACAGTATTTGAGTTGCATTTGTCTAATTGTCTATGCTTCTTTGATGATTCTTCATAGCATTTATGCTTAAGCATGACTATATTGCAAGTTTCATATATATCCACCAAAGATCTAACTCTTCTTGGAGTAGATTCTGGTGAAGAGTCTTCTTGTTGTGGAGGTGGAGAAAACATACCTGGATCCCCTATTACTTCTTCAACTTCTTCTTGAGGTTGTTACTCTAGAATGGGAATGTTACTTCTCACAACCTTTTGTTTTTCCCAATTTCAAGCAGCATTTTCATCTACCTCAACATCTCGACTGATGGTAAGCTTCTTTGTTTACAAGTTGTAGACTTGTGAAATCCGTAAAGATCGAAAAGAACACCAACGGCAAAAGCACTCTACTGGGCCAACACTGACACTAAGAGACAAAAGCTAGGGGAGCGAATGGGATTAGATACCCCAGTAGTCCTAGCCATAAACTGATGGATACTAGGCACTGTGCATATTAACCCGTGCAATGCTGTAGCTAACACGTTAAGTATCCGACCTAGGGAGTACAGTTCGCAAGAATGAAACTCAAAGGAATTGACGGGGGCCCGCACAAGGGGTGGAGCATGTGGTTTAATTCAATGCAAAGGCAAGAACCTTACCAGGGCTTAACATGCCGCGAATCCTCTTGAAAGAGAGGGGTGCCTTCAGAAACGCAAACACAAATAGCCTTTTGATTGTGTGCTATATCCTAAGAAGATGCCTCGTATAGTCTTGTCTTCTAACTTATGTCTCTTCTCATCAGGAACAGTGTATCTAGCAAATAGATCCAAATGCTCGTAGGTTTTTAGCTAATGGCTTTTGCCCACTTCATGCCTTAATAAGAGTCTTGTCTTGTACTGCCTTAGTTAAACATCTGTTGAATATGTAGACTGCAGTGTAAACCACTTCTGCCCAAAAAGTGTTAAGCAAACCCTTCTCCTTTAGCATTGATCTAGCCATTTCCATGACTATACGATTCTTCCTCTCAAAGACGCCATTTTGTTGTGGAGAACATGTGACAGTAAGTTGGCGCTCAATGCCTTCATCTTCACAAAACTTATCAAACTCGTGTGAGTTATACTCCTTGCCTCGATCACTTCTAAGTACCTTTATATGTTTCCCACTTTACTTTTCGACTAGAGCTTTAAACTTCTTGAATGTTCCAAAGACTTCTGGTTTTTCTTTAATAAAGTATACCCAGGTCATTTTAGAAAAGTCATCAATGAAGAGAGTGAAGTACCTGTTGTTGTTGAGTGATAGTGTCTTTATTGGTCCACCAATGTCAGTGTGGATTAACTTGTTGGAACCAAAGATGTAGAAGCGTCTACACCCTCAAAGTTTTGAAGATAATAAACTTATTAATGTTCAAGTTTCTGCCAAAGAACTGAACTCTTTACAGCATACAAGCTTCACTTCGCAGACCGTCTGTAGACATGCTAAAGAAACCGTCCAGTAGATGTGTCAAAGAAGATCGTCCAATAAACGTGCTTAAAGAATATCGTCTAGTGACCAACTTGCAATGATCGTCTAAAGAACAAATTCAAATATCTGATGTAAGCTTTCAACGACAAATATTCAAACGGCTAAGTTTTATTTTGAACATCCAATTGATTTATGCTAGTTTTTCTCGAAACTAACATATTACCTATTTTATGATCTAACGTTCAAATTGTTTAAAGCATTTAATTATATCAGAATCATTCTAGTGCAAGAGCGCAACAAAACAGATAAAGCAAGTCAACTTATCAAGCTACCAATGTCGAATGAAGAATGTTTAGAAAAGCAGACCGCCAACACAATCCTACACCTTCATTTTAGGGCAAGTTTAAAAGTTGTCGCGCCTGATCACTCTGAAAGGATAGTCTGCACGCCCTTCTTTGCATAACGAAGTCAAGTCTTCATAACGATCTTTTCTCTGAAGACTATATATGTATCAAGGAAGAACGTTACAACGAGACATATACATGCCTAGTGTAAAAATTCCTAGTTAACAAATTACTTCTGAACAATTGATAGAAGCGTTCAGTGGACGATAGAAAAAATCTTGTAAAGATTTTTAGAGTGTGCTTGAGCTTTATCTTTCAAATCTTCACCACGTGAATTGATATCGTTTATATAAACACTTGTTGTGTTGTGAAAGCCTAGAGAGGCTTAGTGTGAAAGAATACTTAGGTTAAGCAATTTAGGGTGATTGCGTTGTAAACCTGAAGAGGCCGCGAACAATACTTGTAACCTAAGGTTTGGTTAGTGTATACCTTCTGGGTGAAGGACTGGACGTAGCTTAGGTTAAGTGAACAAATATAAAACTTTCTGTGTTCTTCTTCTCTTTATCCCTACGCTTAAAAACGTTTTCATATTGATCAACTTGTTTCAAACAAGTTTTTAAACGCGTAATTCAACCCCCCTTTCTTGTGCGCCTTTTTTATTTTAATTGGTATCAAAGCTCAGCCTCTTGGGGTTGAGCATCTAACACTGCAGGGGTAAAACAATCCTGACCACTCATGGAAAACGAAGGACAAGCCGTTAACAGACCGCCTCTTTTTAAAGGTCAGAACTACGATTACTGGAAGCAAAGAATGATAGCATTCTTTGATGCATGTCACATAGACATATGGGATGTAGTAGAAACTGGCGACTACTTGCCCCTTGACCATGATGGAGTGGAGCTTCCAAGAAGTTAATGGATAGAATCTCACAAACAGAGGTATCTTTTAAACTTAAAAGCTAGAAATGCTATGATGTGTGCCCTATCTGAATTTGAATATGAAAAGGTACATAGCTTAAAAAGTGTTAAGAAAATGTGGGATACCCTCGCTCTTGCCTACGAAGGCACTTCACAAGTAAAGAGGTCTAAGTTGAGCTTACTGGTAAGACAATATGAACTCTTTACTATGGAAGAAAATGAAACTATTAAACTTATGTTCGGTAGATTTCAAACCATAATAAACAACCTGAGGTCCTTGGCAAAACCTATGATAATTATGATCACATTAACAAAATCTTGAGAGAAGTTTGCCTAGACAATGGAGATCGCAGGTTATAGCTTTAAGAGCTTCCAAGGATCTAACAGCACTCTCAATGGAAGAGTTACTTGGAACTCTTAAAGTCCACAAACTAGAGTTAAAGCAAGACGAAGGACAGAAGAAGAAGTCCATCGCTCTAAGCGTCCAGCGTCCACCTAGAGGATCATTGTCCAAAGCACTAAACGTGGAAGAATCCTTTGAGGAAGAGTCTGAGGAGAATGACTTTAATGAAGATGAAATATCCTTCATCTCTAGAAAAATACAGGCTATGTGGAAGAAAAAAGGAGGATCAGAGCCAAAAACTTCACAAAGAAGTTCAACAAGGCACCAAAAGAAAAGAGTCATTCAATTTGTTATGAATGCAAGCCTGGACATTTCAGAGCTGAATGTCCCAGTTTGCAAAAGGACAAAAAAAAGATGTTCCTTAAGAAAAAGGGTCTCATGACTACCTAGGAAGACATGGGCCTATCTTCATCAGAAGAAGAAGGAGAAGAAGAAGCCAACTTGTGTCTCATGGCAGAGACCAGCTCTGATAGCTCAGATAATGAGCAAGACGAATAGGTAAACTTTGATAACTTAATTTCTCTACAAGAAGCCTATAATGATTTGCTTGCTAACTCCTCAACTCTCTCAATGGGATATAAAGAACTGAAAAAGAAATTTTCAAAAATAACAAAAGAATTCAATTTGCTCAACGAGAGCATAAAAAGGTTTTAAAAGAAAATGAGTTTTTAAAAACAAAGAACACTTCAGAAGAGACATCTTCTCATGAAGTTTTAGGACTTCAAAAAGAAGTCACTCATTTGAAAGAAAGTTTGTCAAAATTTGTTAGCAGAATAGAGAACCTAAATAAGATTCTATCTTATAGAAGAAGTCCTCATGACAAATCTGGCCTTGGTTTTGTTAAAGAAAATTACAAACCTAGTAAAAACGTAACCTGTAAAATATGTGGAAAGAATAGGCATGAATCAACAAAATGTAGATATCATCCAACAAAGAAGGCGTCCAATGCCTTCAGAACTAACAGAAAAGGACCTAAGTCCATTTGGGTACCTAAGTCTATGATAATACCTGTTACAGATCTGCTTGACAACCGCAAGAAGACCCCAAGTCATGGTACCTAGACAGTGGTTGCTCACGACACATGATGGGAGAAAGGTGTATTTCCAAAGCCTGCAACCCAAGAATGGTGGATGGGTCACCTTTGAAGGAAACCAAAAGGGAAAGATCACAGGTATAAGAACAATCAGTAAGCACTCCTTCCCTTCCATTGAAAATGTTTTATATGTTAAAGGACTCAAACACAATCTACTGAGCATAAGTCAGTTATGTGACAGTGGACACAATGTCTCCTTTGATAAAGAAAAATGTATTGTTAGAAATCTAGATGGATCCATACTATTCTCTACTAAGAGGCAAAGCAATCTTTATAAGATTGACCTCAATAACCTCACAAATCAAAATGTATCGTGTCTAGTATCCATCAAGAGAATCAATGGACTTGGCACAAGAAGCTTGGACATGCAAGCTTGAGACTAATCTCAAAGCTAAATAAGCATAACCTCGTAAAAGGATTTCTAAATCTTGCTTACAAGTTTGATGTTCTCTGTGACGTATGTCAAAAAAGGAAACAAGTAAAAAGCTCTTTTGAATCAAAAAATATTGTTTCCACAACTAGACCTCTTGAGCTACTACATATTGATTTGTTTGGTCCAACAAGAATAGCCTCCCGTAGTGGAAAACGATATGGATTAGTCGTAGTGGACGACTACTCTAGATAGAACATGGGTTATGTTCTTAAAACACAAGGATGAGTCTTACAAGATCTTTTCAATCTTTTGCAAAAGAATTCAAAATGAAAAAGGTGTTTGCATAGCTTCAATCAGAAGTGATCACAGAAGGGAGTTCAAAAACAAAAGTTTTCAAGGGTTCTGTGAGGAGAACGGAATTCTCCACAACTTCTCTGTACCACAAACACCACAACAAAATGGTGTGGTAAAGAGAAAGAACAGGTCATTGCAAGAAATGGCTAGAACCATGCTAAATGATAATGCCACTCCTAAGCACTTTTGGGCTGAAGCAGTAAACACAGCATGTTATTTACAAAATAGAATTTATATAAGACCTATCTTGGAAAAGACTCCCTATGAATTGTGGAAAGGACGAATGCCCAACATATCATATCTTCATCCTTTGGATGTCAATGCTTCATCTTAAACACTAAGGACAATCTTGGAAAGTTTGATTCTAAGTGTGACGAAGGAATATTGTTAGGCTATTCCGAAACGTCTAAAGCCTATAGAGTTTACAACTCTGGAACCTTAACAGTTGAAGAAGCCATCCATGTTAAATTTAATGACAATAAGCCTGATAAAGAAATATCAGAGCTAGATGATTCATTTGCAAATATGAAGCTAGAAGATGCCAGACCTTCAGCGTCTAGAGATCAGATGGACGATCCAAAAGAAGAAGAAAAGGAACCAACTGGACGCTCTTGGCAAATGAAGACCTATCATCCAGATAATCAAATTCTTGGAAACGTTCAAGATCATGTTAGGACAAGATCAACCTTCAAGGAGCAAGCTCAAGCTGCTTTGATTTCTTAACTAGAACCAAAGACAGTAAACAAAGCTCTCTTGGACGATGGCTGGATCAGCGCTATGAAGGACGAACTTAGTTAATTCAAAAAGAATGATGTCTGGATGCTAGTTCCTACACCCAAGAACAAGTCTATTATTGGAACAAAGTGGGTGTTCCGCAACAAGCTAGATGAAATTGGCAAAGTGGTAAGAAATAAAGCGAGACTTGTAGCTCAGGGCTACTCTCAACAAGAAGGTATAGACTTTACCGAAACCTTTGCACCAGTAGATAGCTATTTGCATCTTACTTTCATTCGCTACTCATAGTAATATGAAGCTCTATCAAATGGATGTAAAAAGTGCATTCTTGAATGACATAATAAACGAAGAAGTCTATGTGAAACAACCTCCTAGTTTTGAGGGTGATACTTTCCAAAACATGTTTACAAACTGAAAAAGGCTTTGTATGGATTTAACCAAGCTCCAAGAGCTTGGTATGAAAAGCTAAGTTCATTTCTTTTAGAAAATGGTTTTACTAGAGGAAAAGTAGACACCACTCTCTTTCGCAAAGACGTTAAATCACACTTTATTATTGTGCAAATATATATAGATGATATTATATTCGGTGCTACTAATGACACTTTATGCAAGGATTTTTCTAAGATCATGACAACAAAATTCGAGATGAGTATGATGGGAGAATTGAAATTCTTCCTGGGATTGCAAGTAAAGCAAACTGCTAATGGCATATTCATATATCAAACAAAATATGTCAACGAACTTCTTAAGAAGTACAAGATGGACGATGCCAAGGAAATGAGTACACCTATGCATCCATCGTTAGTACTCAGCCTGAACGACTTTTCTAAAAAGGTAGACCAAACTACATACCGAGGTATGATTGGGTCTCTTTTATATCTCACAGCATCCAGACCTGACATTATGTTCAGTGTATGCTTATGTGCTTGTTTTCAATCTGACCCTAGAGAAACTCATCTAGCAGTAGTTAAAAGAATTTTTAGATATTTAAAAAGGACCACTAACCTTGGTTTGTGTTTTAAGTCAAACAAAGAATACAGGTTAGTTGGTTACTGCGATGCTGACTATGTGGGAGATAGAGTAGAACGCAAAAGCACCAGTGGAGGATGTTGTAACATCCCGGGCGCTGACGAGGGCGGGGAGTGATCGCCGGTGCAAAAGAGATGAGGCACGGACAATGAGCGGCTCCTGGCAGGCTTCCAACGGGAGGGGTACATGAATGAATCGAATACACACCTGAACGAGAGGGATCCAGAGGCTGTGCAGGCATGGGACTGTACAGTTGAGGATAGCTTAAAGGAATTAATAAGTGCTACCTATACCAACAAGATGCATCTACTTTTCGGTAACCCATCACTTAAGAACTTCATAGTTAAGCGTGCTTGACTTGGAGCGATTTAGGGAGGATGTCACCTCATTAGTGGAAATCTAGTTTCCTGGACGAGCAAGAGGCAAAGGACGATTGCCCTATCTACAGCGTAAGTAGAGTATGTCTTAGCTACGTCTTGTTGCTCACAACTCTTATGGATCAAGCATCAGTTAGAAGACTACAGTATCTACGAGAATAACATTCCTATCTTTTGTGATAACACTGCTGCTATAAATCTGTCTAAAAATTCTATTTTACATTCTCGGGCAAAGCACATTGAAATAAAACATCATTTATAAGAGATTATGTTCAAAAAGGAATTGTCGATATTCAGTTTGTTAACACTAAAAATCAATTGGCCGACATACCTTCCTGAAGATAAACTCATCCATATTCGAAATCTTCTTGGTATGGAATTTATAAATGAATAGTTTATTCAACATGCCTTGACTGTCCAAAGATGTGAGCGTCCAATGTGTTGTAGCGTCCAATATTACATCGTCCACTTGCATAGCTTTTCGCATTCCATAACATCTTAAATTTATGTGTGCATAACGATATATATCTGTACTTAATTATGATTTCTCTGAAAATGATTTGAAATAAATGCCTTATTCCAATCTGAGTCACTCATGCGCCGTATAACCAACCTCGAGAAATGTAAGCGCCTAACCAGCATTTATTGCACATCACCTCTCTCTTCGAAATTGAAAGAACTGCTAAAAGCAAAACTCTTCGGTTTTTTCATATACACTCAAACCAAATCAAACACTCACCTCTTCTCAAATCCACCTGAACTCTCTCAATCTCTCAAAACCTCTGAAACCCTAATAATCTGTCAAGCTCTCAGATATGGCAACTGAAAAGGCTGGTCCTGCTGCAAAGGCTGTGGCTCATGTGGAAAGCCTAGACAAGGTTGTTGTTCTTATCGAAAGCCATTTCAATATCCAAACTCTAGAGGACATGGGTGTAAATGTCATGGACAACTTGCTCAGATATGGAATTCTCAACTACTTCTATTTGAACGAGATCATATACCCAAAACTCATCAGACAGTTCTGGAACTCTACCGTTTTCTCAAATATTAACATCATTGGAACTGCTCTGGGAGTTAAGGTCACACTGGACCTCGGCTCTATTGCCCAAGCCATTGGCTGTCAGCGGGCTGGGTCCTGCATCAAGAATGGCTGGGAAAGCAATTTTGGAGGACATGACACAGTAGACGCTGCTCTGATGGGTCCAGAAGGCGAAGGGCCAGTAGAATACAGCAAGTTGACAAAAGAGGGGAAGATATTCCAGCAATTTCCGAACAAGGGAATCCTTCACAAGGTTGGATCGAAGGACAGCGTTACCTTCCTGCATAAGTTCGCGCTATTCCACATGATCACAGGCCAACAATTCAACCTGCCGCACCTCATCCTGAGCAACATTTTCAGGACCATGAGAGGACGCGGAGAGCGTGACCAGATCACCTACGCCGCTCTCCTTAACAGACTTTTCTGGCAACAGCAGGTGTATCATGCTTTTTTTGCTCTATCTCTTGGAAAGTAAAACTAGATTAGGATTCTGGGTGGTGGCCATTGTTTCACTCAATTGCCGTTTAGACGCAACAATGTTGCACAGATGAAGGCTGGGTTCGTGCTGAAGCCTTTGGAGACCACGTCCAAACTAATGGACGATAGAAAGGAAGTTGTGGAGATGGCACCTCTGCAGACAATTGAGCCAATCGTTCAGCTTGCCAAGCCGATGAGAGACAAGCCACTATTTGTGAATCCAGTTGCTGCCAGACCGTCCACCAAGAGGAAGTCGTCCAAGACATAAGCGACCAGGGTTACAAGATCCAAGACCCAAAGACCTTTAGCTCCGTTTGCTCCTCTCGCAGCTGCTCCTATCACCGCTTTTGCTCCTTCACCTGCTCCAACACAAGCTCCTGTTAAAAGACGGTTGATCATCGCTTCTGACGACGAAGACGATGAGCCAATTGATAAGCTTGTCAAGAAACAGAAAGCTGCCATGGTTGATGTTCCTGTTCAACCACAACCACAACCATCTACCTCATCCAAACGGCCAGCAGAAGCACTGTCAGGGGAAGCACAGTCTAAGAGAAGTAAGCTTTCGTCTTCTATTGCTGATGAACCTGTCAGCAACCTTGTTGACTTAATTCTTATTGAACCTTCTGAACCTCCTACCCAAACACAAGCCGACACACGAGCCACACCTGAACTAGATTTGTTGCTACCTAGTGACAAAGGTTATACCTGCACCATCCCCACCCCTGGCATATCTAAGACACATCTCTCCATCAAGCCTACTAAATCACCTTTCTCCTCAACCATCATTTCCTTTCCTACATCTTCCACCCCCTTAGACACCTTGACCAAAACCAAACAGAAATGGCCTCTACTCTTTGTTAAAGGCAACTCCCAAAACCACATGGACGACAATGCTATTATCTTGCATCCAGAGCTCCCTGAACCTGCTTTCAGTTTTGATTACTCCCCACTTAACTTTGACAAGTACATGGACGACTATGTCCATCAACCTTCGGAAGCTTATCTAGCACTGCCTCCTAGGGCCATTGAACACTTACCGCTCAAGCGATTTATCAAACAGAGGTACCCTAAAGTTGTACAAGCTTGGCACATCAATGCACATCCTCCTGGAGTACTTCAACACAAAGTACCTCCAGTAGACCACATCGAGCAAGCTCTACAACAAAGGAAACCTGGGGGTGAGCGGACTGTTCACATAAGGCTTGCAGATTTGAAGTTTTGGCCTTTAGACCCGACAGAAGATGGATTCTTTCCATCTGCCTTTGAGCATATGTTTTGCAACACTCTCAAGGGTTCTGCTACTTTGAAGTTTCAACTTTTCATTCCCCCATCACAACACATCCAACCTTCCACATCCATCCGCATCCAACCAGATTGCGTCTGCCTAAGACTGCCAATCATAGATGACAACCGCAAAAAGAAGAAGATTCTGACCAAGGCATTGTCCCTACCTTTATCGTCCAGAGCTGATGTTCAACAACATTCAACTCATTCCCGTGAATGGTTCATAGCTCAGCGTCCTCATACAGACATGGACGAGGCCAATGCTGAACGCTTCTGGCATCAACATATGTTCCTATGCAAACAAGAAGCGTCCAGTAGTGGAGTTTCAGCAGACGACAAAGCCGATATCCCAACTACAACGAACTATGAAGTCACGCAGCGTCCGGCTTGTGTATTTCACTTTTTAGACTCTTC
Source organism: Spatholobus suberectus (assembly GCA_004329165.1). Lineage (NCBI taxonomy): Eukaryota > Viridiplantae > Streptophyta > Magnoliopsida > Fabales > Fabaceae > Spatholobus > Spatholobus suberectus. Next base: position 5,475,195 of record CM014735.1, read on the forward strand.
AGCTACTTTTGTTTGTCCAACAAACGAGCATCCACTCTTTGGTACAGAAACTTTTATCCTATACACTATGATTGCCGCTCTTACTTACCACACAAATTTTCAACCACCCTACCCTTGGGCCACTCCACGTCCATACCAACTAGAAGTACAAGACTTGAAGCATCTCGAAGCACCTCTTCCCTTTTCACAAGCTCTTCCATCCCATTCGTTCCCAACCACCGTCACCTACACCTCCACCACCACCTACTCCTGGCTCTCAAGCCTCCGCAAGCCTTCCTATCTCTTCTTCTGCCCCTTTACCCTTACCCCCTGTTCACCTCGCCGTTCAACAATACATTACAAACCAACTACAACCCATCTTCACCCTTCTTCAGCAAGTTCTCTAGAACCAATAAGCTCTCCTACACGCTCCTCAACCTTCCCCACCTCCTCCTCCGTCGCCGCAACAGTGACTATGATGACATCTCCCTTCTCTCTCTGTCTGCTTTTTTTTTTTACTAATGACAAAAGGGGGAGAACTGAAAGTCTACTATTTTTTTTTTGTTTTCTCTATTTTTGCTATTTTGTATAATCTTCCAGTAAAATAAAATACATGCGTTATTCTGACATAATTCAAATGTTGCTTTATTTATATAATTGCTAAATATAATATGATCTGACTCTTGGTATTTTATTCGACATGAGTTTAAATTAATATTTCTTGTATCTCAAAAGTATACAAATCTTGGTATATCAAACTCAAGGGGAGCATAGTAAGTTTTTCGAAAACTCTTTCATGCATTCCTTTATATTCTAGCAAAAACTTAAAAATTAATAAGGTTTGTCATCATGAAAAATGGGGAGATTGTTGGAACCAAAGACGTAGAAGCGTCTAGACCCTCAAAGTTTTGAAGATAACAAATTTATTAGTGTTCAAATTTCTGCCAAAGAACTAAACTCTTTACAGCATACAAGCTTCACTTCGAAGACTGTCCAGTAGACGTGTCAAAGAAGACCGTCTAATAGATGTGTCAAAGAAGATCGTCCAATAGACGTGCTTAAAGAAGATCGTCGAGTGACCAACTTACAATGATCGTCTAAAGAACAAATTCAAATATCTGATGCAAGCTTCCAACGACAAATATTCAAACGGCTAAGTTTTATTTTGAACGTCCAATTGATTTATGCTAGTTTTTCTCGAAGCTAACATACTACCTATCTTATGATTTAACGGTCAAATTGTTTGAAGCATTTAATTGTATCAGAATCATTCTAGTACAAGAGCGCAACAAAACAAATAAAGCAAATCAACTTATCAGGCTGCCAATGCCGAATGAAGAATGTTCAGAAAAGCAGACCGCCAGCACAGTCCTGCACCTTCTGTTTTAGTGCAAGTCTAAAAGCTGTCGCGCTTAATCACTCTGAAAGGATAGTCTGCATACCCTTCTTTGCATAACGAAGTCAAGTCTTCACAACGAATCTTTTCTCTGAAGACTATATATGTATCAAGGAAGAACGTCACAACGAGACATATACGTGCCTAGTGTAAAAATTCCTAGTTAACAAATTACATCTGAACAATTGATAGAAGCGTCCAGTGGATGATAAAAAAATCTTGTAAAGATTTTCAGAGTGTGCTTGAGCTTTATCTTTCAAATCCTTACCACGTGAGTTGATATCGTTTATATAGACACTTGTTGTGTTGTGAAAACCTGAAGAGGCTTAGTGTGAAAGAATACTTGGGTTAAGCAATCTAGGGTGATTGCGTTTAAAGCCTGAAAAGGCCGCAAGCAATACTTGTAACCTAAGATTGGTTAGTGTATACCTTCTGGGTGAAGGGATTGGACGTAGCTTAGGTTGAGTGAACCAATATAAAACTTTCTATGTTCTTCTTCTCTCTATCCCTATGCTTAAAAATGTTTTCATATTGATCAACTTGTTTCGAAAAAGTTTTTAAATGCACAATTCAACCCTCTTCTTCTTGTGCGCTTTTTTTATTTCATAACTCCAACACATCTTTTACTCTTCATGCTTTGTCAGTTGAAAATGGTAATTTGTGTTGCTTTCTGAAAAGACATCCTTCAGAGGCTTCATTATTTTCTTTCAAGCGTGGTTAGGTCTCTCATCATATTCTTTTGGTATAACAGCTTCAAGGCATAAGTGTTAAAGTGGCCAAATCTTCGATGCCATAGCCATGAATCATCAACTTGGACTTTCATGTCAATGTTGGTAGTATATTTGAAGCTTGTCGGGAAACTTCTATTTTTTTCTCCATTTTAACTTGGGCTATCTCCCGCCTTTTGTTATAGTTATCATAAATAGTGCATGTATCTCCTTCAAAGTGTAGAGCATGGCCTTTCTCTATCATTTGGCCAATGCTCATGAGATTTTCTCTAAGATTGGGAACAAGTAAGATGTCTTTGATGAGTCTCATACATTTCTTTGTCTCCACTATGACAGTGCCTTTGCCTTTGGACTCCACCATAGTGCCATTTCCCAATCGAACTTTTACTTTGACGGAGTTATCAATTTCTTTGAAGATGCTCCTATCTTTGGCTATGTGATTGCTGCAACCGCTATCCAAGTACCAACTTCCACTTCTTTCATCACTGGAATCTCAAGTAGCATAGAAAAATGTTGCTCACTATCGTTCTCTTCAACAAAATTTGCTCGATGCTTGTTTTTGTTGCAGCAATTCTTCTCTACATGTCCAAATTGCTTACAATACTAGCACTGTGGCTTTCCACGATGCCAACAGTCTTTCTCCAAGTGACTTGTCTTCTTGTAAATGCCATATGGAGGATATTTATTTTGATTGGTCTTAGAGAAACTTCTAGAATTTCCTTTATTTCTAGAAATTTCTCCATTATTTTTCTTTCCTCCATATTCTTTATTTTGAGACCGTAATTTGAGCATTGATTAAAAGGCATTTTCGACAAAGTCTCCATTATGCCTACTCAATCTTTGCTCATATGCTTCAAGAGAGCCCATTAGTTCTGTCATCGACATGGTAGACAGATCTTTGGTTTGCTCAATTGTAGTCACGATTGTATCATACTTATGGAAAATAGAAATTAGAATTTTCTCAACAATTGTCTTGTCAAGAATATTTTTCCCATATGCTCCCATTTGACTAACTATTTCCTTTATTCAAACTCACGTCTCGGACTCCTTCATTTTTATTAATTCAAACTCACGTCTTAGAGTTTGAAGTTTAATAGTGCGTACCTTGGCACTTCCTTGAAACTCCTCCTGTAGTGTACTCCATGCTTCTTTAGCACTTGTGGCACCCATTATTCTTGGAAAAATTGTGTTAGCTACTGCTTGTTGTAAGATAAATAACGCCCTTGAATCTTTTGCTTGTTCTCCTCTAACTCCTTCTTCTAAGCTGCAGTCAGAGTATAAATGTCCACGGGAGCAATGAATCCATCTTTTATAATATCCCATAGATCTTGAGAGCAGAAAAATGTCTTCATTTTAATGCTCCAAAAATCATAATTTTCTCTAGTAAAAATAGGGACAGGAATATATGATGGTTGAATAGTATTGGCCATTGGTTAGGGAAAAATTATGGAATTAGTGGAGAATATAGTAGGATTTTTGGAAGTAGTTGGATAATATCTCTACGCCCAGTAGATGACAAAACGTAGCTCTGATACCACTGTTAGTTTTGGAAAAATATGTATAAAGGTGTTGAATGATATAGTAATTGATAGAATGATAGTAAGGCTTTATTTGATATTTGGAAGTGCTTGCTACAATTGATGATATAATTGCCTATTTATAAGCATGTAAAGAAAGTTCTAGAAATATTTAGACTTTATTGTTCTAGAGTTTTCTCACTTTTCTCTTAGCTTTTCTAATTTTTTCTAAAGCTACATTTCTATAAGTTTCTAGATTTTTCTAAACACATTGTGAATATTTTACAAGAGTATTCTAGAATGTTCTTTACTTTTTCATATACATATATTGCTTCTACAATCTTCTAGAAATTTGTATCACCTTTTAACAGGAAAGAAGACAAACGTGTTTTTAACCATGTTGGAACGTTGACTACATAGTTACCCCCGTCTTTAAATAGGAACACTTCCGTGGAGACTACCTCAAATACGAGATGATCGTTGATCACATCTAATGAGATTTATTTATTTTTTGAATTTAGGGAATTATTTGATCGAAAATTAGGAACTAATTCTTCAAAATATTAAATTTATTTAGGAGGTTGATCTTTTTTAACTCGTATTCTTCTACATACGAGGTTTTGAAAATTGAACTCTTGACACGGTTCAGTGATATTTTTATGGCTTAAATATGTTGACCACACAGTTACCCCTTTCTTTAAAGAAGACCACTTTCGTGGAGACTGCCTCAAATACGAGATGATCGGTGATCACATCTAAAGAGACTTTTTTATTTTTTTGAATTCGGGGAATTATTTGATCAAAAATTAGGAATTAATTCTTCAAAATATTAAATTTATTTAAGAGGTTGATCTTTTTCAACTCATATTCTTCTATGTATGAGGTTTTGAAGATTGAACTCTTGACATGGTTTAATGGCTTAAATATATTTTTAGTCTCTGTAAAATGAGTGAGATTTGATTTTAGTTCTTGTAAAAAAAAATTATCTCTCTAAAATTTGAAATCATTATTTTTTGTTCCTAAAAAATGAGAAGATTTTGGTTTTGGTCCCTATAAAATAATTTTCTTTGATTTTTATCCTTCTAAAATTTGAAATAATTATTTTTGGTCCCTTAACATTCATTTTAAGGTAGATAAATAACATTTATTTAAAAATCTAGAAAAATTTTTATAGGTATTACATATTGACATGAAACTGCAGACATTAGTGGGTGATGCTTGGAATGGTCACTTGACCTTTCATTAAACACATAAGCAGTGAGCATTAACGAGTGTTGCATAATATAGGGATCAAAAATAATGATTTGTTTTTGAGAATGAAAACAAAAGAAAATTTTTTATAAGGACTAAAATCAAAACTCACTTATTTTACCAAGACTAAAAATATATTTAAGCCTATTTTTATTTGTCAACTGTGTCACATCACGTTAATTCATCCAATGAATGTTGCCATCTCATTCAAAATAATTAATAATAAAATAATATTAAATTAAAAAAGGAAAATACCAATTGATTGAATCAAACACAAGAAGCCTTACCTACCAATTTCATTCTCATCACTACCCCTCCCAGAAGTATTGATGCGCTAAAAATACACTCAAGGGCAAGTGTCGCAACCAGGGCTACGACGGAGACGGCACAAAAATAATTTTAAAATGGAGTCGCCACCAAAATTTTATTTGAGGGAAAAATATTGGAAAACCCATAAAAATGGTCTTTGAAATTAGAGATGGGTTCGGGAGTCAATTACGTGTAGGGAAGGTACTAACACCCTACAACGCCTGTTAAAAACGGTACCTATAATTAATTGCGCAAAACTACATGACTTTATAAATATTTATTTTACCCCTAATAAGAAAACAAAAGAACTAAAAATATTTTTATGAATTTTAATTTTTACTTTTTTGTATTTCTAAAGAAAGAAATTTGATTTTTGTGTTATTTTAAAGGAAAAGAAGAATTTCAAATTGAAATTTGAAAAGTTATATTTTTTGATTTTTAGCTTCTTATCTTCACGGTAAAGAAAATTTGAAAAGATATTTTTATTTATAGAAAAAAAAGGAAAAGTTTAAAATTCAAAAAGACATTTATTTGGAAAGGATTCTTTTTAAATTGAAAAGAATCCTTCTATTTAAAAAAAAAAACCTCGCACGAGGGTTCAAGCTCGCAAATGGCTAATCATCAAACCCTCATGATCCAAATAATGTTAAAGATAGTATATGCTATTCAATTAACCTTATTGGTCGTTGCGTATTTGGATAAATTTTATTTTTTCATTTTTACCAAAAGACAACTTTCATCTTAATTTATGCACAAAGTTTATGATAGCAAATGACTATTCTATAAACTTTTATGATCTAGGGAACATTAAAGGTATGATTCACCACTCAATTGATGTTGCAAATCATTGCATAAATCAAAAACATTATTTTTCTTTAAAAATAAACACATCAACTTTTAAGAAAACACTAAAACATAACATAAATCCAAACTAAAAGGGGGGGGGGGGGGGGGGGATCTGCATATAAAAGGAAAGGAGAAACATTTTATTGAAGAGAAAGAAAGTTCACTTTAATCTACAAATGCAACAAGGCTTACAATAGCAAATGAAAATTTGTAAATCCTATAATTTAAATGACATTGAAGGTAGCATACACTACTCAATCAATATCATGAATCTTTGTAAAGATCAAAATTATTTGTCTTTCCTTTTATTTATTCTTTTTTTGTATTTTCTTTTGTAATTAACGAAAAAGATGAATTAAAAAGGCCAAGGAAATCAAATTCATTTTTTCATTTTTGGCCAACACCTCTAAATTGACTACTCTACACGTACACCTTAACTATCCTAAAAGCCATTTTCTTTAACTTATTTGACCCCTTTTTAGCATTATCAATTATGTGGAGATAAATATATAAAGCTACCTATTTTAAAATTACCCCTAGGCTACAAGTTGTACGGAACTGAATACACATCCATTAAAAATTTTAAAGCCTATTGAAAAGGAAAGAGGGAAAACAGAAAAAAAAAAAAACCAAATAGAATAAAAACAAAAAGAGTAACACGTGGTGAGCAATCGTACAAATCAATGGCATTAGATTCAGGAAAAAAACGAATTGCAATACATATATTTTCCACACATTAATGATAAAACAAGAATGAAAAGAACCTCTGAATAAAAATGCTTTCTTATTCGCTTGGCAATGCACTGTTTATGTGAGTTCCTCCTACTCCTTGCTGCATGTGTTATCTTCAAAACGGCCCCCAATCGTAGATTCAGGGCTTCCAAAGTATAGCCAATTTGTCGCAAAGGTGAGAAAGAGAGGGAGTTTCTGGATAGAGCTTTTTTCTGTGTTTTTTTTAGAACCTTCCCCACTGTGTTTGTGGGTTTTCTTTATAGAAAAACAACCACATCTATTTGTAACTGCTTTGTTGACTAAGTCATTCCATGATCTCCACTCTTTCAGCTTAGTGAATGTTAACTTCCTCTGTGTAACTGGCTTATCTTTTCCCATTTTTTTCAAAAAAAATTAATTTTTAGATAAAGATTAAAATACACCTGGATAAAATTGGTTATTCATAATTGCCCTCTTTTCTTATTTCTTATTGAATAATTTGAATAACAATGCTTTTTTCAAATTATTATAATAAGATATGAGTAAAGAAGTGAATCAATTTTATCCGAAGGCCCAATACAAGGTGCCAAGCAAGTACGGGCGCTTTGAAGCGGATGCGAGATAGATTCCATGCTTTATTGCCGATACCGGGTTGGTTACGAGTGAACACTAAGTCGATTCCAGGCTTTGATGTTGATGTTAGGCAGGTTCCAAGCTTAGATGCAAGTGTCGGGTCGATTCTGGGCTTGAATGCTGGTATTGGGTCAGTTCTAGACTTTGATGCTGGTGCTAGGTTGATTCCAAGCTTGAATGTTGGTGCCGGGCCGATTTTCGACTTAGATGTTGGTGCTGGGTAGGTTCCAGGCTTGGGTGCTTGGACAAGGTAGGCTTTCTTGTGCTAGGCAAGTTCCAGGCTTGGGTGCTGGTTCCGAGTTGGGATGCTGGCGCCAAGTTGATTCTGGGCTTAAATGCTAGTGCTAGGCCGATTTCAGGCTTGGATGCAGGTGCCGGGTAGGTTCCAGACTTAGATGCAGATGCCAGGTCAATTCCGGGCTTGGATGCAGATGTCAAGTTGATTCTGTGCTTGAGTGCTTGTGCTTGAATGCTGGTGCTGGTCCGATTCCAGGCTCAAACATACAAGTAAAATGTTCCAGGTATGCACTGGGCTTAAACAAAAAAATAAAGTGTGTCAAGTAAGTACTGGACTTGAACAAAAAAGGTAAAGTGTGTTAGGTAGGTACTAGGCTTAAATAGAAAAGTAAAGTGTGCCAGGCAGGTACTAGGCTTAATGGATCAACGCTATCAGCTTGAAGACCAAGTCATGGGCTTTAAGGACTAAGCAGTTCAAACGAAAATAAAGCAGATGGAATGCAATGCGATGATATGCAATGATATGATGTAAGAGCTGTCATTAGACACAAGACTAAACTTTCCCTTTTTGCTTTGATTTTCTCAAGAGAGTTCAGGATCCTCATTCCTTCCAGTGTCACGTGCCTTAGGATTCATGGATGAGAGCGAAGTTTTTTATTAATTCAAACGACATCTGAGTATCTCTTTGGCTATCCTTAAGCTGCTGCTAAAGCTTTAGAGGTCAAAGCAATGTTATTGCAATGGTTGCGCTTTGTGGCATTTACCAAGAATTTATTGAGTAAATTGTGGGTTTTAAAACTCATCAAAGTAAGTGTAATGCTTTGATTTGATTTATTTATTTTTGTTATGTTAACACATACTTCCTTTCAGCATATTATAATCAGAAATGCAAAATGAATTGACAACTAGTGAAGGAAACAGGGTGATTTTATTCAACTCAGTGAGAAATATTTACAAGGATGATCACTGTATGGCTAAAAGAAAATGGGTATGTACAATAGACACTGGCAAGAATCAAGATATTTACAAAATGGAAGTGGAGGAATTTCACTGTTTGAATGACACCTTCCAGATGACAATGCTAGTACCGCATATTAGTAACCTTGACTGCCCATTAATAAGCTTCAGAAGAAAATAAAATTCAACACATCATTGGCCCCAGTTAATGACTCCAACACATCATTTGTCCAAGTTTAGATTCAAACATGCCATTTGCCCAAGTTGATAATTCAAACACATCATTTGCCTCAATGCTTTTGCCAAGTCATTCTTTGCAGGTCTTTATTTAACCCTAAATTTTGCCTGAGTTGCTCTTTCGAGTTTTCAACTCAACGGGTTGCTCTAACTTTTGCCTAGATCGCCTTTCCAGGTTTTCGACCTAGTAAGCTTATTTTTCTTTTTTTCTTTTTTCTTTTTTCCTTTTTTCTTTGCAAGTCGCTCTAACTTTGCCTAGATCGTCTTTTCAGGTTTTCGACCTAGCGAGCTTATTTATTTTTTTATTTTTATTTTATTTTTCAAGCAAAATATTTCTTCACTACATCAGAATTCACAGGGTGTGAAAGGTCTAAGCCATCCATGTTTGTGAGGATTAGGGCTCCTCCTGAGAATGCTTTTTTGACTACATAAGGTCCTTCATAGTTTGGGGCCCATTTGCCAAGACTGATCCTTCTGAACTGGTAAAATCTTCTTGAGCACTAGGTCTCTTTCTTGTAATTGCCTAGGGTACACCCTTTTCTCGAATGCTTTCTTCAATCATTTCTGGTATAATTGGCCATGGCAGATCGCATTTAACCTTTTTTCTTTAATGAGATTTAATTGGTCGAAATGAGTTTGGACCCACTCTACTTCTTCTAGCTCAGCTTCCATCAGTACTCTTAAGGAAGGAACTTCAACCTCAATGGGAAGGACTGCTTCCATCCCATATACCAAGGAGAATGGAGTTGCGCTAGTTGAAGTGCAAACCATGGTACGATATCCATGTAAAGCAAATGGAAGCATTTCATGCTAATCTCTATACGTCACCACCATTTTCTGAATAATCTTTTTAATATTTTTGTTTGCCGCTTCCACCACTCCATTCATTTTTGGGCAATATGGAGAAGAATTATGATGCTGAATTTTGAAGTCAGCACACAACTCTAGTCATCATCTTGTTGTTCAAATTGGTTGCATTATCAGTGATGAGCTTACTTGGCACACCATAACGACAAATCAATTCCCTTTTAATGAATTTTACTACCACATTCCGAGTTACATAAACATATGAGGCAGCTTCGACCCATTTCGTGAAGTAATCAATTGCAAAAAGAATGAAGCGGTGTCCATTTGATGCTTTTGGTTTGATAGGACCAATGACATCCATCCCCCACATCGAAAATGGCCAAGGTGATGACAAAACATTGAGGAATGTTGGTGGAGCATTAATGTTGTTAGTATACGTTTAGCACTTGTGGCATTTCTTCACATAGTTAAAGCAATCTGTCTCCATGGTCAACCAAAAATAACTAGCCCTTAAGATTTTCCTTGCCATGGCATGCCCATTTGTGTGAGTGCTAAAGGAACCTTCATGAACTTCTTCAATGATTTTCTGTGCTTTGGCAGCATCTACACATCTAAGCAGCACCATATCATGATTTTTCTTATACAACACCTCCCTATTTAGAAAGAAACTCATCACCAATCTTCTCAAAGTTCTCTTATCATTCTCTGAAGCACCTGGTGGATATTCTCGACTTTTGATATACTCCTTGATATCATAGTACCATGGCTTTCCATCTGATTCTTCCTCTACTAAATGGCAATATGCAGGCCGATTATGATGTTGGAATTTTATAAGTGGCATGTCTTCATCCTCGCTCAATGCAAACATGGATGATAAAGTGGCTAATGCATCTGCCAACTGGTTATCTTCTCGAGGGATATGATTAAAAGTGATTTCATCAAACTGTTCTACTAATTCCTTAATGTAAGTCTGGTAAGGAATTAACTTCACATCTCGAGTTTCCCACTCACCCTTCAATTGATGAACGACTAAGGCTGAATCACCATAAACCTCAAGCTTTTTGACTTTTGATTCCACAGCTACCATAAACCCAAGGTGCATGCTTCATATTCTGCCACATTGTTTGTACAATCAAAATACAGCCTAGCCGTGATCAGGACGTATTGCTTTTCTGGGGAAACTAATATGGCTCTAATCCCATGCCCCAATATGTTAGAGGCACCGTCAAACAACATGATTCAACTTCCATCTTCAAATGACTCTTTCTCCTCAAACAACGCCATTATGCTTTCGTCAGGGAATTCACACTGCATCGATTAATAATCATCCACGGGTTGGTGTGCAAGATAATCTGCTAGCGTACTCCCTTTGACTGTCTTTTGAGTTACGTACACAATGTCATATTTCGACAAAAGAACTTGCCAGCAAGCAATCCTTCTTATAAGAGCAGGCTTCTCAAAGATATACTTGATTGGATCCATCTTAGACACCAAGTATATATTGTCTTAAGCGATGGGCCGCCCATGTTAAGGCACAACAAGTTCGCTCCAAGAGTGAGTATCTGGTTTCACAATCAGTGAACTTCTTACTCAGGTAGTATATAGCCTGCTCTTTTCTTCCAAAATCATCATGTTGACCAAACACACAACCCATAGACCCATCAAGCACCGTCAAATACATAATGAGGGGCCTTCTTGGGACTGGTGACACCAAAATCGGCGGACTTTGAAAATATTGTTTTATTTTCTCAAAGGCTTCTTGGCAATCACCATTCAATTCCATTGGTTGATTTTTGCACAACAATTTGAAGATGGGCTCACATCTAGCTGTTAACTGGGATATGAATCAGGCAATGTAATTCAATCTCCCTAAGAACCCTCGCACTTCTTTTTCTGTGTGAGGAGGTGGCATTTCAAGAATTGCCCGTACTTTATCAGGATCCATTTCAATTCCCTTTTGGCTAACTACAAATCCCAACAACTTGCCAGATTTCACACTAAAAGTGCACTTAGGTGGATTTAGCCTCAACTTGAACTTCCGTAGTCGCTTAAATAATTTCTGCATATGGATTACATGATCTTCCTCACTCCTTGATTTGATGATCATGTCGTCTACGTAAATCCCTACCTCCTTATGCATTATGTCATGCAACAAGGTCACCATCGCCCTTTGATATGTTGCCCCAACATTTTTTAGCCCAAACGATATAACCTTGTAGCAAAAAGTGCCCTAAGGTGTGGTGAATGTGGTATTCTCCTTATCTTCTTCAGCCATCTTAATTTGATTATATCCAAGAAGCCATCCATGAAAGAAAAGAATAAATGTTGAGTTGTATTATCTACTAGCACATCAATATGGGGCAGCAGAAAATCATCTTTTGGACTAGCCTTATTTAGATCTCGATAATCAACACACATTCGAACCTTCCCATCTTTCTTAGGAACTGGACTATGTTAGCAACCCACTGTAGATATTTAGCCACAACGAGAAAACCCACATCAAATTGCTTCTTGACCTCCTCCCTGATCTTCAAAGATAGTTCTGGCTTCATCCTCCTTAACTTTTGTTTAACTGGGGGACATTCTGGCTTCAGTGGTAACTTATGCTCCACTATACTAACATCAAGCCCTGGCATATCTCAATAGGACCAAGCAAAGACATCACTATAATCATGTAAGAGCCTTATCAATTTGTTGCGCTCATTTTCCTTCATAAGTGTGCCAATTTTTACTTCCTTTTTCTCCTTTTCAGTCCCCAAATTAATCACCTTAGTTAATTCTTCATGAGGTCGAATCTCTTTGGTATCTTGCTCCACCAACCTTAATAACTCTAGAGAAGGCTCCAAATCATCCTCAATTTCCTCAGTTAACCTGATCACTAAGACACTCAAAACTACTTGATGCGATACTAGCATTATCACTTTCAAGCGCATTATTTTCACATTTACATTGTTTAAATTTGGGATCGAAATGACAAAGAAATTCAATATATGTAGCAAAGGGAAGGAAAAAAGAAGAAAAAGAAAAGAGGCTATTTATTGAAAAATTCAAAGTGCGTTTTATTAATGTACTGAAAGGAAACACATGAGCCCTTTTTGAACAAAGAAAAATATCCCAAAACCTTGGGCAGAGTAATAGGATTAGAAAGCTCGATAATCTCCCAATTGTTGAGCTCAGTGTTTGGCGAACAAGTGCGAACCAAGTTGACATGCTCATTCTCAAAAATGTCTTGCTCAACAGCAGCTACGAAGCTTGGAAACTTGAACCCAACACTCCAAAAGCTTTCTTGGAGATCACATATGGGGACCCCTTCAGTCTCTGGCTCCCTGTTCTCCAACCTGGCTAACCTTTTTTCCTCTTTTCTCATATGCAAGTCTCTTTCTATCTACCTTCGAGGGTTTGTAACCCAAACCAAATCGGTCCTTGTTTTCAATCAGCTCAGGTAGTTGACTCAGACCTTGCGTATTTCTTCCCAGTCCACAACCATATTGATACCCACTTTCAAGCATGACTTTTGCCACCATCATAGAAACATTAGATGGTTGGGACTTGGTGATGGCCTTTCCCTCCTTTACATAAATGGCATTTGCAATCTCAAGCCCCTGAAATGAGGTCTCCAAAGCTTCCTCAGCAATTTCAATATAAGGAGTGGATGAAAGCTTACTAACCAGTAAGTCCACTTCAGCATAAATAATGACCAGCTTGTCATCAACAATAAATTTCAACTTCTGGTGAAGCGTGGAAGGTACAGCTTTAGCACAATGAATCCACGGTCTTCCCAGAAGGCAATTATAAGCTGGTGTAATGTCCATCACATGGAATACCACCTCAAAGGTGATAGGACCAATCTGCATAGGTAGACTTATTTCCCCAATCACTTCCCTACAAGACCCATCAAAAGCTCTAACTACCAAGGTGCTCGGCTTCATGTACGATTCATCAAATGGCAATTTTGCTAGAGTCGCCTTGGGCAAAACATTCAATGAGGAACTCTTATTAACTAGAACTCTCACCAAGATGTAGTTCTTACATTTCACCGATATATGCAGGGCTTTATTGTGCCCTGCTCCCTCCACTGGTATCATCATCATCACTAAAAATAAGGTAATTATTGGCAGTAACATTACTAATAATACCCTCAAATTTTTCTTCAAAAATGTCGTGAACGACATAAGCCTCATTCAATATGTTCAATAATATCTTTTTGTGGGATTCTGAATTCATCATTAGTGACAAAAGCGATATTTTGGCAGGGGTCTAGTATAGTTGATCAATAACTGCATATTCACTTTGTCTTATAAGCTTCAAAAACTCACAAACTTCCTCGTCAGAGACCTTTCTCTTTTGTTCCTCCTGTCTTCTTATCACTTCCTTATCAACGACTTTCTGCTCAACCACTTCTTTTCCTTTCTCTTTGTCTTTCATTGCTTCTTTGGACTGTTTGACCCTTAACTTGTCAGGAGTGTAGATTTGACCACTTTGAGTCATACTGCCAATCCCAACGATATTTAAAACATCAGGAGCCTTCTTATCAGCATTCTTTAACTGCTTTTCCTCAAAGCCATCAATACACACTTCCACACCATACCTCTATGGCACTGCTTTATTATCCTTGTAAGGAAAAGCTTTCGGCACCTGTATTGTGATAGACTTCGGCCCACTAGGAGTCGAGGTGGTTGTGCCCCTAGTATAGCGTACAACCAAGGGTTTTGGGATGGTCGAGGTTGAGTCAATGGCCAATACATCATTTCTATCATAGCCTATTTGCACCAACTGCCTATCCATCAAGTCTTGTAAGATCTGCTTAAAGTCATCACATTCTTCTACCACAGTGATTTTCCCCTAGGTGTAATCCACATCCCACATCTTTGTTAGAGCTTCCCTTAATCATACCAAACTTGCACATTTCTTCAAAAATGGTCCTTAGCGAGGTTTTCATATCCTCTACCCTCCTTCTCATGGGTTGTTCCCCACCTTCTTCAATAACATTAATAGATGGTCCTCCATGACTTGGCAAAGGATTACTCCCAACATTAGGGTTATCCTCCTTGAAGTTTAACCACCATGCCTTAATCAAATTCTGTACCTTAAACTTCAAAGCTCTACAATTTTCTGTGGAGTGACCAACAGCACCCGCATGATAATCACATTTAGCATTAGCATCGTATCCCCTAGGATATGGTGGTTCTACAGGTTTCATCGAACAAGGTACCACTAATGAGTTTTGAAGTAAGAGAGGCAACAACTCGATATAAGACATGAGAATGGGGTCAAATTCAACTGGTTTTCGGGTTTGGGTGTTTTGTGGTCTTATTTAGTTAAGGTTTTGGTTCCATGGTTGATAGGATTGGGGTGGTCTTATAGTAGGTGTTGTGGGTGAAGCTAGGTGGAATGGTTAAGGGTAAGGGATTTGTGAGATAGTAGTAACGTTGGGGTAGGCCATGTAAGGGGTAAGGAAATGAGGGGCTTAAAGTTGGATATCCTAGGGGAGTTGAATGTCACTGCATTAGTTTTTCCTTCCTTTCTCTTTCCCGTCCCACTTAAGGGTTTCTTTGTGCCAATAGAAGAGCTAAGAGCAATCTTCTCGCTCCTCATGCCATTCTCCACCCTCTCTCCGATGACAACAATATTAGAAAAATTTGATGAAATGCTTCCAATCATCTTGTCATAGAACGGTGCTCGCAAAGTATCAATAAACAGGGCCACTGTCTTCTTGTCGGACAAGGGAGGTTCCACCTGAGCTACAACTTCTCGCCATCTTTGTGCATATTCTTTGAATGTCTCATTATCCTTCTTTGACGTACTCTGCAACTCAAATCTATCTGGAGTCATATCGATGTTATACTTGTACTGCTTAAGGAAAGCATCAGCTAAATCCTTCCAAGAGCGGATATGTGCTCGCTTAAGATGCATATACCAATTTGAAGCTGCCCCAGTTAGGTTGTCTTGGAAGACATGAATAAGCAACTTATCGTCACGAGCATAGGCTGCCATCTTTCTACAGTACATAGTAAGATGACTTTTCGGGCAAGCAATTCCTTTACACTTATGAAACTCTGACACTTTGAATTTAGGAGGAATTACTACATCTGGGACCAAACAAAGATCAGCAGCCTCCCTAATGTCGTAGCTACTCCCTTCGACAACCCGTAGTCTTTCTTCCAACATTTGCAACTTTGTTTTGGACTAAACCTGCTCACTTGCATGTGTCGGTTGAAATCCTTCTGTGCCTTAATACAAATTAGTAGTGGCATAACAGTTTAGGACATTTCCTTGAGTGGCAAGGGTGGTAGTTTGCAGTTGAGAAATGATTTGTGGGTCAAAGGAGGCTGAAGCCTCAACAACATTTGTGGACAAACCCTGTGGCTGGAGTAGGTTGCGATTGAGTGGGTAGTGGGTTGCTTTCTGACAAGTCCAAGACCACTAGGGGAGTATAGTTAGGTGGGAGGCTATATGGTGGCCATTGGACATCCTGAGGATCAAGTTGTTGCATGGGTTTGTTAAGATACAAAGTTAGTGGCACCATTAATCCTTGCGCATAGGCTGGGGTAAACCCAGGTGGGTATATAGGAGTGACTGACGATCCTTCTTTGGTCACTGCAGGGGTCCCCTCAGAGCCTTTCCTTTCCAGAGATCGTAGTGCCTTTAGAACTTGCATCATTTGCTCCTTTAGCTGATTGACCTCACTCCTTAGCTCTTCACTGTGTTGTTCCATCTCATCCATGATCTTGCTTGGGAGCAGTGTCCTGTAAGGATGCCGAGGATATACTTTTCCTTCCTAGTTTATTACCCTCTGTAAGAAAACATTGTAAGCATAAAAGGAAAAAAAGATACAAACTATCAATTGTGGAAAGATTTGATTGCAACGTTCAATATTGAAAGAGATTCCCCATATATTGGCACTAAAGGCACATTTCTTCTTAGGCTGCTAAGTGGTTGACACTCATTCCAAGGGAGCATCCACTCCTCAATAGATTACATTTTCAATCAAGGACCAATCATCTCAAGATAAAAATGTAGTTGACAATTATCCAAGGGAGAATTCTCTCCTTAGTAAATAATGTCTAATACATGACTATGATCCTTCTCTATATTAAACACTATCAAATCTTTCCACTCCTTATTGAACATTATTAAATGAGATGAGACAAACAAACTTAAATGAGAATAATGCAACTTACTATGTATGCATGAACCACCCTCTTCATTTATTTTTTTTCCTTTTCCTTTCCCTTTCCCTTTTTTTTTGTGAAATGCATGTATGAACATTTTATTCTATACTGGAAACAAAACTTAGGCACTAGAACACCTAAACTAATGATAATGACGCTAGATGTAGAAGAAAAATGCATGTCATGTATGAAAATATTTACATGTTACTACTACTAAATGTTAGGATGATTATGTAAAAAAAAGAAAGGGAAAAAGAAGAGTACGCCCCCGTGTGTCCTATTAAGGTAAAAGCCTAGGGTAAGATATTCCTAAAGTTATAACTCTAATTTTGGAAGGTCACTAAGTCCATGTATTAGTGCAAGGTTTCATGGGTGGATCTAGACTCCTAAAGATTTATTGGTTCCTAGATTGCCCTTATCACCCCAATAAGGACCTAGCCCATGAATTAGCCATAAGTAGGGAAAATACCCTCTCAATATGACTAACCCATGATACCGGTAACAACTTGAGCAGTAACTCAACAATTGCCAAGTGAGCATAAAGCCCCTCAATAACAGCCGTTAAGGCACCTTCTATTCCTAAGCTCGCACAGGCTCGGGTATAGAGTCCAAAAAAGTGTGTGAGGTAAGTGATTGTGGGGTGTGTGTGGGGAACATACAAACCTGTGACCTAACAACTACCCAAATCTACACAAGGAACAAACAACACAAATATATACAAAAATAAAGTCTCTTATCCTAATGTCAAGACCAAGCATATTTATAATTCAACAAAAAAAAACTATTTACATCAAAAGAAACATAATATAAAAGAAAACAGAGGGGGTAAAACAAATATTTATAAAGTCATACTTTTGTGCAATTAATTATGTAGGCCTAAGTCTCAAATGTCCCCAGTGGAGTCACCATCTATCGCAACCAGGGCCACGACGAAGACGGCACAAAAAAAATTTTTAAAATGGAGTCGCCACCAAAATTTTATTTGAAGGAAAAATATTGGAAAACCCTTTAAAAAATGGTCTTTGACATTAGAGATAGATTTGGGAGTCGATTACGTGCAAGGAAGGTATTAGCACCCTACAACCCCCGTTAAAAACAGTACCTCTAATTAATTGCACAAATTACGTGACTTTATAAATACTTATTTTACCCCCAATGAGAAAACAAGAAAAATAAAATATTTTTGTGATTTTTAATTTTTAACCTTTTTTGTATTTTTAAAGATAAGAAAGAAATTTGATTTTTGTTTTATTTTAAAGAAAAAAGAATTTTAAATTAAATTTGAAAAGATATACTTTTGAAACGATTTTATCATCTTATCTTTATGGTAAAGAAAACTTGAAAAGGTATTTTTTTATTTAAAATTCAAAGGACCCTTTTTTAAAGATTTTTTTAAAAAGATTTTATCCTCGCACAAGGGTTCAAGCTAGCAAATGGCTAATCAATAAACCCTTACAATCCGAATAACGTCAAAGATAGTAATTGCTATTCAATTTACAGTATCGGTTGTTGCATATTCAGATAATTTTTACTTTTTTGACTTTGTATAAGACGCTTACCTTTCAATCTATTAAGGCATACAAATTTATGATAGCAAATGGCTATTCACAACCTCTATGATTCAGATGACACCGATGATAACATCTGCTACTCAATCGATATCATAAATCTTGCCTAGGTCAAAATTATCCTTGTTCCATTTTTTTATGAAAAGAAAAAGAAAAAGATATACATAAAACTGCAATCAATTGAAATTGGAAATTCAAAGAGAATTATATTGTAAAAAAAGCACTTTTAGACATCAATTTTATTTTTTGAATAAATGAGAAACCAAACCGAAAATAATTAGGGAAGATTAAAAGTTGATATACGTGAACAACAATAGAATGAGGGATGTATAACACCTAAACATATGAATAAAATAAAAAATATAAAAGAATGTTGCAAAAACGAGATGCCATTGCCTGAGCCAAAAGCAAAAAAACATGAAATAAAAGAAATCAATAAACAAAATAAAACTAGAGAAAGAGAAGAATTATATAAAAAAGGAAAAAAAATGGCCTTTAATACATTGGGAAGAAATCGAGAATGAAAGAAACACGGATATTCAAAGATTTTTGCATCAACGTAAAAATAATAATATAATAAAAAAGATTCAACAAATAAATAAAATAAGCATAGGAATGGAACCATTGAAAAAGAAAAGGAGACAGTGACGTGATGTTCACAAATTAAAAAGAAGTGATCGAATGCACAATCCTTGCAACGTATATATTGAACACATTACACTTGAACCCATAGGGAAGAAAAAAGAAAGAGCACCGTGCTCTTGTATTTCGTTAAGAATACGAAACTGTACAATAAGATTAAAAATAAAATAGAATAAAACCTCTGAGTGAATCCGTGGCTTAAGCGTGGTTTCCTTTCGTAGCCAACACTGCACCAATTTGTACTCTTATAACCACCAAAATGTTCTCTTCTTTGGATGAAAGTGTCTCACTCTAGTATATTTTTGAGAGCCTTTTTTTTTTTTGCAACCTCCGTCTCTCCTCCCTTCAGAAAGTGGATATGTCACTGTTAAATAGGCAAACCTAACCACTCTATCCACCCTTCCCCTACTATCCCATGATCTCCTGGTTTTTAGGTCAGTGGCTGTTAGTGGCCGTTACTCTCTATAACCTCCTTATCTTCTTTTATTCTCCCAGATTCTTTGACCTTTTATTTTTTCAAATTTTTAAAAATCTTACTTTTATCTCCTTTCTCTTATTTTTTATTTTTTTGCAGTCGGATAAAATTGATTATTCACAACAAGCGTACCCTTATCACAATAATAACAAAGGGACGTGAGTCCCGATATCGAACCCAAAGGACTAAGTGGCGATCACCAGTTTCTAGAGATTCTATATTGTTTAGGTGAAATTAGATATGTGGTAGATTGATTCACTAATGATAAACGTGTAACCAAAATTGCAAAACAAGCAGTGGCAAGTAGAGAAAATTTCAGAAGAAAATAGGCTTAGGGTTGTGGTTTCCTTCGTGTTCTTAAATTCCTTCACATTTAATTTTAACTGAACCTCATACTATTTATCAATTACCAACATTCCCCTACACATTTTATTGTCAATTGTTAGTTATAAATTGCAATAGTCCTTTCTAAGTTAATTTCCAATTGATCATATGAGATATTAAAATCCTAGGAAGGCATGAGGAGTAAAGGGGAGGATTAATTAATTATTTAATCCAATTGGAAATTAGGAATGAAGGTTGATCATATGACAAAACCTAATTTGATTACCATACACGTCTACTAATTAATTGCGGTACGATCGCCATTCAATTAATCGATTCAAAGCATATTAGGGATTATCAAGTCCAAGAAAATAAAAACAGTAGAGCAATCTAACTGACTGAATAGAAACAAGAATTCAATTAAAATTAAGCATTTAGAGGTTTCAAACACTAAGTACACCACAATCCTAACAAGGAATTTAAGTACTCATAACAAGAAGAGAAATCATAATTTCAAAGAAACACATCAAAGGAAAGAGAAGAAGAAATCTTTTACAAGAAAATGCTTTTCCCAGTCTTTGACTCTAAGTATCCTATTGCCCTTCAAGAATCTTTCTCCAAAAGCCAAAGACAAAAAAGGAAAATTGAAAAAAGAATAAAGATAAAGTAAAAGTTGCTCCCTATTATGCTTTGCTCCTTGCTATTTGTAATACAATTTCAGAATTCTAGAGCAAGAGGCTTAACTCGGTCCATTTCGCACAATTTAGGCCCATTAAAAATTAAAATAAAATTAAAAGTTTGACCTTGGACCCACCCAGCGAAGTTGGAAACTCGTTGGGCGGTTTCTCGAAAAGAATCTGCTCCATTTTGTGGTCGGACGTGCTGACCCGCCGAGCGGGTGCGGCCTTCTGCACTCCGTTTTACGTTTCAAGTCTCCTTTTTGGCCCGTTCACTTATAGGTTTCTTTTGTGGTCCTCACTTTGGTCCTGGCTTCTTTTAAGTCCACTTTGATAAGTATAATACTCCTCTGTATTTGTGGACTGAATTTTCTTTCTTTGTTCATTTAACAGCCCTTCACAAAATCCAATAAAATCAAGACAATTCATGCAATTTTATATAAAAAGCTTAAAAATGCACATCACATGAAATCCTCTATTAATTGTCTACTTTCTCACAAATTTCCTATTAGCTAATGCAAAAATCATATGAACTTGCTCTGAAAATCTACATTTATAAATCTACATAAAATGTAGATTTATCAAGCATCAAAAGTATTGTTACATCTATATATAATGTAAATTTCTCGTTGTTGCCCCTTCACATCAAAGCATACCATTGATGTTTCCTCATAAAAAGCATCTAGGTTTGTTATGACAACCTTGTTATTTCTTTGTTCCTTTTACTTCTCTTTCGTTTCTCAGTAAGTTATATTTTCATTGTTTCACATTTCTATAAATTATCCTTTATTTTCAAACCATTAATTTGTTTTTGTCTTATACACAATATGATTATCCTTTTAAATAATATTTTGGCACTATTTTCTCCTAATTTCTCATTGTTTAAAGAAAAAATTACAATTATTTATTGGGGAATATGGAGGGTAATGAATGTCAATCACTTGAAATTGATGAGCCTAAAGATATTTTTCTTGATCAAGTTGTGCATAAAAAAGATGAAGCTTGTAAATTATGTAAAGCATGTGGCTTTAAAAGAAGGTTTAGTGTAAGAGAGGGGAAAGAGTTGTACTATGCTAACAAGAAAAAATTCATATGCTCAATTTTATTTTATTTTGGTTTCAAACAAGGATTTAAAAATAATGAGGTTCAAGTAAAGTGACTTATGAAATACCAGATTCAAAAATAGGTTGTGAGGCAAGGAAAGAATTTGGAAAATAATAAAGTCATACCTAATCACAATTATGAGTTTGTAACATCTAAGCATAGACATTTGTTGTGTTGTATGAGAAACGTATCAATTGTCAAAGGGGGTGTCATAAAGTCAATGGTGAATGTTGATATAAAAGTTACAAAAATCTAGAGTTATTTGGGAGAAGAAGGTGGTGGATTCAATAAACTTAGTTTGAGCGTGAAATATACACAAAATCATGTTTATACTAAAAAATTGAAATTGATTGAAGCTGTGGGTGCATAGTCATTAATGAAACTCTTGCAGAGTAGACAAGCACAATATATGATGTTTTACTATAATGTGGAATTAGACTAAGAATCAGGCTTAACCAATATCTTCTAGACATATGGA
This sequence comes from Spatholobus suberectus, assembly GCA_004329165.1. Taxonomy (NCBI): domain Eukaryota; kingdom Viridiplantae; phylum Streptophyta; class Magnoliopsida; order Fabales; family Fabaceae; genus Spatholobus; species Spatholobus suberectus. The sequence goes on from CM014735.1 coordinate 5,497,243, forward strand.
AAATCCAAAGTTAATTATGATTGCTTTGAGGATGTTGTAGTTTTTAATCCACTTACCATAATAATAAATACAACTTGATTCGTGTTCCCTTTGTTAGTGTAAATCATCATTGACAAAATGTCATATCTGATTGTGTCTAGGGGTGGAAATAGGCCTAGGCCACCTGTTAGGGGCTTATGGCCTGGCCTAGCCTACATAAGGCCTGGCTTGGCCTAGCTCGTTTATTAAAAAAGCTAGGGTTAGATTTTTTAAAAAGCTTATTTAGGTAAAAAAAAAAAAAAAAACTATTAAGCCCAATAGGTCTGTCTATTTATATACATATATAATAAAATATTATTATATTATATGTTATGTTATATTATATATACATAATTATATATAATACATATATTGCATATAATAATATAAAAGAATATATAATTCTTAACAAATCTTTTTAGTTCAATAGGCCTTTTTAAACCAACAGGCATACTTAGGCTAACAGGTCTATCAGCCTTTTTATAAGCCTTATAAGAAAATAAGCTTTTAAACAAGCTTACAGGCCAAATCAAGCTTTTATGCAGGCCAAACCCAGGCCTTTAAAAAAGACCTATGACAAGTAAATAGGTCAGGCCCTAACTTTATCTTTTTAATGAAGGCTAGGCTTAGACCTACCAAGGCCTGTCTTACCTGACCTATTTCTATCCCTAATTGTGTCTTGTTATTTGATGAAATTATAATTTCTTTTAATTAGTTGTTTAAAATGTTTTTGAAGAATATGGAAGACCAACAACCACAAACAATTTTTACATATCAAGATGCAGTTATGACCAAAGCAATTGGATAGATAATGCCAAATACATGTCTAATTTTGTTTGTGGCACATAGCAAAAAATGTTCCTTCTTATTTGGGTGCTCTTAGTTCTAACTCTAAGTTTCAAAGCATACTCCAAAGATGCATGAAAAGTTGTGATTCAAAAGAAGATTTTGAAAACAAATGGGAAATAATGATGAATAGGTACAAGTTTCTTGATCATGTTTGGTTGAGCAATATGTATAAAATTTGCCATAAGTGTAGCAAGGATGTATTTTCTATTAATATCAAGTCCTCTCAAAGGATTGAAAGTAAAAATAGTGCATTGGGTGAAATTGTAGGTCAAACAACTAATCTCACTCATAACAAAATGTCCCAAACAAAAATAAAATTATATAATAAAATAGTATGTAATCATATTAAAATTGTATTTAGAAAAAAGATCAAGCCATATACGTACAATAACTAAAAAAGATTTTAAAAAACTATTATAAATAATAACACTAAATTAATGGTAAGTCATATTAAAATATTGAAAAAAATTATAATTAACTTTTTTACATGTAACATAAATAAATAAGAAATAATAGTATAATAATATTTTAACATGTAACACAAATAAATAAGAAATACATCTAGGCGCTCAACGTGCAGATACAGTCGACGGTGGGTGCCTAGATGTGCCTGGCACATCATCTGGCAAAGGGCCTCATCTAGGATGAAAGGCATGTGCCATAATAAATCTAAAACAGTAATAATAATTTAACAATTAGATAATAATTAATAATAAAATATAATCAAAATTATTAATTTGTAGTTATACATAATTACAAAAATATTCTTAAAAAATTAGTTAAAATTAATAAATTATTAAAAGACAAAAAATAAATTAAAAATTACATAAATAATTTAAAAGACAAAAAATAATTAAAAACAAATCATTTAAATTATTTAATCAAATAAATAATTAAAATAAAAATAATTTAAAAATTAAATAGAGTTAAATATGTTTTTGGTTCTTAAACTTTTCTCGATTTTCACTTTTAGTCCCTAAATAAAAAATTGACCGATCTTAGTCCCTATACTTTTCTTCTGTTAACGTTTTTAGCCCTGTCGTTAAGTCCCACCGTTAAGTGATGATGTGACAACCACGTTGGTAGCCACATCATCAACTACCACGTCATCATTTTTGATAAATTATGTTTTTAATTCTTAATCTTTTCACAAAATTCACTTTTAATCCTTCAACAATTTTTGACTGGTCTTAGTCCCTCAACTATTGTTTGTCATTATTTTTAGTCCATTCCATCAGGTATCACCATTAAGCAATGATGTGGCGAACATGTGGGCAGTCATGTGACTTGTTATATGGACTATTAGTTTATCCTAGTAATCACATGGTAAAATGTTGATGGTTCAAGACATTTTAAAGCAGTTTCTAAGGCGCTACAAATTTTTAAGCAGGGTAAAACTACTAGAAAAAGAGTTTAAAAAATTGGAAAAAAAAAAAAAAGAAGATGCAGTAAGTAAAATCAACAACTTCCAATTCAATTTTGAAAAAAAAATAGAAAAAAAGATACAGTAAGCAAAATCAACAACCTGTCCTTACTTTGACAAGAAAAACCCACTTTGACTGAGTTCGGTTTTTCTCTAACTTGTAAGGTTGGCTTCTGGTATGTGACTCCCCACCCCACCCTCGTTCCCGTACGTGCCTAGCTATGTTTTTTTACAATTTTTTATTACATATACATACATACATACATACATATATATATATATATATATACATACATATATATATACATATACATACATATATATATACATATACATACATATATATATATATATATATATATATATATATATATAAATTATTAGAGTTAAGTTTTTTCATACTTTTATTTTTTATATTTATTAGAAATATAAATAATTATTTTAATAGTTAAATAATTTAAATTATAATAATAATTAAACACCAAACTTATAATTATACATTTAATTAGAAATATAATTTAATTCTTAAATTTTTTATTTTTAAGTTCTTTGTTATTTATTAATTTTTATATATTATTTGAATTAAAATATAATTCATAACTTAATATATAATTTATTTAAAAATATATAACTAAATTAAAATTGAAAAAAAAAGTGACGAGTTTCCCTGTAGGTTTATCCAAACCCGAAAAAACCCAACGGGGATGGGTTTTAAAAATATAAACTTGTCTCTTTTAAACCCAAGCCGACCCTGCTTTTTGTGGGGACGGGAAGAGCAAAACCCACCCCTAACCCACCCCATTGTCATGCCTACATCAAACTAATAATTTACATGGCAAGTCACATGACTGCCAACATGGTTGCTACATCATTGCTTAACGGTGATACTTGATGGGAGGGATTAAAAACAAGATAAATAATAGTTGAAGGACTAAGACAAGTCAAAAAATTATTGAGAGACTAAAAGTTAATTTCGTAAAAAGATGAATGACTAAGACTAGTCAAAAAAATGTTAAGGGACTAAAAGTGAATTTTGTGAAAAGATTAGAGACTAAAAACATAATTTACCAAAAATGAAGACGTGGCAGTTGATGATGTGCCTGCCACGTTATCACTTAACAGCAAGGACTAAAGATGTTAACGGAGGAAAAGTTCAAGGACTAAGACTGGTCAATTTTTTGTTTAGGGACTAAAAGTGAAAATCAAGAAAAGTTTAGGAACCAAAAATATATTTAACCCAATTAAATAATACATAACGAAATTGTAATTTTGTTATGTATTAATACATAACGAAATCGTAATTCCGTTATGTATTTGGACAAGACACATAACAGAATCGTGATTTTGTTATGTATCTAGACAAGATACAAAACGGAATCACAATTCTGTTTTGTACCCAGGTCAAATGCACAACAAAAATGCAATTTCGTGGAATATAAAATAAAAAAAAGAAAAAGAAGCAACTCACTTGAACGTGAAGGGAAAGGTGAAGGTGAACTTCTGGCAAGATTGTGGCTGCTTGAAGGAAAAGGTTAGTGCGGCACTCCGATAAGATGAACTTCCAGCGACGTGAAGCGTTTCAGTAGCGAGGTGGCTAAGAGGAAGAGAAATGAAAGAAAGAAAGTAAAAGGGAAAGAAAGGGGAGGGGAGGGGAAAGGGAAGGGGTAGGAGCAGTGTTGTAAAAACCAACTCGAACCGGCCAATCCGACCGGAAACCGGTGATATAACTTTTCCGAGTTGGTTAATGGATCGGACATGCATGCGAACCGGTACAACCCGGGTTGACTTGGCCAGTTATTGAGAGAATTGGTGACTCAGGCAATTTTGGTTGAACTAGGTGGGTTGTGCAACTTAATTTTATTTTATTTTAAGAAAACACTTAAACTATGTCATTTCAATTTCAATGGGAAAAAATAAAAACAAAATTGGTTTAGGGGGCTTCAAATCCCTTATTCCCTTTTGCATTTTTCCACTGCCTTAAAAGGAACGAAAAAAATTTTGCCCCCTTCAACTCAAATTGATTCTCACGACCTCGATCAGAACCGCTTTTTCCATCACCAGAGTTGCGTCCTCCATCACTGGAGTTGCATCTTCCATCACCAGAGTTGCATCTTCAAACCTTCGCAGAGCAGAAATCGTTAGAATCGTGTCGACTTCGTGCCTTTTCCATTTTGTTAGAGCTGTAGTTTTTCCATCACCTTTCTCCATCAAGAGCTGCTCCTCCATTTATGTAAGATTATGCTATATGTTTGAAATTTTTGAATTTAGAGTGCTGTTAGTCTACTATTCGGCTGTTGTGTTTCTAGATTCTTGATGCTATATCATTAAATATATCTAATATGCTATATCATTAAATATATCTAATATCTAATATGCAGTTTTCTAATTTTTAATATGCCTAATATGCTATATATCTAATATTACTAATTGCCTAATAGTATTTCTATATACTATATATAATATATAAGACTAATATGCTATATTATGACTATATCAGTGACAGTAATACGCTATATGCTTTATGACCTATATCTAGTACTATTCGACTAATAGTATTGCTATATGCTATATGTTATATTTCATATGCCTAATATGCTAAATTGTTAATATGCTATACCTAATATGCCTTATGCTTAATATCCTATATCTAATATTAGTAATATGCTATATATCTAATTCCAGTATTATAGCTAATATGAATATATTTGCATTGTTAGCTGAGTATGTTAATATTTATTGTACATGGTTTATGTTAGTTGATAATGTATTTATCCTGATATTAGAATTGGATATTATTTATTTATTTTGCAGTTAAAGATGTCATCTGCTGAAGTTCCATCATCACAAGAAGCATCAACTCAAAATTTATCTCAAAGGTATATTAGAGGGAAAAGTGATCCAACTTGGGGACATTGTAAACAAGTTGTTGAGGAAAATGGAAAAACTATTTTGTTATGTCTTTATTGTAACAAAATTATTAGAGGAGGTGACATTAATAGGTTCAAGAATCACTTGGTTGGAGAAAAAGGACAAGTTGAATAATGTAAGAAGGTCCCTACAGATATCCGGTTTCAAATGAAACAAAATATTGATGAATGTAAAAACAAGAAAAGAAAAGTCCAAGAAGAATATGAAGAAAGTAATCCATTTGATGAAGAGCTAATGAAGATAGTTGAGGATGAAGTGCAACAGCCAATAAGAGGAACATCAAGACCAGCAGCTTCCATGTCTCAAAAAGGGAAGAACACCACTCGCATAGGTGAGTATTTCATGCCTAGAACAACTCCTGGAGCTCAGCCTACCTTAAAGAGTGTGTTGCAAAGTAAGGAAGTAATAGAAAAGTGTGACCTTGCTATTGCAAAATGGATGATTGATGCTTCTGTGCCATTTAATGCAATTAATTCAGCATATTATCAACCTATGGTTGATGCTATTAGTAGCACGAGTGCAAGGTATAAAGGCCCAAATTTTCATAGAGTTTGTGGTTATTTGTTAAATAAATTGGTTGATGATGTGAACAAGCTTGTTGATATTATAGAAATGTTTGGAAGCAAACTGGATGTACTCTTATGGCAGATGGGTGGACTGACTGTTGTAGGAGAACTCTCATTAATTTTCTAGTTTATTGTCCTAAGGAGCTGTTTTCTTAAGGTCTATTGATGCTTCTTATGCTTCTAAAACTACTGATATGTTGTATAAGCTTTTTAGGGAAATGGTGTTATTTGTTAGACCTGAGAATATTGTTCACATAGTGACAGATAATGTTGCAAATTATGTTGCTGCTAGTAAGTTATTAGAAGCTGAGTTTCCTAAGTTATATTGGTCTCCTTGTGCTGCTCATTGCATTAATTTGATGTTGCATGACATTAGGAAATTGGAGGAAGTAAGTGAGACTGTGTCACATGCTTCAAAGATTACCAAGTATATATATAATCATTGTTATTCATTATACTTGATGAGAAAGCATACAGGTGGAAGAGAAATACTTCGTCTAGCTCCAACTCAGTTTGCCACTAATTTCATTGCCTTGCAAAGTATATTAGCTCATAAGGATGCATTGAGAGCTATGGTAACATCTAGAGATTGGACAAGCTTGGCTTATGCCAAAGAGTCAAAGGCAAAAAAATTTGTGGAACAAATATTAGACTTTAGGTTTTGGAAATGATGTGCTGATATTGTAAAGCTTACAGAGCCATTGGTTTGGGTGTTACGTATTATTGATAGTGAAGATAAACCCGCCATGGGTGTTCTTTATCAAGCCATATATAAAGCTAAAGAAGAGATGGTTAGGAGGTTTCTAGAGCCTTACTTGGATATCTTAGATAGGCGTTGGGATTCACAGCTTCGCAAAAATCTACATGCTGCTGGTTACTAGTTAAATCCAGTTTGTCGATTCAATGCTAAAGAATTTGAAAAGCATGAGTCCACAACATCTAGCCTTTTGGATGTCATTGAGAGGTATTCTCATGGAGATCCTAATTTGCAATCTAAGTTGACAAGTGAAATGAGAATATATAAAAATGCTGAATTAGATTTTAGGAGGCAAGCTGCTATACGTGAGCGGAATACGGTGATGCCAGGTAAATTTAATGCTTCTTGATAACTTTCTTTATTTGTGATTCATAATTTGTATTTTAGTTGAATGATGATATATTAATTTATTTTATTATATGTAATATTCTAAATCAATGGTGGGAATCTTATGGATGTGGTGTACCAAATTTGCAAAAGTTGGTTATTCGTGTTTTAAGCCAAACTTGTAGTGCCTCGGGTTGTGAAAGAAATTGGAGTGTATTTGAGCACATCCATTCAAATAAAAGGAATAGGTTGGAGCATCAAAAGCTTAATGATCTTGTTTATGTTCGTTACAACTTGAGGTTGCAACAAAGGTATATTATAATATTCCTTCTTCTTTGATTGTTTACTTTTTGTTCTAGAAGTCACCACCATTCTTAACTCATGAGGAGGTGGAGGCTTTACGTAATGACCTTGCAAATATGTCAATCCAACTAGTTTTAGATGATAATGGTATTTTTTTTTATTACATTGTAATTGTAATTTCATTCTTTGATAAATTTATTATCACTTGATGTTAATTGCTAATTTTTATCTCTAATGATGTTGTGATAGATCAATTAAATTTGGATGAGGAGGATGATGATGATGATGTACAAGACAACACCATGGAAAATGTGAATCTAAATGAAAGCAATGTTGGTGAAGCTTCTAATTTCTTTGATGAAGAAAGAGCACCTGAATTCAACCCACCTTTGGGTCCTTGGACATAAATTCTAGATTTCTGTACTTTCTAAATATCATTTGTGAGCTTATGTTTATTTATAAAACATTGGTAGCTTATTTGTGTTTTGAACTTATTTATGGACTTATGTTGTTATGCACATTAATTGTCATTTGGGATATTATGTACTTTATTATGATAGTGATTTTAAATTTGGAACATGGATTGCTTAAATTATGTTAGCAATATTATATTTTTTGAATTTTTTTAATATATACCGAGTCAACCGGTTCAACTAGTGACCCATTAACCCAATGACCTAACCGAGTTGATGACCGGTCCGATTTTTATAACATTGGGTAGGTGTATTTAGGTTTTTTTACATGTTTTTAAAAAGAAAGAGATAAAAAAAAAAAAAAGTGAAAAAGTGTGTGAGAATAGCAAGAGCCTTTTTGGTCCCGTATTATTTGGGCCTTAAGTCATATGGACTCCGAATGGTAAAAGGATTGGATCTACGCCCATAATTTCAGCCTGGATTTTTATGCCCAAATTTGCTGGATGTTAAAATTCCTTCCCTCAAAATCACGATTTCACGCTCTCTGGAAAGAAACATTTTTAGGTGATCTAGAACAGTAAAATACACTTGTTATATATCATTTGACATATCTTATGTCAGCTATTTGGAATTTTCTGTTTCAACTATTTGAGTTATTGTTATTATGTTTAACTTTAAGTATATTTTTAATATTTTAACTAAAGTGGTCGATAGATAATTTAAGAAGATTTTTCTCACTCCAAAAACATTTAAGAATTTTTCTTGCAAGACACTTTAAAAAATCTGCGACTTTATAAGATTATAATTACTCCCAATTGTAGTTCCAAAGTTTACCAAATTCAAATTCTTATCTTACACACATTTTATCATTAAAAGAAGGATATTTTATTTTGCAAACTTTTTTATTTTGCAAAATAGTCCCCAAAATATTTTATGCTATTAGGGATATAAATTTTAATAATTGCAAATATCCCCCTCTTTTAAAATATTTCAGATTGCAAAAAATATTTCCTGAAGTCTGCACCACCGTGTGCTTGAGATTTGTTGCTGATTTTTGTCTCTCTTTTTTTTTTTATCAAAAATTAATTTTCATTATCAATCATTTTTTAGAAGTTGGTTTAAGTGACAATTGAAAATTAGACACTTAGCATAGTCGTGTTTAACTTATTTAAAATTTTTCTTATTTTTGTTCATTTTTTAATAAAACATAGAAAACAATTATTTTTTAAAATTGGTTGATGATGTTAATGTGAAATATTAATATAGTATATTTCAACTACTTGTGTTTGATTGCTTTCTTGTTGCACTTTTAATATGAATCTACATACTTGAATTTACCAAAACTCCAAATTTACCAAATATACAAAGAAAGAAAATGAACTTGAGCAAAACAAAATCCTGCTCATATATATATATATGAACCCCCTAGATAAATAAGGAAGAAAATATTGGCAAAATAATCAAAATAAATAAGTTGCAATAGCTTATTAATTTTCCGAACATTTAATTGGTATACATGTTTTTCCAACGTATAAATTCAATGGCTTGCTTTCCCCCATCCAATCTGTGTAGCTCCTATTGTTGCAGCACAATTTTTCCAATATTCTCAATGAAACCAGCAAGGCTTGAACAAAACATGGTGCAAAAACCATGTATTGCTACTAGAAGAAAATGGAGATGGCCTCTCCATAGACTCATAATTTATCAATTGTGTCTTCACAACTTTCCTTACACATATAGTTGTCAAACCAGTCACACAAAGTGTAGCCAGCCTCCTCCACCTGCACAAGCTTAACAAGTCTCAACTTTCATAAAATTGTAACAGACATTTAATTACACACATACACTGACACCATCATCATCACAAGAGTGTTTGAACCACCATCATCATAATAATAAGAGCTTGTCCAGTAAAGTATACCTATAATAAGGCATATTACCGTCTTAATGGCAATCAGAATCAAAAGAACTTGGCTTATGCTAAGAGTTATCCTCAAGTTGATCTAAGCCACTAACAGATTTTGTGTAAGAAATAAAGGGTCAAAGTTTTAGTATAGCAATGACCAAGAAAAAATCATGAATAATATTAAAGGAACAGCTAAACAAAGTTCAAGGCTAGCAAGTGGCAAGTACAGAAATGTAAACTTATCACAACATTAATAACATTAGTAAAGTAATACTAAATTTGAAACAAGTAACATTTATGCAAGCTCATCTATAGTTGATTTTCCCTTTGAATCCCTTGACAAATCCTGCACTGAAAAACCTTTGTAGCAAAGAAATCTGCACAATATTGTAGCTAACAAAAGTCAATACTAACATATCTCACTTCTCAAGCCTCCAATCAACTGTACCTCAAATTTAAAATCAGTGGTCAAGATTACGTGCTGTAAGACTACGATGCACATAATGTAGTGAACAGATTGAACTAGCTACTAGAAATAACTTTACTAATGAACTAGCACAGTAATACTCACACATCTTTTTCATATTGCAGATCATTCTATATCAACTTTAAGTAGCACAAAATGACAAACAAACACAATTACTCACAATTTCTTTCAAGAGTAGTAGTAGCCCTGGGCTTTTCATCCAACTAAGCTTTAGAACCCAAATTTCAAGCACTTGAAGAAGAGCATAAATGAATAATTATATTATGTAGGAAAAAAACATAAGTAGGATCTATAATAACACCAACAATTAAACAATAAAAATTAAGAGATAACTATTAAATTTCTACTAGCATTGATTTCCCTTGGATTAAAAACAATTTGATGAAAACCATTCCCTTGGATAACAATAAAGATTAAGAGATAACTATTAAATTCCCACTATCCAATTGAAAGTTCCTTTTCCTTTTTGTATTTCACTTGATGGAACCTTGGATTGGAAAAGTTCTCATTAGGGACCTTTGGCAAGTTGTTCACATATGTTAAGCATTTGTGTGTTGAGAATTTGACCAGGATTTACTTTATTCATGGTTGGACGAAGATCCGGCTAGTATAAAAGAACGTGTATTGTTTGTGTTTTTCTTCATTACAATATTATAAGACTATGAATATGAAGATGTCATACCCTGCCACGCTAGTTTTGTTCCTTGTACTTACACTTCATCCCTCCAAATATTTCCCTAATTTTCTTTGATTAATGGAAACGTACCATTTTTGGGACAAGGGGACAAACTATGCAGAAAGACTTCATCTCTTTTCTTGAGGCAAGTAAATCTGTTTATGAAAAGAACATCACCTCCAACATCTGCAAAGGCCCTTGACTTAACGAGTGCTTCGTCCAACGACAAACGTTGGCAAGCATCAGTGCACTCCACGAATCAATGGTGGCACTGCAGCTTCAAGAGATTGGCACCTTAGAATTCAACAGTGTCACTATATTCAACAATGGTAGCTCGTTTTTCCCTCACGATCGCCATTCGTAGTTCTCCTAGGGTTTTCAAAATCTCAAATCTGTCAAATGAAGAAATTTTGCAAGTTGATCCAAATAATACATTTATACATGGACTAAACTGCAAAACCTACTACAAAGGATCAACTAGTATCAGGTTAAAAATCTTAGCCATCCATTTTTTTATTAATAAATCTAGCGGTTAAAAGAGTTGATTCATCAATGTACTACTAACTTTAGGTACTTCACCGTAGAATTTTCCGTCAAAAAGAAAAAGAAAAAGAAAAAGAAAAAAAGAAACTAGTACCTTAGCAATTAGCATCCCTACTAGTTTACCAAGGGCTTGGAGGTGGAAGGTTTGGTAACTAGATGTATTTGTGGTTTAGTTTAGCTTAGTCTTTTAGATAAAAGCTTATTCGATTCTATCATAAAAATATATTATGCCTCCGTTTGGAATATTTGAATACATCATCAAATTTGATTTAATTATTTCTGTTTTGGCTTGAATTGGTTATTAATTTAGATTTTGCTTTGTTTTTGTTCTTTTAGTGGCAACATATATTGAATAAAATATAATATACAATATAAATATATATAAAAATAAATGTTGAAAGTATGAAGGTAGTATTCGACCTCACTTATTTTTGGTTTTTCTTCTCTCTAAAAAGAGAAGTTGGACTAAACAAGTAGCTTTTTTTTTTTTTTGAAAATATCATGAGAATAAGGAATTTTTAGAAAAGTTAATTAGAGCAATTTGTGCAGAGCTTTTTCACGGTGCACATCATTTCAAATCCTATATACCTATATTTTATACTAGGTCTTTTATTACTTGGTTATAGACCTATATTTGTTGTATGCCTATATTTTATTTTTTTATTATTTTTGGGAGATTTTTTTTATTATGTGATCTCTTGTACCTTCTTGAACATGGTCTTAAAATTGCTTTCATTCATGCTTAATCAAAATGAAATTCTGTTTTTATTTCTTTAAAATATTATTAAACAACAATATAGAATAAGTTAAACATTTTATAATTTGTAATCAATATATATATATATATATATATATATATATATATATATATAATTGCAAATCATTACAAAAAATTATTATTAAATTTTGTTGACATTTTTAAAATTAAAAGTTTTAAATATATGATTTTAATATTTTTATTTATTTTTATTGTAGTTAAAGTATTTTTATGTAAATTAAATTAAATTGGCTTAAATATGTTTTTAGTCCCTCAAATTTGAGTTAAATCCATTTTTGGTCTCCCAAATTTAAAAGTGATCTTTTTAATCCCTGTAATTTGAAAAAAAATGTTTTATTCTTTTTGCAAAACGCATTTAGTGAATCTGCCACACAAAACCCATCCAGTAATGTCATTGTTAGTGAAAATATCACACCAAACTTAACTGATGCTACATAGCTGACTCAATCTGTCCTATCAATGATACTGTAGGTGGTCCTAAAGGACTAAAACAAATTTTTTCAAATTAGAAGAGCTAAAAAAATCACTTTTAAAATTGGGGGACCAAAAACGGATTTACGCCAAATTTGAGAGACCAAAAATATATTTAAGCCAATTAAATTTAATATTTTTTTATAAATACCCTATTTATTAGATGAGATAATTATTTTTAAACAAAATCAAGATTTTAAATTTTTTTACCAAACAACTATTATCTTTAAAGGTGCTTTTGAGCCAAAAAAATTTAACTATAGGTAAATTCAATATTCATTTAGTGAAATCAATCATAACAGTAGTAAGGAGTTAAATTTAATTATAGGTAAATTCACTTGTGTACCCTTGTCCCTCCTTACTTTCTCTCATCTCTTAAGGATTAAGAATCAATGTTTTATTCTTAATTTTTTTTTTAATGAGTAGAACTCATTCTAGCCAAAGTAATTTCAAATCTTAATTTATTTTTAAATTTTATGGATTCGTCACTTTACACTCAATTTCACTTTATATGTTTTATTAAGTGGTTAGAATTTTGTTATTTATATTGTTATCATATTTAATATTAATATTCATTTTAGTATCTTATTTATTTATTGTTATTTTCATTTTAAGATTAGAATTATATTTAATAGATTATTTATTTGTTTTCAATCTTTATATTTTACTATTACTAATTTGGGTCAATGATAATGGGATCTTAAGGTCTAATTTATAAATGGACCTCACCCCCTAAATTTTAGCTATTATTTTAAAGATTTTCCTAATTTACTTATTTAATGTGTCCAAGCCACAAAAGCTCAGAAGTGGCTTCCTAAATTCTCATTATGTCGTAATTATTATTATTATTATTATTATTATTATTGACTTAACTACTAGATAGTATTCTGTAGGACATTTCCTTCCTAAAGAAAGTATTAGGATTTGTTTTGTTATACTGTTATCCTCTTCTTCTTCTTTTTGAAGTACCCGCAGGTACTTACAGTCCAAATGGTAAAAGCCCATCAGCTATTCCACTTGGTCTTGTCAGGATAATTAGAGCTATAGTTATCATTATTAATTGTTAAAATTATTATCAATCTTATTACTACTTTCTTTTATTTCTTTTTTATTACGGTTTATGACAAGATTCAAATAATTTATTGGTTCTCACTTTTGTCATTTGGTATTTACTATTATTATCTTCCTTATCAAAAAAATAAAATAAAATGTCCGTTCACAACAATAAGTATATATTATTTTGTTTACATTATTTCATATATTATTAGTATTTTCAAAAAGAAGACTTATTTACAACTATAATTGTACACTTTAAGATTTCCTCTATAATCTATGTACGTGATATATCACAGACTCTCCCAATCTGACATTCTTCACCCAAAGTGCTTAACTTTTTATATTATGAGATAAAGTATTTACTCATTGTATATATGTATATTTGTTTATTCCTTATTACTACTATTGTACATATTATCACAACATTTATTATTCTTAGAATTCTTGCAGTATTACTACTAATGGGTTTATTAAGTTTTACAGGTACAACAGTTTGTTCCTTGATTTAATAGTAGCAAACAGTTTGTAGTCCAAACTATGAACAGCCCACAAATTTAACTGTCACTTTGATTGGGGTGTTTTAAGTTTTGTATATGGTCCAGCAACTAAGCCCAACTTGCCCCTAATTAGAAAACCACTGAACCTACACATTCACGTGGGTTTTCTTCCAAAAGCAAGCATCTCCATATGCATTCCCGAGGCTGATGGACCAATTTGGAGTTTTTTTACAAATATTTTATCAAAGTGAGCTCCTTTTGAAACAAATTATTGACATAGAGTTATTTTGACTGTTGACTAGTCAAACTCGTTAGTCTGACTAGCGAGATGTATATCACGTCAGTATTTTTTTAATTTTTTATACATCATGTAAACTCATTAGTCAAACTAGCAGAATATTAATTAGCTGGTCAAACTAGTGACTTTATGTGGCATTCCACACGGACATTCAACTGGATTAAAAAATTACACGTTTTTCTTTAAAGTTGCAACTCTCACAAGCAAGTTTATTAGAGCGTGCCAAGTGTCGCATCCTGGTATATTGTGCAAGTCTTACTTACTAGCAAGTTTATGAGAGTGTGCCAAGTGTTGCAATCGGGTAGATTGTGCAAGTCTTGCTAGCTAATTTATGGGCACGCAAGTATCGCATTTGGTAATATGTGCAAGTCTTACTATATAATTATATGAGAGCACACCAAGTGTCCATCTGGATTTTATTGTTTACTCTTACTAGATATTATACGCGCATGTGACAAAAAAAGATTTTTATTCAACTTACAAGTTAAATAAAAGAATTAAATAAAATAATAAACATAAATTAAATTATAATTAAATAAAATTAAAAGTTTAAAAATAGATTTAAATTAAATTAGTTAGTAAGACTTGCACAATATACCTGATTGCAACACTTGGCGTGCTCTCATAAACTTGCTAGTAATACTTGCACAGTATACTCGGATGTGACACTTGGCGCACTCTCATAAACTCGCTAGTGAGAGTTGCAACTTTAAAGAAAAACGTGTAATTTTTTAATCCCGTTGAACATCCGCGTGGAATGCCACATAAAATCGCTAGTCTGACCAGATAATTAATATTCTACTAGTTTGACTAACGAGTTTACGTGGTGTGTAAAAAAATAAAAAAATACTAACGTGGCATGCATCTCGCTAGTCAAACTAGCGGGTTTGACTGGTCAATAATCAAAATAACCCTATGCCAGTAATTTGTTTTATAAGGACCCCATTTTGATAACATGTTTGTAAAAAGAGTCCAAATTGGTCAATCAGCCGCATTTCAGAAGGACAAAAATCTAGGTGCGCTATGCACTTGCAACTCTAACGTTGCACGCCTTAGGGTTGGCCAAGCTACTAAAGCTCAAGCTTTAGACCTATTAACGAAAAATTATTTGTTATTAGTTTTTATAAAGCAAAAAAGTCACATACGTTGACAAAAAAGACTACATATGTTGACAAAAATGCCTAACATGTAACTTTTATTCAAAGTAAAAAAAACCTCTTTCAAAGTTTGCTTTAGACCTCATTTAATGTTGGCCGACCCTGACACACCTCTTCTCCATAGCATAACCACGATTTGTTTTCTTGCTCACAGGGGTAAGAAGATCTTCTGAATCTTTTGAAATTTCAAAGTGTGATTCCTAATCCAACTCTTTCCGCTGCACAACTCTTGCTCTCAATGGCATAAAGCAGCAACATAGGGGGAAAAAGAAAAAAAAATGAAACTTTGAGAAGAAGGAGAACATTAGAATAATGGTTTTGTATGAAGAATTTTTTTTCCTGATTACATATGTAGAGGAATAAAGTGGAGGTGATCTTCCTCCTTCTTTTACGTCAACGTGTAAGTGTGTGTTTAGATGAGCGTCAACAAAATTGATTTTGAATGAAATTGGTTTCACAAAATTGATTTTAAAGTGATGTGATTTATGTTTGGATGTTTTTATTATAAAAGCAAGTTAATAATAAAACTCAGTATAAAATTTTTGATTCAACGCAAAAGTTACCTAAAGTTGCTTCAACTCAGAATCAATTTTGGACCCAAAATCAATTCCTTAACGTAAAACCAAATGTGTGAAAATTTACTTTAAATCATGTTAACTGGTATTTCAATGTGATTCTGAAGAATCCAACGTGAAACCAAACACGCACTAAGAGTGACAGGTGCCCACCTCGAATTTTCTTTTAATCAACAACTCACACGCACCACACATCTCCAACCATTGGATCTCATCTACCTAACTTACATGTGTTGCTCACCTATGCCCAGCCCAATCGAGAGAGACTGGTCAGCATATTTGGGCTTCTAGTGTTTCCATGGCCCAGCAAAAGCAAGAGTAACGAAAAACAATTAAAATGGCACACCTAACGATGCAATTTTAGGTCAAGAGAAAAGAGGAAACTTTTAGCACCTAACTCAATTATTCTCTTACTAACCCAAATCTAATCTAATACTAACTCATTTAATAATTTAATTTTAACATTCCTCTAATTATCTATTTAATTAATTTATTCTTACACTCTCCTAATTAATTTAACTATCAACTAATTATTTGCTTAATTTTTTTTGTTAATTAAGTTCACACATACAAAAAGTCCTAATTTTTTTTTATTAAACTCCTTATTAATATTTAAAACTTCACAAATCTTACTTTGATCTATGCACAAATTTTTAATTTATTTAAGTTTCTAATATTTTTCTATGCTAAACTCTATGACTCTTTTTAATTACATTAGTTTAGTACAAATATAATTATAATATAGTTATTTAAAACTAATAATCAATAACAATATAGCAAGCAATTAAAATAAAATATTAATTTATACACAAACGATAATTCTTGTAATTAATTATTTTTTTAACAACCATTTTTAATATTAAAAACTTTAAAACTTTATTTTAATTTACACACAAATTTTTAATTTATTTAAATCTATAATATTTTTCTAAAACTAATTATTATATTTTTTTAATTATCTCAACTTAATTTAAATATAATTGCAAACACAATTATTAAAACTATTAATTAAAATAATAATGAGTAAAAATAAAATACTATTTTATTTTATTTTATTTTATTTTTTAAATAAAATAAATCAAGAAAAAGAGGATGTTCCAAAAGCAGCTCAAGCAAGTAGCTAAAGCTAATAGCTCAAACCTAAAACTTTGGAAGCACCTCAATTTTTTGTAAAACAAAATTCCAATTAAGGCAAGATTAAAAATTTTAAGTATAAATTAAATTATTATAAGTAATATTGAAAATCTAAATCACCTAATTATATTTTTTCTAATTAAATTTTAATTAGTTAAAATTAATTTTTAGTTAATAGGACAATTGAGATAATTAGTTTCAAATAAAAATAAGAATTACATAACTTTAATCAAAATAAATATGTATGATTAGTTTAAGTTAAATCACCCTAAATCAATTTCTAAAAAATCTAAAACTAAATTAAACTTGTTCCATTTAAAATTTTATTAAACTAAACTAATTAAAATTAAATTTAGCTAGTAGGAAAGTTAAGAATAAATTTAACTAATTAACATGAGATAATAGGATTATTAAACTTCCATTCAAGTGATTAATTAGAATAAATTAAAACCCAAACAATATTATCATTAAAATTAGATTTGCAAACAAAAATTAAAATTTCCTAAAAATAAATTACCAAAACTAAACATTGAATTCAACTAGCTACTGTATATATATATATTTTGATATAATCTACTATATTCTTTTATTTCATACAATAAAAAACAAACTAATTACTATAGAGACCTATAAGTGCAAGATGGAAATTCAATGAAAACAAGTGCAGCATTTATTTATTTTATTATTCTTTCTTTAACAACTTGGAAACACAACGATGACATTTGCACATGAGAAGCACTCATTCCTATCTTTAACAATTGAAAGTAATTAGAAAACAACTAGATTTTAAATAAAACAAGTAAAACTAATTAAAATTCAACCGGACTACACAAACTAAGTTAGAATCTAATTTAACAAATTTGAAACTAATTGAAATCTAACTAAAAACAATGATTTCCCTAGACCTATAAGCCATGCAAGGTGGCAGACTTACGTTTTGCATGAAGATAGGTATAAATAGTCATCACCCTAGGCTTTTAATTTTCAGCCACCTAACCTATAGTGAAATTACAACATGAACCCTTAAAAACTCTATAAATTGACACCTAGGTGATCCCCAAAATCCCACGCCAATTCTTCTATTCTCTATTCTCAAATCTAATTTTTTATTTTGTCGATTCTAAGTTAGTTGGTACGTGGAAGGACCAAAAATTCTACACAAGTTGAGAAAATCAAACATTGTTCCATCAAAGCATTATTATTATTATTATTTAAAAGTAAGGAAGGAAGACATTATTTATCATGATTTTTAAAACAAGAGTATAACTGTGGTGTGTTTAATGGGGTGTATCTAACCCCGTCTTATTTGTTCTTAATTAATTTTGCTTAATTACTATCATTTTATCAATTAAAATGTCAAAAACAGTTTAATTTCTAAATCAAGAATTAATTATTTCTTACCTTCTACTTACTTCTTCTAATTATTACTAACCCCACTAACCCTTTTTATTTCTTGATTCTAACTACCTTCAATTTATTTGTTTTATTTGCTAACCGTTTATATTTCTGTATACCATTCTGTTTTTCGTGTAATTTTCTGCCATTAATTAATTTTAACTTATTTTCTGCCATTAATTAATTTTAACTTTTATTAATCACCCTATAATGACTCCTTATTACTTATTTTAATTTGCTGTTTGATATCTAAAATTACTGCTAGTTTAAATGCTATTCTACATAACTGTTTGCTGTTAGTTAATTTAAATTCTATTACTGCAATTAATTTCTTCTTCTAATTTCTACAAAAATCCTGTTACATACTCACATATTTAATAATTAGATTGGCACTATACTTTATTTTAAGTAATATGATTAAAAAGGGTAAATATTTCTAAAATTATTTCTGAACCACAATTTCATTTTTGTTTAAGTTTTAATATAAAGTTAATTGATTTAATCAGTTTTTTTTTATCATCTCTCAATTCGTTAAAAACAGATATTTATTTAAACAGATCTATTAAAATGTTAATTATGAATAAACTATGCTCTATCACCAATTAGAAAAAAGAAAAAAAAAACTAATAAGTTATTATAAATCATGCAATTCTGTTATTTTATTAATCATGTATTTTAAATCTCTCATTTGAGTAACATAACTTACCCGAGATAAATAAATTTTCTTTAAATATGTTGTCTTAAGTTTCATAATTTTATCAATACGTAAATTGTAAAATAGACTCTGTTATTTCAAATCATTTTCGTGTATCTATATTAACTGTCTTAAGTTTTAAATTTATAATGGCCTTTATCTTTATCTTTAATGACTAAACTAACAAATAACAGAAATTGAGAATTCTTTTCAGTATTTAACTAACTAAATCTGTCTAGAGATTGTTTTTAATTTTTAGAATACTATTTTATGTTACTTTAGAAAACATTATACTAAAAATATTGGGTCTTATAAGTTTTCTATTACAAATCCTAATTTCTACTAGAAACTAATTCGATTTCGTAACTAAGTTTCATAGTTTTCTATTCTGAATATTTAAATTAGTAAAATGTCTGTTCTAATTAAATGTTGCTGTACTTCAGATATATTCTACTATTTTATAATTGATTTCAAGTTATCTATAATAAATCTCTCAAATCTTATAATTTTATGATTCCTTGTGTTAAAATCTTCTACCTTTAATATTCAAACTAAAAAATTTGTCTAAAATGATTTAAAACTTAATACTATATTATAATGTTTGATTTTATAATTTTTCTAGTTTATTATCTATTTTTCTGATTTGTATTTAGTTTTATTCCATTGTTATTTTATCTACTTTTGTGATTGATCCTTCAATACAGAATATTGATTTTTTTAAGTTACTTTTATGATGTTATAATCAATGTTTTTAAAACCGGACTGGTTATTGAACCGGTCAAGCTACTGATTCAAGGTTCAATGGTTCAACCAAGGATTGAACTGTGGTCAAACCGGTATTAATAAAATAATAATAATAATAATTAAATAATGCATAAAAAATTAAAAAATATAATATCATAACTTTATAATATTAAAAACTAAAACTAAAATATAATTTTATAGGTTCTTAACATATACAATACCTAAAAAAGTTCAAATTAAATATGTCATAATACTTAAGTCTAAGTTTTAATAATACACATCAATATTTATTAATAAAACAAGTTTATATTTAAAATAAAAAAGAAAATCACAAATATTTTTGGTTGATTTTCATTTTTTTAAAGAAAAAACATCAAAATAATATTTTATTAGACATTTTTTATTGAACTGCTACGAACCGGCTTTTGACTGGTTACCGGTTCATAGACCGGTTTTTTGCCTGGCCGATTTTCTGGTTTAATTGGACTGAACACAGGATCGGTTCACCAGTTTTCCGATTGAACCGTCCAGTCGGTCCAGTTTTTATAGCTATGGTTATTGTTACGAGTAGATTTAACCTTATAGGTGTTACTGGTCCCGAACTCGTGATCTTCGCGCATGCCGTGCGGCAACACTCGCGTTTTATGCCTTTCCCAGGATCGAACTCGCGTGTTACCTTATAAGATTTAACAGGGCAACCCTGGTACCACTAAGCTAATCAGCTTGGTGGTATGGTGGTACCAGGTATCACCCCGCTAAACATTTAGGCAGACGCGGGTTTGATCCTAGAAAGGGTATAAAACATGAGTGTTGTCGCACGGCATGCGCGAAGATCATGAGTTCGGGACCAGTAACACCTATAAGGTTGATCAGCTTGGTGGTACCAGGTATCGCCCCGTTGAACATTTAGGCAGACGTGAGCTCGATCCTGGGAAGGGCATGAAACGCGTGAGTGTTTCTGCACGAGATGCACGCAAAGATCATGAGTTCGGGAAAGGTAACACCTATAAGGTTAAATCCACCCGTAACAGTTATAATACATTTTAATCATTATTTTTATCTTATAGATGTTCTATTAACTATGACTTTTGAAAGATTCTGTCACTACTTAATTTAGTAAACTAACGCGTGTATAAAAGAAACTTTATTTTGGGACAGAAATCTTTATAAAGATATTAACCTTCTATTATTTTATATTTTACCAATATGTTATCTGAATATGTTAATATCAACTCCTTATTAAAAGGATTAATCTTGACAAATCAAGGAAAAATGGATTGTGGATCCTATATGATTTGTTCCTTGTCAAGATATTCATAATAATGATTATGAATTTATGCCATGTGTTGATGATATATTTGCAAATTATTTATGAACATATTCACAACATATCATTGAAATAAGGAGTTGAGTTACGCTTCACCAAGATGGTAGCGAGAATGCGTAAATGGATTTTTTTTTTTTAACCTTGGAGATTTAAATAGGTTTGGGATGTATAAGTGACCAAGTGGGTGGCTCCTTTGTGTTGTATTGACCTTGACAATACTCGTGACTCGTTATTGCACAACTCAGGATTGGTTGATTGAGGTATTTGGGTATAGTTAATTATGTGTACACTCTTGATTATTATATATTTTGATAATTGTTGATACCAAAAATGTCTAAGAAAATGCACTATACAGTAAATCCTTAGGTGCGAATATGTGAGGAGTTTATTATAAAATAGTTGGGATTACTTCTTGGAACTTAGAAACTGGCGATATGTATTTGATGGATTGAAGTTTAAAAAATAAAAGGTCCAGCAATCAAAGGGAAATCGTATATCTTAGAGTGATAAGGTCTTTCTCTCCAAGAATCATGAATATGTACAATGTGAACCTTTAATGTAATATAAATGTGCATTATTTAGTTAAACATATTTTTTTGTTCCTTATTTTTTATTTAGAATATTTTAAAATAAATAAGGAAAAAATACCAAGAAATTTAGACATATAAAAATGGGTGTTACAAATATAAATATTAATTTTTTGGTAGTATTATTATTGTATTAATTTTTTTATAATGTATTAAAATAATATATTTATTTATCTTTTAAATATTAAGCATATTAATATGCTTAAAAAAGTCAAGTCTATAAGATTATTAAAAGATCAACTAATGCCCTCTTTATGTTATCTTACTTTATAGCTCCTATTATTTTTTAAGGGTATTTATCTTTGGAAGCAATGTGTTTATATGTGTGTTTCAGACTTAGTAAATTGCCCAATGAGGACATTGATTTTCCTTAGAGCATTAGCAGACACTACATTCGGTCTTTTATATAAGCAACAATGATAGTGTTAACACTATCATTTGTTGCTTATATAAAGGACCGAAAGTAGTAATATATATGCTTTAATAACTTGTTTTGGGTTAGTAAATACTTATAGTAATTAGCTTGCTAGAGTTTAAAAGTAAATTCTTCTTTGAACTTTTAATTCGTAGATCAAGATAAAACAATGATATAATTTGGTTTAAATATGTTTTTAGTCCCTATAAAATAAATGAGTTTTGATTTTTGTCCCTATAATTTTATTTTTTGTTTTTCATCCCTAAAATTTGAAATCATTGTTTTTGGTCCTTATAAAATGAATAATTTTGGTTTTGGTCCCTACAAAACTTTTTTTCTTTGATTTTCATCATCCAAAATTTGAAATTTGCTATGAAAATAACATAAAACTATTAAATATCTAGAAGTAAAGAAGACATAGAAATGAGAGAACAATAGAACAGAGAGAATAGGGAGTTCCTTTTCATATTTCCAGTAATGAAATAGCCTATTTATAGGTACAAACT
This sequence comes from Spatholobus suberectus, assembly GCA_004329165.1. Classification (NCBI taxonomy): domain Eukaryota; kingdom Viridiplantae; phylum Streptophyta; class Magnoliopsida; order Fabales; family Fabaceae; genus Spatholobus; species Spatholobus suberectus. Next base: position 5,520,073 of record CM014735.1, read on the forward strand.
GTAACTGAACAGTTACAAATAGTTTAATGGTATTAAGGTGAAATATAAATAGTCATAATTTACAATGAATATGAACAACCACTATTAAACATTCATAACAAAATTACTATTTTTGGTTTATAACATTCATTTAAGATAGATAAATAAAGGTGTCAAACGAGCCAGCCCGCCCTGACAGGCCAAGCATGAAAAGAGGCCTGGGCTAGCCAGCCCAAATTTGTAATGGGTTTGTGTTTTTTTTGCCCAGACTAGCCTGATAGGCAAATTAGACCAAGCCAAAATGGCCCATCACTTTTTTTTCTTATATTTTTATATATTTTACAAAAAAAAATCATCCAGCCAAATAGGCCTAATACTGTGCAATCTAATTTTTTTGGGCTAGGCCCAACCCAATTGGGCCATTTTCGCACCTTTTTTTTAGGTTGAAGTTTTTATAGCCTTGCCTGGCCTATGAATTTTGTCAGCTATATAAATAAATAATATTTATTTAAAAGATCTAGAAAAAAATTTAAAGGTGTCATATGTTAATATAGTGCCACAGACACTAGTGTATGTCACTTAGGATGGTCATTTGACCTTCTGTTAAACATATAAGCAGTTAACGAGTATCACATAATAGTAGGGATCGAAAACAATGATTTCAGACTTTGAGGGATTATCGCAACTGAGGTCATGATCGGATGGTGAAAAAGAATATAAAATCAAAGGAGTCGCCACCATAGTTTATTAGGGAAAAATATATAGAAAAACCCTTTAAAAGAATGTGGTCTATGAAACCAAAACTGGGTTCGGGAGTTGATTACATGTAGGAAAGGGGTTAGTACCCTATGACGTCCATCATAAAGATGGTTACCCCTAATTAAATGTGCAAAATGGGCAGCTTCAACAATATTTATTTTACCCCTTAAAGAAGAGAAAAAAATGCTTACAAATTTTATTATTTATTTTATCAGAAGAATTTTAATTAAGAAGAGAAAGAAATTAAATTTTTTATTTTTTGAGATCGACAGGGTAGGCCCCTGCTCCTACGTATCCTCGAGTACAATGAGAAATCAAACTCACATAGTTCTTTGGGTAGAAAACTGTTTTATTGGTTGATTGTTTTTATTTTTATTATTATTATGTTAAAAGGCTTACCCAATAACCAAATAGGAAGTTTATCCAAAATGGTTATCAATACACCTTTTGCGGTTCTTGCAATACCCAAATAGGAGGTGCATCTAAAGTGGATATCACTAAAACCTTTATTAAAGAAAAAGTTTGTTTTGATTTTTTTAAAATTATTCAAAAGGCTTTTATGATAACCAATTAAAAAGTGCATCCAAAGTGATTATCATTTCACCTTTTAAGATTTTCATAATAGTCAAATAGGAAGTGCATCCAAAATGACCATTATTAATATTTTGAAACTTTAATAATGTCCAAATAAGAAGTGCATCCAACATGGTCATTATTAAGTTTGATTATTTTCATTTCACTTATTTATTTATTTATTAATTTATTAATTTATCTATTCTTTATTTACTAAGGAAAACTAATTAGACAATTATTATTATTAGAAAAGAAACCAAAATGACACTTTCTACGAATTTGAAAGATTACGTCAACTATGCCTAAAATTTATTATTATTATTATTATTTAGAGTTAATTTTATTAAATTCTTATTGATTGTATTAACTGAATTTAACCAGCATCCTATTATTACCCTTGATACAATGGAAAGTGAAAAGGAATGTGAATTTGACCCAAGATGCATGTACGCAACCCAAAAGCATGAAAGGATAAAAACTCAAGAGGAAACCTATGGAAAAACATCAGCACCAGGGAATAACTTAGAACCGATATAAACTAGAAGATAAATTGGGCTACGAGAATAGGATTAAAGCTAAAAAAAAGATCATAATAGAACTACCGCAAAAATGCAGATCAAGCTTGACAAATCATTCTGCCTATCAATAATCAAAACACATCACAAAATAATAAAAACTCATATTCTAATCAAACCCGAACAGGCTCACGGCAAGCAATCACAGCACATAGAGAAGCGTTAAGAGACTCAAAAGCATGAAACCAAACCCACACACACTCATTCAGAAGACAAACAAACAACAATCATATCAAGATACAATGGAACATAAAAAGAAAGGAATAGAGATTAAAAAAAAGATAGAGGTTGATACTGCTTGAGAGAGACTTTGGTGCACAGATCTATGAACTGACGCGCATGGCTGGGATCCGATGCTTGTTGGTTTGTGCAAAGCTCGAGGGATCTGGTATGTGGTCTAGGCGCGAAATGGATCCGATTCGATGGTACACTGGCTGACGCGGTTGGTGGTTTGTTGCTGGTTAGTTGTTAGGAGATTAGCTTAATAGCTGATGGGCAATGCTTTAGAAATGGTGCTGTTCATGGAGGCTCAAAGTGGGCTTCCATGGTTTTTTTTTTTAATGGGAGAGAACAGAGAACGGTTTTTTTGTTTCTCTGTAAGTGAATCAGTGATGAACAAGAGAGAAAAAGTGTGTCCGTATTGTGAGAATGAGTGTTTATTGTGTGTTTGTGTATGTGATTATGTGAGTAAAAAAAAAGGGAGTGAGTGCAGTGTTGTTGTGCCCACTGAGAAGCTGTGATCTGAGATAAAGAATGTGAGCCCCTATTTATAAACACTTTGATTTTTCAAGCTCTGCAAGTTAATATAACTTGCTCTGCAAGCTACTGTTTATAGTATAATTTGTTTAAGAAGTTTTTTCTAAAAAATTTTATTATTTATATTTTTCTCTCCATTTTTTTTAAATTGGCCCAAGGTCCATTAGTTCAAAACCTTTTATTTTGAAATTCTTTTTTATTAGGTCATAATTGCTAGCCCAAATCTTATTATTATTAATTTCTATCTTTCTCTCATTTTTATTTATGGGCTTAAAATAGAATGACTCAATATTATTATTATTATTATATATTTTTTTCTATATATTTTTTTTTGTTATTTTTCTAATTATCCAGATAAAATTAGGTATTCATAGGGATGAAAACCAAAGAAATTTTTACAATGACTAAAATCAAAACTTGCTCATTTTATAGAGATTAAAAACATATTTAAGCCTTATAATTTTATATGAGGATCAAAATAAAATTATGATAATTCATTTTAGTTAATATCATTTTACAATTGTTTTCTTCCACTCCCCCTCCCCCAGTGTTAGAAAACTAATTTGTAAAAATAACTTCTGAGAGATGTAAACAGTTTTGGAAATCATCCAAAATAATAATGATAAGAAATATCAATGTTTTCATAATTTAAATAATTATATTGACAGGTAAAAAATGGTTTTGATTTATCCCTCTTTATTTTAAGACATTTATGTGATTGACCATCAAATACAAGCATTAATTAAAATCATAAAGTATTCTAATCAACATTAATGGTAAAATACACAAATATCATATGTCGTATCCAATACATTTTAAATTCCCAAAAATTCAACTACATGTTTAGCTATTGATGATGTTATAATCAACTTGCATTTAGAATTTAGCATATAAATTAATCTTATATCTTTCAATAAATATTAATAGAAATTATTAATATTGATCTATGATAGTGTAATCAATTATATGTCAAAATAATAAAGTTATTTTAACAAAGAAACTTCTAATTTATAGCAATAAAGTAAACTTTTAGTTTATAGCATGTTTTCACACAATTCAATAACATAATATAGATACAAGCTAAAAGATTATAATATTGTTTTCTTAAAATAATAAATTTTGGAATTTAACAAATTTCTCTAATTTGATAGTAAAAAATACATTATATATAAAATTTCTCTTATCCAAATAACTAATTCTTCAAGAAATCTTTAACAAATTTGTATTATTATAATTAACATACTAGATAGTTATCATGCATAAAAACTTATACACTAAAGCAAGTGACATGAAGCTGAAAAAAAAGAAGAATAAATAAGTTTCCATGAAAAATGATATGAATATAATGAATATGAAAATTGATTAACGAATTTGCACCAATTTCAATTTCACAACTCAAAAACACTCAAGAAAGAATAACATATGTGAAGAAATTATTCTCAACAGGAAGAAAGTCAATAAGAAAATATTTATTCAATTCAAGCTAATGTTATATGTGACATTCATATAAGTCGATGTATTGTTCTATGATTCTTCTAGACCAAAGACTATTTATTTCATTTGCTTATTTTTATTTTAGATTTATCAAAATTGACAAAGATCTTGTTATAGTTTTTCTGAACTCGTAATTATTATGTGAACATGTTATGATTTTTCTGGACTCGTACTTAATATGTGTCAAGTTATGGTTCTTCTACTCATAGCAAATGCATATTTATCCTTAAAAAGTTTTTTTTTTTTAGTTTTTAAATAAAATAACAACTTCAAACTAAACTAAAACATTATGACCTTTAACCAATAATGAAAATTACTTCTTTTCTTTTTTATGTATAATGAAAATTGCTTTTATACTTGAGATGTGGCATGATAATCCAGTAATAATAAGAATTACTTTCATACTTTAGGATGTGATGTAACAAATAATAAAGATTTTTTTTTTCATGTTTTAGATAACGAATGCATGAATCCCAAAAGTCTTATTCTTTCTAAATTAGTTGAAATCTTTCTTTCTTATTATTATAAAGATTAATTGAATCTTTTCAATCATGCTCTAAATTAGGATTTAATTCTTTAGAAACTATATATATATATATATAACACAATTATTCATATAATCGATAATTAGGAAAACCATTGATTTTATGCAATCATGTAAGGACGTGAAATATAATTCTTTCAAGCATTTATCAAAAAATTTAATATTGAACAAAAATTTTGTTAATAATATTCAATAATAAAATTTCAATGGATGAAGTAGATATTCACTAGAAATATCATGAAGAAAGTTACAAGAAAATAGTGAAATTAAACCATCAGTTATATCATTAAAAACTATTGGAAAAATTCAAGTTCCACATTTTTTTTATTAGCTAAAAAAATTTATTATCAAAAAGACATGCCAAGCACAAGATGTGCAATTTTTATCTCTCAATAATATGAAATCATTGTTTTCATTTCCTACTCTCACGTGATACTCATTAATTGCTTATATGTTTAATAAAAGGTCAAGTGATCATCGTAAGTAACACTCATTAGTGTTTGTGGTACTATGTTAACATGTAACACCTCTAAATTTTTCTCGAAATTGTCAAAAGAAATATTATTTATCTACCTTAAAATGAACGTTAAGGACCAAAGATAATGGTTTCAAATTTTAAAGAGATGAAAATCAAAGAAATGTTTTACAAGAATCAAGACCAAAATTCGCCAATTTTACAAAGATCAAAAACATTGATTTCAAATTTTAGAGGGATGAAAAATAAAGAAATTTTTTTACAAAGAATAAAATCAAAACTCAATCATTTATAAAAATTAAAAACATATTTAAGTCTGCAAATTATAATACACATTTTATTTGATATAAAAACTTGTTTAATTATTTCATTCACAACATAAAAAGCTCTAATTCTGTAATTATTTACAATATCTTCTCAAGATTATATCCTAATTAAAGGAAACAAATCAAATTATATCCTTACAAAGGAATCAAATTAAATCTATCAGATGATGAAGATTCACAAAATAATAATATTCATAATAAACTCATTAGGTTAATGGATAATTTTATTTTGTATTAGCGTACAATCGCGTACTGCACAAGTTTATGAATATATGTAAAATGTAAAAATATATAAATTTAAAAAATATTATTGAAAATATTACTTTACTAGTAATAAAAAATATAAATTGAAATATAAAAATTTTAGTACATAATTTTTTTTAATTTTGAAACATCTTTAAAATTAAGTTAATAAATAGAATATTATTTTAATGATATTTTGTAAATATCTTATTATATTGATTAAAATGTCTAAAGAAATTAAAAGTTTTATTTGATTGAATGACTAATTAACAAAAAAATATTAATTTAATTTGATATAAAAACTTATAAAATGTGGGTTATAAAATAAAAAAAATGTAATTTCATAATGTTTAATAATAAAGACTCAAAATAATAACATAGGGGTTAATTTGTTCATTATCCATTCTTATTTAATGCGGAGTTTTTTTTACGTACATCACACTATACTCATTTGAATTCTCAACAATTTTCCGTTCAAACATGAGTTAGTACATTTAACTGCACGTCACCACTTAATGAGCCACATTTCCGTATGTCGGCTCACCAGTTATCGTCGTTCATTAATTATCATTTCTTTAATAATTGTTTGGCTAATCTCTTTTTTATGTGGTCATTATTGTTTATCCTGGTCTGAACATTGGCTTTAATGCTAGCTTTGGGCCAACGGGGTATATGTCCACAGCATCCAATAAATATGTTTCAATGAATTGACATATCCTTTTTTATTTTCTTTGGCGGAGGCCAAAAAGACCACTAAGCAACAATTACACGATTAAACCTAGTACCAACAAAACCATACCAGACAAGATCGCTACATCCAGGTGGAGGGGATTGAAACCTATGATTCAGAGGCCACTGGACGCAGACCCTGCCAAACAGATTGAACAAACCATTACGTTGAGGCATTAAGTGTACGGGTCAATTCACTTTATACGGTATTAATAATTTTATTCATTCTTATCTAATGAACTTCCTCACTATCTTATCATATAACTCACACTTAATTCCCGACAATTGACTCTTATTACATAATGTTCTATTTGAAGTATGGATGGTGATGAATCGAACTCAGGAATGCCTTACAAACTCGTGGAATGACTTTGAATTGAATGAGCAGATACTTGTAAAGATACTTTAATGCTTAAGTTAGTAAATATTGTATTGTAATGACATTTCTTTTAGGCACTCAAAGTATATTATAATAAATGTGCATATATGTAATAGTGACGTACTCGTGATTTTCAACTATTTATGATAATACCTTCAGTAGATGAATACTCCACTTCTTGTGATTTTTAAAGTCATTAGCTATAATTAACAATGATGTACTCTTTGGTTGTGTATTCTACATTCTTGTAAAAATAAAATATAATTAATTTGTCTTTTTTATTTAATTTAAATTGATTATTATAATAATTATTAAATAAGGGTATAATTGAGAAAAAAATAATTAGACTTTAAATTTCTAAAAATATCAATTATTTTGAAATAAAAAAAGCTAGAACACCAACAATTATAGAAACAAAGGTAGTAATAAACAACAATAGGAGAATCCACTAGATTCGACTTAGTAGTAGGAAGTTTGGGTAGTATGTATGAAGTTATACATTTTAACCTTAGTGCGACCATTGTAAAAATAGGGGGAAAAAATAGCAATAGGAGCCTTAAGTCAAATTAAAGGAGAAATTATCCTTGCTCAACCTTTCACCATTTGGCATATTTTGATAGCAAGATGCTGCAAGGTTTTTGTAAGCAAAAGAACTAGTCTTCAAGAAGCTGTTGCTTGGCCATTCATTTTTCTCAAGAACTACATGTTAGATTTTAGGCTTAATTACTAATTTGATTTTTTAATTTATTTATTTTATTCAATTGGGTCATTCTATTATTAAAAGGTTCAATTAGATCCCATAATTTTCAAAAACACTCCAATGTTACCCTTTTTCATTTAAAACGATGTCGTTTTCTATCTAATTTTACACTAAACGGAATAAAAAATGTAGTGAAAAACGTAAAAAAAAACGACATCATTTTGGACAAAAAAGATAACATTGGAGTGTTTTTAAAAATTAGGGGACCTAATTGAACATTTTTAAAAATTATGAGACCTAATTAAACCTTTTAATAATAAAGGGATCCAATTGAATAAAATAAATAAATTAAGAGACCAACTTAGTAATTTAGCCTAAATTTTATTATAAAACATTAAGTTGAGATTAAAATATATATTTGATGTGATTGTTTTTTAAATTATATAATTTTTAAGTGATATGTGACTTTAAGAAATTTTTAATCTTAGCAATCTATATATACACTATCAAAAAATAAATCATATAATAATGTAGTCTAAATTTACTCTTCTTACTCTTATGTGGAATTTCTTTTCTTAATAAGTCTATATACATCCCTTGTATTATGTAACTTTAAGAAATTTTTAATTTTAACAATCCATATATAATACTTCAAAAAAAAATCATATATAATAATGTAATCTAAATTTACTCTTCTCACTATTATCTAGAACTTATTTTCTTAATAAGTTTATAAACATCCTTTGTATATAGTAAATTATTTCAACTTCTCTTTTTCATTTAGCATTACTTATACAAAATTCTTTCTATTTTTAAAACCTGTACAAAATTCATCCCCTTTTATAACTATGATCTACTTAAAATCCATTTATCTTAAAATAAAATTGAATAAAATACATTTATTACATATTTTGACTAATCACATAAAATCTCTTGTGTTTCTTCAACATTATACAAACCCCCTCTAATATGTATATATTACAATTAAATATCACTCCAATAGTATAAATTTAAAATTATTAACATATAAACAATAAAAATTTTAAGATAACATCAAAATACTAAAAGAAAACAAGTAAAAAAATTATTAATAACATAATTATCAATACCAAGGATTATTTCAAAGTTATCTGCTTCAATATTATAAATCTGAATCTCCATATTTGAATGAGTATTTTTTGAAGTTAATATTGAAGGAAAGTATTTTTCGTCGTTATTTTCATTTTTATTGAGTCACATGTCTTATCATAATATTTTAAATTGAGTATTTAGTTTTATTGCTTTAATTTTTTATTCCTTTCAAATATATTCTCTCTATATATAAACTAAAATAATTATCTTAAATGATAGCATTTTCAAGCATTTTTCTTTGACAATAACGTTTTTAGAAAATTTTCTTAACCTCTTATCTCTTTAAATTTAGGCTTAATTGCACTTTTGGTCCTCCTAATTTAGTACAGGGGCAATTTTGGTCCCTATAGTCCATACTTTTGCTCAATAGGCAATTTTAGTTTGCCATTAACTTACCATCCAATTTTTAATAGACGTTAATGACATGACAAATAATTAACCTACAATTTGTGACCCATAATCATTTGACATGGAATTAATTAATTATGTTTTACAAGCCAAATTATTTATATAAAATATTGAAATAATGGGTCAAAAAACACAAAAAAATACGAGAACAAATCGTTACTATTGACACTTTTTTGGAGAAAACAAATCGTATTTGTCAAAGATGATTTTAGTAATAGATATATAGCTTATTCTGTTACAAGTCGTTAGAGTTAGTTTCCGTTAGTTAAATATTCTGTTGTGATCTGTTATGGCTATGTGTTGTGTATGTATAGCCTCTTTCGTACTTTAGATGGAGACTCTCCTTTTTACAAATTCTTCAATAAGAGAATGATGAGGTTTTTCCTTCATCCCTTTCACCAAGTATCAGGTTAATTATGGTATCAGGAGACATCCATCATTGCTCCCGTTCATAGCTCTACTGTGATTTGTTTCTCTCCCTTTCACTGTTTATTAATTGCTCAGCTTTCATGGGCGATCAATTTAATCCGTTCTTTCCTCACCCTTCTGATCATCCGGGTCTAATTTTGGTTTCGCAACCTCTTACCAGTGACAACTTTAATTCATGGCGGAGAGCCATGCGCATGGCCCTTCTTGGCAAGAACAAAATGGGATTTGGGGATGGTTCCATTACCATTCCTTCTGAAGATAGTCCTCAGTATCGTTCTTGGCTTCGAAACAATAGTATCGTGTCTTCTTGGCTGCTGAATTCAATTTCGAAGGAGATTACAGCTAGCATTATCTGATCATGTTCTCAAACTTGTTAGCAATAAAATTCTTTTTTTTTTTGCCTTCAAATTTCAATTGTTGTTCGGTGTGCCCCCTTGCTAAACTTAGAAGAATGTCATTTGTTTCTAATAATCATTTCTCATCGTGTCCATTTGATCTCATTCACTGCGACATTTGGGGACCTTATAATCAGCTCACTTATCACAATAAATCATATTTCTTAACAATTGTTAGTGATAGTAGTCGATTGACTTGGATATACTTGCTTGATCAGAAATCAGAAGCAACAACACGTATTAAACAGTTCTTTAGTTTTGTTAAAACTCAGTTTGATACAATTAGAAAGGCTATGAGATCTGACAATGCAAAAGAGCTTGCCTTCACTGAGTTTCTGCAGGAAATAGGCACGCAACACCATGCTTTAGGCTGTTACCTGTAATTTTGTGCCACAACACCATGCTTTAGGCTGTTCATGCAACAACATAGCCTAAAGCATAGTCTTTATTTATACAAGGCTTATATGGCACAAAATTGTCATGTCACTAATGTCTGTTAAAATTTGGATAATGAGTTAATGGCAAGACAAAAATTGTTTATTTTTTAAAAATGTGGACGAAAATCAAGCAATTAAAATTACGATGACCAAAATTGTCCCCGCACTAAACTAGAGTGACTAAAAGTGCAATTAAGTCTTAAATTTATTTTTTATCTTTTATTTATAAATTGAATTTTAATGTTTTTAAAAGAAATTATCAATAGTTAAAAATAATCTTATATCACAATATAAATTATTTGTCATAAATCTAAAATATAATTTATATGTTAAAAATATTTATTTATTACAAATTTTAATTATAATATAACTTATATATTTAAAATTATTTATTTATTATAAATTTGGTTATATAAAATAAATATTTATTCTGTGCATTGTACAGTCTAAAATACTAGTTTCTTAATTTTAATTTAATAACTAGTCCAAAAAATTTATATCTTAACAATCTCAAATCTTTCACTTTTTATCTTTATCCGTATACTTGACTTTCTTAATCTCTTATCTTTTTTGATTTACCATTTTCATCTTTATTTCTAAATTGAATCTTAATAATTTTTTAAAATAATTATCAATAATTGAAAATAACCTTAGATAACAATGCAAATTCTTTGTCATAAATCTAAAATATAATTTATATGTTCAAAAATATTTATTTAATATTAATTTTAATCATAATATAATTTATATATTTAAAAGTATTTATTTATTATATTTGTTTTCTGAAATTACTATTTTTGTTCCTAACGTTCATTTTAAGGAAGATAAATAATATTTATTTTATGAATTTAGAAAAAAATTTAGAGGTATCATATGTTGACATGATATCATAGAAATTTTTTTAGAAGAATTAAAATTAAATCTTATTTTATAGGAATTAAAAACATATTTAAACCTACAATATAAATATTTTAATATTATGTATAATTAAATCATAAAATTTAATATCATGTCATAAACTAATATGATATGATATTATATAATATCATGTCATAAACAAATGTTATGTATAATTAAATCGTAAAATTTAAGAAGTATGAAATTAAAACTAAAATAAATTTTATATTATATATTTTTTAAAACAAAAGTATAAATATAAATATAATATTATGTCATAAAAAATATTTATTGAATTATGAAAAATCTTGTTAATATCGACCGATTTGGACTAGTTATTGATTTGGTCAACGTATTAAGTCGAATAAGTGAATCCCTACTCAAATCACATAAACTAATATATATTAAAAAACTTTCAAAATACTTATAACCTATAATTTTTTTACTTTAAAATACTATAAAAGAATTCATAGTATACATTCAAAGACTTGCCAAATCACAGTTCATTTGAAACTGGTTCGATCGATCAAGTCATCCGTTAGACAAAAAAATTAGTCAACCCATACTAACTCACATTAATTCCATAATATTTCTAATATAACAACTAGGTTGATCAAGTTATAATGTTATATCACTTATTTCTAGTCAAACCGGTTCATGGCTAGTCTAAATCGGTTTTTTATAACACTACTTATTTATCCAAAGAAAAAACACTATTTAATATTAATATACAATTGTAAAAAAAAGGCTTCATTGCACTTTGTGTTACCCAAGTTTTATCATTTTACAAATTTTGTCACTATATTTTTTTTCTTTCTTATTTTACCACCTTATTTTTTAAATCTTGTGAATTTTGCCCAATTTTGAGAATTTTTATTTAATAAATAGTTGATGATTGGGCAAAATTTGCAAGATTTCAAAAATAAGATAGCAAAATGCGAAATGAAAAAAATACGGTGGCAAAATCCACAAAATAATAAAGCTTAGGTAGTATAAAGTGTAATTACGCCTAAAAAAAATTACAAAAATTACAAGATTTAAAAAATATAAAAAACCAGGCAAAATTGAAATGATTTAAAATATAATTGAGATCCATCTTTAAAATACATCCAATCTTATTTTTATGAAATATGCTATTCATATAATAATTTATACAAAAAATTATATAATATTATTTTTTTGTCTTTATCTTTCTCTATTACAATATTTATTATGTCTCATATTTTTCTCCCTTTCTCTCTCTTTATTGTAAAATTTGTTGTATAATTTGTTATACAAATAATATTTCTCTATTTTTATATTTTGAACCCTATCAAGTATAAGAATCTATCTAATAGAAAAGAAAGAAATAGGTAAAAAATAAGATAGAAGAAAAAAAAAGGTAAAAAATAGAATAAAAATAAAGGTATTTAATTTAAGAGAAATAGATAAAAAAAGAAAAAATAAACAAGTGAATAAAAATTAGTATAAAATAAAATAAAAATAATTAGTAAGATTCACACCTATTTTACTTCTCTTCTTTCTCATTTTTCTCTATTACATACACTCATCCTTTTATTTCTCACATGTTTCTTTGGCTTAAATATATTTTTAGTCTCTTAAATTTGGTGTACGTTTATTTTTGGTCCTTCAAATTTAAAATTAAGTTTTTTAGTCCCTGTGATTTGAAAAAAAAAACACATGTTTAAATTCCTCTATCCAAATGTTATTAATAAATTTGTCACACAAAACTTATCTACTACTGAATATGTCATACAAAACTAACCTGCTGATTTTTTGTGAATAAAAACATCATACCAAATTCAATTAATGTTATACAATTGATTTAATTTGCATCTAAAATAGCATTTTTTTAAAATTATAAGAACTACTAAAAATAAATTTATTTTAAATTTAAAAGACTAAAAGTATATTTAAATATTATATATATATATATATATATATTCCCTGCTCTGTTTTTTCTCCACCAAACAAAAGGTAAATGAGGACCGAATGGAATGAGTGAGACACAAGACGCATACCAACCCCTTTTTTTCCGTAAAAAAGCGTTTTCGAAGATTACTAATCCAGTATTTCCTCGTCTTGCGTGCTCAGGAGCGAGAGTTCCCAGTTTTCCATTCTTCAGTCCAGACAGAATTCTACTTCTACTTACATAAAAGAAAAAAAGAATTCTAATCCTGCTATGCTAGTTGCTACAGGTCTCCAATATGCTTTAGTACGGGTGTGACAGGAACAGAACAGGTGAAGAACAGCATTTTTTTTCCGTCGTTATTTTGCTACATTCCCTTCTTCCTAATTTGATGTTTTATTTTCTCAAGCGTGGCACTAATATTGAAATGTCCTTTCTTCGGTGGGTCCAACGATATTACAGTTCTAGCATCAGATCAGTCAATTCAAATGATGACGATTAGGGTCGAGCCTTTGAAAAATCAATATGAAAAAGATACGATTAACTATTATATAATTATATACCTTCAATCCAGGAGATACTGAGGAAAATTTTCCTCATTTGAATATTTGCAACGGAGGAGAATCAAGAATGGCTAACTCGACGGATACATTAAAGAAAAAGCTGCAAGATGAAATTTGGTAAACGTCCATCCATCAACCCAATACATCATTTGAAACAAGCGGTCTAGTACAAAAGGGTTATCACGACCCTTGACCCATGTAAATAATGAGTGTGGATTTTCTCCACGAAAGGAGACTGGAGAGTTGCAATTTCCAAAACAAGAGAGATAAATACAAAAGGTTAAATCATAAAAAAATTTAGCATATTTATTTTTTCTTTTTGTGTGTGTTTTTTTTAAACTGACAGTTGTACACACATACACCTAAAGAATGCTAGCATAGTACCACATATTTTCCTTTTTGTTTTTCATTAAAAAAGTAGAAATAAAAAATAAAAAAAAATTAAAATTAACTTTAACGAATAAAATTATTTACAAAAAAAAACATTACATTATTTTTATTTTATTATTAAAAATAAAAAAGTATGTAAATTCTCTAATATATAAATATTATTTTTAATTAAAAAATAGACACAGTATGTAATATATACTAAAAAAGTCATATATTTTTTTTAAATAATCACATAACATTAAATCTTAACCATCAATATATAATTGTGTGATTCATATTTACTCACTAATATGTCTTTTATACACACACATTCATTTTGTTGTAGTGTCAATGAAGTCAAAAATGTTGTTCATAAAAATCTTTATACAATCCTAATTAAGTCAAAAGATAATAATCATCCTACATCTCTGAAAATCGCATATACAGTACACAAATCGAAAGGCATTTGTCAATATTCAAAAGTATTATTGGGACATTTAAAAGTAGGTTTCTCTTTATCGTCCAAAACTATAGGCATTTGCATATGGCAAAAATAATTACCATCCAAAAAGAATAATAGCTATGCCCTGCCAATTTTCCAAGCATTTAGTCATCAAAAGGCAGCGAAAATGTCTTTCTTAGTAGCATTATTTAATTTTCTTATTCAATACTAGGGATGGCAAAAAAATCTATGTCTGCGGATATTTGCAGTTAAAATCTGTCACAGGTAAAAAATGAGTACTTTAAATGGGTATCCGCAGATATTCTAAACGAATATATCCGCTACCTGTTTATTAATGGGACATATATAGGTATCATAAACGTACCCGTGGATACTAGCAATTATATATTTACTTAAATACTCTTATATATCAATATAGATAAAATTACATAAATTTATTCAAAATTTTCAAAATAATTGTTCATTATGGGAGAAATCTTATACAATTATATTACAAGAGGAAAAAAAACATAAATTTGTGAGCATTTAAACTATATTTTTTTTAGAAAAATTGTTAGAATAATTAAAATTTATGTTCAAAGTGATTATTTTAAACAATAACTCTTAAATTTATAATTTCAAAGCGACATTTGCAACACTTTATGATTGTACACAACACACAAAATAAATTGTTATTTTTTTATTTTTAGGAAATATCTGTGAATATCTACGGATACCTGTGGATATTAAATCTGCTTAACGGATACTTGCGCAAGTAATGGAACAGGCATGGATACGAATTTTATCTGATCTGATAGGGCGGGTAGCGGGTAGCTACTACCCGTGCCCCGCCCCACCCCGTTGACATCCCTATTCAATACACATACACTAATCATTCTTATTGCAACAAGCTTCTAGTTTTCGTTTTAACCACTATAGCCCTTCCTTTTTAGGAACAATCTACCTAGAACTGGGTATATGGGTTATAGTTCGTGGGCTGCCCTGTTTAAACCATAGCTCGCTTAGGTCTGAGCCAAATTTCAACCAGCTTATATAAAAATAAGTCTGTATAGATTAGACTACGATTTAAATGCATTTAGTTTGCAGGGTTTGTAGACTAACCCATTTAGCACGCCTAATTTTTTTAAATTAAAATAATTATTTCCTTATTGAAAAATGAAAAGTAAAGGTCCTAATATAAGTATTTATTTACCATTTTCTACATCCTTTTTCATCTTTTTACAAATTATGAATTACTTATATTATTTTTATACATAACTTTGCTATCTTATTAACAAGACATATAAAAATCAACCAGCGTGATCTATAAGCACCTTGAGATCATTATCGGAGGGATTGACTATGTGGATTTGGCAAACAAATTGGGGAGTCACAATGGTGGTTACGAGCAGTGTGAGTCACAAGGATTCTAACGGATTATTGGTCTACCTGTTCTTAAACTTTGACAATTTGTCATTTATTTTTTCATGTTGTTATTCTAGACATTGAATTCTATGGCTTTGGGTGCATACAAGTTGAGCTCGCTCATTGATGTGCTTAAGAAGTCCCTCCTTTTGTAATGTTGTGTTGCTAGTTGGACAAGCTAATGTGGGGATCCTTCATCCATCAGGGGGAGAGCGCTTCTTGGATTGGGGTTAGTGGTAATATGACCAAGATTGCTCTCAAGAGCGAGGAAGCTTACTCCTTCAAGATTGGCAATAAGCAAATGGATTTGAGCGGTTTATGGTGTGGATTAGTTCAAGTTGTGAATGATCCAAATAACGGATTGTTCCCATAGATGACACTAAATGTTTAGCACCAGCCCAAGGTGAAGAATATTCAAGGCTAATTTGAGAATCTCTAAGGATTTTTTGCAAGACAAGCTCTGGTGTGGTACCTGAAAGGATTCCAACGCTGAAATTAGTACATGCAATAAAAGATAAAGTGTGTAGAATTAAAGTTTGTCATACTTGA
Source organism: Spatholobus suberectus (assembly GCA_004329165.1). Lineage (NCBI taxonomy): Eukaryota > Viridiplantae > Streptophyta > Magnoliopsida > Fabales > Fabaceae > Spatholobus > Spatholobus suberectus. The sequence goes on from CM014735.1 coordinate 5,536,559, forward strand.
GCCCTACTTGGTTTACTTATAAGGCTCCTCCCCATCCAAGGTAGCATCTCTAGCGTCTTGATGCGTGGGAGGTGTCACTGAAATGAATCACAACATTTGCAGTGTTTATTATTAACGAATTGTGTTCATAATCTAATGTTTCACCCCTTGCACGAGCTTTATGATAATGGAAAAAATTCTCGAGTTATGAGAGGTATTAGACTATGGTCAAGTGACAAGTAATTGAACTTGGTAACATTTGAGACTAAACTAACATATTTACTTTATTTACTTACATGAGCCTAAGTAAATTAGACTTATTCCAAAACAGTTACCCCCAAGCTATCTAATATGCTAGATCATATATATATATATATATATATATATATATATATATATATATATATATATATATATATATATATATATATATATATATATATATATATATATATATATATATTTATTTATTTATTTATTTTACATATTATAAGAATAGGATTTTCTTTTGTTTATTTATATATGTAATACTATTGTAATTGAATATTAACATGGAAAAGATTATTAGTTGATAAGTAGATAACCACTAAAGTTCATGTTCCGACACTGATTGGTGATAGGCTTTCAAACTTTTACCATATCTGGTCTTAGCCGAACATGGGAAAGCATAACGACTTTCAAACCTTTTATTTTAATTAGTTTTTCTCTCCCGCCACCATTTTTCCTCTCGTTGCCCACTTCAGCCTTTTATTCCTTTTCATCGTGCGTTGGGTGCACATGTGTACCCACCTCTTATACACGTGAATGGAAAGAAATTAATCTTCAATCACGAGAGATTTTATCACTTTTGTGACCTTGGGTTCAGAGAATATTTTAATGTTCTTAAAAAAGTCATAAAAAAACAATTTTTAATAAAAGAAAATAAATTTTTTTATAAAGGTTTTAATTTTGACAAAAAAAACAGTTTTTTTTTATAACAATCTGTGGTAAAGTTACTAATATTTTCATAGGAATAAAACTTTATTGCGAATATAGTTATTAAATTTTATTGTAAAGTTAAATATTAACTAAATACATTTTATAATTTTTTTAGAGAAAATTTATTTTGAAAATTCATTTTTATAAACACAATTACTTATAATAAAAAATTATACCAATTTTCATTAACATGTTTGATTCAATCTTTTAAAAAATATTTTCAAATATAGTAAAAAAAAAAGTAAATATTCAACTTAAAATAAATTAATTTAAATAAGCATAATGATTGCACAGATGATGATATTCAACCTCTCCTTCTAAGCAGCTTTTCTAGCTTGACTAACTTTAATTTCTCTTTGGCCATATCTTGGACGAGAATTGTTAATTGTTGAAATGTCACAAATCTTTGTTGACTTAGTGCTTGTTTACCAACTTTAAATTAAGAAAACATTATTTTTTAAAGTCTTTTAAATAATTGCAAAAAATGATTTTCCAAATAAATTAATTTAAATACATACTTAATATATATATAAAATCTATTTAAAATTTTAACCCTTTAAAATAAGAAATTAATTGAAACACGGACTAAAAGAATAATGGAAGTAAAAAGGGGGAAAAAAAAAAAAAGAAGCGCAAACTACGTCCGTATTTTATTGTGTTTGCATGTCTAGATTAATTTGTTTTTTTTTAAAATATTTTTAAAAATAAAATAAAAAATGGGCTTTTATAAAAATTAAACTGAACTAAACGTGTGCTTATATTATGTACTCTTTTTTAATCATTGCATTGGGAGAGAATCTAAAGCTAATCCAGCGGTTTACTTAAAGACTTAATTGAAACTGGGCCATGGATGGAGGTTCAGTAGAATGCTTGATCATTTGCTCGAGTCTTTGTAAGACTATCATATCGATAACGATTTCCCTCCCTTTCGTCTAGAAATGTATAGCAATGACAAGTTCTATTTAGCGTCAACTGCTACTTCATTTCCAGTGAATGATGTAGCTTATGAAGAGACAGAATAAATGATAAGAGAACAATTTATTTGCAAATTAAATATTGATTGTATATGCTTATGAAGAGACAGAATAAATGATAAGAGAACAATTTACTGATATATACATAGCAGCGTGAGTTTTTTTTTTTTTCCAAAAGATCTATAAATATTGAAAATGTCCAATAACACTTACAAAAACACATGATGTTAAAGAAGAGCGTCATAATAATGCACAACACATAAAAATAAAAAAGCAAACAGGCACACTAAAAGCTAAATAGCTAAACATATTAACAATCCAAAAACTACAAATACCATAAAACATGAAATACACATCCTCTTATAATAATAATAATAATAAAACTTGATAGAATCTGGGCTTTTTATAATTTTTTTTTTGTTATTCCTTCCGGATCGATGCTTGTCTAACAGTAACTCCAACTGAAACAACCCAACATAATTCACAGCTAATCTGAGTAAAACAGTGTTGTGTAATAAGACTTGCAGCAAACTGAGTAGAGTAGCGCTGTCTAAGGTAGCTCTAGTAGTTTGAATACAGTTGCACAAAAAAGCTTTAACAAAATTTGATGAAGAGGAGAAATGCGAAGAAAAAAAGGGTGGATAAATAAACATATAAACTGAAAAGTTAGAAAATGAGATAAGATGAAGGTGGTGAATGGAAAAGGAAGAGAGAAAGGTGGGAGTGAAAGCAGTGCCCGAAGGAGTAGAAGAGGTGGTAGTAGTGAGAAAAGAAAGAAGAAATTAAAAAAGATAAAAAAAAATCACTACGAAGAAGAACAAAGTCACCTAAAGTGAAAAAAAAAAAAAAAAAAAAAGCCATTCCAGTGAAGGAGATAGCCTTAAGGGGCGGTGAACCTAGCCGCTGATTCACTTAAATTACACCCTTGGATCTTTTCATAGACGTCAATTTTAAAATACTTACGTGAAGCATCCGGGAAAATGATTTACTCATTTTCTTTTTCACCCAAGGACATGAGAGACTTGCTGGTTAATGGTGGCCCATAAATATTTTCAATGTACAAAGCGTGGCCCTCTAGGATTAATATACAGATCCTTTGATCAATCCGAATTATATCAAGGGTCCCAACATAGAAAACCTTGCGACGATCTTTGATCTTGTGGATATAAATTCAGACTTCGTAGAGTCTTCTTTCAGCTTTTTGTTAAAAAGCGAGGTGTGCTCAACATGGCAATTATTAGTTCTTTACTATCACATCACATCAGATTTGTTCGCCACATCAATCTTTTGTGGTGGTTAGCAATCTAATCTTTCAGGAACCATAGGCCTTTTTCATGAGCCGGCGAGAGTGCGAAACCATTGATTTTATATTACACTATGTTTAGTGCATTAAAAAATAGAAACGAAAGAAAAGAAAAAAAAAAAAAAAGGATGAAAGTAGATTTCGTTACATGATTCTCACATAAATAAAGAAAGGAAAAAAAAAATATTTTGTGGGTTTTATCTCAAAATTTGTTTCTTTTAATTGAAGAAAAAAAGAGAAAAAAATGGACTTTCTTAAATGGTAAAATAAATTTTTAAATTTATATTGTTGTTTTTGTTTTTGTTTTTATTTTATTTTAAGTGACAAAATAATTATTTTAATTTATCTTGTGTCGTGATTAGGTATTTTTTTGTATTATTAAGAGTATATTTTACATTTTTGTTCTTTTTATTACATTTTATTTTTGTTTAAGGGTATTTATGTTATTTTGTAAATATATATATATATATTTTCCTTTTCTATCCAATCAAATTAAAGAAGAAATAATTATATTTTTTCTTCCTTTCATTTTCTTTCGTATCAAACAATTAGAAAATTATATCAATTTCTACTCTCTTTCTTTCCTTTCTCACATTTTCCTTCGACTTTCTTCCCTTTTACTAAATTAGGTTGCATTTAGAAAAAAAAATGTTAAAAGACAATGTTACTGGTCTTACTGCGAGTTAGTTGTAAGAATATATATATATGTGTGTGTGTGTATAATTAACTATATTTATATTTGATTTTATGAAATGAGTTTTCTATATTTAGATATGTTAGGTGAAACGTGAGTTTAAAATAATTTATTTTATTTGAATTGTATAAAAATTGCTTTATAATAAAACTATAAAATTAATTTTGAATAATTTATAGTTATTAGTTTTTCATATAAAAAATAAAATTTAACTAAGATAAGTTGTTAATTTTTAAATTTTTATTTATTATAAAAAAGGTTTTTTTATAAAAATCTTTTTCTTCCCTTTAGATTACTTTATCAAACATACTCATTATTTTCCAAAAAAAAAAAAAAAATCTATAATATATAGAATTTATATATTTTTTATCTCCCAAATTTAATCCACCCCAAATATGTCTTTACTGACATAGGGGAAAAAAAACTACAAAATTCATAATTTTTATATTTATAGTTTATTATTGATCATGATCAAAGACATGACTTGTATGTGTTCTAATAAATATTATTTAAGCTATTCAAATCGAACGGTTAATAGTTGAATCAAATCATACGTTTTGAATCTAAAGGATGGAATTAGTTTACTTTGAAGTTACAAATCATAATTCAAATTTTGGCTAAGATGATCGTTCACATTTAGCGTCTACCTTTGCTTTAAATAATATTACCTTTTATAAAAAATACTTGTGTGAAAAAACATATTAATTTAAATTATTATCATTATTATTACTAGGAGAAAGAGAGACACTCTTAGTAAATATTTAACGGATTTTGCTGATACAGGTTCTAACGTGTCAATGATCTGACATACAAAAATGAAAAACAAAATTACTAAATTGGCTTTAGTGGATTCAAAGCCCCCCACTTTAGATTTCAATAACAATCTTTAACCACTACACTAATGAGTATATTTGGCATATGAATGAAAAATATAATATATGTAACTTAAGTGGAGATCAAAATTACACATATATTTACTATTATTAAATAAACAAATTTATACTTATTACATATTATTATTATTATTATTAAATTAATGCTAATATTATTATAAATAATAATATTATATATTATTAGAATATTAACAGATAAAATAATAATTTAACAAATATAAATTATTTAGAATATGATATAAACGGTGAAAAATATATTAATAAAATAATAATTCTAAAAAAATAATTTATATTATTAGAATTATTATTTTATTAACATATTTAGTTAGAAGTATATATTAATATTAATAATATTATTAACAAATAAATGTTGAGGTAATTGAGATTCATGATAATGTTGAGCATCTAATTTACATATTTTAATCACTAAAACTTATATTTATATCATATATTTTAAATTAATCTAATAATTTATATCAAATATTTGTATATTTATATCATATTTTAAATAATTTATATTTATTAAATTATTAATTTATCTTTTAATATACAAATAAAATATAATATTATTATTAATAATAATTTTAGTATTAATTTATTAATAATATATATTGATACTAATAATATATAATAAATATAATTTTATTTATTTAGTTGTAGTAAATATTTGTACAATTTTGGTCTCCATTTAAGTTACATATATTATACTTTTTCATGCATATTATAAAGAAATTCATTAGTTTACTAGCTAAAGATTGTTGTAAAAACATAAAGTGAGGGGTTCAAATCCTATTGAAGCCATTTTGATAATTTTGTCTTTCATTTTCAAATGTCACATCATCATGTCTACATTTGAGAGTGGGACCAGGGACGGATCCATTTGGTGCACATTGGGGGCAATTGCCTCAACAAACTTTTAAAATATTCTTAATGTAATGTATATGTATAATTACAAATTTCCCTCATAGTTTGAAATGCTATATAAAAAACTAATCCATAATATAGTTATTGTCCCCACAAATTTATATATATAAGTATTGCCCCCACACCATAAAATTTTTGAATCCGTCATTGAGTGGGACAATCTTTTTATTGTACTTTTTTATTTTCGAAACACACGACTTTATTATTGTTTAACATTTTTAATATTTTCCAATGTTTTTAAATTATTAATTATTTCATATAGTTTTTTAATAATAGCTGCTAAAGATGCCATTACAAGTTTCTTTTGTTTAAATTTAATTTAAAATTTCAAATTATTTATGCATATTTTTATAATTTTCTTTATTCATATATGTTTTAAAAACTTTAAATTAACTATGAAAACATTTTTTATAATGTTCAAGTATTTTTTGTATTGTCAAAGTCTCTTTCTCTCTCTCTCTATACACACACACACACACACATGTATATATGTATGTATGCACACATACACACATGTATATAAGGGGCATATACTATGAGAATGACTTTTTTATGTGAGAATGAGAACAATCAATCTCAACCGTTAAATTAAAATAGAAGGCCTATATTAAAATACTTAAGAATTCAAATTTAAATCTCATGTAACCATCAAAGCTCTAAAAGATTCACCAAACAGGGGACGTTTCAAATGAGAAACTTCTTAAAATGAGAAATGAGAATTATTAATAGTAGTCATTGGATTACAATTAAAAACAATGAACGGCTGGGATTAAACCTTAATTAAACAACTCTTATGAGACCACCATTGTCGCTACTGCCACTACCACCACCATTGTTATCACCACCATCGCCCCCATCACTGCCAACACCGTCGCTGCTACCACCACCACCACCGATGTCGTCGCCGCTACCACCACCACCACCGATGTCGTCGCCGCTACCACCACCGTTGTTGTCATCGTCGTCACTATCATTGTTGTTGCTGTGGCCACCACCGCCACCGCAGTGGCGGTGGTGGAGGCAGTGACAATGGTGGTCTCATAAAAGATGATTAATTGGATTTTAATCTTAACCATAAATTTGTTTTAATTATGATCCAAGGGCTATCATTGAAAGTTTTCATTTTCTCATTTGAAACGTTCCCTATATGTGTGTGTGTGTGTGTATATATATATGCTATATGCATTATACATATATATATATATATATATATATATATATATATATATATATATATATATCATATTAACAATTGAAAAATGGTCGAAAGAAAAAATCTCTATTTGACAAGGCTTCTGCCTGTACCTATGAATTCTGTTGAACCCAAAAATGATAGATTTGAATAATCATCTGAGTCTTCGAATATCAATAGGTTGATTGTTCTACTCTTGTATATTCCAAAAGGAAAAAATATCCCTGAGATCCATTTCTTGGATTCGAAAAAGAGTACTCGGGTTCTCCCAATAATTAAAAGTATATCATGCTTGAATCTAACTAGGGTTTGAGGTGGTGGAGGAAAAAAAAAGGATTCTTGTTGTAAGATATCTAATGAAATTGCTGTTGGAATTAAGATCTCATTCAAAGAGAAAGATATCAAATATCTGGAGTTTCTTTTTGTATATTTTATGGATGATCAAATCCGTAGGGACCATGATTAAGAATTTTTTGATCATCTTTCTCCGAGAAAGAGGCGAAACATAATCAATTTGAATTCAGGATAGTTATTTGAAATCTTAGTGAAAAAGTGGATTTATTATCTCATGTTTGCTTTTTGTGAAAAAATACCAATGGAAGTGGAGGGTTTTTTCAAACAACAAGGGGCTAGGTCAATAATTCAATCAAATGATGTTAAGAATGTTTTCTATCTTTTCTTGAGAATCAAGCAGGCTATTTCATTCCAAAATTGTGCTCAATTTCATATGTGATAACTCCGTGAAGATCTCTTTGTTAGTTGGGGGAAGAACCCGCATGAATTAGATTTTTTTAGGAACATGTCAAGAGATTATTGGATTTGGTTAGACAATGTGTGGTTGGTAAACAAGGATCGATTTTTTAGCAAGGTACATAATGTATCATCACAGAATGTATCATCAAATATTTAATATGATCCCATGAGATCTAGTTTCATTCAAGTAATGGATTCTAGCCAATTAAAAGAATATTCTAATCAATCCAAGGATCATTTTGATTTCATTAGGAATGACGATTCGAAATATCACACATTGATCAATCAAAAAGAGATTCAATAACTAAAAGAAAGATTAATTCTTTGTTGGGATCCTTCCTTTCTTCAAACGGAATGAACAGAAATAGAATTAGAACGATTCCCTAAAATCCTTTTCTGGATATTCCTTAATATGCTGACTATTCATGAAATGTGTGAAGTAGATGAATAATCATATGCTTCCAGAAGAAATCAAAGAATTTATTGGGAATCCTACAAGAGCTACTCACTTTTTTTTCTCTAATAGATGATTAGAACTTCATATAGGTTCAAATCCTACTGAGAGGTCTATTAGAGATCAGAAATTGTTGAAGGAAAGAACAAAAGAAACATCTTGTTCTTTCCAGGCAATCAAAAAATAAAGAAATAGTGAATTTATTCAAGATAATTATGTACTTACAAAATAACATCTAAATTCATCCTATTATTTCATCATATCCATATGTGATATGATTATGAAGGATGAACTGGACAATTCCAACAAAATTTTATTCTTGAACAAAAATTTGATAGACTTAGTTTTGGAGGGAGGGTCCTATTGGCGTGCATCCAATATGAATTGAACCTATGAATTCACTAATTATAAGTTAGGCATTTTAACCATGTATCCATGGATGCTTGGAGAGAATTCTCGTACACAGGTGAATAACCAAATTCCAATTGAAGTGAAATCTTAAGGATAAATCTATGCAATTTAGCAGGATTTGATGAAAGGACATCAATTCAAATCCTAGATTTTCAAATTGAGAGAGATATTGAGAAAAATCAATAATTCTAGCTATTTCTTAGATTTATGAACCCGATTCAATTTAGTGGTTTTTTTATTCATATATTTTTTTTCCATCAAGAGAGTTTGATAAAACTCTTAGACTCCCAAATTTGAAGTATCCTACTTTCACGCAATTTACAGGGTTCAACAAGTTATTTTTCAAGTATTTTTTGTATTGTTAAAGTGTGTAAGTGTGTGTGTGGGTAGGGGTGTTAACGGGTACGAGTAACTTGTTGACCCAAACCGAACCAATTACTTCAGTTCAGTTTTTTGAGTGTTCGGGTCGCACCCAACCCAATCTGTTCAAGTATAGGTCGGGTAACGGATTTTAATTTATAGACCCATTTACTCATGAACCCTACCTATTGAAGTGACATTTTATTTATTTTATTATTTTATATATATTTTATATACTAATAATTATTAATTAGTGAATTGCTAATACTAAATAAGACAAAGAGTAAAGACACCTCACACATTCGTGAAGTCGTGAACCCCTATTAATTTTGGATCATTACATATTTTGTGCATGTTGTTGCTGTTCTTTTTCTCTCGACTCTCCTTCTAAGTTTCCTGTAAGCTTTATATTAATTTTAGAAACAAGAATGATGAGAAACAAACTTCAAAACTAAATACAATATTTTTATAATGTGTCAAAATTTATAAGAAAAAATACAATTTTTAAAAAAAGTAACAAATTTTAAATACATGGACCCGATTACCCGACCCAAACCAACTTATTAATAACCAGGTTGGTTTGGTTTGGGTCTGACACTAAAAAAGCATGAACCCGACCCAACCCAACCCAACCCATACAATTTTGATCGGTTGGGTCAGGTGAAATGCATATTATGAAAAAAAATAGTAACGAAATTAGTAATTAATGTTAATTTATTGCAAAAAAAAAGCTTATTAATGCTTGAAATATAAGATTATCTATGATTTTAATTTATAAAGAATGATATGGTGATAAAAGCAATATTTTCATAAATATTATCATTTCTTATACTAAACTAATACTATAAAAATAATAATAAATATGGATAAAAAAAGATATAGAAAGTACAAATGAATATATAATTTGACTTGCATTTATTATTAAATAAGAAAATGAAAATAAAAATAAGCTTTTAAGAGCCATGAGTGCGTAGAAGAAAGTGATTAAGCTCTTCTAAAGTAATAATCTTAATCTGAAATACATCTTACCTCGGAGATAAGATTCAGAAAAAAAATATATAAAAATTTTGGATAAAAAATGATATAGAAAATATAAATAAAAATATAATTTTATTAGTATTGAATATAGTAAATCAAGTTAAAAGAAGATTTTAAGAGGCATGAGACGAAAAAACAGGTACCAAGAATTGTAGTCTAAAATATATATTAAATATTAAGATATTTTTATTATTTAAAATAGCAGTAACCAAATATTACTTTGGAGACAAGATATGGACTTTTTCTTGTTTTGGCACAAAACATTTGACTATTTATTAACATGCGCGATTGGTCACGTGCAGATGAATGATATAAAATAAAAGAATAAAATACTCTATATTTTCTTGACAGAAGATTGAGTTATATCATCATCTTCTTTTATTTTAAAAATTATACTCTTATATGTTATGATATTAGTATGTGTTATATTTAATTAAAGGACAAAACTTAGATTTCCAATTAAAATTGGAAATTTACCTTGTAATCTACAAAATTCTTAAATACATGTTTTTATTATGTAGATTACCGAAGTGAATCTTTAATTCTAATTGGAGAACAGTACTTAGGTGCTGTATCTAAGTTTTATCCTTAATTAAATTATATGAATACTTTCATCATTACAAGAAAAATAATTTATTTATTTTTAATTATATGACAAAAATTGATGAAGAGCAATTTAATTTATTTTTAATTATCATTCTTTAAAATTAATGTGATGGAATAGTCTCTTCTAGAAATTCCATTGCACTTCCAAAATTATTTGGGACAAAATATTTCCAAGGATCGTGATGGTGGTAACGACAATAGTAATGGCAGTGTCGGTAGTGGTGGTGATGGTGATAATGGCGATAGTGGCAATTGTGGTGGTTTAATAGGAAAGGTGATTGTCAAATATAGTTATGTGTATTTTTTTAAAAACTAAAAACCAAATTTACAAATCCTTTTTCCTGGTTTTGAAAATGAATGTAAAAATATTTTGAAATTGAGTTAAAAATCATTTTCAGCTCCATTTTTGTCAAACACATTTTGTTTTGAAAATACATTTGAAAACCAAAAACCAAAAACTCACAACCACTCCAAACGGAGCCCTTAATTAAGTAAGGCCTTGAGTTTGAGTCTTGTGAATGAAAAAAAATGTAGTTTGAAGGAAAGATCCTACTAAAGGTGACCAATTAGGTTCAGCGACAGAGATTAATTATCAACAAAGATGATAATACTTCACACTTATAACATGATAAAAAAAATGTCATAATATAATTAAAAAATTTGCATTAAACTAAATATGAAATTAATCAAATTATCCAACACTAAACATAATTGTTCCGCATAAACATATATACGTTTGAATAACAAGAACCAAATATGAAATTGTTCAACATTAAACATAGTTGTTATACCTTAAACATAATTAAACATCAAAGTCTAGATAACACAACTTATGATGTATAAGCTTCATTAGTACATCCAAAAACATCAAGTTCTAATAGTGTTCAGTCTTGTCCAAAATATTATCAAATGTCGTCAGCATTATAAGTAGGATAAAACTTAAATATAGTATTTTAGGCACTATTAGTGTTGTTATCTAATTAGAACTAGAAATTCATTTCAATAATTTACGAAATCTTTTAATACATGCTTTTGTTACGCAGATTACCAAGGTGAATCTTCAATTTTGATTGGAAAACAGCGCCAACAATACCTAAGATATTATATCTAAGTTTTGTCCTTATAAGTATTATTTGTGGTATCACCTTCATCTAAGACCATGGCATTCAAATCTATGTTGACATGTCGAGCAAATAACGCCACATTTGGGTTCTGCGAGTGATAATGTCATTAATTATTTGTTGTTGATTTACAATCCTTTGCCTTAATCTTGCTTCGTCTTCGGCACCGTACCTTGTATAATATCGCTAATAGTTTGCCTGTCGTGTTCCAAAGTAGCACACATCTTTCCATTTAAACCAATACCAATAGCTTCTAATTTGCCTGTCGTGTTTCAAAGTGGCACACATCTTTCTAAACCAATACCTACAGCTTCTAATTTGCCTGTCGTGTTTCAAAGTAGCACACATCTTTCCATCTAAACCAATACCAATACCTTCTAATATTCTATGTTAATAAGGATATTAATTTGGCTTTGATGCACTACGACTGGTAGTATCACTGGAACTGCTTATGACTGAACTTAAATTTTTAAAGTTTTCTTGTAAACAAAAAAGAGAATTACTCAATGATTTGCATCTTAATTATATAATTAACTGTATACTATAAAAGTACTCACATATGCATCACTTGAATTTTATCTACAGTTAATTTTAAAAAAATAAATTATAAAATTAACGAAACAAGACTGTGACGAAACTTACCTAAGATTGGGATGGGAAGATTGCAAATAAATAAATAAATATTTTATTTATTCTTCTTTATAAAAAAATGGAAATATCATTTTTTTTTATCACAAATTGCGTTGCAATGTTAAGGCAAGAGACTACCAAAGTTTGTGACGAAATTTAACATTTCAGCGTAAAATTATTTAATAAAAAAAATTTAAAAGTTTTGCAACAAAATTCCCTTTCCAATTCATCACGGAACATAATATTATATTTGTACGAAAATAGATTTTGATCACCTCAAAAATTGCATGGCAAATTATTTTTTTAATACTGAATGGGTATTTAATTTTCTTCTTTATACAACCTTTAAGATCATTGGCAATTAAATTTAAATATTGTATTATGAAATTTAAGACTTAAGAACGGAAAGTGATGCTTTGAATATTCAATTTTATCTTTTAAAGTTTATAATTGGGACCCAAAATTAATTATCGATAATGTTGAGAGTCATGAAAAGAGAAAAGAAGAAGAAGAAGAAAATTTATGATACTTCCTCACATTTAGATCGATGAACTAAAATGAAACGTATATTAATCTCTCTAGAAGGGTGTGTAATTTTAAAAATAAAAGAAGAATACAGGGTAATTTAAACTTCTCTAAAGGGAGTGTAATTTAATTAAAATAAAATTATGAAAGATTTTCTTTAAAAAATTATGAAAAGTAAATTTCTAGAAATTGTTTAAGCCAAATATAAAGTACTTCTGGACCGGTTCAAGAAGGACAATAGTAATATTATACACTAAAAAAGGACAAATTTTATTTAAAATCTGGGAAAAATATTTAAAGATGGTTGTTGAATAAATGAAAACGAAAAGACTAGTCATTTATTTAAAAAATCAATACTAATACCAATTTATTTTGACAAAACAAAGAAAGCTATCTAAGAGTTTTACGGGGACGATCTGTGATGTATTGAAACATATACATTGACTTCCGATCATAATCAAGTTGACTTCTAAACCTTGAATAAAGTAGCACAAAATTAAAATATTATTTTTATGAATCAAATCCAACCGAGCCATGCAATTTTGTTTTAATTAATTGACTTAAATAATATTTGACTGGATCATTTGAAGGCACTTGGAGCTGACTTAGTTTTGGTTGATTACTTAGCCGAAACCAACAATTCTTTAGGGATTACCACCTTTACCACTTTTTAAATAATTAGACAAAATTATTGAATAAATTTGGTTTTTATAAGTTATATCAAGGAATGTCATTATAAATTAACATATCATTCTTTTATATTAAATAATTATATGATTTTTCAGGGTTAAATAACATTTAAAATGATGATATATTAATTTGTAATTGATTTAGTTTATGCAACTTGTTATATCAAGGAATGGTTGGCCAAACAGTATATACATTTTTAAAGTTTAGTACGAGGCTCCAAGCATCTAAATTTAATAGGGTCATCATAACATGAGAATATTACACATCAACATAACAATAAATGTGATACCATATATATTAAGGGGGAAACCAATTTGTGAATCAAAGTGGGGGCTGGAAAGCCACGCCCGCGCGCTGTCACAAACTGCAAGGCCAAGGCATGCATGCTGCATAATCTAGCTATAGCAGTCAAGCACACTAGACCTTGAAAACTGAGGAATGAAGACTAATTAACATTTGTTTGAGTTTATATATATATATATATTTGTTAACGTACATACACTTGTTTTTTAGTTGAAGTACGTCAACAAGTTACACTATAGGTATATTTGAAATACATTATAGTTATAGCTTGCTAACATATTCTAACTAAAATAATAGTAAATAAAATAGTGTGTACAAATCTCATATATATATATATATATACACACACACACACACACCCCACTGGTCTTGCCACCAATGAGATGGTTAAGGCAAAGCACAAGCCATGCCTGTTTGCCCTTCGCATAAGCGACCAAGGTGGACCAATCCCGCAGTGCCCTTCTCACTTCTCAGCTAGTTAGGAGCAGAGCGTCATGGCCTAGCCTCTCGGTCTCGAGGGAGAGCATACATTCCCCAAACCTCAAAACACTAGTGCCTTCAATTACTAACTATTATGATTTATGTCCTGTGTGTGTGTGCCCAATGTTGTCCTTCTCTCCTCGTGCACATTTGTTTTTCATTTTTGTGCTTTGTTTTGCTTGTCGCTCACGCCATGCACATTTTTTGTAGTCAAGTAATGGTCGAGGTTGCCTAATGTACTGCAATAAACTAAGGGTTGTGTTGTGTTTGTGTCGGGTGTTAATGTTGAGGAAAACAAAATATTAAATGCATTACTTGATATATGTTTCATTTAATATTTCTTTTATTTTAAATTACTTAACTAATGCATTTAAAGTATTTGTTAGCACAACTTATAAAATTAAAAAATTGTTAATATGCGTTTTGCATGATAAGAAATAAAAAATAAATTTTTTATTTTATAATATTAAATGTTACTACTATTGTAATAACTAGTGTCCATTACCGAAATTTCAAAGTCAAATTTGTTAGAGTAATCAAAATACTTTCATAAATTATTAGAATTTTAATTATTTACTAAATTTCCTATCCAAACAACATATTTCACCACAAAGTATTTTAAATTCGCTATAAAATGAATTACTCTCTTAAAATTCCTCATCTAAACACAAGGTCAAGGTTCCAAAACTTTTTGAAGTTCCCTTGAGTACTACCTCCTAGTACCAGAAGCTTTTTGAAGTTCCCAATCCATGACATTGCATCAAAAGAGGTTGGTTCATATTGAGTACCTCTTCATCAGTGTAGGTGGTTCTAGAAGGGATGAACGCTTGGTCTCCTTGACATTGTTGTTGGAGGGATTGGATGTGTGGTTTTTTCAAATAATTAGGGGAGTCATGATGATGGTTGTGGTTTGGATGAGTTATAAAGGGTTTAGACGACTCATTGGTCTGCTTGTTCTTGGACTTCAACTATCTGACATTCATTTCTTCTTGTTGTTTGAGACATTGGATTCTCTAGCTTTGCATGCAAATGAGCAAAATTGTTTGGCGAATTAGCTTAAGAAATTCTTCCTTCTTCGAGGTCACTTCACTGCCTTAGATGGGTTGAGGCAGGGTTCCTCATCGATTAGAGCGAGGAATTCTTCATATAGAGATATGATCTTGAATGATTTTGAAGTTGGAGGAGCTTGCTCCTTCAAGATTGGCCATAAGTGGATGAGTATAAAGAGTCGTGATAAGGACTAGTACAGTATTTGAACAATCGAAAATGAAACATTCCCACATATGATGTCAAATGTTTAACACCAACCCAAGATAGAGAATATTTATGGAGGAATTTGGAATCTCTAATGACCTTTGCGAGCTAAGCTCTGATGGGGTACCTGTAAGGACTTTAACACCCAAGTCAGTATTTGTAGGAGAAGATGAAGTTTGTAAAATTGTGAGAGAGTCCTTTGCCTTAGGTGTGTTATGCCTACTTATAAAGTTCCTATAGAGGTAGAGTAGTGTTACTTGCGTAAAGAGGCATGAGGAGTGCCTCTCGTGGCCAAATCTCTTGATTTACAATGTCTTTAATTAATGAATTACGTTTATGATTCTATGTTTTACACTTGTACAAAGTTTGATGCATGAAAAGAATATTTTCGAGTCATGAGAAGTGTTGGGCTATGATCAAATAATCAGATTTGTTAGTATTAGGGCAACATGTTATAGAAATGGAACTATGTGTTATTTGATAGAAATTATAATCCCCTCTCATTTATATGTAATACTTTTTAAGAAGATTCCTCTTATTTATATGTAATTTCTATAGAAAAAAGTTAATGTTTTTAGCTATCCTAATTAAAACAATTAAACTCTCTTAGTGCTTTATTATGTATCAAAGTCATCTAACCAACTAGAATCGGCCTAATAGTAGGGAGATTTGGGTAATTTACACAAGATATGAAGATAAAATCTCGTTACATCATTGTAAAAAAGTCATTTGAAAATTTTATTTATATTTTTTCTGTTCATAGTCATTCATAACTTTAATACAATGTTACCTATTTAATGGATAAAATAGTTAAATAATTTTAATTTTTTTACAGAAAAGGGGGAGCAAATCCATTCTCCTTACGTTGCATATGCCGTCCCAAAGCGTATGTCACATTCTTGCATTTGATTTGATTTAGGTGTGATGAATTCTTTGACCGTTCACTAAAATTTGCACGAAAAGAAAATGGGATTGCACGTAACATTAGTTTGAAGAAAGGAATCTTATATTTTCACACACTAGTTAAGGAAGTTTTTGTTGTTGTCGTGAATGTCAATCAATCTAATTATCCTAATCGTGTTCATACTTAGTAATTTAATTAAAGTTATGTTATATTGTAAGAAAAAAAATACAAACTTGGATAATTTTAAAAATGATTATTGGATAGAATAAATGATAAAGCTAGGTCGTTCATCTATCCAAAAGTTCAAAGTATACCACGCACACTATTTTAACAAAAATATTTTAATGCTTTGGAATTTTTCTTAATTATATATAAATAATTTGTTTATGTTTTTTATTTTTCATAAATGCATGAAATGCATTTGTAATTTTGTCTCTATTTAAAAAAAAACACAATTTCTCTTTATTTTGGTATATAAATAAAATTTAATATGTTACAATGATTACGTTGAGTTTATTTCTATGTAGAATATATATTGTAAGATTTGGCTCCTCTAAAATAAACAATTAAGATTAATTACTTTAGTCTCTAGAGTGAATTGCTTATTTTAGAAGTTCTGAATTCATATACTGTATTTTTTATATCATTTATATTGAGTTTAATTTTGACATATTCCAATTATATTTTTTTACACAATCAATTATTGTGCTAAGAACATATTCAATTAGCTTAATTATGTAATATTTACATGAAATCCACGATTCGGTAGATGATATGGTATGTTGTTATTGAATGCAAGTGTAATTTTTTTAAGACCGCTAGTGTAAAAATAAAATCATTTCTATTTACTTTATCTTTGGTACAATATTATATAGTATATAAATTATAAGAAAATAGGTTATGCACTGACAGTATAAAACAGTTTTACACTGTTATCCAATCATAAATCATCATGTATGATAAGTTGTTGACTTTACAACAATTACCTTAAAAGTCATACTAACAGTAATTTTTGATTAGTTGACGATGTAAAATTTTTTACGCTAATAGTGCATAGCTATTAAACTCATAAATTATTTTTATTTTAAGCCTTATGTTTGAAAATTTTTTTGAAAGATTAGATCTTACCATCCTATGCATATTTATAGTTTGAATATAATTGTCTCTCATAGAATATTTTTTGGTAGTTTTTCTCATAAAAGATATATTGTTCTAAACAAAAAAAATTGTAACTTTTTTTTTTGGAAAGCAGCGAAGTTTGAGTTTGGACTACGATACTGGCTTAATACGGAAAAGTTCAAATTTGTAATCCTTTTTGTATGTCATCTGATTGCCTTATTTATCATCATCGTTCATTCATTCAACCTATTGCCACGGAAAGTCTTCTCCATTATTCGCTAAAGATGCACCGTTTCAAACTAAAACTAGTATCTAGTATTTTTCCTTGAGTAGACCCACAACCTGTTCTGAAATTCGATAATAAGTTAAGAGTGAAAAAAAAATTGCACAAATTTAATTTAAATTGTGTTAGTTAAACTGATTATATCAGTCCCGCGAGCGAATGTCTGGCTAAGACTCCGATTGCTCTCGAATCGCCTTAGTGCTGGCAGAAGGTAGTGTACCTTTCTTTAGCATAATTTCTGTATTTAGTATAAGTCTATAAGATATGTACCTTTTTTGTTGTTGTTGTAAAATAATGAAAATGAGATTCAAATCTAAGAACTTATACTAATTATCTAAACCCCCAACTAAGTTGATCCAAATGTATTATGTACCTGATGGAGGTGTTTCTTGTAATATTCATAGGGATAAGGTGCATGGTTAGGTGTAAAGAGTGATAAGATGCTTGCTAGGTCCATCAATCGCCCTCATACTAATTTCTTGTCGTAGAGAGATTGTATATGTTGCGTTAGGAAGTGACTTTAAGAAGTACAACGAAAATTACATTCTTGAAGAAAGAGGCATTAGCCGTCCATCATATAGGTCAAAATGTCGCAACTTAGATTCTCTATAGCCAAATTTCTCTGCAGCAACCATGCTGCAAAATCTAAACCATTGATTAATTATTATAACAATAGTAAAAAAAAGAGAGATAATGTGATCAACGGCTGAAATTTCTGCTATAGAGAATCCTTGCTGCAGAGACAACAAAGGATCTAAATTTCAGAATATTGACTTTGTTCTTGCAAGCCACATTCTAATTGTTCAATATGTAGAAAAGGGTGATGAGTCCAAATATAAATGATGAATTGAGCTAAATAAATCCTAAGACATTGGATCTTTATTAGGTTTTAGTGCATTTCATAACAAAACCATTAATAAATGTTAATATTAACTAATACATTCCAAACTCTTTAACTAAAATCAATAACATTATATTCATTTATTTTATTACGATAATTATATGTTAGTAAAATTATTTGTTTTTTTACTTAAGTTAATAGAGGAAAAATCATTTTATATTAGTATCAATTTTAACACATGTGCACTATTTAGATCATGTTTAGATAAATTTCTCCATAAGCACTTATATGAGAAGAAAATAAGAAGAAAAAATGAAATAAGTTTCTCTTATAAGCTAAAATTATGCATAAGCTAATTTGTAGAAACTCTCTCATATTAGCTTCTCCAAAAGTTGATTCTAACTTTGCTTAAGTTAATTTTAGTTTATGAGATAAACTTATTTCATTTTTTTTCTTTTTTATAAATTCTTATGGAGAAGTTTATCCAAACAAGACTTTAATGACTTTATGTAAAATATAATTTTTATTGATTTAATTATTGAATAATAAGGTAGTGTTTGATTAAGATTTTTTTAGATTTTCTTTTTCTTAAAAGGAAAAAATTATGTCAAACCCATTTAAAGAAAAATTCTTACAAATTAAGAAGCTTAGTTTTTATAAAAGAAAAGAAAAAAAAATAGCTTTAAAGAAAAATATAATTGAAGTAACTTTTGAAAATAAGTTGCACACTTTAATCTCTCTTTTCCTCCCATTTTAAACTAGTCGATATGAGACAAAAAAAATAAAATGAAACTTTCAGTTTTATAGGAACTTTTAAATTAAAATTATCAAACAATTCCTACTTTATTTTAAAGTTCTTATTTTTTGAGTTTTAATTTTAAAATAAATTTTAAGTAAAAAAAATACTGACTCAAACACGTGTGTGACCATCATATTTTATTTCGTTTCTCTTAAGTTCACTCTTAAGTTCACACTTTTAAGTGAAATTAAAATGTACCATTTTTTATCCTCTTTCTCCTATTTTTTTTATTACATCAAACAAAAAATATAACTTATATGTCACGTTTCATTTTGTTTTACCATATATAGAAAATGTTATGTACTCTCTCTCAATTTGAATATAAACAAATCTAAACCTAGGTTCCATAGTCTAAAATATAAGTAAATTTTAACAAACTTTACCCTATTTAATGAAATCATTTTTAAAATAGTCTTTATTTAATTTAAATTTTATTTCTAATGATTCCTTTAACTCTTATAATATCAATCACATGACTTTCAAAATGAAAAAAAAAAGTATTTTTATTTGAAGCAACTTCTTATATAATTGAAATTTTATATCAAATAGCGAGAATGACAATTTAGGAAATAAAGTTTATTTTTAAATGAGATTAAAAAAAAATAAAATGAGGTTAGCTATGGCCTGAATTAGTTTTTTTTTTTTAAGTCATATTTAAGTTTGGAGGGAATATATATTTATAACTATAATAAAGAGAATAATTTCTTTTAGTCTCTATTTTTTATTAGACTACTCTTTCATTACTCTTTAGATTATGCACTATTTTACCTTTTGACTACTATTTAAACTACTGTGAACACCCAATTTTGTCTGGGTAAATAAAAATAAAATATAAAAGAAAAGGAAAAAAGAAATAAGAGAACTTTTGAAGGAAAAAAGCTCTTTTTTTATGATGAATACAATAGAAAGGCAATGTCATATCTTGAGTTATACTTGTTCGTTTGAGGTGTTCTTTGCATCGTTGAAAAGCTTGTAGAAAGATCTACAACTCATATCTCTACCTCAAAAACCAAAATCAACTTCTATCTTAATGAAAATCAACCCCAAAGCGGGTCATTTAATCATAAAAAAACTTAAGTCCAACATTCCTTTCCTTTTACCTTCCCTTCACTTAAAAGTCCCACATTGGATAATTTACAACCATGCATCTTCTCCCTCCCCTATATAAAGAGGCGTCTACCAAGCAATGGGGGGAGACCAAAAATCCATTAATCATAGGCTTAATGCAAAGCATGGAGCTTATGAGAGTTTAATTTATTTATTTTTATCTTTTTTCTTTGTTGGAGCTTCTACTAGAAGCTTGTGGTAGATTGTTTTGTGCTCACCACAAATTATCCTTTAGAAGTAAATTTTTCTATCTTATCTTTATTTATATATGTTTTATTATCTTTTTTTATCATTGTTATTGTTGTTAAATCTTATTATTTGTATGTCTTTTTCAAATTAAAAATATTTTATTTTAATTAGTTTTTTAGAGAAAGGATTAATTAAATATGACATCTTTTTAATTCTAAGATTTTGAGACACAAGTTGTGACAACTTGATGTTTTTAAACTCCTTTCTAAAATTAAAAATGTTAAATCAAAATTAAATTGCTACAAAAATAAAAAACGTTATTGTTATTATTACTTTTTCTCTATGTTTTTATTGTTATTTTAATTAAGAATATTCTATTTCTTTAAAATATCTTAAATAGAGAAAATGATTAATTAGATGTAACATATTCTTAATCCCGAGATGTTAAGGCACAAGTTGCAACAGCTTAGTGTCTTAAAACTCCTCTATAAAGTAAAAAAAAAAAGATAAAAAAATAAAAAAATTTAGCTAAAATTAACTTGCTTTAAGAGATTGACTTAGGTATACATCTCTGTTGATTCTATGTTTAGGACGTATAAGCCGTGACGGTTTAGAAATCTTAAATTTAATAAACAAAATAAAAAAAATGACAACACACAAATATTTTCTACAAAAAAACTACATGAATCTAATTCTCCATTGCACCTGGAGATACGTAGGAGCAGAGACCCACTCTTGTGATCTGAAACATAATAATAAAAATCTTTCTTTCTAATAAATAAAATTCTTTTTGAAATTATTTTTAGGTTGAGATAAATATTTTAAAAGTCATTTATAATTTGCTTAATTAATTAAAGGTAACCATCTTTATGACGGACATCGTATGATACTAATACCTTCCCTACGTGTAATTGACTCCTGAACCCAAAATTTGATTTCATAGACCATTTTCTTTTTAGGTTTTTCTAATATTTGCCCTTAATAAATATTGGTGGCGACTTCCTGTTTTTAAAACTTTTTTTCGTCGTCCCACTGTGACCCTGGTTGCAACAACTACCCAGCTATGTCTTCTCTCTCTTTTATTTTATTTTTCATTTTTAAAAAAATTAAAGAGAGGCATAAAGTACCCCTCTTTTCCCTAGTTACTATAATTGTGCCAATTTTTGTTAAATATGGGTAACGAAAAAAATATAACTACGTGGTTAATTCTTATTATATATTTCAAGAATATATCTGAATAGATTTTGAGATAGCATTAAAAAATTTCAGGGTAAATTCATTTAACAAAAAATTATTAGATAGCATTAAAATAAGTAGCACAAATTTAAATCCATCCCTCCTGTTGAGCACGTTCGTTCACACTCACGTTACACAGCCGGTAACGCCAATATACTAGTACTTGGGGTGTTTATATCCAAACCAATCTAAAAAAAATAAAATAAAATTGGTCAAAAAACCGAAAACCAAAAGTTTTTTGGATTTAATTGGATGGTTTTGGTGGCCAACCGATTGGTTTGGTTCGGTTTTCCGTTGGTGGCTCTAAAACTGAATCGAATCGAAATAATAATACTAAATTTGTGTGTTAAGAAATGTTGAATTATTATAATATATGTGTCATGTTTAGAGGGAAGTAGCATTTCTTTTTCCTAAAATTTACAATACCAAAATCACATACACTTCTAAATCTACATATATAGGTAAATGTAAACATATATATTTGAATACTTACTAGCATCCATATAAAATTTGTAATACCAAAATCACATACACTTACTAGCTAGTTGTTTAGTTGAACACTTGATGTATTTGGTAGTTGATGCACTTGATGAATTCATGTATTTACTAGTTTCCTTATTTTTCTCTTTACATATCTTATTTTTCTCATGTATGGATTTAGAAAATAGGAAATTAAAGAATCCGTAAACTGGTTGGTAAAAATCGAATCAACTAATCCAATCCAAACTGCATTTTTTGGATTGGATCGGATCAGATTTTTTTTTGTAAGTCATCCAAACCAAACCGAACCGCATTGTCTTTCATGTTTGGATCGGATGACTTTTTAGCTCAAAACCGATTCAAACCAATCTGCGAACACTCCTAACTAATGCAATATCTAAAATTGTTACTAACAAAAGTTTACAGAGTGTAGTTTGTTTTTAATATTTATTTGCTATACTTTTATTTCAAATACAAAAAACTCCAAATAAGTTTCATCGTTTTTTATAGAACTTAGTATTAAAAACAATAAAGTAAATTAATATTTTATTCACAGAATTTTAAAATAAAAAAGGAAAAGACGATATATATATATATATATATATATATATATATATATATATATATTATTTTAAGAAAGACATAAAGAGAGGAGTAGAGATTCGGATCCTCTCCAGCTAACTATGTCTCCAACTCAAATGTCAGCCGTTAGATTAATCTAAGGGCTTAGAGATTAAAGGATTAAAATATTAAAAAAAACACATTTTTTCTCTCTCTCAAAAAGTCTCCCTCATCAAAAATTATACCACCTTCCTTGTCGGAAATGCAGCGAAAATCTCACACTCTTTTTTTTTTTGGTGATAACATCAAACAATTACTCCTTGTGAATGTTCACATCCTCACACAAATAATTACAAGCGGTTACACTATAAGTAAATCACATAAGGCTTGATAAGCATATCAAAGATATTTGGATTTCAATTACCACAATCCTCAGTGCAACAAACCAAATTCGATAAATGCCATCATTTAGAAAAACACCCTCAATCTCAACCAATTGTATCAACTCATATAACAATTTCAAGGCCTTGGACAACACTCCAGGCCAAGCAAGTACATGATGAACATTTATAATAGTTCTGCATAGTGTGATACCCAAATCAATTGTGAAAGAAGCTAAAAATTTGATCTGATGACTTCTTATCTTATCAGCAAGCTGGGCTTTGAGGTCTTGAATGTACCGATAGCAACCATCAACAGGGTCACTAGCTCGCGTGTCATATTGGTAAATGATGGTGCGCATGGATTGGTCCTTGACAGGCTAAACAACTTAATGATTTTGGTGACATTGCTGACACCAAATAATTAATTTATGGGAAATGGCCATTGAGGATTTGGTGTTGGTGATTCTGTGGTTGCTCATGTGAGTGAGATTTTCGTTGCATTTTCGGCGAGGAAGGGGGTATAGTTTTTGATGAGGGGGACTTTTTGGAAGAGAGAAAAAGTGTGTTTTTTTTAATATTTTAATCATTTAATCTCTAAGTAGTTAGATTAATCTAACGGTTGACATTTGAGACAGAAGAGCGGAGACACAATTAGGCTAGAGAGCATCTGAACTCGAGAGAGAGACACATAGTGATCTTTGGAAAATTTTGATGTATGATGGTAAAAAAAATAACTAAATCTTGCTAATTATATTTTTATTTAATGATATTATTTCTAAAATATATTTTATTTAATTAAAATTTTATTTTTAATAACTCTTATTTATTTATGATATCAACTTTTAATGAAAAATAATTTAATTTTTTTTTCAATTAAATTTAATAAAATTAAATAATATTAACTAAAATTTTTAATTAGTGTGAAATTAGTTATTTTTTCTAATATTTAAGTTTACGAATTATGATATAATATGTTTTAAATAAGTGGTTTAATTACTTTTTTGGTTTCTATAGTTGCGTAAACTTTACTTTTTGGTTCATATAATTAAAAACAATTCGTTTTAGTTCCTATACATGTACTTTTGACATCAATTTGCTCCTTTATCGTTTTAAACCGTCACAAATTGAATAAAAAATACCAAAAAATGTCAAATTATGACAGTTTTTCACTGTCAATTTTTATTTAGTGATGATTTTCTTTCACGGAGTTAAGATACACTTGATAGTAAAGACTAAACTGGTATTGAAAATATATATAGGGGGACTAAAAGGAATTATTTTTAACTGTAGAGACCAAAAAATAAAGTTCCTACAACTATGAAGACTAAAAAAATAATTAAACCTAAATAAGTGGTGAGATATTTCTCCCTCCTCCAGAATTCCATTTCACTGAAACAGAGTGAGGGCAGAGGCACACAAATAGCCCATTCACTCCCTCTAAGCCACCAAAAGCAAGCAAAGCCAAACCGTGCAATGCAAATGCAAACGCAAACGCAATCCCCTTCCCAACACCCGGACAACAATAGATAGTAATACTATTAACTGTGAAATTCAATTTCGCTTGCATTTGGCATTCGGTAATGCCATTTCTGATTATTCCATAAACCCACCCGCCCACACACTTTCTGTTTCTGCCCCTTTCTGTTTCTATGAGTCTTTCCATTCTTCAACCTCCCCCGCAGCGCTGCCACTACCACACAAAGCGGTGGCCCCGCATGGACGCGGCCTTCCACCGCCGCAAGGACAAGGTGGTGGTCATCATGGGCGCCACCGGCTCCGGCAAGTCGCGTCTCTCCATCGACCTCGCCACTCTCTTCCCCTTCTCCGAAATCATCAACTCCGACAAAATGCAAGTCTACCACGGCCTCGACATCACCACCAACAAGATTCCCCACGCGCAGCGCCGCGCCGTCCCCCACCACCTCCTCGGCGACGTCGACCCCTTCCACGGCGAGTTCTCCCCCGCCGACTTCCGCCGCCGCGCCTCCGACCTCATCGCCGACATCACCCGCCGGAAAAACCTCCCCGTCGTCGTCGGCGGCTCCAACTCCTTCGTCCACGCGCTCCTCGCCCAAAGCTTCGACCCTCGTTTGAACGCCTTCCACCACGAAGGGATTATATCCTCTGAGCTGAGGTACAGGTGTTGCTTCCTCTGGGTCGACATCGCGTTCCCTGTGTTGTCGGAATATCTGGGGGAGCGAGTAGACGACATGCTCGACTCGGGGATGGTGGACGAGTTGGCTCGGTTCTACGACCCGGACGCGGCGTGTCGAACCGTGTTGGGTCTGAGAAAGGCGATTGGGGTTCCCGAGTTCGACCGGTTTTTTGATAAATACCCGCCTTCGCTGGGCCCGGGGGAGGATCCGCTGCGGGAGCGAGCGTATCGGGAAGCGGTGCAGGGGATTAAGGATAACACGTGTCAGCTGGCGAGGCGGCAGATAGGAAAGATCGAACGGTTGAAGCGCGCCGGCTGGGACCTACAGAGGATCGACGCTACGGAGGCGTTTCGGGTGGTGCTGACCTCAGGGTCCCACGACGCGTCCCATGTATGGGAGAGACTGGTGCTGGAACCAAGCGTGAAGATTGTGAAACGATTCTTGATGGAGTAGGTCTTCCAGGTAAATCCAGCTACTCCTCCCACCCTTTTTATGTTATTTTATTTTATTTTACCTGAAAAAAAATGAAAAATTGGGGGTGGGGGGTACAAAATGAAAATGGAAGTTCCCAATTTGGATGACCTCACGGGCGAGTTTTTGCTCTCGGAGGAATGAATGGAATGGCTCTATGGATGACCAAAGTATGGGTTTTGGAGTTGCGACGCCGAGGTTAAGGTTTGGCACGTGTGAGATTCCACAATTTTTTTCGAGGCTGATTTGGTGGGAGCAATGTGAAAAAAACCACAAATGGAAAGTAGTATAGCAAATGTTGACAAATCGTGAATGAGTTTCTTGATCAGCCTCATGTATGTCTCATTGTCTCTCTCCCACGCTCTTTGTTTCTCTCACTCACACGATGGGCGTGGACGATGAAATGATGAGCAAATCACGTAGGAAGTTTTCCAACGGCAAGTAGCAACAACACACACACATTTATGTTTATACAGATGGATGGCATGGGCGATGGGTACGAAGGGGAGAATCAGAGTCTGGATTAAGGGGGGAAAACGGAACTAGACCAAATTCCCTCCAACCCCACTACATTCTATTGCTTTTCAATTAACTAAAAGACAACCATTCGCTTTTTTCGTTCTCTCTCCTCGTTTCCTTGTATTCTTTTTAATGTGTGAGTTTTGGGCAGTCGGGATTGTGAATTTGTCTTGGCTTCCAAAGAAATTCTTCTTGCTTGGCATCAATATGTGGCATTTTACAGGATGATGTTAATTTTATTCATTCTGTCTCCAGTCAGAACGCATTTATGTTACCGAAAAATGCCTTCCATATGTACATTCCGGGTGTGACGAAATCTAAAGATGAAGAGATGGAATATGAAGTAGATTCTGAATTTTGTTTGGTTGTAGAGAAATATATGCCTCCCGTTTATATGGTTAATTTATGTGAGGCTTAATTCAAGAGGACTGCACCATTAAGTAATTTTTTTTTATCATTATTTAATCAAAATTAGAATTTCCTCCTCCTATGTACACAATAAAAATTGTCACTAATTATTAAAATAAAATTTCAATTTTAATTGAAGGACAACACTAAAAATACTATACCTAAGTTTTGTATTTTTCATTAACACAACATTAGTAATGCTTAGATTTACTAATATTTTATGTGCTTATCCCATTTTTTTCCCCTCATACTGTATATTATTTTTCTTAAGAAGGTTTATAGTTTTAAGAAAGAGTAATTTTGTACAAACATAATGTCTATATGTATAATTAATTAAAGGTTTAAGATGTTTTAAAATAATAATAATTTGTGCTAAAATTATTTTAATACTAATTTAAATTTTTATTTGGTTGTATTTGTAAATATTTAATTCACGTAAAAATTATTCTTGAACACTTTGTTTTGACTTCCATGGCTTTTTTTTTTAATTGGGACCGAGGAATAATTTTATGTATTTTTTAATTATAAGCATTGAGAATCCTAATAAACTAATCCTAAATACCCAACACTTGTTTTTTTAGTAACAAGCATAAAGAATCCTAATAAACTAATCCTAAATACCCAACTCTTGTATTGTTGTGAAAGAGAGATCTAGACTATGGCTATCTAATATTTTTCTTAAAAAAAATATACAATGCTCTTTTGTGTGTGTGTGTGTTAAGATGTATCAAGTTAATTAGGAATGTAACCAAAATATTATGTTGAAATGTTTTACATTAATAAGAATAACTTAAATATTTCTTAAGAGTTTAATGGTCATGCACTGTCAGTGTAAAAAGTTTTACACTATCATCCAATCAGAAATCACCATTAATATGACTTGTAAAATATTTATTATAAAAGTCAACAAACTTACAATAAATGATGATTTGTGATTGAATGATAGTGTAAAATTATTTTACACTATCAATACATGACCATTAAACTCATTTCTTAAAAGATCTAGATAATCTTTTTTGCTTGACCTTTTATTATTGATTCTTTAACTAGTGTCATTATGACCCACTCATTACAATTTACTAATGACACAATACATAGCACAACATAATAATATGTGCATTAAATTAAATACAACGTGTTGTATAACAAAACTTAGATTACATTTAAGATGTTCTCATCGTATTTTTTTTTTTCTACGATCTAAATGAGTAATAAATTAAATACTTCTTGGTTGTGATTCAGAATAAATGAGGGGGAAACTAATACAAAGGGTGTCTTCTCGAAATCTCAACCGTGGAGTTGTAGGCATTAGGAATATAGAATGACAACCATGTCACTTCATAGTTGCGGTATGAAGTCTGTATTATCACCAGAAATATGGTTTATGAATTGTCAATTTGGAGCTCCCTAATAGATTTCTGTACTAGTTGGGTATTTACACTACAACGGTAAAGATACGTATTTTGTAAACAACAACAATAATAAACGTATTAGTAACCTATTCAGCTTTATCTTTTTTTATTTATTTATTGCACAATTCTAAAAGCAAAACATATATTAATATATTATTTACAACCATTATGTGATTTTAAAAATTGAAAGTTTTTAACTGGTGTTTAAAAAAAAAAATTGTATAAAAATTATTTTCTATTTAAAAATGTTACATATATTTTAATATATATTTTGTATCTTATTAATATGCATTACAAATACATATCTAAGAAATCAAAATTATTTATATCCCATTTCCCATTCAATGAACACACAAGTAAATTTTCCAACATTCTAGGAATATCTTTAAATTTAGATAAACTTTGAAAATATAAATTATATTAAAGAAAAATTATCTCCAATTAATGGTAAAATCATATGACTTAAAGAAGAATAAAATATAATAATAGATGTATTTATTATAAAAATAAATATTTTATTTTATTATATAAGAATACATTAACAATATTATACTTTGAATAAATGGTATATCCATTAATAGTGTAAAGAATTTTTACATTGTCATTCAATCACAAACTATTATGTATAGTAAGTTTGTTGACTTTTATAATAATTATCTTAAAAGTTATATCAATAATGATTTCTTTTTTTTTGGTCAATAGATCATTCGTTGAAAGTGTCCAATAACATTTATACAAGCATATAGGATGCTAACAAGAATGTTACAATAGTGCGCTACATATTAGCAATGGCGGAATAGACATCCATACTCAAAACTAACAAATTAGCAATCTTGAACTTACAAATAGAAAAACATTGATTTACATCCTCCTATTACAAAGAAACTTAGGTAGGGTCATGAGTTTTTCTTCACTTTTTTTTTCTTTCCTTTGTTATTCCTTTCAAATTGGCATGAGCTTAGCAACTTAAATCAAGATGACCTAAAACCAACCTCTAGTGGTTAAGGTATAGTTGCAATAAAGGGCTATCTAATAAGCTTTGTTGAAATGGAGAAATGTGATGAAAAGGGGTAGGGACCAAAAGAATGACAACATAGACAAATAAAGAATCTAGATTGTTTGAAAAGAGAAGGAGATGAAAATGGTGATTGGAAGAGGAAGAGAGGATGGTAAGGATATAGAGGTGGTGGTAGGGAGAGGAGGTGAAAGGGGTGACAATGAGGAAGAAAAAGGGAAGTGAAAGGGAGAAAAACCTCTCACTATGGAGAGAGAAAAACCCACCTAGAGTAGGAAGAAAGTCTGTTGTCCGATGTGTGGCATCAATTGTCTCGTGGCAGAGGCCCAGGTAGGTCAAGTCATAATCGACTCGTGGCGCTTGGGCTACTACGGTTAAGTAGAAAGAGTTGCACCCTGACTATCAGCTATAGCTTTTGGCCTAGTGGTAAGCGCTCGATACAACAAAGTCCTCCTATAGAGGTAGAAAATCCTCCCATGAAGAAAAATGTTCCCCCAAGGGGGTGTCACTTTAGCTTCTCTATTGGCTGTTTGCTTCTACTTGGGTTCTCTAATAATGTAAAATATTTTTACACAGACAATAAATAAAAATTAAACTCTAAACTTTTATATAAAAAATACATTTGTAAAGCTTTTAAAATTGAGGAGTAAATTATAGAATAATTTGATATGATATATTAGGGTTCAAAATCATGAACATTAAATTCATGTGTACGAAAAATTTTGGTATTAACAATCCAATAAATAGTGATTGGTTAAATTAAGCAAGAAAAATTAAAAAAAAAAAAAAACTTAATACGCAATGGTTTATATAGGAGAAGCCACAGATGCATTAAGGAAGAGTAGACTAAGAAGAGTTCTCACTCTTAAGAGTCTAAACTCAAATTTAATGTAGTAGCAAGTTTATCTGAGTAATTTTTAATGCAAATAAAAATATATGGAGGATAAAAATATCATCATTGTTAAACAACGATGAAATCGTATATCTAAAGAAAGAAGAAAGTATAATGAGAAATGTCTTCATTATTAATAATAAGATTTTATTTTATTAGATAGGAATAAATTATAAAGATAAGACTTTTAAATTTGAGAAAGAAATTATGATATTGCGTATATCAAAATTAAAATTTTATAATTCAAATATAAATCTAAATTGGGATGGACTATATTTAAGAAATAATACTTAAGAAAAATATAAAATATAAAATGTGATATACTTGACATAAAAGTCACGTTATACACTAAGAAAAATAATAAATTTTAAAATTTTTCTCATTCAAATGAGTATTTAAATTTAATATATAAGAGTTGATATATAATGAAAAAAAAAAAGAATTTTACTAACCAGAGCCCTTAGATAAGGAATTAATAATAATAATAAAAAGCCTATAAAAAATTACACAACAAATGCATTGAAAAATATAATAAGAATCCATTAATAACACTTTTTAATAAAAAAATTTCTATTTTTAATTTTTTTAATTGCTATTGTAAGGGATTAGTTATTAATATTTGTCAAAAAATAATACTTCCTCCAGTCCTTTTTATAAGCATTAAATTAAAATTTTGGCTTTGTCCTTTTATAAGAATCAATCAAAAATGTCTCATACATTAATTATTTTTTACAAAAATATCCTTAACTATGAGTCTTTTTCTCTATGTTTGTTAAATAATAGGTAGGATACATTAATGTTTTAGATTCTTTGAAAGTCTAACTTTGCCTTGTATAGAGAAGATTTTGAAAATCTTAATTTTTCTCTTTATATTTATAGACAATAAAAATCAAGACAATAAATATATTATTGATGAAAGAAATTAAAAGAATTAAATATTTTAAAAAAATAAAAATGTCTCATTAATGTTAGAGATATGATACATGTACAACAATTTATACAATAATTTATATAAAACACTTTTTGTGTCTATTTCTCTCTATTATTATGTGATGCAATAAATGATGTGTAAGATAAAGATAGACACAAAAAAGTATTATTGTATAAATTGTTATATGAATTGTTGTACAAATAACATTTCTCTTAATGTTAAGAGTAATTTTGAAAAAAAATATGTAAATTTAAGACAGATTTAATATTACTAGCTAAATTAACTAATTTTCTTAATCCTAATAAATTAGTTAATTAGGTCTTATAAAAAAGACCGAAAGGAGTAAGAATCAAGCTACCCTTACCACCCATGCCAATCAATATTTGTTTCATTACTTCTAGATGGATGAGTAAAGTATCAAATGAGTTACACTTTCAAGAAAAACAAATGTTCAAGCATTAAATGCCATTTATAAGGAAATATTAACCTCATGTCATGTTCTCAAAAAGAAATTAATTTAACACCATTAATGAGAGTAAGGAAGCCAAAGTTTGAGGTATCATTACTTGATGTTCTACAGTCCAAATATGTGCTGACCTTCTCTTCACGTTGTCCTTTTTTATGTTACTAACTTATTGACCTTGAAATTGTTTCCTTTCATTTTTGAGGGAGCCAGAGGGGAGTGTTTCATAGCCACGAAGGAATAGGCTAGGCATAGGTAGTGTTATGAGTGCAATGGAGTTGTCAGATGGTTAATTCTAGGTGGCAAGGGCCAAATTCTTAGGCTCGGTCAATTTTCTTCAAAGAGGGTGTAGGGAATTAAATTCTGCACAATGTACAAGTCCCAGAATGAGACATATGGTGCTACCATCTTCTCCTCAGCCACGCCCCACCCCCGAGAACTACGATTCATGTACTTTAGCATTGTGGGGGGCCAAGTTATACGCTGTTTGGGTCTTCCTACATAATAGAACCGTGCCCCTAAATCAATAACTATGTCTGAATGTGTAAGGGCTCCCCTGCATGCTAAGGAGAAAATGTTCCTTTCTCTTAGGTTTTCAGTTCCCAGTTTTGATGAACACTAGTCAATTCTTTAGGAAATGATATACCAATAGGTTGGACCCCCCGACCCTCTCCATATTTGGTCATCTATCTCTTTCTCGTTCTATGAATCATAAATTTCCCTCACCAAACATTCAAATGCATTTATAGAAAAAGAAAAGAACAAATTTTCTGGCACCATCATTGTTTTGTGTTAGTGTGATTAGCCTAAATCATGTAAATCATTTAAGAAAAGTATTCTAACTAGTGTGAATAAGTTGACATGTCATGTGAAAAAGCATAAAAATGGTCAGTTATGTGAAAGTACCATTATTTAATTTTCTTGCATCATGATTGTTTTGTGTTGGTGTGATAACACTACTATGGATTTCGGTAAATTATGAATTAGCAAGTTTTACAATACACCTCATACGTTATTAAAATAATACAAGATGTTCATAAAAAATTATGCTATTTTAAGATAAAATAAATGCAACTTAGAAACCACAAATTTTCAAGTGCCAACTTAGAAACCACGAATTTTCAAGTGCGAACAAGCAAATTCATATTCCAGACCCGTTACCAGTTGCTATTACTAAACACAAAGTTGCCTTGAGCATGCATATGTTTCTCTTGTTCTTCGGTCCAACTAGCTAGTGTGGTTGTATCTTCATGATTACATGTTCTTTAATTTTAAGAATAGCTCCTAGGCTGCATAATTATTCAACGCGTCCTAGAAGAACCCAAATTGGCTGACATGGATCACAGGTGGAACCACATACATAAAGTAGCGTAGTTAGCTGTACAAGGGGGTATTTTGTCAAGTCATTAGTATATTGTCATAGTAAACATAAGTGGGATGATGACAAAGCAGAAACTTTATGTGATGCATTAAAATAGGTTTAATTGCTCTGCCAAATTAATGGTTTATCTGGTTATACTACAGCTTGTAATCTCAGATCGAACACAATAATAGAAATGTCCAAATTGATTGGTGCATGTGCAATGCGCACGAAGGAGCATGGAAACTCAGGACACTAGTTCCCTTGGGAACCAAGATTAAGGAAAATAATGGCATGTAGCTGACACTCTTAATCAATGAAACAAAAAGGACAGATAAGAAAATTATAAAATGTGCAAAACAATTTTGGTATTATAACTATAACCACAGTTGCTTCCAGTGAGTAGTGCGTAGACTACAAGTGTCTGTTTGTTCTTTTCGACAATGTAACGATTGGAGAGTAAAATAATTAATTCTGCCTTTTAATTTATTTTTTCCGATCTTAGGAATGGAGAATTCGATCTAGTTCCCTGCAAGATCTTAAATAAATCAATTAGCGTTTATAACTAAAATTGTATTTGACGTCTTGGTAAATTTGAACTCAAATTTGACCTTGGTTAATGGCATTAGAGGAAATTGAAGAATGTGCGATTGTCACATTCTGCACGCTATACTTTTTAGTTGCGGACCAATAACTTAAAAATATATGCTTTGGGTAGGCGTACTAAAAATGCTGCGGATCAACATCAGTGGTTAAGATTTTCATGTGAGAATGTCTTATAAATTTGTAAAATGATTAACGACTGGTCACTACTTGGTCCAATTGATTATTTTAAGCACAAAATTATTATTATTATTATTATTATTTGTTTCCTATCTCTTGAAGTAAACATGTTTCAGAATTATTATATGGCTCTAACTAGAATAACCTTTTCCGTTATTCATTAGTCTCAATTTATTATGCAACAAATTATATATAGTATTTGGTTGCAATTTGGTAGAAGTCTACAAGAAATCTAGCGCAACTTGAAGTATTTTATACAACACTCAATTGAGGCAGGAAAGCAGACCATGCAGCAACAAATGTTGCAGTCTCTGAATGGCTGGCGACATATTGGGATGAGCTACTACTTAGCTGTTCTCTTTATCCAGGCATTTTAATTTTAGTGAACAGTTTTTAGAAGATAATATTCCCTAAAGTGACCTAAATTTTTTTTTTAATCCTTCTGTAAATAAACCACTCCATGGATCCCAATATATCAATTATCCCACAATTAAATATACTTCACATAGATAGAACAAATTAACACCTTCCCCTCAAGTCAACAAGAAGTCCATATAGATAAGAATTTAATGAAGAGTTTAATTTATATATGCTTTCAGTGTACTATTTTTTTTTTTCACACAGACATTTAATAGAAATTCACTCTAGATATTGTCACATTATATTAATGTACAGAATGATGTGGCAATAAGATAAATTCTTAATGTATGTGTAAAACAAAATTTACACTCACAATGTATATAGATTAAATTTTTTAAAATACTAGTTAATGGCTTGAAAATTTAATAGCAGGGTATTTTGTGGAAGGCAGGGTTGGGTAAACTTGGGTTGATTGATTTTAGTGAGAAAAGTGAAGTATTTTACGCGCACTCCAACTAAAAGATATAATGTCCGTGTCAGTCGTGGTTGGAAGTGATCATGCTGGTTTTAATGAAGCTGTCCTACTAAGAATGTTAGTTCAAGAATTAAGTATGGATAAAGAAACAATAAATCGGTGACAGAAAGAGAATGAAAAAAAGTGGGATGGTAGATCCAAGGAGGAGGGGGGGGGGGGGCGGTTGAGGTGAAAAGAGTAAAACAAAAACTTCGAGAGCAGAGAGTGTGTGTGTCCTCTGAGGCATTTCACAATGTGGGTGGAAGCTCACTGGGCCAAATGCATTCGGGGCATATGAACAAGTGTACCAAACTGGAATATAATATGGAGTGTGAGGCATAATGGTGGGTGGGGGGAACGCATGATGGCTCGATGGCAGAATCGAAGAGCAAGTTGCGCTGCGAGGACCTGAGAGAGAGAGAGAGAGAGAGAGAGACAGTGCGCGTGCGGTTGTTTTGCGCATGATCCTATAACACAGTCTAAGCCCACTAATTTTTTATTACCAAACTCATAGGGCATGGGTCTGGAACATCAGTACAGTACTGGTTCAAGGTTCAAAGAATGGCGTGGGTGACCATTCTGGTTCTCAATCACAATGAGAACAATGTGGGGTTTGTAATTTTGCATGCCTTCCTAACTCTTGTTTATTATACGCCTCTCTCTCTGCTCCCCCCTACAGCTCTTCCATGTCAGGCACTACAAATCATAAAATTAATTAATTAATTAATTATAATATTTATATTAAATTAATTTGAAGGTCCTAAATTATTTAAAAAATTTTAATTAAGTCCCCAAACTAAAATATTTTGTAATTAGATCTTTGATTTTGTAAAGTTTTTATAATTGAGTTTCTAGAATTTTTAAAACCGCCATACAGATGAGCATCAACATATTGAATGATTTTCATTATGTTAAGAGGTGTTAAACCAAAGCTAGTCTTAAATGGACCTGTTAAAAAAATCAGCTATTTTATAATTTCCAATTTAAACTTTCAGATGAGTCAAGTAATGGGTTCAAAAATTCAATTGAAAAATATTATTTGTACAATAAGTTTTACAAATGAAAAAGAGAAAGAAAGAAGAGAGAGAAAGTATGAAATATAATAAATGTTATGATAGAGAAATATAAACACAAAAAATAATGTGGTATCAATTATTTTACAAATTATTATATAAGTAACACATCTTAATTCAATTTATGGATTTGGTTTGTTTAACTTCTTTTTATTTTAACCTTTTTCACTGAAATGAATTGGTCCGTAAATCATCCTAGTAGCTTTTATCAATTTACCTCGTAGATCGTAAAGGCAATGAAAAAAAAAAAAAAACCAAAAAAACAGCAGTCGTATACAGTGTGCTAGTTATAACTAATCAGAACTTGTTGTACGTACATTCTTCACTTCAGCCCATTCTCTTTACGAAAGGAGCAAACAATTGGAAAGAAACACTTCATATATACTTGTTTTCTAAATGTTGTCTTTTAAGTCTCAGAAAGAGGCGTACAATATAGTATAAATAAATGATTACTAATAGAAACCGAATTCAAAAACTTTTAGTCGATTCAGTGTGATCCAACTAATTGACTCTATCCTTGGCAAATAGTTTTATTTTTCGCCTTCATATGGTCAAGCACATTAAATATTTAATGGTTTTAAAATTTTTATTTTTATTTTTTGATGAATAAAGGGGGAAAAGACAAAACAATCAGACTAAACACCACGGGGCAAAAGGACCCAGCACTATCCGCAGCTAAACAAAGAGACAAAAAAAGCAGGTAGAAACTCGTAGCACTTAAAACTCTGGAGCAAACGAAAACCTTCCTTCGCGAGCAAGTCAGCTCAGAAAAGGCCAAAACATTTAACATTTACACCTCCTATATAAATACTAAATGGATTTTGTTTTAAGAAAAAAAAAAATATAGTTTACCCACTTCAACTTTTATTTATGATCAAATTAGACATTAAGATTTAAGATAACAAAATTTGGTGAGGAAATTACAGGTTGGGTTGTCTAAAATGCAACACTCTTTGGACTTTTTGAGGTTTAAATTTACTTCAATATATTAAAGTAACACTGTAAAGAGTTTTACCATCAATAAACGTTTAAACATAATGTGTTACAAATTTTGTCTTTGTTAGTAACTAGAGGTGGCGGCCATACTACTTTATTTGGGAAGTAACTAGTGAACTTACATACCCCATAAAGCGTATGACAACACTTCATATTTTGAAAAATGAGAGCTTTAAATATAGAGTATAGACTATTAGATCATATTATATGATCAAAATTAAAAGAAAATATATATGACTTTTCAAGTGTTCATGTGACCACTAACTTATTTTTAATTTTGATCATCTATGTATAGTTGTAGGTCTAGACTCATTTCTCATAATAAGAAAAGTTCTCACTTGATACGCTCCATAAAAGCAGGTATCAAATGAGAATACTTCTTTGAGAAATGAAAACTTTAAATATAAATTATTAAATCATATTTATATGATCAAGATTAAAAAAAATGAACATAATTTTTTATAAGTAGTCATATGATCACTAACTAACTTTTAATCTAGACCATCTATATATTAAGAAAGTCATTTTTATATGAGAGTGAAAATAGTAAATATGAGTCATACAACTATACATGAATGATCAAAATTTAAAGTTACATGATTAATAAAGTCATGCGATTAAAAAAAAATACATAACTTATGTATTTCAATCATGGTCATTTATGGTAAAATTTAATGGTCAATAATTATTTCTTACTCTTACATAAAAAAAAAAAAACTCTTTTATTAGATATGTTCCTTGCATATATAGTTGCAAAAAAAATATAACGAAAAATTATTCTAATAAAAATATAAAATATATTTAACATATATTTTATAGTAAATTATTAATTATTTTTCAAATAGTATTTTTTATGGCTTACGATAACAGAAATATTTAATATTTATAAACAAATACTAACAAGTGTCTAGTAGAAAGTATTTTTGAAAAATAAAAAACATTTGTTATATAAAAAATATAAATATGATTTAATATTTATTATTTTAAATAATTAAAAGTATTTACTAAAGTACGCATTAAATGATCTTTAATCAGTATCTTTAAAGCGTTAGTTGTTTTGGTCCAGTAAAGTTTACTTAACAACACCCTTTTTAATTACATTTTCTTTACAATAAGTATTAAGTACTAGTATGAGTCTACGACGAGCCAGCCCAATGATTTTCTGAGTTTGAGATGGGTTGGAACCATAGCCCAACGACAAAATTATGTATGGTTCGTCAAAACAAGTGTTCGGTGAAGCTCATTTCAGTCATTTGTGATCGTGAACCGAATCAACTCTCAAACATTTCATTTCTTTTGTAAACAATTATTTTCAACCCTTAAAAAAAAAAGGCTTAAGCAATGAGAATTTTCAATTTAAAAGTATTTTGGTCAACCAGTTAAACATATTAATTTCATAATGACTTTAATCCCCTAAAATAAATCCATCATGTTCATGTCCATAAGCGCAATCTGATTCATTTTGCCACTTTATCTTTAAATGAATCGACTTGGTGGGAAGGAAATTAGTTGGGTGTCAAATACAAGGCATAGATATCTCCTGATTAGGAAAAAAAAATGATTCATTTTGCATATTTACCTATCAGATCATAATTATACTACTTGAATATTATATTTTACTCAATAAACTTAATTGTTATCGTTTATTCTTTGAAATTTAAAAACAGCGGGCGGGTGTCAGTCAACATCACGAATTCCATTTTTTTTTAATCTCTACCCATGCTTTTATACAAACTGAGAGAGAAAGAGAGAGAGAGATTAAACGAGAGAGTTACTTTTATTTTAGAAAAAAAAAAAAAATCCTTACCATTAAATTTGACATGAATAATTGAAATTAAAAGATAAAAGACACATGGTTTTTTAAAGAAATTGTATCTATATTTTTTATTAAATTGTTTTATTTTGAATTTACTCAATACAAACTTATATTAATATTTTGTTAATATATATAAATATGATATATATTTTTAACATATATTAAATTAATTTTTTGATTAAATTTTTATTATTATTTGATTTTTATACAATTTGTCATGAAAAATTAAGGTCATGGATAATTATAATTTAATAACTAAAAATTATTAAGTTCATTTTAAGGCACGAGTTCATTTTAATTTATAAGAAAAGTTTGATTTATTTTATTGAGTTTAATTTCAATATATTATTAGTGTAAATATTTTTACACAACCAAGTAACTAAAAATCATCTTGGATATGATTTTTAAAGTAATTATTACAAAGGTTACCAATTTTCAATTACATAATAATTTATAATTAGATGACAATATAAAAAATCTTTACATTGTTAATGTATTCCAATTAAATTCTTAGTTTACGTCCTTAGTTTATTTCATTTTTTATAAGTTTTTGTTGACTAATTTATCTAAATTGGCTCATAATAGGTTAAAACATAAAAATAAGAATCCTAATATTTATAATGCAACTATACATAAACAGTTAAAATTATATTTGTATCCGATTCATAATCGTCAAATATTTGTTGGTAGTATCGCATTACTAATAGATTTTAACCAATGACTGATTTTGTTACAGTGATTAAGTGGAACAAAATTACAAGATTTTTTCATATGATTTAATGGTTGACACTTTATCAATCGATTTCATTTTAATGTATAAGATATGTTTTAAAATGTAAGTAACACTGAAAAAATCATGTATTTACCAAAAAATGTCAGGCATTAGGATAACTTCTATTGGTGTAACTTGTATTTAATAGAGATTAAATTATCATTATAAATATTATAATATTATAGATTTATACTAACAATGTGACGCATTACATAAATATTTGATGTATCAATAATACATATCAATTTTCTATATTAGTATAATCATTTATTAATATGATATATCACATTGTTAGGGTAAATTTACAATTCTTATACTAATAATTTATTTTTGGATACAAAAATGATATACTAACGGGAGCTAATGACATAATGTCAAACTATTAAGGAGCGTTTGGTAAAAGAATTTGTTTTTCACACTTGAGAATTACGATTCCGAAATATTATAAAAATTAGAAATTATGATTTCTAGGAATAGTTAAAATTTATTTAATTGGTCGTAAACGTTTTTGGAGATGTTTACACATGTCTTCTAATAATAAAAAAATTCATGTTTGTTTTATTAGAGCTTTTCCAAATATATAAGTTTTTTTTTTAAATATACTTTTAGAGAATTAACTTCATTAGACACACTTATGTTTTTTTTTTTTTTTGAGGTAAATTAGACACACTTACATTAACTTTATTATTTAACGCTTTTAAATATTTTTTATTTATCATATGAGAATCTTTATTGTTTAAAATAATTTTTTTTTTTAAACAAGGAAAAAATAATGAAAATATTTTTTAACTCAACAATGATATTTTGTTGCTTATATGTATCCTCAAGGGTAATGATAAATTAAAGTTATGTAATTCTTTAGAAAATTTTTAGGCTTGATTAATTTTAATTGAAATATTATTTTATGAAAATATAAAAGAAAGTCATTCATTTTATTTTTTAAAAGATATAGATTACTAAGTTGTCATGATTTAAGCGTTCTAACATAAGGTTCAAATAACCAAAGAAGAAGTGAAGTTAAAATGTTTATCACTAACAATATGTCTTTTCTTCTATAATTTAGAAAAGTTAGAGATTATCATGTTATCATGACTCAGATATTTTGAAAAACATGAGATTTTCGTGCTAACTAATAACAAGTAAATCTAAAATGATTATTACTAACAACTTATTTTTGAGGGAAAAAATTTAATTTTAATAAGATGATAATTAAATTTTTTTATAAAATTAAATTTAAGAATAATTAAATTTATATAAATTTTATTTTTATTTCTTATGTAATTTACTTAATATTTTCCTTATGTAGATTATTTAAATTTTAGTATTACTAGTTCAATTTAATTAATTTATATGAATAATATGTAAAAAAAGTTATACAAATAATAACATTTATAAATAATTTATTATAATATTTTCTTGTATATAAATTAAGATAAATTTTAAAATTAATTTAATCAAATTATAGGTTTGAATAAATTTTGTTGTAAAAATTTGTTTTTATAAATTTTAAAATTATAAATATGTTGGTGTGATTGTTAATATTTTTTATTTAACTTTAACATCACGAAGTTTTCATTCTCTTTACTTTGGATATTTTTTACAATTTCTATTAAAACATTTCTTAATGTTGCGATGGTAATATTATTAAATAATTTGTTAATTAATGCCTTAACGTTTTTAAAGAATTAAAAAATAAAAATATTCAAAAATTATAATTTTTAATATATTAAAAAAATTAAAACAACATATTTTAAAATAATTTTTATTTTTAAAATTATAGTGAGTATACTAAGTATATTTATTAATATTACTTATTCTTAAATTTAAGAACAATGCTACATACGAAAAATATTTGCACGAAAACACACTAACCTCAAATCAACCAATAAAAAACATGCATGACCATCCGAAGGAGAGAGAAAATAAGTTTATTCTCTATTCTAAAAAATAATAACTTGTAAAACTATCAATTTTCCTAGATTTAATCATTGTCACATTAAATAAGAAAATATTTTAAAACTTATATAATTGTGTTGAATGAGTTAATGAAGGTATTGTAGTTTTTTTACATCATTAAAATTTTCCTTTCAACTCAAAAAAGTCAAATTCTCACCTACTCTCATAGGTTCTCAACTCCCATAAGTTGAATTCAAATTATCAAAAAAACTAAAAAGAAAATTTTCGTACCAAATGTCCCCATAATGTGACATTTTTCTATAATGTAAATACATGTTGCCTACGAATTTTTTTTATAAAAATTTTGATATATATAATTGCCAATATAATAATGCATGATTTAATAATTAAATTTATCTAATTCATAGATTTTGAAAATTATTAAATAAAATAAATGTTTAAGACTCTTTTCTAAAATAAATAAATCCCTTCCACACACTTGCATGTATACAACGGAATTGATTTTCAATTGAAAGAATAATGTGAATATTTAATTAACATCATATGAGCCGTCAAATAATATATGGAATACCACATACGATGACTCACAAACTTAGGGGACAAATGTATTCATGTCCTTCCTCATGTGTCCACTAGTATAAAGTGTTAAATATTTTAAAGTACGAATATATGTTCTTGGGTATCTGTACAGATATATTAATATATATTTTATTAAATATTTTTAATTATTAAAAACAAATATTAAATAAAATTTGCATCTTAAATGCAATATATATTTTTTAATAAAAACCTTTTATTTTTATCCTTTTAAATATGTCCACAGACACGCTTTTAAGAAAACCAATCAAGTAACTATAATATATTGGTTCTGATTCTTAATATAAGACACTATCTAAAAAGTATTAATGGGTTTTTTTATAAGACATTTTATAATTCCTATGAATCATTTTTATTTATTTATTTATTCTTATTAAAGACTTTGAGTATCTATATCCTTATTTGATAGTTGTGGATAATGCTTTCAGATTTTAATGTCTTTACATCACCCACAACAAGTTAATGATTATTAACGAAGGTAAAATCAGTAAGTTATAATATTTTTTTAGTAAACTAATAAAACTAACTAATTTTATTTGTCTGTATAATTCTGTTACAAGTATCTTATATAGGAATTCTCCTACTGTGAAGTAATTAATTAAGAAGGGTGGACCAACAAGGTTATGCTGAAGGCTATACAAGTTACCAATTAATAGAAGCGCCAGCTGAGCCACAGAACCCACCACCAGTCAACGCGGCCTAAAGATATTGCTATTTCATTTTCAAAGCAGCTTCTTGCAACACTTCTCCTACCCGCTGTCTCATCCATTTCATCTCTTTAATTTCTTCGTCCGTACATTAATTAGGGTTAATTTTTGTAAGAAAAATGTTTTTGATTAAAACTACATCTAAATTTAAAAAATAATTAAATAATTTTTTGAAAATGAAAAATAATATAAGATTTTCCTTAAAAAAGTAATTTAAAAAATTATACCATGCATAATACTTTTTGCAAAACTTTAACACCTATAATTAAAATTTTAATATATACAAACAACGGCTTTTGTCAATTATTGACGCCAGCAATACTTTTAATTTATATGTTATAATGTACAAAGTCGAGGAAATATAAAACAATT
Organism: Spatholobus suberectus; assembly: GCA_004329165.1. Classification (NCBI taxonomy): domain Eukaryota; kingdom Viridiplantae; phylum Streptophyta; class Magnoliopsida; order Fabales; family Fabaceae; genus Spatholobus; species Spatholobus suberectus. The sequence continues at coordinate 5,579,557 of CM014735.1, forward strand.
GAAAGTCAATGAAATTGACTTTGATGACAATGACTTTTTTAATTAGTATATCTGAAGTTCTAACTTCAAGTGCATGGTTGAGCGGTCGACGGACAAACATTGCTTCCCACAGTTTGTGTGATCTAGTAAGTGTAAACATGAGCAGCAGGATACAACATTAGATACAACACTAAATGTGCGTAAAAAATCATGGTACGACAAAATTAAGACGTAAAATATAAAATTGTTATAATAATATAAAAGTATCATCTCCAGCTCAAATAAAAATTAATCATTTATAACTTGACATTTTGTCATTATAAATATGATAAAATATTATTATTTAAAAAAAATTATTTGAAAAGTATTTCACATGATATACCTCGAACCGATACTACATCCATTATTATTCTGCATTCTAAAGGCACGATAAGGTTTGTGAATCCACGTTGATTTTTTGTCGTTTCATTTCGTCGTTACTTACGGCCACAGATGAGTTGTTATTACACTATTTAATTCATTTTGCAATGACGTTGATTATCGTCAGATGTTTGGCTTTGTGGTATGTATCACAATAAAGTTCAATGCCAACATTTTTTCTTTTTCTTTTTTACCAACATAGTATGGTATGATTGGTAGATAACCACAATCCTTAAACATGTGATTAGGAGTTCGATTACCAAATTCATGTGTATGGAAGAGCCTGGCTTTCGGCCAAAAGATATCTTAGGCAACAAAAAAAAAATGCTAATTCTTTTAATTGAAGAAGAATTTATTTTTTTTGGTGAACTAAGGGTATCTCCCAACCGAAAGCTAAGGATTACTCCCTTGAGGTACTGAGATTCATTTAAGGGACTGACTTCTCCCAATAGATTTTTTCCATATACAGACCCTAGAGATCGATCAAACAAGAATTTATAATTAAGAGAATTCACAACAATTTTTTTTCTCAATAACAATAGAGTTGTTTGTTAAAAAAAAAAAGTAACCGCAACATTTACAAGTTATTAGAATAAGAAATTTTTTTTCTCAACAATATGTTAACGTTGGGGAAAATAAACTTGTTCCAAACATAAGTATGTCAAACATAGGTATGTTTGAAGGAGTGATTTTAAGGAGAAAAGAAAATAAGGACAAATTTTTTATTGTTAAATTAAGAAAGTTATATAAAGTTTATAAAAATAAGTAAAAGATTAGGACGTTATTAAATTTATATTAATCTGTCTTTATATTTAAAAAAACGAATTAAAAATATTTATTAGGAATAAAAAAAATTGTCATTATTTCCCTTTCCTTCTAAACCTAATAAACTTCAAAACACAAACATAAGCAGATAAGCTAGTTGTCAACAAAGAAAACGGTAATACTGACACAAATCTTGGCTACCAAGATTCTGCATCATTTAAACCTTTTATTAATTCTTTTCAAAACGGGATGGTTTGAGTTTGCTAAAATTCAAACTTATGTGTGTGTGTGTGTATATATATATATATATATAGGGTTAGGATCTGTTGACACTACATGTTAAAGTTAATCAAATTACATTTTTAATAACTTTTTGTAAAATATAAATTTAACCGATCTAACCGTTGAATTATGTGATATTATCTTCATGAACAAGTATATCAAATTTCACATCATTTTGACTTTTCTAAATATGCTATCTAACATTGAATATTTACATATATTTTAATTAAATATTGTATGTTAAAATAAAGCCATATAATGAACTATTAAATAATTTTGGAATTATATGAAATTTTTTATATTTAATCTAATTAATAAAAACATCAAATTCAACGGTTGGATTAGTTAAATTTGTATTATATAAAAAGTTATTAAAGTGTAATTTGACTAACTTTAACACTTGATGTCAACGAATTCTAACCCATATATGTATATGGGGCAAGATTCGTTGACACTAAGTGTAAGAGTTAGTCAAATTACACCTTCAATAACTTTTTGTATAATACAAATTTAACCAATCCAACCGTTGAATTTGATATTATTATCTTTATGATTATGTATATTAAATTTCACATCATTTAGACTTTTTTAAATATGTTATCTAATATTGAATATTTACATATATTTTAATATCATATTGCATGTTAAAATAAAGTGATTTAATGAACTATTAAATAATTTTAGAATTGTATGAAATTTTGCATACTTAATCTAATTAATAAAAACATCAAATTTAACAGTTAGATTGATTAAATTTATATTATACAAAAAGTCATTGAAGGTGTAATTTGACTAACTCTTACACCTGGTGTCAATGGTATATATATATATAGCAAGAGTAGTGAAGGAATAAAAATAGAAAAGTGACAGAGATCTTAGAGTCAAATGATATATAAAAGAAAGCAATAGAAAAACAAATTGTATATGTAATATAAAATTTGAAAACGTAATCTATATGTGATTTTAAAGGCAGAAAAACGAGATTGAATCGAAGAAGGTGAAAAGTTCTGCGCCATCTGCGTGCGGGCGACTAAAGAGGCACTACAGCCGCGGAGGCCTAGCGTGTTATAATATACAAACAAATGAACAACCAACCCACTGGGAATAATAATATTAATCCTCTTCAACATTTTTTATTTTGGTTCAAACCAAAAATTTCCTTGTGTTGTACGCATCTTCGGTCAGTTTATTTATTTATTTATTTTATCACGCTACTAGTCATGTTATTAATTGGGTAAAATAAACTTTTAGGTACTTAATTACGCTTCAAACTCCAGCAGTCAAATCAAAAAAAACAACTCATTAAGGATTATCTATATTTCCTATTGACAATTATGAACTGTGGCTAAAGTGTCAACGGTCATAGTTGTTGGCTAACAAGATTTCTCCTTCTCAATCTCAGTGTATATATACCCCCCACCTTTCTATATCTTTCCCTGTAAACCAATTTCGCACTTTTCCATTTTTCACCAAACAGTTTCGTACACACATCATTCACATTGGTGTATTGAGTTGAATTCCAATTAAGATGAGGCCTGGTGCAAAGTTATATGGTTTTCGTGAGCAACCAAAGAAGGTGATCAATGGTCCACGTCCTTCCTCTCTGGTAATCAACAAAGATTCCCACATGATACGCAAGCCTTCAACATGTGTTGATGCTGCAGAAGCCAAACTCCACAGGCCACAGAGGATTAATCCCATCATCATTTACACCCAGTCACCCAAGGTTATCCACACCAAGGCCAAAGATTTCATGGCTCTTGTTCAAAGACTCACGGGTAGGTCAAGCACCAACGATGACGTGTCCACTGGCTCACTGCCTCAAGAGGCCTCTGATAATTTTGGATCATCTTTGTCTGATGGGTCCAACAACAATAGTAATGAAACTAGCTCATCTCTTAGGAGGGGTGATGAGGCTTGGGTTAAGGGTGGTGCAAATGTTTCACTTCCACAACTTAGTCCCTCTCATCTGGATTTTGCTGATATGCCACTTTTCACTCCAAATTCCTCAGATTTCTTTTTCCCATCTCGATCAGTGTATAAATATTCTGATTCCCCATATGGCGTTTTGGGAAGTTTGATATCCCCCTCCGCGTTGGAATTCATGAAAGAGCTGCCTGAATATTGATATGGGTGCACGCTTTGCTCATATTAATTGCTCGAGGGTTCAACTTGATTTCGTTAAATAATAGTTCGATCAGTTTCTTTGCTGAAATAGGTTGATCTCTTTAACCTTTTTTTTTTCCCTTCGTATGTCTTTGTAAATATTGTTGTATTAGTGTTACGGAGCTGATCAACTATGACACTGGCTACGATGAAATTAATGTGAATTGTAAGGAGATTTAATTCATTCTTTCTGGACATAAGAAGAATAAGTTCATCAGTTTGATTTTGTTAGTGTCATTTCATTTGCTTCTTGTATTCTGTTTTCATGTTCCTTTTTCATTACATAAAAGCTGCTATTTAATCTGTAATCTTGTTTCTTCTTTGCATCGGATATGCAAGCGTTTATACTATTACTTCACAATTCCTATTTCATCAGTTGTTTATAATTACTGGATCTATGCATATATATACACATTTAGCCAGTCAACGCAAAGACAATGCTACAAGGTTCCCGGATCACAGGCTGGTTCGGTGTTTTTGTCAACATGTTACTTGAGTTATCTGATTTCAAACCCATTGGAAGATCTGCAACTTCAAAAATAAAAGTCAACTCCTGGGTTATCATACCATTTTCTTTGTTACGTATGCCAGTTACTAATATTTAACATTTGCATACAGTTGTAACTGATCATAGCTCCACCACACACGCACACACACATATATAAATGTTCTCGTTCTTCTCGTTACAAATAAGTTAATTGAAAACGAAAAGAATGGTTTGAAAACAAATGGTAATAAGTACTTCTTCTGTTTCTTTTTAGTTGTCAGTTTTATAAAAAAAATTAATTCTATTTATCTGTAATTTTTAAAGTTTAAGATAATATTAATTATTTTCTTGGTCAATTATACCTTTATTTTTTACCTAATTTTTAATTAATTTACACATTTACAACTAGTGTACATTTATTGTAGAGTAGAAATAAGAAAAGGTACAATAGAAAACTTGAAAACTATTTTATGAAAAGCAAAAAAAATTATTGTATTTTTTGATTTGTATATAAAAACCTTAAATGAGACCTGTAAGTGTTTTTCCCCCTTTTATATATACCTCAAAATTTTTTACAGCCAAGTAATTGATATAATCATATCCTTATGGACTTCGTTACTAATATAGCTAGACAGCTAGTAATATCTGTCGCTTAAATGATTTTTTCTGATAGCTAACAATGAGTAGGCTTGGAAATTAGCAGCAATGTGTTATATAATTATGATAACACATTTAGGAAAATTTATTAAATCAATTTAGCAAGTATCATTAATAGTTGAAGAAGAAGAAAGACAATAGCTTTTGAGATTAATTAGATGCTAATTAGAGGCTGGTCCAGATGAAACCTTTGAACCTTTGACGTTGAATAAAGTTTGCAATCATGCTCAAGTCGATGTTTGACTAGAAGCATTGCTAGTCTAAGAAAACCTTAATTAGTCCTGGTGTGTATGGTAGCTAGAATTTCAAGCAACTGATTCATTTTAACAATTTAATTAACCAGTGGTTGGTTGGGTACAAGAGAATACAAAATGTTGGCTTCGGCAGTACATGCAGACGCAGGAACAAGTTTGATTTTATTTTTTTGGGTGGTGGTGGTGGTGAAATGTTGTTTAACCTAAGGTATTTTGAATAGGGAGAGAAATTAATCTTTTGAGATATTGAAATCTATTTAATGGATTGGCCTTTCCCGATAGACATCTTTCATACACTCGAGTTTGGGAGTTGAATATCTAATCACATGCTTAAAAGATATAGTTATCTGTCAACCATGTCACATCATATTGATAGATATAGGATTAAGACCCTGTTTGATTAAACAGCATTTATAAGACAAAAAAAATTTTAAGAATGTAAAATAAATTGAGTTTATCTCACAAGCTAAAATTAACTTATGCACTTCAAGTTTTAGAAAAGTTAGATGAAACAGTTTCTACAAAAATTGAGTGCATGAGATGATTTTAGCTTACAGAGAAGTTTATCCAAAAAGAGTTTAAGGTGTTGGTTAGATAACTTCTTCATAAGCACTTATAGGAAAAGAAGATAAGAAGGTAAAATGAATTGAGTTTCTCATATAAGTTAAAATCAACTTATGCACTTGATTTTTATAGAAGCTTTTTTCATTTAACTTCTACAAAAGATAATGTGTATAAATTGATTTTAGCTCACTTATGCAAAAATTCAATGCATTTTACTCTTATTTTCTCCTCCTATAAATGTTCATGGAGAAATTTATCCAAACATGCCTAAGTATGAAATTATATTAAAGCCTTTTCTATTCAACTATAACCAACATATGGTGTAGAGAAAGTAAAGTGTATCTCTTAAGGAGAGGAGAGAAAAAGTTGAAAATCTCTAATTAAGAGAGTGAGAACCTTATTCTTTAGGTTAGACATTCTAATTTATAGTATAAGAGTAAATTCCTCCTAAGGATAGGAGAGAGAACGTTGAAAATCTCTAATTGAGAGAATAATAACTTTATTCTAGTCAAAAATCAAGAACTAATCTCTCGAGATACTGAGATTCATTTAAGGAGTTGACATCTCCTAACAGATATTTTTTCACACACATGAATCTAGGGATCAAACCCCACCATATACTTAAGGGACAAGGTTATTTGCCAATCATGCCACAAGATAAGAGTAAATTGAATAAAAAATGTGATACATCTTTTTTAGACTTGTTAAAACATTGTCATTCACTTAATGTAATGAAATGTATCATTTTTAATAAAATTACAAATCTATTTTTTTATGCGATATATGCTTACATTTTAGAATATTTATATGTAAGGAGACCTTATTTTTAGGACAAAAAGATGTATCACATTCCTTAATAATTTGAATTTTAGTTTGTATTTCTTATCTTGTTGAAAAAACAAGCACTTTAAATTCGTACATTATCATAAGTCTATTATATGTTGATATGTCATGGTGAGCTAAAAATTCATTTAACATGGGTTTATGAATGTAGCACATCATAAAAAAAAAACACTAACAACTATAAGAGTAATACTTTTTAATGACATGTTACATTTTAATTTAGAATATAAAAAATGAGACATGAAAGGAGATATAGTGATTCCTATAACACCCCTATTTTTATATATTAAATTATTCTGTATTTTTTAAAATTGTTTTTAGGTCATCAATGTATTTAGAACAATTAATAATAATTTTAGAAATTTTTCTAGAATTTATTGAGATAATTTTTGTAAAATAACAAAAATACCACTGGTTGACTATGGGAATCAACCAGAGACTTTTTAACTTCAAAATATTTTGAAAATTTTATATTATGTATCTCTCATTATAAAAACTTTATTTTGAAAGAAAAGTACTGAAAAATATAACAATCTTATTTTAATTCTTCAACTGTTTTTTTTAATATTTGACAATGCAATTTTGAAAAATCAGAAAGGAATTTCAAAATTCTGACTTCCACCATTTTGCTCAAAATTTCAAGAGTTATTTAATCGTGATTTTTAATAATTTTTTTGAGCTGGAGCCTGGAGAAATTAGAAAATGACAATTATGTCCCTATTTCTCAACATTAAAAACTAACATGAGAAAAAGATTCAATTGATATTAAAATGTCAATTTGAGCTCGGAATTATGTCATATATATTAAAACATAATTTTGGGAATTTTCTAGAATTTCTATGTAAAATGACCAAAATTCTCCTACGTGTCTAATAAGCCAACCAGTACTAGTTTGACATTCAAAAAGGGTGAAAATATTAATTTTAGTTTATTTATGGGTAAAATGTTTAATTTTAGAATTTTCATAAAAATTTTGGTATTTATTGAATTAAAATGGATTTTCTATCAATTTTCTAGCTTAAAAATACAAAATAAATACATATAATTTGAAATAAATTAATAAAAGTTAAAATTTATTATTAGAAATTTATTTTTGATGAAAAATAATTTATTTGTCCAGTTTTGCATTAAAATTCATTATTTTGATATTAAAAGCTAATTTTTCAAGTTTAGGCGTTTTTATTGGTATCGGTTAATTCACCTACAGATAAAATTTGACACATGGAGGCTTGGGGCAGCTGGTGGAGCACGTCCCCAACCCTAAAATAGGTGATTCACCACCTATTTGGGATATGTGTCCCTAAATTGGATTAAAAATAAATAAAAATTTGATTTATGACATAATGCTTACATAATGGATGATGTAAATCTTTGGACACCTAACCCCCCCTCCTTCTTCTATAAATAGGCCTCAAAGTTTTTAGATTTTCACTCATCCTTTCCTCTCTCAAGCTATCCAAATTCTTAGAGAGCTTCTCTCTCTAGAAAAAATTTGATTTTACTTTGTTTTTATGCTAAAATTTTACTAGTTTTCCAACAACTAGTAAAGTTCTCTTCCTAAGAGCTTTGTATCAACGATTCCATCCTCTTCATCAACTATCTTAGAGGTAATGGGGGGAGTGGGGTTGGTTCTAAATTATTGTTACTTTGCATGTTGGTAGGAAGGATTTTCTCCTAAACCCATTTAGGCTTAAGTTTTATTATTATTATTATTTAATGTTAAACTTAATTTTTGCTAAGTTGTTACTCTGCCCAAATTTAGATTATTAAATCATAATTACTAAATTGTTACTCTGCTCAAATTTAAATCAGTAAATTATACTTGCTAAGTTATCACTCTTTTTAATTTTAGAAAATTAAATTATACTTGCTAAGCTGTTACTCTACTCAATTTTAAAAAATTAAAATATATTTATTTAGTTGTTATTCTGCCAAAATTTTAGTAATTATATTATAATTCCTATGTCGTTATTCTGTTAAAATTCTGGTATTGTGCAATTTCTGCAAAATAAGGCAGAAATGTTGATTGTACTGGTGCTCAAATTAAATGAGACCGAGGAAACCTTTGCTTGAGAAGTTAGGAATTGATAGTTTAGTGAGTAATGTAAAGCAAGTGACATGCAATGGCATGTCACCCTACTAGGGAAGCCACAGTTTGGTACGCTGAGAAATGAAAGGCAGAGACCCACTTGTAGAGGTCTTAGGGGTAGGCATCGAGTGGTGAAGGTCCCAATGGCTAGGGTAGCGCCCTTAAGCCGAGATATTCACCTGACAAAACTCGATAACCCCAACAACTGCTCAGCATTCCAGGATTGGTTTGATAGTATATCTCTATAAATGGATATCCTAAATTATTATTTTGTTCCTCAATGATGACGAAGACTGTACCATGTGATGGTGTTGAGAGAGGTATATGTACTCCCAGTCACTTCTCGGGTTCTGTTGAGAACTATTATCCACTAAAGGGAAGTATGGATTCATACCTAGTCAAGGGTAATCTGATATAACTTAGAATGAACCTTAGGATCCCTTGTGTTGTCAACTGTGTTTTATCTTTGTTTTATGATAGATTTCCTACCGTACATGTAAAAGTAATTTTAGAACAAAACACCTCACTCCATTATTTTCTTTTGTGTATGATTGATCGTGATTATTGAAGACGATATTAACGCCCCGTGATGCTGAGTACGAGATAGAGAACATCTCAACGGGGGAGGACTTGAAGACCTATAGTATTTTCTTTTTGTATAAGAGATATGATAGATAAATACTGCTCTATATAGGATCTTTTTGATATATACAGTGGGCTAGGTAATATATGTCTTTCGATGTACTTTTGTTTTCTGACTGTTATGTATCATCCTCAAACCATGATATACCATTTGGTATATATACATATATATATAAGCGGTTTTTATCATTTCACTTCTATTTTCAAATTCTGTCAAATTTAGAAATTTTCTATTATAAAAAAAAATTATCAACATTTTCATCAACTTAAATTAATAATTAAATTAATATGAATTATATGTAAAATTAAAGGAGTGTTACAATTCCAATCCATTTATAAAAATAATATAAAATAATTATTGTACAACTATATGAATTTTATTTTTTTTGGATTGAATGAAAAGTAAATTGAATGAAAAATGTGATACATCTTTTTTAGATTTGTTAAAATTATATTATTCATTTAATGTAATGTAATTTTTAAAGAAATTATATGTCTATTTTTTTAGGTGATATATGTTTATATTTTAGCATACTAAGGAGACCTTATTTACTATTTTGTCCTGGGTCCATAAAATGTTAGGACTGACCCTACCTATAACTTCTAGTTGTAGAGATACTACTAGGTCTAATCCCGAATCAAAAAAAAAAAAAACTTAAAAAATAGTTTATTAAATTTTAATTGAGTATATCAATATAGATAGATGTACTTGACTCCAATTACACTCTTTCTTTAATTATTAACAACTTATAATTATAATTTCTTAATTAATCTTATTTAAGTAAATTTTTTATTAAAATTTAATATGTTTGGCTCAACTTTTTGATAACTTAAAAATTGCTTTAAAGTTAAAGTTAAAAAAATAACTTTCAAAATAAAGTAGAAATTATTTAACAGTTTTTGCTTTAAAAGTTTCTTTTAAACTAAGTTTAGTTTCATTGTAGCACATCAATTAACTTAAAATAAGAAAAAGAAAAAAAGTTAAGACATGCAATTTATTTTTAAAAATTACTTCGGTTTTTTTAAGTTAATTTTCTTCCTTTTTCTTTTATAAAATCAAACTCCTTAATTTATTAAAACTTTAACTTCTCCTTTTAAAGAAAAACTAAAAAAATTAGTTCAAAAACTGCCTTTAATATTTGTCAACTACTCCCACACCTCTCCCCCTGCACTCACGTAATTTCACTTTAAAATGTCAATTTCCTATACTCCTCCATATATTAACTAAGCGGTTCTAATATCATAAGTATGATATAAAAGATAGAAAAGGTTTATGGAAAAATGTTTTAGGAACAAAAACATATTTAAATTTTTTTATTTTTATAAATGATATGTGTCCTTTTTATTTTTTTATTTCAAACTCATTTTAATTTAATTGTATATTTTTATTTTTGCCTTTTATCTATACTTTTTATGATAGTTATATTCAACTTTAACATTATTTAATAAAAAGAATTTATTTAAACAAGGTTAATTTAAAAATTGTAATTATACATTTTCAATAAGACCTTAAGAGGTGTGAAAGTAAATATAAATATTAATAGACGGGGACAACAGATGAGTAAATGGGAGTGTCGGTAACTCCATTTTTTATCTTAATTTCCTGAAAATGGAGCCTATTGACCTCAGTTTTTGCGGGATAAACATTGCCCGGAAACTACCGAGAAGTGAAGATTACATTGCCGGGAAACTACCGAGAAGTGAAGATTGTTTTATTATTCAAGTCATATTCTAGTATTCTACTCAACCTTTGAACTCGAACAATCCTTTCCTCGTCAACATCATTTAATTGGATATCGAATGGTAGAACATCGCCGTCAAACGATGCTTTCTGAAGTTCCTGAAACGTCAAAAGCTATACATATATTAGTTTAAAAAACATAGATGGAACTTTGTTCCTTGGGGCCAAACCCACATCATCATCACGTATGAACAAATCCATAGCTTAATAAATATCAGTTTTATTTATTTATTTATTTCTTGTCAAGGTCAATAAAAGTTATAAATGATGAGAATTATGTTAATCTCTGCCTCACGCGTTGCTAGAGAATGTTGGACCTTGATCACAAAAAGTATATACTTAAAAAAAATACATATTTTATAATAAAATGATGTATCAAACTTTTGTAATTACATTATTTAATTATTTTTTTAAATTCAAAATTAACTAATTCAGTCATTGAATTATTCAATCCTATCTTTCTGATCAAATATATTAAATTTCACACAATATGAACAACCATTAGTATGTTATTTAGCACTAGATATTTACTTATATTTTAAATAACATATTATCCATCAAAATAAAGTAGTGTGATATTATTTAAATAAAATTTTAGAAGCTTAATATATGTGAACACCCAATTTTATCTGGGTAGTTGTAGTTATATTTCAAAAAATAAATATATATAAAAAATAATTATTATATAAATTATTGTCTCTTTATTCTTATTGAGCTAAAACTGTCATGGGCCATAACTAATATATTGAATTTTTTTGTTGGGTTGAAAGCTTTTAAACCCACAATTATCCAAAGAAAGAAGGAAAGAAAGCCCAAATTGAAAAGCATGTGCATTAGGATATTAATAATAATGAAAAATAAAAATATAAAAGGGAATGAAAATAAGTCACGTTTTTTCTCTCTAATCTCTCATACACATCTCGCATGGCCTCAGTTGCCATAAATAGAGAGCATATACCATACATACATAGCATCACAACTTGAGTTACATCAGCATATCAGGAAGGGCCCATGCATACAAATGATTCACCATCACCATCAAAAAGGCATAACACGTCATAAGGGGAAGAGGAATCGAGAAAGATTTTCGGTTAAGACCCTTGCTGAGTTATAAATAGAGGGAGAGGTATTGGGAAAGGGAGGAGACAAGAGGAGAGCGGATACGCTGCTGAAAAGAGGAAAAAAGTCTGGAGATTGAAGAAAAGGAGACAAGGTGGTAGAAAGAGGGATACGAAAAACAGAGGGAGAAGCCAGGTGGAGGGAAGAAGAGAAGGAAAACACAGATCATAAAGGTAAACCAGTCTCTGTTATGCTCAGTTCTCAACTGCAGTTGTAGATCCCTCTGTTCGTTCTAAATGTTTGCTTCATTGATATAAACTGTTTTCAATTCACTCCCAGGATTATTCACACACCAATGCACTGATTCATAATCACAAATAGAGGCGTAATATATCAATTCATTCTCAAAAATCACCATAATAATATAGATTTCAGCACATACATCGGTTCTTTTTTTATCACACAAATCCGCACACTGTATTCATTCTTCATTGAATCCAGAATCCATATCAATGTTCATAAAAATAAAAAAAATATAATAAAAGACAGTTGTTGAGGACTGCATCTGAAAACCGATTCAAATCCGTCGATCCCTTTGTTCCCCTGTTTCTCGCGTCCGCAGCTTACGCAAGATGCTTTCATTGTGACACGAAGTGGCGCCAGCAGGTCCGCATCATCATCGGAGGCCCTCTGGATTCATGAATCCAAACTACCGCGCTGCCGCCGGAAAGTGACGCATCTACCACCGCGAACCTGCGACTCGAAGTCACCGCGTCGTCAATCGCTGAGACGACGTCGCGCCGCTGTGAGGAGAGTCGTCGTCAATCTGCACCACCTCCATCTCCTCCCTTATCTGTCACCGCAACTGGCGGAGATTCATTCAAGCTATCTTCGCCACCGCGATACCGTCCATGCCGACCACCATGACTCCACGAGTCTCCCTCACACCGACTCTGTCTACCGCCCCTCCTTTTTGCAGCAGCGCACATGGTCACTCCCCTGGAACTTTGGAACTTCGTTTCTTGGGAGAAAAGGCTGTATGCCCATCGTATTACCTGAACCTACAATGAACTGAATGGGCTTAGGCCCAATGCCAAATACAGAATTTCTTTGCTTTGAGAGACAGAAGTTTGGGCCCTTCCGTTTTTGCATTTTTCTTTTAGTTACAATATGTTGGGTTCATAAATATGTCTTAGATTGATCTGTAAACATTTCTTCCATTCTTTTCCTTATTAAAGTTTTTGTTAAAATTTTCTTTTAGTTAAAACTCTTAGGCAAAATAATATCGATATACGTTAGCAAATCCTTGTATATATAAAGGGGACATGGCCCTCCAAAATTTTTAACTCTCTTATTTTTTTATGTAAAAAAATTATATGTTTATCAAAACTTATGAGAGAGGATGAAAAACTTTATTAAAAATGACTCAATTTGACTATTTTGTTTGATACATCTCCCACTACAAATAGGTTATATCTTTTATAAAAATTTACATTAAAACAATAATTATAAAGAAATATATATCAAGACGAAAACTTATCAAATTACTACAATATATAACTTTTGACTTCAAATAGTAATTTTAGTACTCAAAAATCTCTTGGTTTATGAGGTAGTATTTTTTTTATTTTTTTTTACATATATATGTATATTGTAACGTAGCTTGCAAACATTTTTAGTTTTGCTAATATTAGTCCAATAGAAATTACTCTTTTAAATTAGGCAAACATGTTTCAATATGTGAAACTTTTGTGTAAGTGTCTACAAAATTCTAAAGTTTGATTTACCTTTGTTTTAACCAACCTTATATATAAAAGATTTAATTACATTTTTGGTCTACCAAAGTTTTACAATTTCATGAATTTTGTCATCCCAAAATTTTTTTCACAAATTTTGCCCTAATATAGAAAAACCACTACAATTAAGACATTTTGTGACGGATTTTCCTTTAAACCACCACAATTAAGACAATTTTGTGGCGATTTTTCCTTTAGTTCTGGCGGTTTTTTTACTTGAGGAAAAATTCAGGATATTTTATAAATTGAAGGACAAAATTCGTGAAAATAAATTGGAGTGAAAAAATTCACAAAATTATAAAGTTTTGGGGGCAAAAAGTGCAATTTTCGTTAAATTTTTAATTACTAATTTTCTTGTCAAGTTAACCCATTTAACCTATTTTTTGGTTGAAATTTTGAATCCACCAAATGACATTTAAGTGTTGTTTTTTTTTCTATTTTTTCATAAAATATTATAATCCCCTTTTATAGTCTTTATGGTAAAGATAGTGACACTATTTCTTTTTTAGACAAATATTCTATTTTTCTTTTTCTATAGTCTTGATTAGAAAGATGATTACATTTTTTTAATCTTTTAAAACAAAATATTTAAGTATCATTTATTATTTTTGATAGTTTTTTCCTTTTATAATTCATTAATATTATTTTAAATATTATAAATGATTGCATTTGCAATCAAATAACATAATTAGGATTCCCTTTATATTGATTGATAATTAAAGGTTATTTATTAACTTTTAGCAATGAGACAAACTTATGAACATTATATAAAAGATTGACTAGATGAACTTTGAGATATATTAACAAATATTTTCTTTTCCTATCACTATTTTTTGTTTTTCTCCTTTCGTTTTTGTGATAAAAAGAAAAAAAAAGAGTAAGAAAAATAAATGTACATTTATATTTATTCTTCTTTAACTAGTATTTTAGTTTGTACAATGTATATGATAAAGTTTTATTTTATATAATTAAAATTTATAATAAATAAATATTTTTAAATATATAAATTACATTATAATTAAAATTTATAATAAATAAATATTTTAGATCATATTAATTATATTTAGATTTATTATAAATAATTTATATATAGTGATACAATGTTATTTTTAACTATTGATAATATTTTAAAAAAAATATTGAAATTAAATTTATAAATAAAAATAAAAATGATAGATTAAAAGATATGATATGTGTGTGTGTAAGAGAGAGAGAGAGGATTAGAAATTAGTCTTGGCAATATCATCAAGATTCTTTTAGAAATGTTCTATTTATTTGGGTGATTTATTTGCTTAAAAAACAACTATCAAATTTCAGTTAAGAATGTCCTTATTGGTGCAGATTAAAAATATGTATTTTCATTCCAAAATTTTTATTTCTGAAAGCGTTTTTTATTTTGATCCTTAATTTTATTAACATTCATATTTTTAAGGCTTGCCGATAGATACATTCTATTAAGTAATAATGTACGCTTAATTACACTTCTAATCTTTTTAGTATCATGGTTGTGCAATTATGAACTTTTAAGTTTCAAGTGCACTAATTTGATTCCCCAACTCTCTTCCCATTTTCAATCAATTCCATTTACAATCAACTTTCTTCTTATTTAATAGATTGTGTTAACGTGACACTAGCATGTCTGACATAGATGCTGACATGTAACAGATTTTGCTGACATGACATACAAAAATTGAAAAAAAATTAACAAAGTGTTAGAGGTAAGGTTTAAACCTCCCACCCCTAAACTCTAACAGCACTAAAACCACTAAATAAATGTGTTTGTTTGGTTTATTAATGGAGGGAGAGTTTTGTCCCATATAGTAATCTTATCCGGTTTGAGCAAGACTACTTTTTGTGAAGGATACCTATGCTTTTTACAAAAAAAAATATTATATATAACTTAAATGAGGACAAAATTACGCATATATTTATTATCAATAAATAAATAATATAATATTATAAAATTAAACAAACAATAACTTATACTATTTAATACTATATATTTTAATTATAACTTAATCACTTTGTTTTAAATAATTTTTATTTTATAAAATTGTGTTGTTTAATTTTTTTTTCTTTGCATATTTTAGTTACTAAAATAAGATGTTATTATTGATGTAATAATTTTTTTTTTCATTTCAAATTAAAAATTATATTTATATCATATATTTCCAATGAACCTTCTTCTATATGTTTATATCATATCCAATACATTTATATTTTGGCTTAATTGCACTTTTTGCTCTCCAAAGTTTTATAATTTTTCGAGTTTTGCCATCAATTTTTTTTCGTGAATTTTTCCCCCAAGTAGAAAAACCATCACAATTAAAGGAAAAATTGCCACAAAATTGTCTTAATTGTGGTGGTTTAAAGAAAAAATAATCACAAAATGTCTTAATTGTGACGGTTTTTCTTTATTAGAGCAAAATTCGTGAAAAAATTAAAATTAATGAGGCAAAATTTGCGAAATTGTAAAAATTTGGGGAACAAAAAGTGCAATTAAGCCTTATAATTTTGTAGAAGTATATTAATATCTACTAATTTATATTTATTAATGTTTAATTTTATTATATATTTATTAATATTAGTATATATTAATAAATTAACATTTATAAAATATAAATTGGAATATATTTACTCTTTTATATTTATTAATATTAATTTAGTAATGTATATAATATTATTAAATATTTATTAATTTATATTTACTAATACAAGTTTATAAATTAATATTTATATTTATTATTTGTATTAATTTGTATTTATTAATTTATAGTTGAGGAGTTTAGGGTTATATATATATATATATATATATATATATATATAAGGTGAGAATCAACTTACTCCAAGAGAAACTCTTGGTAGAGTTACTTTACTCAATAACTATTGATATATATTAAATTTTAACGATCTAACCGTTGAATATTTTGATATTATCTCAACGATTATACATACCAAATTTTAGATAAATCAAACATTTGTAATTAGTTAATCTTAGAGTTGGCATTTACTTAAAATTTACAAAAATATATTATACACTAGTTTGAATTTATTTAATGAAGTATCAAGGCTTAATTACATTTTTTGCTCTCAAAGTTTTACAATTTTGTGAATTATGCCACTCCAAAAAAAAATTCTCAAATTTTTCCCCAACATAGAAAAATTGCCACAATTAAAACATTTTATGACTGTTTTTTCTTTAAACCACCACAATTAAGACAATTTTGTGACTATTTTTCTTTTAATTGTAGCGATTTTTTTATATGGGATCAAAATTCACAAAATAATTTTAGAGTGACAAAATTCATGAAATTATAAAACTTTGAGCACACACACACACACAGTGACAAAATTCACACACACATGCACTATTAGTATAAAGATTTTTACATTGTCAATCAATTAAAAATCATCTTAGCTAGATATAACTTTTATAATAATTTTTATTAAAATTAACAAACTTATTATAATAACAATTTGTAATTGAATGATAATGTAAAAAAAATTATACTACTACTATATTCTAAATAAATTTATATAATAAATACTTTTATCTAATTTTTTTTTCAATATCTATAATAGCATATTTCGCTATATAATTCTTAATAAAAATATCACCTATTATATCAAATAAATCTTTTATTGATTTGGATTAAATTCGCCAACAAATCATGAAATCTTAAATTTTTTTTCTATTTAATGAATAATTCATTTTGAATTCATTTGCCGTACACCTTGAGTGTTATATATATATATATATATATTAATGCATGGTATTCCTTAATTGAAAATTTAAGACTAATCTCTAAACTAATGAAATAATGATATTCATTTAAAGAGATAACTTCTTTCAACAAATATATTTTAATATACAGGAACTTGGAAATCAAATTCTTAATCAGATGTTTAAGATATGCTTCAACAAAAATCGCATAGAACTGATAGAAGCATATTGGTACAATAAAAACGTAATTCTTTTTTTTTTAAAGGGGACGTCACTTTTCGTTTACAAGCCAAAGTTTTAATACAAGAAAGATAAAATATATATTTTATTTGATATAAACTCTTTTTTTTTTTAAGAATCCATAATGAGAAATATCAAATGGACTTGATATAATTAAAATTGGCCCAAATTTTTATAATAAAAATTAGTCAATAGTATCAATATCGAAAAAATTGGCCCAAATCGACAAATGGAATGACATAATACATTCATTACAAAATTTACTTTATCTAATTATCTAATTAATGAATAATTTGAAAAATGCATTGCACAAAATTAATGATTATTTTTATATAATTAAAATTTAAATAAATAAATATTTTTAAATATATAAATTATATTTTTGATTTATAATGGATAATTTAAATTATGATATAAGGTTATATTTAACTATATTGACAAATTCTTTAAAAAAATATTAAAATTTAATTTAGAGATAAATACAAAAGAAGGTAAATTAAAAGAGATGGGCGTGTAAGAAGATAAAATATACAAATAAAGATAAAAGAAGTGTAGTTTTAGATGATTGAGAGAGAAATTTTTTTTTTTGCTAGTTGTAGGAGCAATGTGTAAAGAATAATGCTATTTGCACAACAAACTTTACAACAATGAGAGGGAAAAAAAAAAAAGATAAAAGAAAGAGAAGTGATAAAGGTGAGCAAAAAGGACAAGTTTGGACGGGTTTATCTTTGTCCCTACCTGGCCTGAAATTTTGATCAAGTCATTTATTTAAATCCAAACCTGACCCAATCAAGACCTGAAATATATGGAACAAGACTAGGTTAACCCGACATTTTAACATAATATATCAATATTAACATTATGTATAGTAAGTTCGAAGAATAAAAGAAGTATAAAACTTAAATAAAGTATATTTTACAATATATATTTTAAAATAAATAATATCATTATAAATATAATATCATGTTATACAAAATATTACCTATTAAATAAAAAGTTGTACTTTTTAATCAAATGTAGGACACTAAATTAGGTTGTGACAACTCGAAACATAACTTGAACCTGTCCTAAAAAATGCATCGAGTCTAATTTTAAAACCCGAACCCGTCCAAATCAACCTCGACCAGGACAGGTCATTAGGACGGGTCGAGTCTTTTCACCCTAGTGTGGGATATGATGGGGGATGTAATGGAGAGATAGAGAGAAAAAAATGTTGTTGTATGAATTGTAATTTGAATTCTTATACGAATAACACAACTCATGTGTGATACATTTCCAAAAGAGAGAAGAAAAAAATATATTAAAAATATATATAATTTAGAGAGTGAAAAGAATGAGAATTTCACTCCCTAAATTATGTATTGTAATTTATCATATAGAAGTAGATTATAATATCAAGCTTTTTATAAAAATTTTGATTATAAATTAATTTTGCAACATTAAATTCATAATACACACACACATATAGGGTGAGGATCAAGTTACTATGGGCATGTTTGGTATGGGATTCTTTTAAGTTTTTCAAGAATTTTAGGTTGAAAATGTTAAATTCTTATGTTTGATATAAGGATTTTAAAAATCATTCCCAGGAACCTAACATTCCTAGGAATTATTTTTTAATTAAGTTTTCTATTAAAACTTTCTTATGGGAAGGGGCGGGAATCCAAGATTTCCATGAAAAGGAAAAGTTTGTTTATAACTATGTCTCTCATTCTCAAAAATATTTTAGACATACTTAACATATTTGTGACATTTCTAGGAAACATAATTATCAGGAAATATAATTCCTAGGAAACATTATTCCCAAGATGAAAAAAGATTCTGTATATCAAACGCCTCTTAAGAGTAACTCTTGGTAGAGTTACTTCACTCAATAACTCTTGGTATATATTAAATTTTAATGATTTAATCGTTAAATTAAAATATTGTATCGAGTATATCAAGTCTATAAAATTTTATAAAGTTTGAAAACTATTTGGTACTTTATTAAATAGATTCAAATTGACACCAACATGTCATTGGTCTAAGTGGTACTTAGTTCGGATCCGTTAAACAAGGTCTCGGGTTTGAATCTTGTGAATGGAAAAAATGTGGTTGGGAGGAGAGACCTAGCTAGGTTTTCCAGTAGAAATTAGTCATCGGCAAAGCCGGTAGATACTTCACACCTATAACATGGTTACCAAAAAAAAAAAGATTCAAATTGATGGATAATCCAATTTTATAAATTATAAGTAAATATCAACTATAAGATTAAATTAACTACAAATATCTGATATATATAGGGAATGTATCTAGTAAGAGGGTCTTTTTTATGTGAGAGTGGAAGGAATAAACCTGGACCATTAGATCTTATCATGAATGATCAAAATTAAAACACACAAGTCATGAGAGATTTTTAAAAAGTCACACAACTTTTTTAAGTGGTCACATGACATTAAATCCTGACCATCCATGTATAGTTATATGGCTCAGATTTACTACATTCACTTTCATATAAAAATGGTTCTATCACTAAATATGCCCTATATATATATATTACAAAAAACCCTGTCCGGGATCTTATCTCCCGTCATATTTTTCTTAATACAATTTTTTTGTAATATTTTATAACATTATTTTTATTTTTTTTATCACACCAATATTTTTATCTCATAATTTATGATCTTTTTCTCTCTTTTGTTATAAAAATACTGTACAAAAACCCATTAAAATCAACCTAACAGTAAAGAATTTAAATAGTTTGTACGAAATCTTGTATTTAAATTCCATTGTCACTGTTATAAAAAGTAAAAAATAAAAATTCTGTACAAACAAATATAATTTTTTTTGGTATTTAAATTTTCACAATGAAGGAATTTGGCCACCGCAAATCCAGGTGTGATTCCGTTACATTTTCTAAAGGCGACCTGGCATTTCTCATGTCACCAACCGTCAACCCGTAACGGCCGTCATCTTTGACGTAAACCTTATGAACTCCGCCGGATTCAACTCCAACGGTCTTTCCAAGGCTGGGTCCCCACTCCGCGGTCACGGCCGGTATCCGCCGCCGGAGGCGCGTGTCCCAAACCCTCATCGCTAAATTCCCCGACGCGTTTTCTCCGGCGGAAACCACCACCGCCGGAGTGGGGCAGAGTCGATGCTCGTCGTTGTCTCCGTAAACCGATACAACGCTTCCATCAGAGGAAGAACATGAATGGTCAAAAGCAAACCCTATGGTGTCCCATAACTTAACGACGCTTTTGCTGTTGGCGATATCTGAAAACGACAAGAAATCGCCAATGCTACGACGTCGTAGGAACACACCATCGTCGTCGCTAGAATCTTTAACTCGAAACAATCACCCGTTGGGTCTTCTTCGTCGTCTTCTTCAAACTCCGATGTCGAAGGTGAGGAGGACATTCCGTCGTCGTCGTCGGTGTCGCTGTAATCATAATCGGCGACGAGAAGAGGGATGGAAGGGGTGTTATGGCGGAACCGGACGATGAGAACGGTGGCGAGTAGGGGGAGAATGAGAGCGCCCCATTTGCAGAGGGTGTAAGCTAAGGAAGGAGGTTGAAGCTGAGAGAGGAAAATTGGGTTTTGCTTCTGCACAACAGAGAGTGTAAGCATCTTTGGGTTTTGTTTTCCGAATAATTATGAGAAAGGAGAGGATGTTGGTTCCACGGAAGGAGAGTGTGTACGTGGACGTGGAAGTGAATCAGTCACCCATATATAGATGTGGATATCTTCTAAGTTTTGAACTTTCCTTGCATTAATATAGTATTTTTTTAAGATATGAATTGCACTTTCTGTAATACTCAACCGTTATTTATCCATATTTATCTCGTGCATAATGCCCCCAACTTGAAAGTCTGACTCTGGAAATTGGAAAACCAGTGCTACCAACCCGAAAACGTGTAATACGTGGCCAAGTCTGTTTCACGGAATTTTCATTATCCGGATTTCACAAGAAAAATTGTCTTCCCACGAGTTTTGTGAATAAATAACTATGGATCTCGCAATGGCGTGTTCTTACAACATTAGTTAAAGAATAAATAAATGGAAATTTTTATTGAAAGAATAACATTAAAAATTTTGGACGGATGTACGTATAATTATACTTTTCAATAAAAACTTTCAACTTTTGAATGATAAAGTTGCTCAATAAAATGATAAAGTTGAATTTTGATGCACTGATATTAAAATACTTTTACCTTTTTAGTGTGTGGTTGGTATAGTGTTTAATATGTACGTTCAGATCTAGTAAAAACCACCTCAAAATTTGCACAATACACAGAAATTATTTCTTTTAGCTTCACATGAAACGTGCATAAGGTGGGAAGGGATGAAAAATGAAACACACTATTAATCAATTAGAAATTATCATATATATGATTTTTATAATAATTATTATAAAAATCAATAATCTTATTATATATATTAATTCTTTTTTTTTTTTGGTGTGAGAAAGTTCAAGTGAGTTAGGTCTGAAAACTCACAAAGATTAAAATAAACCTCCTGGCTCAAAGAGTGTTTGCAGTTATAGATTACCTACTAACGAGATATTCATATCAGTCCAAGATTCAAACTTACTTTCTTATAAAATATGAGCCCTTTCATTACCAACTAGATCAACCTTCATCGGTGTATACATTAATTCATGATTGGGTATAAAAAAAATTCTACTGTCAATGCAAAGTTATTCACTATTTTTTATGATTTAAAAATATAATAACAGTAACTAAAATCAATGATAATTAATAATCTTAAGAAATTATAAAATATTTTTATAATTTTAACTAATTAATATTTATAATTTTAAGGATTATTTTAATACACTTTTTAATTTTTTTTGCTTATTACTTTTACATGGAGTTGCAGTTTTCTTTTAATGTTCAAAAGTGTCATAAAACGTGTTTTAAAAAGGCTAATAAAAAATCCAAGACAGACATCTTAATAGTGACTCCTCGCTGAATCTAGATAAACAAAGAGTAAATCAAAAACGTTTATTTTAATTCTTGACGAGAGAAATACTAATAATATGTTTTTTATGAATTTTTTAAAATATGTTTTTGTCATTAATTAATTAAAGTTTATTGATGCTCATAAAATAATATTAATTTTATTTTCTTTTCATCGAGTCATACTTAAAACTTCAAGTTTTAACAAATTTTAATTAATAATAAAAAAACATGATATTAACGTAGGTAGAACATAGTAAAAGATGTTTCAGGTTGAGTTAGAATCAAACATTTTCTTTATTTGAAAAAAATTTAGAAGAAGGGATGGTGTTCAGTTTAAGGTAATTTGAGTTCAAAAACAACTTAAAGAGAAACTTAAAAAGACGAGTAGAGATTCAAATTTGTAATCTATTAGATGTGAAACCTATTTTTCTCTATTCGATTAGCCCTTGAAATTAGAATCAAGCATTTTATGGGTATGAGAATTGCTTTTTGTACCACCAACGTTTATTAGTTACCGTATCTTTTAGGTTTTTTTTTTCAACTTTTATTACAAATATCCTGTAGTATATATAACAAGACAGCTTAAATCTTTAGATCACATTTTTAATAGAGAAAATAAAATATGTACTAATAGTTTTAAATTGTCATTCAATCACAAACCACCATGTATGGTAAGTTTGTTCATTTTTACAATAACTATCTTAAAAATCATACAAACAATAATTTTTGATTAATTGATAGTTTAAAACCTTTTACACTAACAGTGTATAATCATTAAATTCTTTTTAATAACTTTCAAAATTTAAATTCTAGAAGCAATTGACAAAATATTCTGAAAATAATTTCTGGAACACGTGTAAAACACTTTGTCGGCAAATTTAACGCTAGAATTTATTAAATACTCTTTTAGAAATTTAATTTCAGTAAATATTCGAAAAACCTTTTGAAAATTTAATTTCATAATGTACTAAACACTTGAAATTTAATTTCAAAATATATTAAATAACCTTTCAAAAATTTAGTTTCAAAATATTTTGTAAATCTGTTTTAATCTTTTAATTTTGAAAAAACAAATATTAAGTCACCCATCTCTTTATAAGGTTGAGACCACATATATTCTTCATGAGAGGTAATCCTGTTTGAGTCGATAGGATTATTATGGGTGACAAAATTCTCCTTTCGAGTATTTAAAACAGCTAAATAGCCAAGACTCAAACTTGAAATTACTAGTTAAGCTTGAACAACTCCATGCCAGTGGATCCACACGCTCAGTGATCAAGTCACCTATTTTTTTTAATAAAAAATTTAGAATAATAATTAAAAAATAAAAGGTGATGTGATTAATGAAAGAAGGTGGTGTGATTTGTGTGAAAAAGAATCACTTAGAAGTTTTTTAAGACTCGGGCTAGCTTGCTCCACCAGGTTAAGTGGTTTATGGTAGAGAAGTTGGTATTGAGTGTTAGATTTAATGTTATAATATTCAATGGTTGAGATTATTTTCCTAGAACCAATTGCCCCAGTAATTACAAATATTTTTTTATTTTATTTTAAATTTGTATTTGACCCAGTTGTCTTGATTTGGTTTTACTCATTTGTCCCTTGTTTTTATGAGTAACATCGATGATGGCATTGTCTGTACCAATTTAGTTGCAGATGGGGAGGGTAAAGGATAGGCCTCGTATGGTAATGGTTGGAGAATGGGAATCAAACATGGGCATTCAACACGGTTAGTGTGTGTGGTCTATGTGTGAGGCATTTTGTGTGGGTGGTGTTCGTGTGGTATGTGTGAGGAATGAGGTGCGGGTGTTGGTAGTCACGTATGTTCGACTAATTCACCGAAGTTAGTGTTTGTGTCATATGTTTAGGTTGTGAATGTATCTTGTTTCTGTCATCAATAGGGAAATTTAGTTAAAGGGTTTCAAATGATGGAATATTGATCAATGTGCTAATATGATTGAAAAAGACCAAAAGGAAATTATATATGGGTTTTTAAGAATATTATTGTTGAAGCTATTTGTGCCATGGTTTAACACAATACATTGATCTCCAAAAAGATGACAAATGGTATGTGTTGATTGTGTTGCTATGTCTATGCTATGAAGAACATGATGTCCTAAACCAACACCTCCATCACGTTTCCAATCAAACCACAACCACCAAAATTAAGCGTCAAACCTACACCAAAACACCAGGTCTCCACTGAAACCACCAATTTTGAACCTCGTGAACCTTCTTGTCAGAGCACCTCAGCTACCACAAAGTGAACTAGTCGTTTTGTCGTGGATCTGTCATCATGCTACACTGTCGCAAGACTGTCGTTGCTGCTCGCACCCGAGGATCTGTCGTCGTGCACACGATGGTATTATCGTATTTCTATTATATTAGAAAAATAGAATATGACGTGTAAATAATTATAAACCGAATGTAACTTGTGATAGCCAGTCAAAAAAACTGGACCACGATACACCACCTAACCAATTGGACCACTGGAGCATTGGTCGTTTTTTAAACCCAAATACATTTGAAACATTCTTCCATAAATTTAATTTCAAAATATATTAAATAATCTTTCAGAAATTTAGTTTCAAAATATTTTGTAAAACACTTTTAATCTTGTAATGTTGAAAAAAAAAATCGAATCACCCATTTTATTTTAATAAAAATAATTTTAGAATAATAACTAAGAAAGTAAAAGGTGATGTGATTAATAAAAAAAAGGTGGTGTGATTCGTGTGAAAACTGAAAAACCGAGAGTTTTTAAAACACAAATTTATAAGTTTAACATTTTTCTGTCAAAAAGTTTAGCCTATTATTAAACTCATTGGGTAAGTGGGTGTCCATAAAACGGTTCGCTTAATACTCAGATGGCCATATTATAGCCCAGCCCAAAAATTTAAAATCTCTCTAATATTTAAAGGGGGTGTATTAGAGTAAGATTTTAAAGGATTTTAAAAGAATTCTGTGATAAAAAAAGTCTTGTGATATTCAATCAAAATAATATAAATAAGTCTTGTTGTAGTCAATCAAGATTATTTTTACGAGAGTAACAAAATCTGATGGTATTCAATGAAATTTTTTTACAATTTATAAAAAGTCTTTTGATATTAAAAAATATACAAATTTTGATGAATTGTTTTATATGATAGATTTCGTGTGACTTTTCAGTAAGATGTATAAATATCACATCTATCCAACAATCATACACAAACCCTTAAGACTTTTTTACTTTTTCATTTCTTCTTTTACTACCATTGTCAGACTTTTATTTCTCTCATCACACATAATTCATTCTCTTTTCGTTGACGGTGGTACTGGTGTTGATATTATACTTGGTCATCTCTTTTCTCTAATCCTAAAAACCCTCTCTACAATTAGATGAAAGACTTTTCTATTTGTCTTTGTTAACTTGTTTGAAAGAATTGACTGTGTACATCACCAAAAAGATTGTCAAAAAACACATACAAAACCCCCTACATCACCAATATCAATCACACACTCACACACTGATATCAATATAAATTATAGGACTTCGTTTAGCTTCAAATAAAATAGTGTGTTCTGCGACATGAGTTATATAGATTTCATATTTCCTAATATTATTAAAAAAAAATCTCATAAAATTATTAAAAAGCTGTATCTTGCTATTGACCAAGAAAAAGCTGCATCTCGATAGTAAAAGAAAAAAAGGAAAAGAAAATAGCTGCGCTGTTTCTTTTTTTTTTTTTAAAAAGGAAATACGGTCGTTTGTTGGATGTGCAATACAGTAACAACCCCACCAACACAACAATTAAAAAAGAAGAAGAAGAAAGAAAGTATTGTGTGAGAGTCAGTGTATCACGCCCGCAATCTGTGCGTTGCAACCATCATTATTAAATTGTTTATACCTTGATTTTAGATAAATGTTTATATATTAAGTTATATAAGAATTAATTATAAATTTAAAATTAATTTTAAGTTAAAGTAACTTTACATAATTTTTATTTTACATAAAAAATTTATATTAAATTTAAACATAATTCACTTTACTTTAAAATTAATTTTAACTAAAATTAATTTTGTCTATAATTAATTTTGTAAGCACTCGTCCTCACACACACAATACGCAGTTTCGGATGAATTTGGTTTTCCCTTGAAACATGGTCTGCTACATGTTTGGTCTCTCTCTCTCTCTTTATATATATATATATATATATCATCGATTTTTTCTCAAAGAGAAATATGCTTTTAATTAAGTATTTATTCAATAGTTTATGTTATAAATTTAGTTATAAATTAGGTTATTGAAATAAGGTCAAAAAATTATGCTAAGAAAAAATCATGAGAGATATAAATTATTTTTATAAATTCAAATAAAGTATGTCTAATCATAAATTTATCAAAGTTATTCAACTCTTTATTTAAGTGTCATTAAATGAGTTTCATCATGGTTTTATTTTTATAATTTAAGTAATTTTTTTCTCTTTCTAATGATATATTGTTAAAAGTTTTAATAAATGAATCTCATAAATTATTTTATATTTTTATATTTTATTAAAGTTAATTTTTATTTTAACTTTTAGTTGATAAAAATATATATTAAAAATATAACAAAATTGTTTTAATTATTTTTTTGAAACAATAAAAACATAACTAATATTTGATAATTATAGTTTATCAAAAAATAATGCAAAATAAATAACATTATATAATTATTAAATAAAAAATTAGCCTACATTTCAAAAAATAATATTTTTAACTAATCAAAATAAATCTCATCTTTCTCGCATCATTGCAAGCATTATCATCACTTCCAATTGCATTTACCTTTTGTCTTTCACTAATTGTGCATCATTTTCACTAGGTCCATCACTTCCAGCAACGTTAGCCCCATGAGCATGTCCACAATCACCAACTAATCTAGTTGAGCCCAAAAGATCGATAGACCTACTGGATCCACGTCCCTTTGAGGTAAGATGGAGTTTGGTGGTATAATCGCGAGAGTAAAGGTAGGCACACTTGCAAAGACACTTAACTACCTTAACTAGTGTTTAAATCAATAGAGTAATGATGTATAAAAATGTGTACTTACTTTATACTTTTTGCATGTGGTGTATTTATAGGGTTTAGACATAGGTGAGTCATGAGTAAAACACCTAAGCATAATTGCAAACTAATCCCGCAAAGTGAAAGGCTCTCCAACTATGAAATATTTTAGAGTTCCTGACATACATGTATAAGCAGGTGACAACAAACCTTTGCATCGGGCATAAGGAGCACCGTGGGGTACAAACCAAATGGCTTGATATACTATTAGTGGGTGTTGGATGGCTCCTCATTCCAACAGGAGTTTTGGGGTGAAAGTCAACTTTTTGTTAGATTCTATAGGGTTGGGCCTAGTGATGTAAACCCAAAACACAAAGGATGTGATAATTATTGTTGTAATTTTGCACAAGGAATGAACATGGTTATGGAAAATAAGAATATTGTGACATGTTAAGATGAAATTGTATCCATTTGAATCATAAATCAAGATAATGTTGCTTATGAGTT
Organism: Spatholobus suberectus; assembly: GCA_004329165.1. Classification (NCBI taxonomy): domain Eukaryota; kingdom Viridiplantae; phylum Streptophyta; class Magnoliopsida; order Fabales; family Fabaceae; genus Spatholobus; species Spatholobus suberectus. The sequence continues at coordinate 5,607,737 of CM014735.1, forward strand.
TTTAGAAACTAAGTTTTTAAAATGTGCAAACACTTCCAAAATTTAGTTTTTAGAATAATTTAAATTCTAGAACAACTACCAATTTCTAAAACATCTACCACTTAATGAAAATATATGTTTCGAAAATTAGTTTTTAGGAAGGATCTTTTAAAAAAAATAAAAAAGAACAAGGAGGAGGGTGTGAAAAAAAAAGGGGGGTGTAAATAGAATTGCCCCCATAAATTAGGTTGGTAATTTGGCTTAACCCCATAGAGATAAACACGAACTATTATCTTCACCCCTGTTATTGTCAAGTTCACCCCTTTACTTTTGTTTGATTTTTTTTTGACAAAAATGTCATTGACGGAAACACATTTACATTACTGTTAGGTGTCAATAACAGATATACAACAGAAAGAAGTTTTTACTATGTTATTTTTTTTTTTAAAAAAAAATTAACATAACAAAAACATGTTTCTGTTGTGTAATTAATTTACCTTTATTAAAAAGTTATCTTTTAATATTAAATTAATTATGATACAAATTAATTTTTTTAACTGAAATTAAATTAATTATGTATAATTATCTTTTTTAATATTAATCCAATTAATTATAATACAAATGACCTTTTTAATTGAAATTAAATTAATTACAATATAAGTTTCCATTTTTAATAATAATCAAATTAATTATGATGCAAATTACTCTTTTTAATATTAATGGAATTAATTATAATACAATTTTAAAAAAGATACATACAAGTTACCATTTTTAATAACAATAGAATTAATCATGATGCAAATTACTCTTTTTAATAATAATCGAATTAATTGCGATGCAACTTATGATACTATTAAAAAAGGTAATTTATGTCATAATTAATTCGATTACTATTAAAAATAATAACTTGTATCGTAATTAATTTAATTTTATTTAAAAAAGATAATTTGTATCATAATTGATTTGATATAAAAAAGTAACTTTGAATCAAAATCAAAATTAATTACACAATGAAGATGTGTTTTTATAGGGTTAAATTTTTTTAAAAAAATAACACAGCAAAAACATATTTCCACTGCATTAATTTTTTTCAAAAAAATTTAACACAACAAAAATTCTGTTGTGTTAAGGATTTAACATAAACTTGTTTCCATCAAAGTATTTTTTATCAAAATAAAATAAGTATGGGGTAAACTTAACAGTAACTGGTGAAAATAACAGTTCACGACAGACACGCTAGCTCCTTTTGTGTCGGGCTATTTAAGACATCTGGTGAATCCTAATTTTGTTTTTATTAGTTTTATTAATAAATCTTTTGACTTATAGAGTTTTTGACCTTTCAATTTCTTTTAAGTATTTTATTTTTTTAAAATAAATAGTAGGAAGCATATATTAATATTTAAAATTATAAAATAAATTAATACTTTAATACACATATTAATCTTAAATACAGAAAAATATACATTATCTTATACATGTAACTTTGCAAATTTTATTTATTTGTTTCTAAATTTTTAAATCAAATATTAATTAAAAGTATTATAATTCTTAATAAATCATAAACAAATATTATTTATATTAATCATAAATGGAGAAAATTAAAGATATACGTTAATAAAATTTAATAAGATACTATTTTAAATTTTAAATTATCTTTTTTTTGTCTTTTAATCTTAAATATAGAAAAAAGTATGCATTATCTTATACATGTAATTTTGCAATTTTTTAATTTATATTTTACTAAATTTTTATATTAATTCTTAATAAGTCATAAATAGAGAAAATTGAAAATATGCATAGTATAATTTAATTAGATAATATTTTAACTTTTTAAATATTTTTTAATCTTTTAATATTAAATATAGAAAAAGTGTACATTATCTTATACATGTAACTTTGCAAATTTTTTTCTAAATTTGTAAATCAAATAGTAATTAAAAGTATATTAATTCTTAATAAATCATAAAATTATTTATATTAATCATAAATATTGAAATTTGAAAAATTTACATTAATGTAATTTAATTAGATAATTTTTAAACATTTTAATATATTTTTTATCCCTAGTGATTAATAACAGTTAATTCTTTATAGTTATACTATGCGTAAGGAGTGAATTTTGATGGTAAAGAAGACACGGCAAGAACTAAATCTTGGAATGTTTGGCCGGCTAATTTTGTAATCTTTGTAGATTATACAGGTATTCCTGGCTGCCAATATTTTAAGGGGTTATCAACCTGCTCTTTTAGGCAATAAGCTTTCTTCTTAGTTCTTATATTTATTTTATGATTTCTATCTACAAGTGATTACATTCGTATTGCACAAGCATTTAAAATTTGAGTTTAATTATCATATATTGTTAGTTTAAAGATTTATTAACTACTTAAAATTATAATTGGTATGAATTTTAAGGTAATTATTATAAAAAATTAAATTTATCATACATGACAATTTATGGTTAAATTACAATATTAGTACTATAACAATCCACTATAGTTACATAACACCATTTTATGTATTATTTTTAATGAAATATTTATTTTCTTATTTATGAAAATAGGAGTAAATTTTTCGCATTTGAATAAGAACAACAAGTTGTGAATGATTTCATTCAACTATTAAACAACAAAACGAATTTTTATTTATGCATCTCAAAATTTTCACAAAATTTGAGGTAAATCAAATGATGAATCTACTTGCCAGAAACGTTTGTCAAATCATTTTCTTCAATCGAGTTCCTCGTGTGTACATCCGAGTAGCAACGTTATTAAACTTAGAAACAACATATATAAAACAGGGAAGAAAGATTAAACAAACTCACTCCCTAAGCTGGTCATAACTAAAACACCACAGAAGCCCTATTGTCAAAGTCTTCAGGTAGAATTCTTCTTCAATGGGGAAAGATCTCCCGCACGTCATATCTCACTTCTAAGAAAGTTCATCATCTTGTGCAAAGAGTCTTCATTGAGAACATAAGCATATCCAAGCTATCTGCTCCCGTGTACGTGAACGTCACGATCATCACAATCACAAAGACACATGTAAGGGTAAGTTTACGAAAATGAACTTAGATATAAAATATTTTACATACTAAATCAGGGTAATACAAATATATCAAATTGGCATTCAAATCACCGAAAACACATCCATTAACACATGTAAATTCTTCACCAACAAACAGGTACACAACCAATGACATGTGATAACAATCAAGCTATGTATGGAGACGCAACTCCATAGAGATTGTTCAACAATTGAATGATTAGTACAGACTTGTTCCTTAACATGGTGCAATAATAATAGGGACCTCACAAATCCAAAAGGTAGCATGTGCTATAACCATTAGGAAAGGTTGTTAACTTTGATCTACGAAAATGATGTAGTGGTTTGTCAAGATAAACATACGTGGATAATGGCTTACCACGATACAAGGTTTGCAATTACCTTGGTCTACAATGTGGGTTTGCCCATCTATCTATCTTCAAGGTTCATTAACAGTTACCCCACTAATATTTCTAGTACTAGGTTGAGGGCCCCACCAAGCAACCTAACTTATGTGCTTACTCGCATTACAATCACAATTGTGAACTCATGCATGATTACATACATCTACCATCATGTGTATCCAAATCACAAAATTTAATGGATATTGACCACTTAGACCTCCTTTTGTGGATTAGACATTCCAACAATATGCTTACCACCTCATTGGGTCAGGCCTCTTTACAAGGCACTAAGTAACACCATCTTTTATCAAATTGATTGAAGTTTTGCTTAGGTCCCTCTTTTATGGATTAAACATATCAACAACATGCTTATCACCTCATTGGGTTGGGCCTTTTCACAAAGTACTAAGCAGAATGTCACTTTAATACTTAGGGTTCAACTCTCAGAAAATCTCTTAAGATTTTTTGTCATAGATTTTCTTTTTGACAATACAACATTTTTCGTCAACGATAGAATAACATTATAAAGCTTTATGTAATTGTTTAACCGGGTTTCACTTGAGTCTTTTAAATACTTTTTTAGTAATTTATTCAACCATTATCATTTTATGTTCAAAATATTCCATAATAATTAAAAAAGGATGTGTAACACCCATTTAATTTTAAATATAATTCATATTAATTTAGTTATTAAGTTTAAGTAAATAAAAATGTGTGTAAAATTTTTCCAGTTTTAAAAGAAATTCCAAACTTAACAGAATTTGGAAATGGTAATAAAATATGAAGGATATATACATATATTTCATAAAATTGTACATCATGGTTTGAGTAATACATAACAGTTAGAAATAAAAGTACATTGAAATACATATACTACCTAGCCCACTGTATACATCAACAGAGATTCTATATAGAGCAGTATTTATTTACCCTATCCTATATACAAAAAGAAAATACTATAGGTCTTCAGGTCTTCCCCCGTTGAGATGTTCTCTATCTCGTAGTCAGCATCACAGAGCGTTAATGTCATCTTCAATAATCACGACCAATCATACACAAAAGAAAATAATGGAGTGAGGTGTTTTGTTCTAAAATCACTTTTACATGTGCGGTAAGAAATCTACCATAAAACAAAGATAAAACACAATTGACAACACAAGAGATCCTAAGGTTCATTCTAAGTTGTATCCGACTACCCTTGACTAGGTATGGATCCATACTTCCCATTAGTGGGTAATAGTTCTCAACAGAACCTGGGAAGTGACTAGGAGTACATATACCTCTCTCAACACCATCACATGGTACAGTCCTCGTCATCATTGAGGAACAAAATAATAATTTAGGATATTCATTTATAGAGGTATACTCTCAAACCAATCCTGGAATGCTGAGCAGTTGTCGGGGTTATCGAGTTTGGTTAGGTGAATATCCCGGCTCAAGGGCGCTACCCTGGCCATTGGGACCTTCACCACTCGATGCCTACCCCCAAGACCTCCGCAAGTGGGTCCTTGCCTTTCATTCCTCAGCGTACCAAACTGTGGCTTCCCTAGCAGGGTGCCATGCCACTACATGTCACTTGCTTTACATTACTCACTAAACTGTTAATTCCTAACTTCTCAAGCAGAGATTTCCCTGGTCTCATTTAGTTTGGGCACCAGTACAATCAACATTTTTGCCTTATTTTGCAGAAATTGCACTATACCCAAATTTTAACAGAATAACGATATAACAATTATAGTATAATTACTAAAATTTTGGCAAAATAAAAAATAAATAAATGCATTTTGATTTTCTAAATTTGAGCAGAGTAACAACATAGTAAATGTATTTTTATTTTCTAAAATTGAACAGAGTAACAGCTTAGCAGGTAAAATTTAATAATTTAAATTTGAGCAAAGTAACAATTTAATAATCATGATTTAATAATTTAAATTTGGGCAGAGTAACAACTTAGTAAAAATTAAAGTTTAACTTTAAACAATAATAACATTACTAAAATTTAAGCCTAAACGGGTTTAGGGGAAAACCCTTCCTACCAACATGCAAAGTGATAGTAATTTAGAACCAACCCCACTCCCCACATTACCTCTAAGATAGTTGATAAAGAGGATGGAATTGTTGGTGCAAAGCTTCTAGGAGGAGAAATTCTACTAGTTGAAAACTAGCAAAATTTTAACATAAAAACTAGATAAAAAAATATTTTAGAGAGAGAAAACTTTAGAAAGAGAAGCTCTCTAGCTTGGGAGAGGAAAGGATGAGTGAAAATCTGAAAACTTTGAGGCCTATTTATAGAAGAAGGAGGGGGGTTAGGTGTCCAAAGATTTACATCATCCATTATGTCACTATTATGTCATAAATCCAATTTTTATTTATTTTTAATCCAATTTAGGGACACATATCTCAAATAGGTGGTGAATCACCTATTTTAGGGTTGGGGACGTGCTCCACCAGCTGTCCCAAGCCTCCATGTGTCAAATTTTATCTGTAGGTGAATTAACTGATACCGACAAAAACGCCTAAACTTGAAAAATTAGCTTTTAATACCAAAATAATGTATTTTAATAAAAAAAATGGACAAATACATTAATTTTCATCAAAAATGAATTTCTAATAATAAATTTTATTTTTTATTAATTTATTTCAAATTATATGTACTTATTTTGTATTTTTAAGCTAGAAAATTCATAAAAAATCCATTTTAATTCAATAAATACCAAAATTTGTATCAAAATTATAAAATTAAATATTTTACCCATAATTAAACTAAAATTACCATTTCCATCCTTTTTGAATGTCAAACCAGTACTGGCTGGCTTATTAGACCTGCAAGGGCATTTTGGTCATTTTACATAGAAATTCCAGAAAATTCCCAAAAATTCCCAAAATTATATTTTAATATATATGACATAATTCAAAGCTCAAATTGACATTTTAATGTCAATTGAATCTTTTCCTTATATCAGTTCTTAATGTTGATAAATAGGGATAAAATTGTCATTTTCTAATTTCTCCGGGCTTCGGCTCGAAAAAATTATTAAAAATCACGATTAAATAACTCTTGAGATTTTGAGCAAAATGGTGGGAGTCAGAATTTCAAAATTCCTTTCCGATTTTTCAGAATTGTATTACCAAATATTAAAAAAACAATGGAAGAATTGAAATAGGATTATTATATTTTTCACTACTTTTTTCTCAAAATAAAGTTTTTATAATGAGAGATACTTAATATAAAATTTTCAAAATATTTTGAAGTCAAAAAGTATCCGGTTGGTTCCCACAGTCAACTAGGGGTATTTTTGTCATTTTACAAAAATTATCTCAATAAATTCTAGAAAAATTTATAAAATTATTATTAATTGTTATAAATACATTGATGACTTAAAAACAATTTTTAAACATGCAGAAAAATTTAATATACAAAAGTAGGGGTGTTACAGGATGTCAAACTACTAAAATACCCTTAGTCCTCAAAATATTTAATAAACCTTTAAAATAATGAAGATTACTTCAAATAAATTTATTTTTACATAAAATTTTTATTATAAGTTGTTGGATTTATTTTATACTCATAAATTTTTCTAAGTTAATTGAAGTAAATTTATATTTTTACCTCTATGCTTTACCGATTTGTTAAAATAAGTAAATATTCATTAATAATTATAAAAATGTCTAAATTCTTGTGAAAAATCAGATAAAATATAATATTTTATTCTAGAAATACTTCATGTAGGAGTAAAAAGATCATTTTACCCTTTTTGGCATTTTTCTCATTAAAAGGTCCATTATTAACTAATTCTTTATCAAAATTGATGAAAATACTACATAAATCTTAAAAAATTATTTTTCTATAGAATTAACTTAAAAATTATATATTAATAGTTACTAAAACATTAAATTATGAAATTTCCTTTCATAGAATTTACTTTAGATTTTTATGCCAAAACCATCACCATTTTGCTTACTTTTTGTATATTAATTTTATTAAATTCATTATAAATTATCAAAATTAAATTTTATTACAAAACCACTTTTATTCAATTCTAATAAAGTAAGATAAGATTAAGAGTGCATTTGTTTAAAAAAAAATTCTAAATGAATCATTTTTTAAAAGAAAAAAATCACTTTTTGAAATTTTAAAGTGTTTGGGTAAACTTTTTTTAACAATCAGAATCAGATAAAAGTAGAAAATTACTTTTTTTGAGAAGCAACTTGGAGCTACTTCTCTAAAAAAGTAAATTCCTATCCGAACATATTAATATTCGATAGAATAATACTTATATTAGTATATTCAAATACTAGTCTAAAATAATTTAGACTAATAATTAATAATAATCCAATGTATTTTCCACATTCAAAGGAGTACATTTATGTTTCTACTTTGCGAATATGATCTTTTTTGGGCATTTCTAATAATATCAAGTTTTATTCCTATTTTGGCATTTCTAATTTCTGGAATTTTAGCCCTGATTAGTAAGGGATCAAAGAAACTTTCTAGTAATGAATCAAGAATATAACCAATAGGTGATGCTTGGTTACAATTTTGAATCCATTATTATATGTTTGCTCTCATTTTTGTTGTTTTTGATAGAGAGAGAAGATTAAAAAAGTGTTTTTTATGATTATAACCAAACTCAAATAAACTTATGCTTATACAAGAATCTCTTAAAAATAAACCAATTTTTTAAAAATTACTTTTTTATTCACAAACAAACAGGCCCTAATTGGTCACACTTTTAATTTTTACCCTATTATTTAAATTTATTTAATAGCCAACTTGTTTTAAACCTTCAAAAATTCTTTCTTTTTCTTCAAGTGTAGCCCACCGCCAAATTTAACAGTAATCAACAACCCAATGTGAGTCCAAAAAAGCTAGTGCTTCACCAAAAATTTTGTTTTAACATTTATTAGATATTTTTAGGAGTTTTAATGCCTTTAATGTCATTTAACTAGTATTAATTCACAAAATTGATTAGAGGCAGCAACCACAAATTTTATCACTTCATAACAGTCCCTCATTCATGTGAGGCTACACGTAATTTTTCAGGTACCAACAAGCCAAGATACCATACAAAACAAGTTACTTTTTCAACAATATTTATATATTAACATAAATTATTTTTAATAAATATAAAAATTTAATAAAAAAAAACACATTTTCTAGCAGCCTACATTCCACACATATACATTTTTCATGAGATTTATCATCAACAACAACTAATAAAAACACACATTCAAAGATTTATCAAAACCAACTAGTTTAGCAATTTCTGTGACCTTAACCTCTACAACCTCAAGCTAACAATACCATAAGAATTTACAACTCAAAATACACATAAAAGAGAAAATAGGTTATGCATTGACAGTGTAAAGCCGCTTTACACTATTATCCAATCACAAACCACCATGTATGGTAAGTTTGTTGACTTTTATAATAACTACCTTAAAAGTCACACTAACGGTGATTTCTGATTGGTTGACAGTGTAAAACTTTTTACACTGACAGCGTATAGCAATTAAACTCTACATAAAATTACTTAATCCATTCAGTGAAGAGAGGAGAAAAAGTGTAAGCTTCCCTTACCTCAAACTAGAGTGCCAAAATGAGAGCTTTTAGGGGGTGGAGAATGGAAGAACTTTGACTCCTCTGAACAAGCCTTTAAACAACTACCATGAACCAACAAATAAACCATTTCCATGACTAAAACAAGAAGAAGAATGGTTAGAAAAGAAAGGGGAAGGTTCAACCATTTAAAGAAAAGGAAGAAGAAAAATGAAAATTAATTCACCAACAATGACTAAGAACTAGGCCTTGGAGAAGAGAAACTAAGCTTTGCTTGAAGAAGTTTAGAGCTTGAAATGACACTTAGAACTTTGGGATGGAGCATTGGAGAAGAAGAAGAAAAACAAAGTGTAGAAGGAAGAAAGGGGAGTGATGTTATGGTAATGAAAGGGGGAGGCAAGAGTGCTAGTTAAGTTCTCCAAAACCCACCAATAACTATACACCTTATTAACTAAATTTATGAAATTTGGAGTACAAAAACTGAAATTAAAAAATTTAAATTATTGGCACCCACTTTCCAGCCCCATCTATACGGTCATAGGGAAAAATAGCTTTAATCCAATTTGACACTAACTAGTATTCTTTGAAAGGGATTAGGTAGGATAAAGTTTGGTGAATTTTAATTCAAATTAACTCAATTAGTACTAATCACAAAATTAATGACCCAATGGCTCAATAATTAAGATTTAGAATTTCCAAGGATAATTTAGAGGGCCACAGTGTATTTTTCTGACTCCTAGAAAGCTTTCTAATTCGCATTCTTTGGAATTGTATTAAAATATTGCTATTTTAATAAACAGTGTCAAAATAAAGTAAAAATTTTACAAGGACCTAATTATAATTAATATGGACTAATTATAATTACATCCTACAATTTTCTTGACTATTTGCTCACTTTCACAGTATATTCATACATTGTCAGTATACAACACTCAACGTAGTCTAATTTTTAGTATAATTTCTTACTGAAAAATTACACGTATTTATTAATTAAATTTTTCATAAACTTAAATTTGATTATCTTTTGTAATTATTTTCAATCAATTTATTAATCACTGAAGAGAAAAAGCAGGTGTTACAATTTCGATAGAATTTTCTACAAAAATCATAGAAACAACCACACTTTTTATTTAATTACATTTTTTAGGAATAAAATTTAATTATTTCTTGTAACTATTTTAAATCACTTTTAAATCAAGGATTAGAAAAAATATAAGAGTTACAGGTACATTCTAATTAAATTCTTAAAATTTATGCTAAATTTTAATGTTTAAAACATATTTAAGAGAAAAATTAAAATTATGAACACAATATTAAGTTTAGAGTAAATAGTTCATCCATGAACAGATGTAAATGAGTTTTACACTGTTATCTAATCATAAATCACCATGTATGAAAGATAGTATAAAACTTCGTATACTAGTAGTGTATAAAAATTAAACTCTTAAATTAATTTTTGTAAAATCTAAGAAAATGTAGCTTAAAATAGAAAAATAACTAAAACTATAAAGAATATATATTACTTCAAAATATTTTAAATTTAAAAGAAAAAGTTATACATGTTATGTCTCTTTAGTGAAAAATAAATTAAGATATTTAAGGTCTAATTGTTTTTTTAATTTTGAAAACCATTTTCTGTTTTTAAAAATAAAAAACAAAAAACTTGTTTGATAAGAATAATTTTTTAAAACTATTTTAAAAAATAATATATTTTTCAGTTTCAAAAATAAAAAAGTAGAACATTTCTAAGTTTTTTATTTTTTATTTTTGATTACTCATGCTCTTTGCACTCCCATTTCCTTTTTTCATTCTCTCGCTAAAAATTAGTTTTTAAAAATAATTTTATAAAATAATTTTTAAAAACTAAAAATAGCCAAACACACCTTTAGTAACTATTAAAATAGTTTATTCTAATTACATATATAAGGGTAGATTACAAATGATTTTAATTAGAAAATAGTTTATATGTTTCGTTAATAATTTAAAAAGAAAAATAATTAAACTTTTTAGGAGTTTCTATCTTCATAAAATTACCTTTCAGCAAAAGAGTTTTTGTTGATCAATGGGGTGGAACTTTCGATAATAGATGGCTAAAAAGTTAAAAGATGTGGAATATAATAAAAACACTTAACAGGTATGATTATATCCTGATTCTAGGGATGACACTTATACTTAGATTTTATAGATTTCCATAAAAAATATCTGTAATGGGTAGGGTAAATACCTACTCAATAAAGATGGATTTGAAGCCAAAAAATTTGTCCGTAAAATTTAATGGAAATAGATGCGGTATAACCATATGAGTACTATAGTACCTACCTCTGTTCCATACCCGCACACATGCACTTGTGCACACAAAAATGCTTGCACACACACACATGCTCACACATATAATATTGAAAAGATAAGTTTTGGTGAGTATTATAATATCAAAGATCTTGATTTATTTTTAAAATAAATATATTGCAAGAAGTACAAACAAAAAAAAAGTTTAATTTATATGTATTGTTAGTGTAAAACAGAAGAAACTACGTGAAATGTGAGAACAAAATTCCAAAACCAAAAGAGAAATGAGAGAAGGAGAAAATGGAAGGAAAAATTTGTTTTGGAAGTTGACATGTGTCATAAATAAGATATTTGTTTAATATAAAATAAATAGATTTTTAAAAACTAAAAAACATAATCAAACACGCCTTTAGTAACTATTAAAATAGTTTATTCCAATTAAATATATAAGGGTAGATTAAAAATTATTTTAATTCGAAAATATCTTATATGTGTCTTTGAAAAGATATTTTAACAAATAAGAATTAAACTTTTTAGGAGATTCTATCTTCATAAAATTACCATTTAGCAATAGATATTTTGTTGAACAATGAGGTGGGCATTTCGTTAATAGATGGCTAAAAAGTTAAAACATCACCCATACAATAAAAAACATTAATTGGTATGATTATTTCCTGATTCTAAAACAATTATAAACCAATTTGACATTTTAGCCTTTCAATCAAATTAAATTCATTCCTTAGATTGTGCGCAGAAATTCAGGTAACCCTTAACTCCAAATCAATATTCCTGAGATTATTTCTATTCTTGCTTTCAACACCTGCTTACACCAAAAATAAGGTCAATATAAATCGTAAGGTTACTTTGGTCATTAGGCAATTTCTGAATGAACGAAAAATTATGTCAATATAAATTATAAAATTATTATATCCTTTTTACACTTTATTTGTTTAAAAAACAAAATTAGATAAAAACAAGTGTTAAATACACATTTCTTTTATTTTATTATTAAAAAATGTGAAAATGACACCAAGTCTTTACATTCGAATAAAATATCTGCCTTGCTTTTTCATTTGATTTGAAACGTAAAATCACACTCCAAAGTTGACGTAACGCAAAACAATGCTCACTTTATTCACCCACTTTCACACTGTAAATGACAAAACCACCCTCGTGGCTTAATAGTTAGGCCTTTCCCTCTCTTTCTCGCACATTCATAAGTAGTAAGTGCAGAGCTAGTTCAGAATTTGCATAGTTTAGTGAAGGAGAAATATGGAGTGTTACAAAATTCAGTTAGTGGCCATAGTGTCATTGATGCTTGTGTTTCCAAACACCCAAGGGTGGGGAGAAGATGGGCATGCCATTATTTGTAGGATTGCTCAGGTGACCAATTACTTGTATTACTTTCATTCTTTCCATGAGTGTGTGTGTGTGTGTATTTGAATGTATGCATCATATCACTACTTCCCTCTTTCTATGAACAGTCTCGCCTCAGCGATTCAGCTGCAGAGGCTGTGAAAAATCTGCTGCCAAAATATGCACAAAACGACTTAGGGAATGTGTGTTCATGGGCTGATCACGTCAGGTTTTATTTGCACTGGTCTGCTGCATTGCACTTTGCTGATACAGCTGACTCCCTTTGCAATTATCAGTATGACAGTAAGTTCCTTTCTTATGTTCTGCTTCTAATTTTATGCCCCATGTTGTCCCCCTTAGGATTTTGGTATTTATTTGTGTGTGTGTTAAAAGTAATCTAACTCTGCTATATGTATTTGATGCCATGTACTACACATTATTTGTGTAGTTTTGAAAAATTATCAATTTCTGATAGTGTAGTATCTCAAAAATCAAATTAATTTTGGGATTTATAAAATTTATGGATTAGAAATCCAGTGAATTTTAAGTGAATGATGTGGTGTAGTACTGACAAGTTGTCTGAACATTCAGGGGACTGCAAGGATGAGAATGGAGAGAAGGGAAGATGTGTTGTGGGAGCGATTAAAAATTACACTGATCAGCTCCTCGACTATGGCAAAGACACTCAATGTAAAACCATTGTTATGAGCTTACAGCCTCCATATGTACCCCAATATTCTTTAGGTTATCACATCTTCTGACTAACCAAATTATTGTTTGACTTGGTGAAATCATAATATCAGATAACCTCACACAAGCGCTTATGTTTCTTTCTCATTTTATGGGAGATGTCCATCAGGTATGCTTGATAAAGCTCCAAATCCCCTATACACTAAGCTTACATCTGACTTTGCAATTTAGTTATTGAAATGGCTCTTTTGCATGGTTAATCTGCAGCCTCTACATGTGGGCTTTACCTCTGACAAGGGAGGAAATTTAATTAATGTTCATTGGTACACAAGGAAGCAAAATCTTCACCATGTGAGTCTAACTCTCAGCTTCATCGACTCCTACTGTGTGATCTATTTCACTGTCTACTGTAATGACTAATTTTATGCCACAGATTTGGGATGTTAACATAATTGAGACAGCAGAAGAAAGATTCTATGACTCCAACATAGATGACTTAACTAATGCCATTCAAGAAAATATTACGGTATTTTATGCAGTAGCTTTCTTTTATCCCCACTCTATGGAACTGCTTATCAAAGTTAGATGCTTACTCCAAATTTTCTGAAACAGAAAACATGGTCCGGTCAAGTAAAAGGATGGGAAACTTGCAATTCTAATGAGACTACTTGCCCAGATATGTATGTCCCTTTAGTGCTTATTTATCCAAAAGTTTATCCTTCATCGCTAGTTTCATTTAAAGATTTTTGCTGATGGCAATACATTTATACGGGGCACCTCAAAATTTCTCTTGCAAATACAAGAAAAGTCCTGGAACCTGCTTCTTAAGTTGATCTACATATGTTATTGGAATTTATTTGTTTAATAAACTTGAGATTTTTTACAGATATGCATCTGAAGGCATTCAAGATGCCTGTCAATGGGCATATAAAGGAGCCCCTGAAGGTTCAGTGCTAGAAGGTAAGATACAATAATTCTGGGAAGTTAAGACCTTGATTCACTTTTTCAGCTTTTCTCACAATATCATGAAATTATTCTCTGCAGACGATTACTTCCTATCACGTTTGCCAGTGGTCAGTTTGCGATTAGCTCAAGGTGGAGTTCGACTGGCTGCAACTCTCAATCGTATTTTTGGCTGATGTAACATGTTAGGATGTCATGTATTGGAGTATGAATATGTCTCTAGCCTTATCGTATATTTGGCTGAATGAACATCATATTCTGATGTAGTTTGTTAAAAGAGAATGATGTTCCTGCTATAATGTAGGTTACGTATCTCAGTTTTTCTATTTAATATTCCGTCATGGGTAGTATTTGATTCGGTATACACTTGGTGCTTGCCTCATCAACCTCTCCCTCCCCGCCCCCCCCCAAAAAATGATTGGAGCTAAACTCAAACGAAAGCACATCTGTTTACATAGTAATAGATATCGTGTTGATATAATTATTATATGTTTCGTTCGAATCTTAATAAGCTCTATAAAAGCTTAAAAAGGGCTATCACGTGCATCAATAATAACAAACTAGGAGAGCGTAACTGCAACCTGTAAGCAAAACCAAAGATCATCAAAATGGTCAAATAAAAAAGCCAAAACGATGTAGGAAAAAAAAAAAAGGTTTTCCATAAGATTGGAGCTCCCGAGAACCGAATATATCTCATCATACCTTGAAACAACATAAGTGAACAAAAAACCAAAAACGACATAATAAGGTATCAAGTACAACAGATTTACTTTTTCATTTTTCCGTGTATTCTGTGACATTAGATGGTGTGAAGAATTCGAAGGCATGGCTCCCAATTTGATGTAGAATGCATCAAGAAATCTATCAACAAATGAAAGGCATCCATAGATACCTCCAAGTCAAGCACATTGTTCTGTACTGGATTTGAAACTCCTAGCACTAAACATGAGTTTGACCAAGTATTATGGTCAAAAGTAATTGTCCCAGTTCAGGGCGATCTTTGCTTTGCCTCATCTATGTGGAACATAATCTGCAAATATCCAGGCTGAAGATTATTAAACAAAAAATGGAAGGGAGGAAAAGAAAACAATTCGAAGGATGGAAAATATAAATGCCGAACATTTCAAACCTTTGTTCCAACGTAAAATGTCATAAGCATGCCACCAAGACAGGCAACCCTGTGTCATAGAATTTCCGAATGAATTTTTCACTGTATTTTATTGCAACTAAGTTAAAAGGCTAAGGATACTTGACATACCTTCCTTGTGAAGGAAAGAAGAAAGCAACCAGTTAATGCCTCTTGGTCCAATCACAAATCCAACCAGATTAGCCACCTGTCAAGAAATGTCATGGTATTTAAATTAGATATGGACTATATTTTTGTTTTATAAACAAAATACAACAGTTTCTACCAAAACAGAAATAATAAACACTCAGCAAAGAAAAAAAGCCAAAAAAATGGTTACTCAAGTCAACATGTAAACTAAACAACCATTTACCACTCTTTGAATAGTCACTTGTATGACTTTGTTAGATACTTGGCCCAAGTATCAGCAATTAGAACAGACTCAAAAACAGTTCTATTGACAATTGTATCATCAGTTAGTTAGTACAGTGGACAGTGAATATAAACAATAGGAGGGAAATAATAGAGGAGAGGTTTTAGACTTAAAGTAGGGATTGGGAGAGAGAACCAGAACTCTCAAATCTCCTGGTACAGTGAGATATACAGATCTGTGCTACTTCTTTCCTCTGGCTTCTGCAATCACATATGATTCCAATTCACGAAGATGATAACCTATAAACTTCAGTTTTTAACTATCTGTTTTTTCCTTCTTTTTTTTCTGGTTCAGTTCTATCTGACTTCAGGGAAAAAACTCAATTTTCAAAAACTTTTAAGGAAAACAATAATCAGAATATTCGTGTTGTAAAATTCTAGATTATCCAGAAGTTTAATGCAACAATAATTGATATATATACACACACACACACACACACACACACAGATTTTGTCAGACTCAGGTTCAATTTGGCTGAGATAAAAAAAGTAAACTTGAGTGCAATTAATTCCACTTATATTTATGTGTAAAATTGAACGTCAAATTTGTTGTATAAAAGGCTTTGCACTGGATCAATTGGTTTAACAGGACTACTTGTTGCATCATGAACTGGCCCCTTGAAACATCATTCTTTTACTCTCTCAGGTAGCCAGATGCAATAAAATTCATGAGGATGTTACATAAAATAAAATAACTACAAATTATGATATTCATATATGCTGTGAGGCCATTGAAGGACAAACCATGAGGCAAGTAATTGTGACTGCACCAGCAACAGCACTGAGTTCACGAAATATGCATTCTCCAAAAGAACTTTGAGCCTGATAATCAAATTCACCTCCATGTTAGACAGCAAAAATCACAACTTTGGACCAATGAAATATTTAGAAGAGGAAAAGTGTGGATATGCATTACCTGAAATGCTTTTGCTGCTGATTTTAAAACCAACTCAGGGATGAAGAATAAACACGTCAACCATGCCCATGAAAGAAGCTTCCTAAGGTCCATAAGAATAATCAAGCATAAAATATCTGATAAAAAACTGCAACTTTTACAGATAGAATAGATTTAACTTGGACAATAAAGGGAACATACCACTCTAAATCATGCCAGATTGCAACAAATGTGAATATAACCCACACATTTAGTAGCTTTTTCTTAGATCCCCCAAGAGGAATGTATATATACCTGAATTTCTACCCAATCAAAATTTATGTTATTATCTAGGATAACAAAGAGCAAAATCCAGGAAAAAGAATTAATTGCACCTCACAAGCCACTTGTTGAAGGAAGCATGCCAATTTTTCCAAAAGCCTTCCAAGTTGTGGCAATTATTAATACATTTTGGCATATTCTCTGGAGCCTCAATTCCGTTTATCTACAACACAATTCCAAAGTAATGACTTTCTTCAAATATGTAATTGGACATTTACACTATATGCTTGAAGAGCAAGGAACATACCAGTGACCAGAAACGGAAAAAGCGCCAGATCAGTAAAAATTTTAGCCACATGAAGTTTAATACCTGAAACAAATAAATAGCAAAGAATGACAAGGCAGCATGCTGATCTAATTTGGAAAATTTAGTTTTCATGATACAACAACAACAACCACTAAGCCTTATCTCACTAGGTGAGGTTGGCTACATGATCAGTTGACGTTAGGCTCAGTAAAACCACTTAATTGATGAATATGTATTCTCTTACGCCATATCCAATGATGAACACGTCCATAGGAGATAAGTGCTTCCACAAACCACTAATTGATTAAGAAATTGTTTCAGCTACCAAACAATAAAATTGGATTAAAAATTAAATATAACACATGGTTCTTTTCTGAATACTGAAGTTCTCACCTGTTAGCAAAGGCATTATAGTAGAATAGATGTGTCATTAATTCCATAAGGAGAAGATTCAATATCCAGCGGAAACCATTGAGTGTCACATTTCTAACAGAATTAGTGTTTTGAGGAACATCTAGCTGCAAAAAATTAGAACCAGTATCATCAACAAAACAGAAACTCAAGCAACCATTCAAAAACACTTGACAACAGTCAGTGACACAAGAAACATTCAGGAATTGTTAATAGAGAAAACGAGACATGATGGATTTCCTGTGTCTCAATTACACAATGGAGAATATTATATATACCGAGCCATAAAGACAAGGATTTATAGTTACCATACTTAAATAATTACATAATAACATACAACACTAACTCAACCCATAATCACCTTATTAACATTAATTCTAACACTCCTCCTTACGCTAGAGCATATAAATCGTATACACCAAGCTCGTTACATATATAACTAATTTGAGGTCCTCTTAATGACTTAGTGGAGACATCTGTTAGTTGATCATTTAAATTGACAAAGCAAGTGACCGTGTCTTGATTTAAGATCTTTTCCCTAACAACATGACAATCTATCTCAACATGTTTTGTGTGACTCACCCTTTTTTATCTTTATTTTTTTTATTTTTTTAGATCATCAACAACTGATTTACAGGCTACTAAGGTTGTAGTCCTTCCTAGTAGATCATTTCCTTTGGTAGGCCTACTTTGTTTGGTGGCCTTCCTTTCGTGTCATTTGGAATCTTTGTATATTCTGCAATTATAAGGAGAGTATATCACTTTTTTGGATTTTCAAGTCCTGTGAATATTGTTGGAAATTGGATTTGATATGTGATGTTCTTTGAATTTTTGGCTGGTGGTATATACCTTGTGGCAGGTGATAGCTATTTTTTGGGATGCTGAAATTACAAAGGAAACTCTTCCAAAATTTTGATAAAATTTGAAAGTATAATTTATTTTGGAATAAGATCTTGTTAAGTTTGTTTTTAGGTTAGTTAAACTTGCCAGATTAAGTGGTATTTCCTTGGCTTAACCTGTGTGCCAATCATGGCTCTGGTTCTGGGTTGTGACATTATCTCAATGTGCTACTACTATTTTTGGGGTGAATAGGGGGATGGTCATAGGGCTATCTCTGAGACAAGTATAGTAGAATAGACGAGTCATTAATTATTTGCTCCATTTTGCTTTTGAACAACCCAAAGAACAGTGTTATCAATAGCGGATGGTGGCATATGGCAGAAGGCCAAAATTCTGCCATATAAACATGCCATTGCGGCCTAAGGTGCCACCATAGCAGGCCTCCCTTCACAAATTGCCTATGGCGGTTAGCAAAAAATCCGCCATGCCATTCCGCCATGGCGCCACCATTTAACAACACTGCCAAAGAATTGGTCTGTTTTGGTGCCTTGGACTGAACTTTGGTACAATAGTTCTTACCAAGTCTACACTAGCATGGCAACTTTTGAGGTGGTTTATGGCAGGAAACCAACCACCAACAATCATACAATGTATTCCAGGTGAAACAGTAGAGGAACAAGTAGCCTGGGAGTTGGGAGCATGAGAAATAGTTTTTACAGGGCATAGAACTTGATGAGGAAGCATGCTGATGTTCACTGAAAATCAGAAAAGTTTCACATCAAGGATTGTGTCTATCTTAAGTATATACCTTACAGACAGCATTCTATTCATCAAAAGATCAACCCTAAACTTGCTACTAGGCACTTTGTCCCTTTTCATTCATTCAACACGACTTTGGAACTTATATCACTGGCTTTGGGCCTCTTCTTGTAAACCTTTCATACCTATGACAATTGATCAATAGGTCCAAGGCTCAGGTTCCCATCATCCTCCCCCTTCTACTACTGCCTTGTCCTCAAGGAAAAACTGGAAATTGGCCTTGAATAAAAGAGCATCTTCCCAAGTAGCTTCATCTTTAGACTGGTATTGCCATTGCACTAACCATTGTTTCACTAGAGGTCCATTATGGATGATTCTTCTCGCAGCTAAAGCTGCCGCTTGTGCAGGAAAAATTGTCTTCTAAAGCCATATCAGCAGGCAAAGTAGGGTAGACATTGTGGTGTCCTAGGGCTCTTTTCAACTAAGAAACATGGAAAAAAGGAAATTTCTGAGACTCCACCATTTAACTCAACTTATAAGCAAAAACACGATGTTTAGAGAGGACTAGGATTGATAAGTTGGCAAGGGACACTATCAGTAAGAAGTTGGTTATGTAGGTGGGGCCCATGGAGTGCGAGGGGGAATTGTTAGTTATAGATCACAGGTATCTTGAGGGGAGGATCATTCTGGAAGTATTGGTTGTAGCCTTTGTTGAATGAAAGTTAATCTTTGTAATGGCCATTGCTCTTGGGAACATCTCAGCAAAGATTGTTATTTCCTACTGCTACTACTTGAAATTAATAATAAGATTCCCCTTCTACTTGAATTTTTGTTGATTATGATTTTCTCTCCCTATCAGTCCCCCCTAGCCTCTAGCAACAGGGATACCCTCCAACTGATTAACTTTCCTTACTAGGTCTTCGACAGTTGTTCTCAATACATGCCCATACTATTTTTTTCTACAATAAGTGCTACCCACACTTTCTCTCTAATGCATTTATTTTTAATCCTATCTTGTCTAGTATGTTTAATATTTACTGTATTGAATTTATTCTCGTGCTGGTATTGTAGTCGTATGGTAAACCTTTTCCTTAAGCTTGAGTGGGAACTTTTGCTACAAATGATACTTAAGGAACTCCACCATTTCATCCACCCCACTTGAATCCTATGGTGTTATACCATCAAATTTCTAAACAATGATTACAAATGTGGTTTCTTTTCCAATTCAAACAAATAATATCTTGCATATACTTCTACTTTTGAAAATAACAAGATGAGGGTTCATTTCCTCAATAGAGGTTTAACAAAGACCAGAACTATTCAAAATATAATGGAAGTCAATAATGAAGCTTAAACCATCAAAATAACTTACAATCACAAACCTGTGAGGCAAAAGCATTGAAGCTCAGTATTGGACCGGCAATATAAAGTGGTGCATATACCAAATAACAAAGGTATGTGATATATCCAAACTTGTCATTATGTAGACTTCTCTCCTGGTAATGTAATTAAAATTATGAACTGGAAAACATGTGTCCACATGCCCAATAAAAATTATAACTACTTAAAAACAAACATTAGGAAAAAAAAGAAGCATAAAACATAACTCAGCAACTACGATAAATTTCACCTTGTGCTTGATTTTAACTAGCAGCTATCCTAACCTGTAAAACTTGATAGCAAGATTTTCCGGATTTACAAATATGACAACGTTGATAATGCTTCTGCAATCATCAAAGAATACGACATTGGGAAAAAACATTTATTAATCATATTGATACCCAAAATCATAATGCTACATAATTATTCAACAGCTCCATGACAAAATGTGCACCAAACATTCATATTGCAAGCTGAAATGTTTCAAGCAAAGCAATGCCCAGAAAATGTCAAAACTGACCATTTAAGAAACATGAAGACAGCCACATAATAGTTTTTGCCTAAAGGAAATTAACCGAACAAGGCTGTTCCCAGACCATAGTCAAATCTGTAGAAATATACAAAAACTACAACCTAATTAAACTAGTCTGGTCTTATGTACTAGTGAAGTGAAGCATTCAAGACAAAATTATTTAAATAGTAATCAAACATAATTTACATTCTACATGATGCTAAAAAGATTTGTCTTTGAAGTAGCATCAAGAACAACTCTTTTATAATAAAATTTCCACAGCATTATAATATATAGTCATCCCTGCAACCATATTAAATTGGGCAAGAGACTGTACAGTAGAATCTTATATTCAAAACAAACAAGTACCATTTTCAGAAAGAAAGAAATACCTCCTGATCAAAATGAGAATCTTGATTAGTCCAGTGAAAATCGAATCCAAAGCTTATCATCCGCAAAACAACTGCCACAAACATCTAAGCTTAAATATAAAGAAACATATATTAAGTTATTGTTATTGTCACATTACATAATGGTATGCAAAATGAGAATTCAAAGACATGCATACATAATTCATAAAATGCAAAATAAAAATAAAATATTAAATGTTTAGATCACCAAATTTTAATATTCTGGCCATAAGTGTTCTAAATAATAAATGATAAATCACCATAACATGACAACAGTTACAAAGTGAGGAATGATTCAGTTAGCATAATTTCATATGAATGCTGGTGATGGATGAGGAACAGTCCAACTAACATGAATATGGGAAAAAAGAATAAAGCAAAGAAATGTAAGAATCATATATAAATGGACTACTCCAACTTTATTAGATGCCATAGGAATTCAATTAAATAACAAAAAAAATACCAAAGTTGAAACATATGTGCCACCTAAAGCTGCCCCGGTAATTTTCCAAAAATGCCCACTGTTGCCTGCAATGTAAATACATAATCTTAAGTGGAAATAGAATTACGCCTACCATACAATGGATCAATACAACAAATCTTATGCATCTTACCCAAATACAGAGAATGAATATCCTTCATAAATCCGATTACAGAGAAGAAACAATATGTTGTAACTCCAAACTACAAGTGGAAAGTACTCCTTCTGTGCAAAGATCTGCTGAAACAGAACTAGTCTTACATGATAACGCGGGAGAAGTTATAAACATGGTAATTAAATGCTCAATATAATGATTGACCAAAACATTATCTGTTTAGGAACAAATGGATTATAGTTATGAAGAGTTAAACTTTAATGAATAAATGGTCAAAGCACCAAAAGTTGTTAGGATCGGTCAATATTATAATCGGCGAACAAATATTCAGGACCAGAGTTGTGAACCTAAGATGACCTTTCATGTTGTAATCTGTTATTATTGCATATTATTTTCCCCTCTCTATAAGAGGGATTTACTCTGACTGAAGATACAAAGAAATATTTTCCAAGCCATAAATGCATTTATTTGGCCTCCACAACTTTAACATTTTCTTTTCAGCCATACTTGTTCCTAAAAAACTAAATTTGTTGGAATTTCAGGGCCAAACCAACCTACCCTTCTATAATAACCACCCTTGCCCCCTAATAGGAAAAAAAAATGTCCATATTGTCCATTGGATAGACATTTCTTCCAAATGAATGACAATTCTCTCACTATATAAAACTTTGAAGACTGCACTCTTTAAAGCTATCCTTCTTTAGAACGTTGTTGAGAATTGTTGCTACAAGCTTCCCATGCAATGAATTTTACTACACAATTCTTGTTTGGCAAAAGGTATTGATTTAAATGATCCATGGCAACACCATTCACATTAAAGAGCACTAAGTTTCCGGAAATTCTAGAGTCCTAGAAACACAAAATACAACATTAAAATTACACAAATAGTTAGCAAGAATTCAATAGACAATAAAATCTTCATATTTTCAAGTGGAGGGGTATCATTCCTATGAATAATTGATGAAATCCAATATAGATATGTTTTCATTACATTTCTAGACATGACACACAACTTAAAATAAAGCAGCCCCGGGGAAATAAGTTTTAATGAAAAAACCTAGAATTGTTATGACATGATAGTTTTAAATAAGTAATTGAAATTAACAATATTACAGGTTCCCAGCTAGAAATATTGCAAATAATACTTATTCAATGTTCCATTACACGCACCTTTACAAGAACAAAATTACCAGTAGCTATTGACAGGACAAATACAATGCTGCAAATGAAACAAACTCAATGTTAGACTGAAAAAGGTAAGGAATAACAATAGTGAAAGAAAGAACTGAGAACAACATCAAAATAAACGATGCACCCTGTACCATGCTCCATGAAGATATGATAAGTAGGCCAAAGAAAATAAAAGCCAGACAATGGACATTCCCTTCACCTCTTAAACTAAAGAAAGCCCTCATCAAGCTGGCCAGCAGAGTAAAAATTCCAAAGACAAGAGTAAGAACAGGTATGTTTCCTCGAAAATTCCTCCACTGAGCATCTGAAACATCCTTTACACAAAACAGAACAGCTTGTGCATTTGATCAGCAAGCAACATGACCAACTACTGAAACACTTACTACAGACAAAATTATCATAACGACAATAAGAGCACGATCATACATTGAGGTGATGAGGTATGACCCAACCCAGGCGCAAACCAGATAGCTGTTTGTAATGATCTGTGAAAATCAAAACCCAAAGCACTCAATGCTCAGCAATTAAGCAAGTAATAAGAGAAAACACAATTACAGGAACAAGATTATAGAGTGAAAAAGATCTAAAACAAGAGATATACCACGAGAGAGTTGAAGGGAACGGGTGATGATGATAACATAGAAAACGATTGCATAAATCACAAGAAACCACAATTCTTTTCGCTTCCAGTGCCCACTCTTACTGCCATTAACAGATGTAGCCATTTGCAATTTGTCCTCTGATTAGCACCTCAACACCAGCAATTTTGTGTTTCCCTGTTTTGGCAATAAGACAATTTGCAAATTACTTCCCCTTTCCCTGAGAAAATCAAAATAAAATTAACTTAGCTGATGATAACATTTAAATAATTTCTCTACATTTAAGAAAATGAAGGTGAAAATTTGAAGAAAGATGTCGCGTAATTAACCACTTGAACAAAAGCTTCAGCAGCTCGACGGCGACCTTCAACGGAGAACTGAGAATGGATTCACCGTTGGACGAAAAGTGAGAAGTGTTTCTTTCTATCACCAATTCACCAGTGTCTTCTTTTTTTTTTTTCTTCAGCACCAGGGACCACGTTGTTTCAGACTCCTTTTTTTTTTAAGCATGATTCGTTTCTTTTAATAAGAACTAGCCGATGGTTAAAAAAAAAAAGGGCCGGGCAACCGTTTTAGGTCAAAACCGGCCCAATCACATTTGTTCACACCAGTTCTTTGTGTTTATTTGATTTATTGCATATTTAATTTATTTTATTTTAAAAATAATTATTTATTTTTTGCTAAGTTGGTAGAGAAATTTTTAAAATAAGTGATTAGTTTTTAAAATAATCGCTGTCAAACACGTTATTATTGTATTGTTTGAAGTAATTACTTGAGTGGTTCTTGAAAGTTGAAACTAGGGTCAGTATAATATTTTTTTTAGGTCTAAAGTAAACTTTTAATTGAAACAAACCTGACATCAATGCCTATTAGTTCAAATGATAAGAAAGTTAGCTTTATTTAAACAGTTTTAGATTCAAAATTTTTGAAACCGGAAAAAATAAACGCTATGAGAAATTTGCTTCCTTAATTGAATTTATCTGACTTGATTCGATTTTTATTTATTTTTGGTAATGGAAGGAAAAAACAAAAAGAGTGATTCGATTAATATAACACTTGAATATCAAATGTTTCAAGAAAATAAACCAACTTTTTATTTGGTCAAAGAAGAAACCCAAGTTTTAAATATTAAATAAGAGAACAGAAGTCATGGATACATGTTTATACTAACAAAAAAGAAAAAGAAAAGAAAAACACGAACCACCTATGAGTTCAAAGTCATAAAAGTTTATTCTTGCAGTCGGGTCTTTGGATCGCTCTTCTTCATAACTGACCCCAAATTTTCAACTATATGTTAATAGTTAATATTGCATAAGTTAAAATTAATCCAAATTAGGCATTTGATTTTAATATAAACATCCAAAAATCATAATTACTTCATTCGTATAAATGTGAATATGAAAATAGTAATGATATTTTGAATTAAAACATTGTTTTTAAATAATGAAATATAAATATACATTTTAATATAATATTTGTTATTCTTCAAACAAATGAAATAAAAAAAATTATATAAGATATATGAAAATATGCAATGCACCTAAAAAAACACAATATTCATTAGTTCAGCCTAGTAATAATTTTTATCTTGCAAGAAGTGAGTATCCTACTCTTAAAAAGAGAGAGAGAGAGAGAGAGAGATCCGCATAAGATCTTATAAAGAGAAGGAAAGAAGGAATATGAAAAATGAAAAATATATGAACAGTTACGGTCCCAACTTCTTTAATCGAGCTGAATTATGGGGATGTACCCTGTTCTTAAGTCACACGGCATACGTCGTGGTGTGCCCACCATGGCCACGCAAACAAACACGCATGCGGAGTCTCCTTGTAAGGCATTTCACGTCGTATGCATATGTCATATCTAGCCTCAATTACGGAACGCATATGACCAAAATTTTGTTAATGTGTTTAATTCATCACATGTCACATTAATTAGCCCTGGGCTTTTACAACGAAAAAGGTAAGTGATAAAAAGCATATATCTCCACCTCGAAAGAACTGTCAAACCTTAATAGCACCTCCTCCATCCTTTGTGTGAAGTGACATTTCAATGTCCAGTACGATTTAATCTCTTTTGAATAATGATACAGGTTAATACTTTAAGCTTTGAATAAAATTCAGTTTTATTATATCTATTTTTATATTGTAAATTAGAAAATTTATTTTAAAATGATAAAAAATAAAATTTATTTTCTCTTTTAATTTTTATAACATATTTTTTCATATTTTATTTATTTCAAATATATATTGTTGCTTAAATTTAATTAATATTATTTTAATTTTTAATTTTTAAACTTTGATATATTGTATTAAAATAATAAATATAAAAATGACATGTCTTGATTCAAATAATTTTATTTTTATAATTTTTCTTTAATTTCAAAAGTTTTGTCTCTTTGATAATTCTTTAGATTATCTAATTTTTCCTATTATTTTAAAGAAATTTAAGTAACTTGTTTTAAATTTTAACTCAATTTGCTCTCAATAAAGTGTAATTTAGAATATTAGAGTAAAAAAATTATCTATTTATTTTTTATTAATTTAATTAAAAATTTTATTTATTTTCTTATATTTTGATGTTTTTATTTTAAATAATAAAGAAGAAAAATTAGAACTCTAATAAATCCAAAAAAAAAAAAGGACCAAAAGAACATCTCAAAATGCACAGGAGTTGATCCTTGAAAGCATTAGTTCTTTTCTCTATAAGATTTGATGCCTGACCTATATAAAAAAGGGTTAGGAAAGAGGATTAGTGATCTTTCCCTCTCCTTTTTATTTTTGTTGTTGTAGTCATTGTTTCTTACTCTCTCTTTCTCTATGAGCTCTATAGGTGCAAGAATGAAGATAAGGGTGAAACTCTTATCTCTTCAAGTATATGTGGAGTTCTCTTTTTCCTCTTTCTTGTTTGTGTTTATAGTTTTGAGTGCTGGCAACATATTTTCTAACACTCTATTCAATACTACTTTCATTCTTTTTTAATTGTCGTTTAAGGTTTTTATACACAAATCAATAAATGCAATAATTTTTTTGTTTTTCATAAAATAGTTTTGAAGTTTCTTATTGTACCCTTTCTCATTTCTACTCCATAATAAATACTATACATACTAGTTATAAATGTGTAAATTAGATTAGAAGTAAGGGTATAATTGAGAAATAAGTAATTAATGTTATCTTAAACTTTAAAAATGATAGATAAATAAAAACAAAAAAATTCTGAAAAATAGACAAGTAAAAAGGAACGAAAGAAGTATTGGTTAAATTTATTGAAAACTACAAAATCATAAATGAGACTCATCGAATGAGAAGTGTGACCCACGAAATTTTGTGATTTTTAATAAATTTAAACCAATAATAAAAAGTATGTTCAAAAGAGTGTATTACTAGCCTTTGTCTTATCTTTTTTTATGGCTTAATCCCCCTTTTGTTGGAGATGAATGGTTTTTATGGATATTGTGAGCTTTTGGTTTGGGCAATTAATAAAATTGATTTCTTTGCATTTTATGTTCATATTTCTTGTTCTTAATGTATTATAGGAATTCACCACTCTTTAGCTGATTTTTTTACTTGTATGTTAAATAAAAATATGAAGCTTATAAGCTTCATATTGTATTTTGATGTTTATATTTTAGGTAATAAAGAAGGGAAAATGAAGCTCTAATAATGGGTCAAGAAAAAAGGACCAAAAGAATAACCTAAAATGCAAAGAAGTTGATTCTTGAAAGTATTAGGTCTTTTCTCTCTATAATTGGACATCCCACCCACATATAAAAGGGTTAGCAAAAGAGGATTATGGATAATTTCCTCTCATTTTTCTCATAATTATCATCTCCTGCTCTCTTTGTATGGAAGTTCTATAGGTACAAGAAGGACAACAAAGGTAGAAAACTCATATCTTTTTAAGGATCTATAGAGTTCTTTTTTTTTTCTTTTATTTGCTTGTGTTTGTGTTTATCTTCTTTATGTCTAACTAAATTTCCCTTTTGTTAAGGTTGAGTGGATTTTTATGGATCTTGTAAACCTTTAATTTGGGTGATTAATAAAATTTGTTTCTTTGTATTACACGTTCATATTTCATGTTCATAATGCATTATAGGAATTGATCACTCTTTGAATGATTTTTCATTTGTATGGTATATGTAGGATGTGTGTGGGACAAGTTAAGACGTGTTTAACTTAGTCCTTTCCTGACCCAAAAATTTGATAAGGTCATTTATTTGAACTGAACCTGATTCGATTAAGACCTGATAATATATGGGACAAGATTGGATCAACCTAATTTATTGACATAATATATCAATCTTAACATTTTGTATAGTTAAATTGTAGAATAAAAGAAATATAAAACTTAAATTGAGGTATATTTTACCATATATATTTCAAAATAAATAATATAAATATAAATATAATATCATGTTATGCAATATATTATCTATTAAATCAAAATTTTTATTATTAATACACAATTGTTCAAAAAATGTATTTTTTAAAATAATATATGACACCAAACCGGTTGGGATGACCCGAATTATAACCTAAATCCGTACTCAAAATACATTGGATCTAATTTCTAAAACTAGAAACTATCAAAAATAACCTCAGGTTATGTCGAATTAGTGAGATGGGACAGTTCATACACACCCCTAGTTATATGAAACTTTAATATATGAATGTGTTTTGAGAATTGAATGTTGTGATTTTTTAGTCTAAGAATAGTCATTGAACATTCACTACCCCTTAAGGATTCTTAATCTTTAGGTTTGCTCATCTTTAAATTCACTAAAGGAATTAAGGCTTTTAATTAGGAATAAAGACTTATTTGCCTAAAGAATTAGAATCTAAATAAATTAGTCAATCCGATAGATGAATTAGAGAAATAAATTAAATTAACCCAATTTAAATTTCATGGGTGAAATAGAATAAAACTCGATCTCATCGCTTTGATTAATTGCATTAAATTTATTTCTTTTGCATGTTGTGCTTTTGATTTGGAATCTATGACCTTATGCAATGGTCACACTAAGGTTAAAATCTATGACCTTATGAATATTACCATAACTCCTCACCACTAGGCCGATCCTAGTGGGTTTCACTCTTTAATTAATTTTATCTAATATATTATTATTATTATTATTAACAATGAAAATTCTTCAATTATACTTTCTTTTTCTTAGAATACATATTTTTTTATTAAATTCAAATAAAACATTTCATGTTAAAAAAATTTAATTACCATATTCAAATATCGGCTGATTGACCAAATTGGGTCGATTTTATAAAATATTTATCAATTTGAGACTATTTTGAAATATATTACTAAAGTGGGGTAATCAACAATGAAAAAAGTTAGTCAAACTATAGTATTCCACGTGATAGTCACTTGGCACACAATTGACAATTTTGGTGAACACATATATAATACACTAGTACTACTAGAGTTTTTAATTTTTTAGTTTTTTTTTTATAAAACGAACAAAGCTGCACTGATTGAAAGTGACCAACACATAAAATGCTAGTAGTAATATACTAGTGTTTTTACTTTTTTATTTTTTAAAAATTGACAAAGGTAGCGTTGTGTCCGAGTAGCGTTTTCCGGTGAGAATAAGAATTTGTACATACAGCATGAAAGTAAAGTAAACATTAAACAAAGAATAAGAATAATTAATGACAAATTTACATACAGTTTGAAATTTGCACCCCTAATCTCCCCTGCGAATTTCCACCTTATTTTATGTATGTGGGGTTAAAATTGGAGGCAAATAAAAAAAAAGTTTTATTTATAAAATTATGTTAAAAATTTATTCATAAATTTTCATTATATTTCCAGTAACTCAAATTTCAGATCTCGAGTTTGAATTCCTATTTTGTTACAATAAAAATTCGAAAGAATTTTATCACACATAGTGTTATATCTAATTAACTTTAATAAGATTAGTCAATATTCAATTAGTGTCTAGATGTTGGTCAAAATTTTTCATTTTATTTTTTACTTTCATACCAAATTTACTTTGTATTTTGTAAACTAATGAAAAGTTTGAGCACGACTAATGCCCCCAACAAGATAACAAGGTAACTAATTGATCAGACAATTAATTGTATAGATCTCATAAATCTGAATTAATTAGGTGTAACAAGTCGATCATATATTATCAATATATTATTATGCATAGCACTTATGGTAATGATTAATAACGTGTTGGTACTTTATTGATTTAGTACATTTCAATTAACTAGATTATATACAAGATTTTCTCACTAATCAAACGTGGGATACCTGCTACTCCGCTATGATGGGAGGGAATAGCAAAAGAGAAAACATTACTACTATTAGCGTTTTTTAGTGTGCCAAAACACTACTCAGATAAGATGCTTCACTAGAAAAATAAAACTCTATTGCTACTACTAGCATTTGTCCATTTAAAAAAAAATAAAAAAGTGAAAATGCTAGTACCATTAGTGTTTTGTGTATTGTCACTTCCAATCGGTGCAACTTTGTTCATTTTATAAAAATAAAATAAAAAAGTGAAAACACTACTGTATTAATGTATTTCACACATGTTCATCAAGCAGTGGCATTTTTGGTGTTAAATTAAAAAAATAAAAAATAAAAAAGCTGTCATGGCACTGAATAGCCCAATTTGACTAGTATTTTTCACCGTTGATTATCCCACTCTAGTAATATGTTTCGAAACAACCCCAAATGGGTAAATACTTTATAAAAGTGATCCAATTTGGTCAATTAGCCTCAAATATCATTAGAATTAAAGTTTAATTTTTATGTATTGTTAGTGTAAAAAGTTGTACACTTTTAATCTATTAGAAATCATCATTGAATTAACTTTTAAGTTATTTATTGTAAAAAAGTCAACAAACTTACCGTACATGATTAACTTTTATGTCATCAATTCATACATTATTTATTCTTAGGCAAATAAAAAAATTTCACCAATAATCCACACAAATTATTTATTTCTAGCATTTTAATCCTTACAATTGTAGGATGTTAATATTTTTCTAGGAAGTGCTAACAACACAGTCATTTTAAAAACCTTTTCACTATTGGTTAAAGTTTATTAGAAACTGCAAAATTATAAGTGAGATTTGTTAAATAAGCAGGACACACAACATTTTGTGATTTCTAATGAATTATAGTCAATAATAGAGAGTATAAGAGAGTGTATTGCTAACATTTCTTTGTTTTTTATATACAATTATTTGACTATATAAATTAAAATAACTTTATTATATATTTTCAATGAATCAAATTGATATAAAAACACAAAATTAACATTTCATTTTATTTAAAATTGAAGATAATTGTGTAATTATAACAACAATATGTTCAAGACAATAAAATTTGCTAGAACTTAAAATAAAATATGATTTAATTTGAATTTGAAGATAATAACATATTGGTAATAATAACGTTTAATACAATTTAATTTAAATTTTAAAAATTATTATTATTATAATTTGGAATAAAATATAATATAATTTAATTTAAATTTATTGATAATAACATACCCATAATAACAATTATTTAAATTTAAAAAAATATAAAATCTTAAGAAAATTAATCTCATTCTCATAAACTAGTATTTTATTTTATATAGTTACAATCTATAATAAATAAATAATTTTGAATATATAAATTATATTATAATTAAAATTCATAATAAATAATATTTAACATACAAATTATACTTTATATTTATGATAAACAATATATATTATGATACAAGGTTGTTTTTTTTGTGTGTACAATAGTAGCAACAAAGTCTAAACCTAAGACCTTGTGTGTACTATCCAAACCTCTCCATTACTTAGGCCAACCCTAGTGGATTTATACAAAGGTATTTTTTAACTATTGATGTTTAAAAAAATGAAATTTAATTTAGAACTAAAAATAAAAAGGATAGATTGAAAGGGATAAGAGGTTGATAAAAATATTTAAAAACACTCTCGTTGAAGAAAATTTGCTAAAAACACTCTCATTGAATAATAACTTTCTAAAAATACCATCGTTCAAGTTAGTTATTCTAATTTATATATATAAAGAGAGAATTATGTGTAATGATCATTATGTGATGAAAGAGCTAAAATATAATAAAAAAAAGTGAGTTAATTAAGAAAATAAGAATATAAAAAATATATTAAAATATCAATCTCACTCTCACAAGTGTGTACTCAAATTTATAATATAAGAGTATGGATAAGGGATTTCATAATTTTAAGGAGTTTAAAATGCATGAGAATTTAATTAATTTAATTATATTCCTTTTATTTTAAAATACTTTGTTTGTATAAAGCATTTTAAATTTCTTATATTTTGGATTTTTTGTTTAGATGAAGTAATTTGGTTTTCATTATGTGCAAATTTTATTTTATGTGTAATTTGAAATTTCTCCATTTTAGATGTTATTTAAAAGAACAAAACTTAATGCAGTTAGATAGCTGCTTTTAGTGTTGTTTTCTAATTAAAATTAAAGTTTCAATCCAGTTGACATTTAATGAAAACCTTTATTATGTGAATTATTGAGATAAAACTCCAATTATGATTGAAAAGCAACATTAAAAGCATATATAAAATTGTATCGAAGTTTTGTCCTATTTAAAATTCCTTCATTTTGCTTGAATACAAATTGCCTATAAAATTCCTATCATTTTAAATTTTCTTTAAATTTGGTATCTTAGGGTTCATTTGGGGTGGTTTTAGTTGTAAGTTTCAAAAAAATTAAAATTACAAGTAGTTTTTAATTTTTAAAAATTGGTTTTAGTTTTTTTTTTAATTTTTAGTTTCGAAATAAATTCACTTTGAAAATTTCCTATCATATGAAAATTAGTTTGAAGGTGTGTTTGTGTAATGGTGACAGCAATGGTGGTAATTGTGATAGCAACATTGATAGTGATGGTGGTAGTGGTGGTTGCGACGATGGCGATACCTGTGGTGGTGGTGACGGTAGCAGTGCTAATGGTGGTAATGACAATGTCAATGGTGGTGGTAACGGTAGTGCCAGTGATGGTGGCGGTAGTGCTAATGGTGGCAATGTTGCGAGTGGTGATGGTGGCAGTGTCACAAGTGGTGATGGTGGTAACAATGATGGATGTGTCATTATCAAATATAGCGAGTGTGCTTTTTAAAAACTAAAAACCAAATTCACATTTTTTTTTGTTTTAAAGATGAATATAAAAATGTTTTGAAATTGAGTTAAAAACTATTTTAATTCTACTTTATTCAAACACGTTTTATTTTAAAAATTGTATTTGGAAATCAAAAAACTAAAAACTCGCAACCATCCCAAATAAGTCCCAACAAATTATTTTCATGTATGATATTTTAAATTCACTTAAAAATTAAATTTCTCTCTCACAATTTATATCCAAACACACTCTTACAGTACCATTTCTTTTTTCATTTAATAAAGTTGAACTCAAAACTTCACTCCAGAGAAAACAAATTCCTCGCCATATATAATATGCATTGATTAAGTTAAAATAATTTTTTTCATAAACGTGCCATTTAAATGAAATTGTTCCGTATGTTGTTATTAGGACCACGCCCAATTCTGTCTGTGTCTTGACCTCTGTGGCTTTGATGGGAAGAAAAGAGAGAGAGAGAAAATCGAAACAGCTGGCTCAGACAAATGAAGTGTCCCTACTCACCAACATTTAGTTGCTGACGTGCCTCTTCCCCGCCGCTCTGTTTGCTCTTACATTGTATTTCTACACTGTTCTGTTGTTTTCACTTAGTTTTGCTCAGTCAAAGACGCTACTTGCATGGAAATACTTAGAAAACAGAGCACGGGGTCCATCGATTCAATTCAAGTTCAAAATTGTTTTTCAGGGTCACCTTTTGTCATTTCTTTTAAGATGTATTTTTGGGATGACTATAGAAAAATACAGTAAAGACAAAATTTAGATGTCATTCTTTGAGTATTAGAAGTGTTGTTTTTTAACTAAAATTAATATTTTATTTCAATAACTCACGTAATAAAAAACTGCATTAAAATTTAAAAGGCAGCGTAGGTTATGAAATTAAAATTTTAATTTTAATTGAAGAATAATATCACAAATTGTTAAAGAATAATATGTAAGTTTTGCTCTAAAAATAAGAAAGAAATATAAATAATATATATGATATCAAATACAATATTTTTTTTATAGAAATTACAAGTATCTTATACGAAAAATAATTTTGTTTGAGTCGAATAGTGATAAAGCTCTCCTTTAAATATTTAATATAACTGCATATTCAAAATTCAAACTCAAAACCATTAAATAATATTAGTTATTTAATGTTCAAATAATTCTTCCTTTGTCTTTCCCACACTTATCATTTGGTTAACAAATAGTAAACGACAAATGCTAACTAGTAACAGGTTTAGATCCTTTCTAATGATATATTCACTAGATGAGATCTTAACCATAAAAATTATTTTATTTAATTTATTAAAAATACTATAAAGTAATGTTTAAAACTCATAGACGATTGAGATGTATTCAATAGACACTCTCATGTTAAATTCCAATGGAGAAGATTCTTATCTAACTAGTAACTAGTATTTTAAGAACAATAGTCAAAGAATTAAATTTAGAAGTGAAAAAAATGTTAAAAAAATATTATTAATATACCTCCACCGCGATTTTTAATATACCCTTAAAGTAATTTTCAATAATTTTTTTTTCTGTTTATTAATTCTTTAACCCCTAAAGGCAATAGATAGGAGACCCAAAGTTAATTACGTAATAAGCAAGTACTTCTGCCAAGGGAAAAGAAGTATAGTTACTTTTCTAAAAGAGTCTTTTTCTGAGGGAAAAACAAGCATGGTAACAACTGTGATTACAAAAACAAGTGATGAAGACCACTTACTTGCACAATGATGTAAAGGACAACTTTTGAGAGAGAACTCTCACAGAATAAGAAAAATACAATCATTTTATAGAGTAGTAACGTAACTGTGTCTAGATTTAGAGGTGAATCTAATGGCAAAAAAATATGATGTAAATTTTGCTTCTTCTGCTTCTGTATAAAGTATTACCTTAGTCCGAAATAAAGGCATACCATCGGAGATGTAGGTGAAATTTCCCTTTCTTGAAAATATTTTTTTCTAGAATCATTAGTTTCACGTTCAAATATTACGATAGAAAGATACTGGATTCCCTAAAAGTTAAAAAAGAACATAATGGACTGCAATTAGTATATGGAGATTTTCTTTAGTCGTTAACATGGAGTATATGTATACTTAAGAAAGAATCCTTCGCGTGTTTCTCTTGGGTTCTGCAAGCCAGAATCGATTCTAAAAGAAAAATGTGCCCTGAAACCGTATTTCATAATCAAATTACTCCACAACTAATTTTTGCACAATCAATATTTACATAGTCAAGTCTCCAAAATCTTCTCCTGAGGGTAGAGGAAAATTCTAGATTTGCACAGCTCCTAAGTCGGTTAACTTAGTTAGCAGCATAACCTCAATATATATTGCGCTTTTGTTAACGGTTTAGATTCTTTGATGTTTGTTTAGTGGGAGATAATGGTGCAATGGACAAGCTACTTGTAAGTATCTTTGTTCAGTGTGTTTTGCATAACTATGGAATAATATAGGTGGGGCCTATTTTGAAAAAGGGCGTAATAATATATCATCACAACTTTGGTTATTCCAAGAGCTAACGTATAGCCTCCTGTTCCCTAGTCTACCAAACCCATTTAACAAAATTCCGTGGGAAGTATATATATAGGCCCATTGTGATGTAGAAACACTCACCGGAGCTCATTTCTAGATTGCTTGCTACTGGTGTTAGCTTAAACTTTGTTCCGATCCATATCATATTCCAATTATCCATCACTTTCTTTGCTCTTGCAAGCACTTAGTTTGTATACCATTCTTTTGTTCTATCTTGAAGAACCCCACAAAAACACCAACCATGTCCACAATTGCAAAGAGAGAGTTGGGTTCTAATGATGAAGAGAGTGAGCTGAGGAGAGGCCCTTGGACTCTTGAAGAAGACAGCCTACTCATTCACTATATTGCTCGTCATGGTGAAGGGCGTTGGAATATGTTAGCCAAAAGTGCAGGTACAGATTCCTTGTACTCTTAAAGTTAGTGGAATAGGTTCATTCTCACTGTTTCACCTTTCTAACATTATTCCAACATTTCAGGATTGAAGAGAACTGGAAAAAGCTGCAGACTCAGATGGCTGAATTATTTGAAACCAGACATTAAGAGAGGGAACCTCACTCCACAGGAGCAACTGTTGATCCTTGAACTCCATTCCAAGTGGGGTAACAGGTAACCAATGATCTGTACACAAAATGAGTAACATGCACTCCAAATTGGCCTTGTTGAACCACAATGAGTTTTGACATACTTTTGTTGTTGTTCATTTGGGGATAGGTGGTCAAAAATTGCTCAGCATCTGCCAGGAAGAACAGACAATGAGATCAAGAACTATTGGAGAACAAGGGTACAGAAACAGGCACGCCAACTTAACATTGAGTCTGGAAGCAAGAGATTCATTGATGCTGTCAAGTGTTTTTGGATGCCAAGATTGCTCCAAAAGATGGAACAGAACAATTCTCCAAGTTCTCACTCCTCCATGACAAACATGATGAATTTAGGGAATTCTGGAGAAGCTTCTATGAGTTCAATCTCAATGTCAAGCAGCTTCAATATTCCTTCTATGTCTTCATCATCTCCTCCACAAAGGGAATTTATGGATGCTGGAAATCATTTTACTACTATGTCCAACCCCATCAATCCATCCCCGGATTCCTTCCAATTTTCACAGCTACTTGAAATATCAGAACACCCCAAAAGTCCTCCCAATATGCTTGAGAACAATGTCTACAGCTACCCAATCCAGGACAATTGCTATGTTAATACCAATAACTATGGCATGGAAAGCCTAAACCTGGATCCCCTTTCAGCAATGGAAACTTATGACTTCCCACAGTTTGATTTTCAGACTGCTGGGAATGGATGGATGTTAGACAGCATAGGGGATACTACTTTATGGAACATGGATGCTATGTGACAGTGTTGACAAGAGAAGGCATGCATCTTAAGTTCTTTTGTTGTGGGATGGTATATCATTGAAAAAAAAAAATTTGAAGATTCTTATGCTATATACTGATTCTTAGTGAGTATACATTCTCATAGGTAGAGATTAGTACCAAGTGTAAGGTCATTTAATATGAACCTCTTAAAATAGCATATTTAAATAGAAAATGCAGGAGATGATATTAAAGTTCCCCTGTTTCAGATTTATTAAAAGTTGGAAAAGTTGTGATTTGACTAAGACAATGTATCTTGGCTGTTATGAGTGCATTTTGGACATAATGCGTTTTATTCCTCTCTCCCCCCCTCTTTTTTTTCCTAGATGGCTGGATATCTATTTCGCGTAAATGAGAATTGTTCTGTTTGAGCCCCAAATGAAAAGTAAAGAATAGTGAAGTCACATCTTGTGATGGAGTGACACTTGCAAAATATGTATCACATTAATAACTATCTCTAAAGATTGTGAATTTGTGAGGAATGCTACTTGTCTTCATATCTCCAAGAGCAGCCACTTGCAACTAGTAGTGGGGTTCACTCATAAAACTGATGAGTACCCTATGTGTTATGTGTACAAGCTCATCATTTTGCATCTTGAAAAATTACAAATAGTTGTAGATAATGGTGCATAACAAACAAGTGCCTTCGGTAACAACTCTAAACTGGACTAGTCTACCACTCTAGCAGTTCCCTTGTCTTCTTGTTGCAATCATAAGCAGGGGATATTTTACCTAATATTGCATTTGAACTTTCAACCTTGGGACTATTTTGCAGTGAAGGCACATTTCTCAAAGCTTGTCAATGAAGAAATTGACTAAGAAATATTCTTGGATATATGCCATTGACATGAGCTAAGGAATTTGAACCTTTTGATCAAAAGTGCTTTCTATAGATTCAAAAATACCTTCAATAAAAGAACCCGCTTTTCTTGGTGAAAAATAAGCTTAGCTCATTGCCAATTAGTTTGCACAGAAGACTCTGAAGGTTTCACAAAAACGAGGAACAAAAATTTGTCCCAAACATGTGCGGCAAACAGTGTGACTCCTGTGTTAGGAGCTAATATTTCTTCCTTTAGTTACAAACATATCTTATAGGAAAAAAAGGGAGAGAGATATATAACAAGATTTAAGCTAGATAGATAAAATTAAAAATGCTTCATGGATTATAGTGTATGTCCTTAGTATATATTGCTGCCTTCTCAAGTTTCTGTTTATTATTAGAAACGAAAGGGACTGTAAATAAAATAAAAAGGCGTTATAAGTAGAGTAACGGTACTCGCATTAAATAGCAAAATAAAAGAAATGCATCCATTTCTAGAGCTACTACTTAAATCCCTCCGGGTAACTCAATAATTTGATACACAGAAGAAAACCAAGGACCCCCCATGTAGGATGGAATAGGATTCCGGCAGTCACGCATTTTTCCAATCATGAATCGGCAACACTACATGAAAATTGGATGGTTCAAATTTCGGATGTGAATTTTAAGTTTGATTTATTGAGATAAAATATGAACACGTCGATTTTCATCTTATGGTTTTAGTTGATTGACTGTGTGAATGTGTTAAGTCTCTCACTTTAGGAAATCTGAGTTTCTTGTAGGATGTCTTTTTGCGAATCAACCTATTATGTCAAAGGAATCACTCTTCAATAAATATGATGAGATTAATTTTTATGTACTTTTGATATAAAGAATTTTATATTTTCAACCAATAAAAAATCATCTCAAATTTGAATTTTAAAATTATTATTTAAAAACCAACAAATTTATCATATATAACAATATGTGATTGGATTGTAATGTAAAAAAAAATTGTCAGTGGATTCTAATTAAATTGTAGCTATGATAAGCAGTTTTATCTTTCTAAAACATTTTTTTACTAATATTTTAGTAACTAAAAATCTGTAACTATAATAAAGAGGATATTATTAGTTTTCACTTTTTATTGAATTACTATATCTTTTAACTATTTTTTACACTCTCTTTTATTTTATTTTATTTTTTTAAAATGAAAATAGGCACGGAGTGATTCTCTTTTACATAGTAATAATAAACACAGTTTATGTTTTAAAATAAAAAATTAATATTTTTAAGCAATAAATAAGAAGATTGTCAAGATAACTGAAAATAATTACAAGTACGCGACACTGTTGCTAGCGACATTCTAACCTTAAATTGGCCCCTCTTATTATTTTTTAAAAGAATAAAAAATTATTCGTGAAAATTTCTTTTTTAACAATCATTTCTCTTGAAAAATGCTTCCTCGCATAATTTCATAGCATCACGGGTTGAAAATATTTTCGTATTTTGGATAAGAGAAAAAGGTCAGGCACTGACAGTGTAATTATCATTCAATCACAAATCATTATTTATTATAAGTTTGTTAACTTTTATAATAAATACTTTAAAAGTCATATTAATGATAATTTCTGATTGGTTGATAGTGTAAACTCTTTTGGATATATGAGAGTGTTTGGTTTGTTTTTATTTTTATTTTTGTTTTAGGAAAAAATAGGCTATAGACTAACAGTGTAAAACAGTTTTATACTGTCATTTAATCACAACTCACCATGTATGGTAAATTTGTTGATTTTGATAATAACCACCATAAAAATCACACTAAAACTAATTTTCGTTTGGTTGAAAGTGTAAATTTTTTTACACTGACAGTGTATAGTAATTAAACTCTTGTTTTAGTTGATATATTTTGAATAATATTATAAAAATATTATCTTGTTTTCATTTTACTTTTTGATTTCAAGATTTTAAAATAAAATAATAAAAAGAATATTTTGTTATTTTTATAATTTTTTTGTGAACTTCAAAAAATAAATTAGAATTAGAATTTTTTTTATAATTACAAAGAAAAATATATTAACTGAAAACTAAATTAAAATAAACCAAAATACACTCTAAAAAGATCTTTTGCTTTTTTCTTTTTTTTATATTAGATCATTTCCTTCTTTAATAGTAAAGGATTGTTAATGTAAAAACAACCATATGTTTTTTGTTTTTTGTTTCAAGAAATGTCTGTTTCATTGAGTGCTACGTCAAATCAGAATTTCAACCCTAAACTTTTATCAAACTATTAGGATCAATTATGTTTTTGGTCCCTCATTTTTTTGTTTTTAATCCCTTAAAAATATTTTGACCAATCATAGTCCTTCATAAATTTTCTGTCTATGTTTTTAGTCCCTGCCATTAACTTGAACCATTAAATGATGACGTGATTCTACATGGGCTGCCACATGGCTTGCCACGTGGACTACTAGGCTGACGTGGCAGTCACGTGGCAATTTAAAAAAAAATTGATAAAAAATGTAAATTATGAAAATGGTCCCTCATTTTACACAATTTACGTTTTTAGTCTCCCAAAAAATAGTTTGACCGGTTTTAGTCCCTCAAAAATTTGTCATTCATGTTTTTAGTCCCCCCGTTAACTTATACAGTTAAACTTTAATAATTAATCAATTATTATGTTCACATATTATTATTTTACACATTATTTTACAACAAAAATAGAAAAAAGGAAAAAAAAAAGATTACTTGTAAAGGATAATCAAAGAGGTTAGATTGCTAGTCTTTTCATAAGAGATTACGAATACCTTGAATTGTCGAAGCTTAGCAATAAAGAGGTAAGAGAAGTGTTGTGATAAGCTTTTGAGCTATAATTAATTAATAAATTATTGGTTAAAATAAATTTTGAGGAAAAAACTTGTATGAGTGTAAATAATAATTAATTGATTAATTATTAAAGTTTAACTGTGTAAGTTAACGGGAGGGACTAAAAACATGAATGACAAAATTTTGAGGACTAAAACCGGTCAAACTATTTTTTAGGGAACTAAAAACGTAAATCGTGTAAAATGAGGGACCATTTTCATAATTTACATTTTTTATCAATTTTTTTTTAAAATTGCCACGTGGTTGCCACGTCAGCCTAGTAGTCCACGTGGCAGTCCATGTGGAGCTATCATCATTTAACAGTTCAAGTTAACGGCAGGGACTAAAAACACATACGAAAAATTTATAAGAGACTATGACCGGTTAAAATATTTTTGAGGAACTAAAAACGAAAATCGACAAAAAATGAAAGACCAAAAACATAATTAACCCAACTATTTATAATGCAATTATTGCATGCCCGTAGCCATTTTACTTCTTGGGACAGTGGGACACCTATTAACCTATCTATAATGTAGAATAGTTATTGTTTCTTTCCGTTTAATTTTAATTCATATTTTTATTTAAGACTTTTAATATTTGAAAATTAGTTTAAAGGCTTAATTATACTTTTGGTCTCTCAAGTATAATAATTGTGCAATTTTAATTCTTCAAATTTTCATTGCATAAATTGAGTCTTCAAATATCGCAATTGTGTAATTTTGGTCTATTTGTCAATTTTTCGTTATTAATAGCACATGTTAAATATTTAATAGAAGACTGATAGAGGGGCTAAAATCGCAAAATTGCAATACTTGAGAGGCCAAAATTGCACAATTGCAATACTTGAGAGACTAAAATCACACAATTGCAATACTTGAGAGACTAAAATTACACAATTGCAACACTTCAAGAACCCAATTTGCGCAATTAAAATATGAGGGACCAAAATCGCACTATTGTGATAATTGAGAGACTCAATTTGCTCAATTAGAACTTGGGAGATTAAAATTGCACAATTACAATACTTGAGAAGCCAAAAGTTCAATTAAGCCTTACTTTAAATTTTTAAATAACTTAAGTCGAAGTAAATGAATCTTATTTAGGAAAAATGAAATTTCTCATCACTTCTTTTTATTTATAAAACTTAAATTCAAAATTTTATTTTAAAAAAATTAAACTCTTTACTACTTGAACCATATAAGTTATTACAATCAACATTATCTCAAAATGAAATAACTGATAACCATTGGTTCAATTTTAGTTCATTTGGAGATATTGTTGATTGTAATAGCTTATAAATGACGTGCCTTGTAGGAATATTTTAAGAAATGTTTTAAGAAATGTTTTTAGAAATGTTTATTATTATTATTATTATAAATGTATGACTATTTAAAATAAACTTATTTTTTATTAATTTTAAAACTTATTTAATATTTTTTTTGTCGAATTTTATTTATTTTATGATTTAAAATGATTAAAATTTAGATTAAAAAAGACATACATATAATTTTCAAATCCAAAAAAGTAGATTAAAAATAAAAATATCAAATTAAAAATTTTTATTTAAAGAAAATGTATATGACATCCGAATATATAAAGCGAATAACTTAACAAATTGACACACTTTTAAATATTTAAAAAGAAAATGTAACATTCAATACTCAAAGATAAATCATTTTGTCAAATATCCATTTGAATTCAAGTTGGCAGGGTCATTTCTTTCTTTCCTTCAAACTCCCCCACAGGCCACACAGGTTTCTTAATTTATATAAATCTTGATAGAGTGGTGATAAAAGTTTTATAATATTCTTGCGAGTCATATTAAAACAATTTCTTAATCCAGCTGCAAAAATCCTCCCAATTATTTCAAAATAAAATATTAAATATTTTGTTTTATAATAATATATGTGTTTATAATTTAACATATTTTTTAAATTATGGTTAAATATATTTTTAGTCCCTAAACTTTTCTCGATTTTTACTTCTAGTTTCTAAACAAAAAATTGACCGGTCTTAGTCTTTGAACTTTTCCTTTGCTAACATTTTTAGTCTCTACCGTTAAGTCTCACCGTTAAGTGATAATGTGGTAGCCACATGAGTTGTCATGTCATTAACTAGTCTGACATGAATGTCATGTGTAAAATTTTTTGGTAAATTATATTTTTAATTTCTAATCTTTTCACAAAATTCACTTTTAGTCTCCTAACAAATTTTTGACCGATCTTAGTCCATCAACTATTGTTTGCCATTGTTTTTAGTTCCTCCCATCAAGTATCTGTTG
The DNA here is from genome assembly GCA_004329165.1 of Spatholobus suberectus. Lineage (NCBI taxonomy): Eukaryota > Viridiplantae > Streptophyta > Magnoliopsida > Fabales > Fabaceae > Spatholobus > Spatholobus suberectus. The sequence continues at coordinate 5,650,733 of CM014735.1, forward strand.
GAACCAAAGATGTAGAAGCGTTTAAATCCTCAATGTTTTGAAGATAACAAGCTTATTAATATTCAAATTTGCACGTATAGACTAACCCTGTCACAGCTAAGAAGAAGACTCGCCAAAAAGGACCGTCCAGTCGACATTTTAAAGATCGTCCAGTTGATGTGTTAAAGATCGTCCAGTAGACGTGTTAAAGACCATTTAGTATATATGTTAAAGACCGTCCAGAAGACTCACCAAAGAGGATCGTCCAATTGAACAAAACTGAAGGCGACCGTCCAATGAACAAACTCATACAAGCCTCCAAGATCATATATTCAAACGGCTAAGTTTTTAGTTTGAATGTCAATTTGATTTATGCCAAGTCTTCCTCGAAACTAACATATTATTACTTCTGTGAACTAACGTTCAAATTTGTTTGAAGCATTAAATTACATCAACATCATTTCAGTGCAAAAGCGCAGCAGAATAGATAAAGTAAATCAACTTATCAAGCTGATAAGACAAATGAAGAATGTTCAGAAAAACAGACCGCCAGCGCAGTCCTTGCACCTTCCTTTTTAGTGCAAGTCTAAAAAAGTGTCGTGCCTGACCTTTCTGAAAATATAGTTTGCACGCTTCTCATTACATACCGAGTCAAAGTCCTCTACAACGGATCTTTTCCCTGAAGACTATATATATATGCACCAACGAAGAAGCATTGCAGTGAAGTGAATAGAAAAAAATGAAGTATGTGAAAAGAACAAGAATATAAAGACTTTTGTAATACTCTGATAGAAGCGTCCAGTGGACGATAGCAAAAATCTTGTAAAGATCCTCAAAATGATCTTAAGCTTAATCTTTCAAATTCTCACTACGTGAGTTAAATCTTCTTCTTTAAAAACATTTGTTGTGTTATGAAAGCCTGGAGAGGCTTAGTGTAAAAGAATACTTGGGTTAAGCAATCTAGGGTGATTGCGTTGTAAAGCCTGAAGAGGCCGCGAACAATACTTGTAACCTAAGGTTGGTTAGTAGATACCTTCTGGGTGAAGGGACTGGACATAGCTCAAGATTGAGTGAACTAGTATAAAACTTTCTTTGTTCTCTTCTCTCTATCCCTACACTTGAAAACGTTTTTCAGTTTAATCTACTTATTTTGAAAAAGTTTTTAAACGCATAATTCAACCCCCCCTTCTTGTGCGCTTTTTCTTATTTCAGTATTACTATTAAGCAATGATGTAACAACCACGTCAACAGTTAGGTGACTTACCATGTGAATTACTAGTTTGATATAGGCATGGCAATAAGGTGGGTCGGGGGTGGGTTTTGCTCTCTCCATCCCTGTCCCCACAAAAAGCGAGGTGGGTTCGAGTTTAAAAGAGGTGAGCTTATATTTTTGAAACTCATCTCCATTCCGTCGGGTTTTATCGGGGCTTGGGTAAACCCATAGAGAACAAGTCACTTTTTTATTTTTACAATTTTAATTTAGTTATATATTTTTAAATAAATTATATCTTAAGTTATTAATTATATTTTAATTCAAACAATATATACAAATTAATAAATAACAAAGAACTTAAAAATAAAAAATTTAAAGTGGGAACAAGGGCAGGGCGAGGAGTCACATACCCGAACCTGAACCTGACTTTACAAATTGGAGAAAACCCGAACTTAGTCAAAGCGAGTTTTTCTTGTCAAAGTCGAGACGGGGTTGTTGATTTTGCTTACTATATCTCCTTTTCTATTTTTTTTTTCCAAATTTGAATTAAAGGTTGTTGATTTTGCTTACTGCATCTCCTTTTCTTGTTTTTTTCAAATTTTCAAACCATTTTTCTAATGGTTTTACACCGCTAAAAAATTTGTAGTACCTTAGAAATTGTATAAAAATGTCTTAAACCAGCAACATTTATCACTTGATTACTACGTCAAACTAATAGTTTACATAACAAGTCATGTGACTGTCAACATAGTTGCCACATCATTGCTTAATAGTGATATTTGATGGAAGAGACTAAAAACAATGACAAACAATAGTTTAGGGACGAAGATAAGTCAAAAAATTATTTAAAGACTAAGAATGAATTTCTTAAAAAGATGAAGGACTAAGATTGGTCAAAAAATTATTGATGGACTAAAAGTGAATTTTGTGAAAAGATTGGGCATTAAAAACATAATTTACCAAAAATGATGATGTGGCAACCACGTTAGACTAGCTGATGACGTGACAGCCACATTAGACTAGTTGATGATGTGGTAACTCACGTGATTGTCAACATGACTACCACGTCATCACTTAATGGTGAAACTTAACGGCAGGGACTAAAAAGTTAACGGATGAAAAGTACAAAGACTAAGACTGAGAAAAGTTTAGGGACTAAAAGCATATTTAACCATTTAAATTATTAGGAGTATGTTGCGATGATATACAAATTCAGTTAAACAATCTATCAGTACGAAGCCATATTCTAATAATTAAAAGGTTAAATTGCATTTTTGGCTCCCCTATTTTTTTCAATCTGCAATTTTGGTTCTCTATTTTTTTTAGAGACATTTAGTCCCCTATTTTTAAAAATATGCAATTTTGGTCCCTCCATCAAATCTCTTGCGTTAAACGTTAGTAATTTAACGTTAATTTTAACATATTAATATTTAAATGACATGTTAAAGTCAGAGTCAACATTGACACGTCAAAGCCAACGTTAAATCACTAACGATCAATGTAAGAAATTTGATGGAGGAACCAAAATTGTGAATTTTTAAAAATAGGAGGACTAAATATCTCTAAAAAAAAGTAGGGGGACCAAAATTACGAATTGAGAAAAATAGGGAACCAAAAATATAACTTAGCCTAATTAAAACTTGTATCAGACTGGAGATAGAAATTTAGCGTAAAAGGGCTAAATATACATATGATTAAGATTTTTTTTTTCTTTTCCTTTTGTTTTTAACAATTTTCCTTTTATTTTATATCAGTAAATTTTGTCTAATTAGTAGGAAAAATTATATAATTTGCTTAAAATTTTTCAAAGACTAAAGAGAAAATGTAAAATTTCAATATTTTTTTTCAGAGGCATCAACTAAATATATTAAAAAATATAAACTTATACATATTTTTAATTCCTATAAATATGATTTTATCAGGTTTCTGTTTTTTAACGAAAATATTAATTTTAATCCTTAAAAAATATTAAAATATGTTTAAAATAGTCTCTATTTTTTAGTAATAACATAATATATATTTAAAAATGTTATGTCACATTATTTTTAAGTAGTGATAGATATCATTTTTAAAAATTTTGAAACTTACAAGGATTAAAATAAAAAAATAATATAAAAAACTAAAACTTGAATCAAATTTATATAAGAGGACTAAAACACACACATATATAAAGAAAATCACAAAGTTGGAGACCAGGACATGTTCACATATAAAGAAAATCACAAAGTTGGAGACCATGACATGCTCATGTCGTGTCCCTTCATCCCTATCTTACATTGATTGAACTTGCAAAGAGAGTCGTAATATAAAAATACCTATTTTATTGTGGTTCTTGTATTACTGACTAATGAATATTTAATAATAAAAATTTAATTAAATAAAATACTATTAATTAGATTGATATTTCACAATAAAATAATGCCACAAATACTAAAAATCATTTTTATAATATGAGATAGTATCTAATTTTCTCTTTGGTACGTCATAAAGAAAACAGGAGCATTTTCTATATAAAAACAGAAATAGTAGTTGAATCATAAGATAAGATGTGGTGTGAACCGAAGTTCTCTTCCCTTTAATGAAAAGTACAATCCGTTTGGTAGGAAAGAAAGAAATAGAGTGAGAAATAGAGTGAACAGAAATAGAAAAAAGAGAAATAGGTGAATAGAAATAGGTGAGAAATAGAGTAAAAATATATGTGTTTGGTTTAAAAGAAATAGAGTAGAAATAGAAAAATAAATAAATAAATCGAGTTACAGGACCAATAGTTGACTATTGTGTGTGTATGGTTTTGAATAGTCGACTATTGTACTTTGTGACTGTTTAAAATTGTCATAAAATACTAAAAACTACTGAAAATTGACACTTTTTGACGGTTTTTAACCGCTAAAAAAAAAAATCCGCCACAAGTTGTTGCGATGCACTCCCCTCCACATTTCCGCACATCTTAGCATGGAAATAAAAAGTTGTAAGGCCCACCTTAATTTTCTTACCATTTCTCTTCTCTCCCTCCTACCAAACAACCACACACACTAATTTCTTATCTCTCTCTCTCATTTCTCACCCATTTCCTTCCTACCAAACAAGGGGTTAATTTTAAGGCTACACTTGAATAAGTTACTTATTTAGGAAAAAAAAATTATGATATTTTTATGATTTGTTTCAAAAATTGTCCTATTTATCGTATAAAAAACATTAAAACTACTTTTTAAATTAAGACCACTATATATATATATATATATATATATATATAACATATTAAATTAAAACTACAAATAGAGACTATATTTTTATGTTGTTACATGATCAGTAACTAATTTTTAATTTTGATCATCCATATATTTATATATATGAGAAACATATCAAATGAGAGCTTTTTATATTGTAAGAAATGACAATTATAAATCAAATGAGAACTACTCTTATTGTGAGAAATGACAATTATGAGTCCTACAATCATACATGAACATAGCTTTTCTTTTAAAAAAAATGATTATGTGTAATTAATCTTTTGGTCTCAATATTTGCATTAACTTTTTTGTTTTAATCTCTATACCTAAAAACTCTACATTTTAATTCCTATACAAGTAATTTTTTTATGTTTTAGTCCTTGTGTCTTTATTTTGTAACGGTTTTACACTACCAAAAAACTAACAATTGCAACTATAACATACAAAAAATTACTATTATAAAAACTAAAACGTAAAATTTTTAGGTATATTGATTAAAATGAAGAGTTAGCACTGATATAAGAACTAAAAAATTAATTAAATCAAATAATTATTCAACTATAATTTATTATTGTTATTATTTTTGTTTTTCATATGTATTGTTTTATGTGAAACAATCTTGTCTTAAACAATCGTACATTATACATGAACGCATCTCATGACAAGAATTTGAACAGTAATTCGTCAAAGAACTAGTTGCTTACGGTAGACCCACCGCGTCAGTAATGATAGAGAGACTTCTCTCTAGTGAAAGGCACGTGCATTTGTTATTTATATTTACAAATGTTAAAGGCTGAATTTCAGTTTGACTGACCTAAGCCATTCTTATTCTACGACCTGGAAACAGTAATCTCAACCAAATCCTTATCCTTTGCTAAATTAGCGGCTGGGGTGTCACTCATTCACAACTGAAACAAGAAAATCAAAAGCTGTGTTACAGCGATGTATCTATCTCTTTGAGGTCTTAGAAAAAACTGAGTGCATGCGCATGATGTTGTGACAGTGACATTATAATAAGGGCATTGATATGATTTGAAAGCTACACTTTGGCAATTAAACAAGATTATAATGGAGCCGGAGAGAGAGGGCGTGACTACAGCGGTTTCTACGTTGAACCACAGAAAAAGACTGCTTTAAAGTCCTTGTCTGCTTCCTACGTTTAAATTATTTTTTCTTCCTGTTCTACGAATCAAGAAAGGAAACATCCCTCAAATCATTGAACCACAGCTGTTGCTTACATTTACTGTGCAATTTTCAAAGTCTTCATGAGAAAATAAATGGCACGGTCAAAAACAAATGGCAAAAGAAATAAATGACTCGCATTTTATTCATGCAACAATAAAACCGCCAACTGTCCTCCTTGCTTGTGCACGATTCTTTCCCAAACGTGCTAAATTCTGTGGCCACTTATTAAGTCCACAGCGTCATTCTCTACGGCTCTTTTCTTTTTTTCTTTTTCATCTTGTTAACAATTATCTTAAGAATACTGACTTTTATTAGAAGCCACAATAAAGATGTATTAATAACATTAATTGTTATATATATGTTTAGATATTATATTTTTGTTTTTTTAAGCGAATTTGAGGCATGTTCTAATTAAGAGTTAGAGATTCTCGAAGTTTTGAGATCTATTTAGAAAAAGATATCTTTTAACAGATATTTTTTTATTCATATTGAGGATTGAATTTTTAATTATATGTTTAAAAAACATGATTATCTAGCAATTGTATCACCTTATATTGATAAAATGAATTTTTTTGTTTGTTTTTGATTTAGTATTAATTAGTGGTCTTAAAACACTGGTAAATATTTTGGAGGAACTGAACGGTAGCATATGGCATATGCGATAATGTGTCAGCTGGATAAGCTGCCGTAGCCAGTTGGTTCAGATAATAAACTCTTTTGGAGGAAAAGGTAGCACCGAAGCATGTGCTCTCTTTGTGATTAATTATTCATGAGAATTGGAACCTTTGAAAGCCAGAGATTAGATTGGTAGATGGATATAGATAAATAATACTCATTCTCCCTTACTTTCAATCAAATCAACCACTCGCTATCAAATGTAAGCGTGACTAGACCAAACTCCATAATAGGGAGAATGAGACTGGGAGCCTTTTACTTTCATTTGTTTAGGAAGAGTGATCTTGTTTACTTTGATTGGTTATCGCAGTCCAAAGTACAAAAGCGACTTACCCCACATCGATTTGATTAATTGTCTTTATTTTCGAAAACTCTGTTCGTGAGAATTTTATTGTAAGCTGTATTCAAAACGAACAATTAATAATTGAGCTTAATAAAAGTAAATGATTGAGAATTGTAGACAAGGCAACGTTTTTACTATATCGGGTATGGGGATAAGTCCCATTGAAGGGAATGACAGTAAGTCATTCTTTACTTTACTAAGAATAATTTTTTTTTTGGAATGAAAATTGCAATGCTAACATTCTTGCATCCGCCTCTAGTATGTCAACTCATCTAGATGAGCCTTTATGCTCATAGGCCCAATGAATTTGCTTCAAGGGATGAAGAGGATAAGGATGTTGATTTAACGAACAAGATGAAGGGTAATTAATTAGACAAAACTTACATAGAGTTTTATATATGTTATTTATACTGTTCTCCAATTAGAAATAGAGTTTTGTCTATTAAACGTGAAAGTGAATTGAGGTAAAACTCTAATTTTGATTGGAGAACGACACTAACAATACATATAGAACTACATCTAAGTTTTGTTCTAATTATAAAGACACTTTATACTCAAATTAGTATGTGAACCACCAAAATAACAGTATATATAAAAGAATGTACTTAGTATTGTGAGAAGTATCTTATTTATAACATTCAAATACGGGTGAGTCACAACCTTAACATCTGAGCACAACCATAAGATTATTCTACCATGGAGTGAGTTTAGTAAGCACTAAATATTTTGAAACCCTTAACATGGGAGGCATAAGGACAGTAACTTAGATTTTCTAGACATAAGAAGTATCATGTGGTGTAAGCTTTTAGCAACGCATTGGATCTTATGTTAGTCACCCGAGCCCTATAATAGAGTATTGGGCGGCTAGGACTATCCTGAACCCTATTTGGGGGAGACGTAGAGCATTAGCAGATAGCAACTAGCTTAAGAGTTGTTATCTTAATTACTAGCTCGTTTTAAGCATATGCAATAAACAGATTTATAGTCTAATTTAGGCAAGGTTCTCAATATGGTGACCGCTTCATGACGTACGGGGAATCATGGGGTCATGCCTCATGGGCAATACTGATGCATATCGTTATGTAATTATTAATTATGAATTTCCTATTAGAAACTTAACGCAATACATCACCTATACATGTTCTCTAGGTGCCGGTGGTATACGATTCAAGATGCCCCTAGTGATAGCGTAGGAGAATAACTTTCGGTTTGCTGATTGATTTTTAATGGGAATGGAAATTGGAATAATAATAGAATAAAATGAAACAAAATTATCATTTCTCTCTTGTCACTATTTTAGGGTTAATAACTTTTTGATATATAAATTAATAAAACTAAGGCATGAATTGCAAGGAGAAGCAATTTTAAAAGTAGTAAGAAAATTCAGATAAAACAGATATGAAAAAAGGAAAACAACATATTTAAACATAACTGCCGGTTTTTTTTTTTTTTTTTGGGTTACTTAGAATTATGGCATTTTTACTCCTTTATTATCCGTAATTTTAGAAGAGTTTCTTTGTTAAGATTTTTTCCCCCCAAAATATACTTTGTATATAGTAGCAGCAATCATGATTGCCGGGGCCGTAGTCATGATCGATTCATAAACACACTTTTTTTAATACCCTCTTTATTATTAATTAAAATTTATTGAAAAACTATAAAACCATAAATAAGATTCATTAAATAAGAAATGAGACCTATAAAATTTTGTAATTCTAAATAAATTCCAACTAATAATAGATATTGTATCTAAAAGAATATGTTTCTAACATTTCTTATGATTGTAATGGTGAATGTTGTGTTGATAATGGTGAACGAGATGATCTATATGATGGTAAGGGTAGTAAGGTGACGATGGTGGCAGTGGCCATAATACAGTGATTGTGGGAGTTTCAATTTGGAGAAAGTGACCTTTCTATCTTTCTGGGTTTTATGATTAAGTGGTGTCTTATTTGCACTAATTTTTCAATTCTCAGTTCAGTCGGCTTGGTCCCGAAAAAAATAATTGGTAATTTTATTTTATTTTTAATTTTATGATAGTGCACCAAACTTCACATTACAAGCTTACATTCATCGGTAATATTTGTCTTTCACCATTTTTTTAGGATCTCTTAAAAATCACCTTGTATTATCTAATATCACTAAAATTGTGGATTGATTCGTTTCTCTACTTTGACTTGGAGCGTAACAAGTTTGGTATTTAACGAACGGCAACAGACAAAGATCACTGGACCGAACACTACTGAAAAAAAATTGGAACAGCAAAAAAAAAGACCAATAGACATATACATTCTTGGTGGGAGAGCTTTAACATGCTCCCAAAACTAATTGAGCATGGACGCTTGTTGTAGGCCACTACCAGTATTTTTTTTATTTGGGTTAAATATATTTTTGATCTTAAAAAATATGAGAGAATTGGTTTTAGTTTTCAGAAAAAAAAATTCTTAAATAAAGTCTCTCAAATATTAAAAATATCCTAATTAGATCCCTGTGTTAAACTTTGTTTAATTTTTCTATTAAATGATGGCTATATCAGCTTCCAAGTAAAGTATTTTATTACCTGAAGTGTTTAGTGATAATTTTAATAAAAAATCGTGTAATTATTTTTGCTTTAGAGTTAAAAAAAAATCTATGGTTTAGGTTAAACATGTAATAATTTTATTTAAAAAGTATGTTACTAATGTGACTTGGACATAACAGTTGATATAAACGGCCACTTCAGCAAATTAATGGTGACTGTGATGTTGATGTAGTCATCATTTAACAGAAAAGTTAAACAGAATTTAGCACAGAGATCTAGTTAGGATATTTTTAATATTTGAGAGATTTTATTCAAGAATTTTTTTTCTAAGGATTAAAACCAATTCTGTCATATTTTTGGAAAACCAAAAACATATTTAAAACCTTGTTATTTATTAATTAACCCTCATATTATAGGTAATTATTTTAAAACTCTAGTATTATGATTTTTTTTTTCTCTTTTTTTGGCATTACATGAAACTGCATAATTGTGATTAATTTGCAAGTATCTTCAGATTTGATTTGGATCCAGTGTCAATTTATCCCAACTTAACCCGATACTACATAATGTATTAAACTTACTTGACAAATAATGACAAATAAATAAAGGGATTGTTAATATACTCCCTCTTATTTTTTAGAAGGGAACTAAGTTATACTTTTGAGAATGTTTTAATAAATTTAAGTAGTAACATATTAAAATGTTTCTTTCAGAAAAATAAATGAGTATATTATACTGTCTTTGGGTGTATTTTAATAAATTCAAAGTTAAAACTTGATAATAAATTCCTTCTAAAAAATAAATGAAAATATATTTGCAAACCTCAACAATAAAACATCTAGCTTAAATTAATATATTTTACATAACATGTTAATATATCTATATTAATATAATTAGTTTCAAAGCACCTAAAAAAAGTTTGAAAAAACTTATTGTGAACTAAACCTTAATTTTAAGGGTAACTTACTGTTTATCTCCCTTTAATTTCACACAATCCCAACTTATTTCTTTCATTTTTTTAGTCATTTTACCCCCTTTATTTTAGACCAAGGTAAAACGTTAGTTTTTTTTGTCAAAAATAACGTTGATTACTTTTTTTTATCACTACGTGTTGTTAACTTAAAATAAAAAAAGAAGCTGTAAAGCTTTTTTACTAATTTAATTGCATGAAATCTTGATTTTTTGTGAACCTATGTAGGTTGATTTTCATAGCCTGTGTGGACCAACTGACTAACCCACATACAATCTTTACATTAAAATAAATTAATAAGAAAAAAAATGTAACCTTAGATTACTTCTTTTATGTAGTGTTTGATATTTATTGTGCATTAATTGTGTGAAATTCCTTACACTTTTTAAAAATTTAGAAACAAATTCACTTCTAGTATATATGAAATGACTATCACCAATTTTTTTAATTTAATATTTTTTACATTTTTTTATTTATGGAAGAATGTCAAAATTTGCGAAAAAAAGTGAATACAGGCTAGCCTATAGACTGGCCCACAAACTTGCCGGTCATATGCGGGCCTAAAATATATGGGCCTATTTAGAATACAGGCTCAAGTGAGTTAACCCATTTATCTACTATCCAACATGGAGAGTGCTCAGGCTAACCCGTATATTCCCTTCTATGGAATATCTCAATCTCCATCATGTTTTTATTGCAAATGTGATGTACACATGTTGTTCATCATAAAAGGAGTTTTAATCAAGCAATACGAAATAAAAATTATTTTTTCATGCCTCCTTCTAATGGATTCAACGCGTTTAATAAACTAGCATTTTAATCTATGCATTTACAGAATAAATATTTATTTTATATAACTTAAATTTATGATAAATAAATACTTTTGAATATATAAATTATATTATAATTAAAATTTGTAATAAATAAATACTTTTGAACATATAAATTATATTTTAAATTTATAATAAATAATTATTGTAATACAACACACAATGTTAATTTTTAATTATTGATAATTTCTTTGAAAAAATATTAAAATTCAATTTAGAACTTAAAGATATTGAAAATGATAGATAGAAAGAAATAAGAGATTAAAAAATTTCCTAAAAACACTCTCATTGAAGAATGACAGTTAAAACTGCTTTCGTTGAAAAATAGTAACTAAAAATACTTTCGTTCAAGATAGCTATCTCATTTAATATATAGGAGAATTGGCGCAATTGAAAACTATTTGACATTAACATTGAAAGAAAACTTATATTTCACTTTAATCTTTTTCTTTTTTTTTGGCTGAATCACTCTAATCTAAAATAAAAGGGGTTAAATAGCACAAACAAACTTACGTTAACTTTAATAGAAAAATTAATGATTTTAGAGGGGTTAAATGACACAAAAATTAAGAGGAATAAGTTGAAAAAATATATTTAATAGAAAAATTAATTATTTTACTTTATTTCAAAGCAAACTTAAGTGACACAAAATTAAGAGGAATAAGTTGAAAAAATATATAAAATTAGAGGGGATAAATTATAATTATCAATCTAGTGATAGATAGATAGATAAAATTAGTCAAACCATGATCGGGTTGAAGCATACAAATTAACTCTACAAAAAATTAGTCAGTTTGAAGCAGTATCAGCTCTTCTCACGAAAAGATATCATAAGTGTAGAAATCCTGAAACCAAAGTCATATTTCTAAGTTATTGGTTCATTGACAATCTATGCTTCGGCTAACTCTCAGAATTCACCTTTGATTACTAGACTAATCTAACTTTATTTACCATCATATTATAAAGAGCCCACTGAGGGTGGAAGAATTCTCTCGTGCTAACTGATACTAAAATGGAGCTTAGACTGCAGTTTTTTTTTTTTTTTTTTAAAGAGTTCGCAAACATGGGAAATCGTGCAACTTGCATTTGAGGTGAAAAACAAACAAGTTAGGTGCTGCTATTCCCACCCCCCCCTTTTTTTTTTTGCTCTTTTCACCCTTTACTTTTACAAAAACTTAGTCAATTACTATTTATTCTCACTTTCTTTTACTCTTTCTCTTTCTCTTCTTCCCACACTCAATTTATCAATGCAATGAAACACGTTTCTATTTAGTACAATATACAATAGAAATATGTTTTCATTATGTATTGTACACAACGAAAACGCTTCTGTTGTGTTAATTTTTTAAAAAAAATTAATTAAAATATTATTATAATATAATTTATCCTTTTTAATATTAACCATATTATGATAGTTACCACTTTTATAGTAATTAAAATAATTATGATGCAAATTTTTCTTTTTAATTATAATCAAATTACGTATGATGCAATTTTAAACAATATACAATACAAATTATCATTTTTTATAATAATTGAATAATTATGATGTAATTTATCTTTTTTATATTATTCGTATTAATTATGATATAGATTACATTTTTAATTGAAATCAAATTAATTACGATACAAGTTATCCTTTTGATAGTAATCAAATTAATTATGATATAATTTAGAAAAATATACGATATAAGTTATCATTTTTAATAATAATCGAATTAATTATGATGTAAACTTCTCTTGTTAATTGTAATTAAATTAATTATGATACAATTTTAAAAAATATATAATACAAGTTACCATTTATAATAATAATCAAATTAATTCAATTATTATTAAAAATGGTACATTATATCGTAATTAATTAATTTCAATTAAAAATAGTAATCTATATCATAATTAATACAATTAAAATGATAAATGATAATTATATCATAATTAATATTTCAATTAATTTTTTCAAAAAAAATTAACACAATAGAAACGCAATTTCTTTGTGTTAAGGAGGTGCTTCTTCCATGCATAACAAAAATATATTTCCGTCAGCAATATTTTAGGGAAAAAAATAACATGTTAAAAGCAAAAAATGGTATGAGAATAGCCGGGCCGAACAAGTTATCATTAGAAAAACCGTCCATCTCTTTCTTTATAGCCATGTGATCCAAGATACACATAAAATTTCTACCTGTGTTTGGATCTACTTCAGACAACTTGGACGTGGATCAGCAGAAGCAACAATTAGTTGCTTTTACATCAATGTTGACATGATTCTCATCTAAACTGCATCTTGGATGAGTAACCAAACATGCACTAGATCATATTTGAGGATCCATTTCCTACAGAGAAAACCAATCAACTGATCGCGGGACCTTTATCGGCTCCTTTATTTAAGCCTATATAGACACAAAAGGAAAAGATTGACACATCTGCGCCTACTTAGATTCTTAATATCTAAATCTTTCTATCATCATATTTTTGAAAACGATAATACATGACATCTAACAACTAAGGATGTATATGATTCAACTTGATATATAATACTTGTTATATCATATTCAATATAAGACCGAAAATGGGCCCGAATCTACATTTTAACTTGGGATACACTCACTGTGTAAACCAGAATAACATTATCCTGTCACATGAATACAGTACAAAAACGAGTGTTGATTTTTCACTTAAATGTATATATTTTGAAAGGGAATGATTCTTCAAACTAATTTTACACTTAGCATCTAAATGGCGTAATTCTTACACTCACAAAGTGGTGGAGAATAACAGCAATGTTCGTACTACTTCACCGAGCGTAAACCAACATAATCTTCAAACTACAAAACCAAACATCCAAAGTAATTAAATAACTGAGGAACTATTTCCCTTAAGAAAATGTACATGGCTAAGTAGCCGGTTAATGTGTTTATACATACCCCCGGCATCACCACAACCCCCCCCCCCAAACCCCAAAAAATATATATATATTCTATGCATTATAAGTAGCTATTTGAACAAGTATTGCCCGCCGACCTGCCTGTGCCACCTTGTTTCTTCTAATCAATTGATTCATGAACCCTACTTTCCACCTTTACTATAGCTGTCCTTTAAGGTGACAGTCCTATTAAAAACAAGTTTTTCTGGAGTTGAATCCCGGTCGACCACAAAATAGCCTGGAATAACAGATAAGGATCAGACATTACGCAAACAAAGATGAACTAAGAAACATTAAGCAGTCAACGTGAAGCACCTAATCTTTCAAATTGGAAATTGTCCCCAACTTTCGCATTCTGTAGGGAGGACACACCGCATGCATTGGGAATTATCAATTTGGAATTAGGGCTTAAATCACCTAGCCAGTTGTCAAGTTCAGCAGGATTCTATTGCAGTGATTTAAACATAAACAAAACAGAAATATTATTAGCAAACAAGAATACATATGAAATAGACCTCCTAGTGATAAAGGATAGCCAACCTCTGATAGGAATAGTCTCTCAAACAACCTGACTTCCACCTTTAATGGATCAACTCCAGGAGAAGGTTGAGCAACCCAATGGAGAACCCCCTTAAAACAAAAATTTTGCATACATCACCAATCTGACCTTACAAACTCTTGTGGACTATTTTTAACCAACAGAATTAGCAAAGTTGGCAAACCTTAGGCTTGGTCTTCTTTGAAGAATCATACTCAGCTCGAATTTCAAGAATTATCTCATTATCATCAGCTAGAATAACTTCGGTGCACTTTATGGGAAATGCATATCTGCACAAAATAATGAAAATTTTGAACATTGGACCTATAAATTCTCATTCACAATATCACTTTGTACCTTCTACTAACCTGAGTATCACAGATTTCCCAGGAGCAAGGCCATAATAATCTTTCGAATCTTGCATCCGGAAGTCCGAACGTTCAATATATACAACATTGGAAAATGGAATCTAAGAACAGTGTGACCAAAAATCAGTAACATGCAAACATAAGGCTACCAACATCTATGAAGTGGTAATAACATGATAAAGATTAACAACACATTTAAGTTAATAAGATTGAATCATCAGAGGACAATAGTTGAGTACAATTAGTTTCTGCAACAAGATTTCCCAAAAACATAGCACTGCCTAAAGATATCAGTTTTCACAAGCTCAATTTCACCTTGTAGAAAGCAGAAGCATCATCAGCTTGAGCATCAGGCCATTTCTTTGCATCAACCTCAATTGCTGAGTTGGCTTCAAGATTAGTGATAACAACCTTACAACACAAATTCAATCAGTCTTTGAGTTAGTTAAGTCAAAACAGTATACTGTAGAAAGAACACAAACAAATATACCTTGAGGGGATGTAGGACAACCATTGTGCGAGGAGCTGTTCTGTTCAATTCTTCCCTAACATGATATTCAAGGCGTTCCACAGAAATCAAAGTGCCATCACTGCAGCAACAGGAAGAAAATAATTGTAATTAATAATGCACCTCCACTCTGATATTTTTTTAATGCAAAACCAGTGTGCATGTTCTTGTTCTTGGACATAAACTACAGTCAATGGTTAAAGTGTCAAAAGTGCATTTTCCTAAAGCACACACTAAACAACCAAAGAAGAATATGAGAACAATCTCAGGCTAGGAGCATAATGTAGATAGTGAATCAATTGATTTGGATTAGGCATCGCCAAGCCAACTATTTCAAAGACTTGTGATTCTAATTGCTAAGGAGATCAGCATTTTTTTGGTCATATTTATCATTAATATAGTTTAGAAAGTGGCTGTATTTTAATTTTGGGCTCCGACTGACACATGACCTGACCCAAAAAAAACTGCAATACAGAGACACAGTAAAACCAATAGTTAGGTTGTAAAAGTGGCCCAAGATTAGGGTTTGAGTGGTGAATAACTTCTAGTAATCTATAATTGTTCATTATTTCACCTGTAGACATAGGCCTATTGTTCACCAAGTTAAGCCTTGTTAAGTTGTGTACATTTCTCTCCTCCATATTTTCTATTTCTGCATCTTGCTATAACAATCCCACCATTCCAATGCAATATTCCCCTCTTGGCTTAAATTTGTCAAAGACTGATATATCAGCATTTAGAATGTAATATCTTAGCATTTGCTGTTGATAATATCTTTGAGTATGAGTATTAATAACCATCATTTTAAAAACCAGACTGGAACAGCCAGTTCGACTTGGAACTGATCAGGTGATTGGTTTATTAACTCCAAAAACTGACTCATCTCAGAACCAGTACAGAACAGTTGAACCAGTCCAAAACCGGTTTGAAGCAGTATTTTTCAAATTTTATTTTCTATTTTTTAATCCTTTTTTTTTAATTTAATCTAAAATATTTTTAAGATAAATAAAAACAAATTTAAGTATTACACATAGGTATACACTATTTTGCAAATTATTATTAATTTTCTATCTTATAAAACATATAATATAGTCAGTTATATTAATTTATAATTTTTTATATCTTGATTTCTTACAATTTTATATTATTTTATTACTTAAAATATTAAATGATATTAAAAAATATAAATTTAATTACTACTGGTTCTATCACAATTCAACCGCAATTGAATCAATAAACTGTGAAGTGCTTTCACCAGTTCAATTTTTAAAACATTGCTAATAACTAGCAAGATTAACTACAAAAGACTCATTTTTTCACTTTACAAATGCTAGCACTTACGAATTTTAACTAAAAACAAAAATAGAAAAAGGCAATAACATTCACAATATCTTAAAGGTCAATACGCTTTCCCATTAGTGGCAAGAAACAATTAAAGATTTATAGCTGTTTTTATAAATGCAACACGACAGATAAAGTCATTTGATGCTAAGCCTTTTCTCTCGCAGGAAAAGAGATGAAGATGACAAATAAACATTTTTACTAACACAAACTATGACAAGATGTCCAAAAAATAATACACAATAATGGAGTTAGTATTGATTAATGAATCTAGTGAATTTATTCATTTATAACTGCAGAAATAAACAAACAACCACCAAGCCTTTTCCCACTAGGTGGGGTCAACTACATGGATCACAGATACATTTTGTTATTACTGTCAAAACACAAATTCTGTAATAACTTTGCAAAATCAGGGGTTGAAAGAGACTTAAATAGAAATTGAAATGATCAATGTAATAAAGCATTACCAAACACAAACGGATACAACTTCCAACATCATGATAACTAGGAAAGGATAAAGCTAAAATGAAATTTAGAACAATTTTAAGTATAAAATATGAACCAAAAATGTGTGATGTTTCAAGTAATTTTCCACATCAATAACTTACAAATAGTATTCTTATACAACCAACTGTAGTTGGAAATTAATATCATACCTTCTAGTTATTCCAATTCCACGGACAAAAGCATTGATTGAAGTTGGGGTCATGCCTCTACGCCGCAAACCAGCTAGTGTCATCAAACGAGGATCATCCCACCCATCAACCCACTTCTCTGTAACTAGACGATTTAGCTGCAACAAAAAATAATATGTAATTAGGGAATGACAAATTATAAGCATAATAACAGAACTCAACAAATTATTACAATGCACAAAATTGTTGCTTTACCTTTCGCTTAGACATAACTGTGTTAGAGACATTCAACCTTGAATATTCCCATACATAAGGTTGGTAAATGCCTAAAGCATGCAACAACCAATAGTATGATGCACGACGTGTCTCAAATTCAAGTGTACACAGCTGCACGAGATATTCATGAATTAGCAATATATACAGATAATCACAATAAACATACAATTATCAGTCATAGCATACATTAACACAATGGGTAAATTACAACGGAATCTGAATGCTATTTGTCAGGAATGAAGCCATCAAGCATTGACCACTAGTTATAAACTTATCATGGTGCAGAGCACAGTTATAGCCACAAAGCTCCAACAGCTAAAGTGAATAGAACATTCTGTACTGCACACTATTATTTTGTAGGACCACTATAATTTAAAAAAAAAATCAAAATCATAATGTACATAAAAGATGAAGCTACTAATTTTTATGGAGAACCACACATTCTAAAACATAATAACTCCAACTCAATGATCTTCCAAAATCTAACTCCATAACTATAAATATCACCAAAAATTTAAAGCATAAAATAAAACAATGCTGAAGGAGAAGTTAGGAATCTAGCTGCCTAAGCATTATCTTAAGATATCCAAATATCATCGTCTTCTTTACAAAAAGGGATGTTATCATTCAGACCACCCCTATTAATATATAGCGATAAAATTAGGAGAGCTTAAGCAAGCATCTAGGATTAACACAGGCTTATTGAAGGTTCAAATAGCAAATGGGTAATAAAAGAGGAGAACTCAGGTTGCCAGTAAGAAAAATGTATCAACACCTGGAGGAAATTGAGTGAAAGATAACTTACTGAATGGGTGATATTCTCTAGAGAATCCACAATGCAGTGAGCATAATCATAACTTGGATAGATACACCATTTGTCTCCAGCATGAGGGTGTGGAGTAAACTAAAGAAAGAAAGCATTCATATCATAAGAAATCAATCATTATCTCCCTAGAAATTTGAGTAATCAAAAACATCTAGTTGAGTACTTACCTTAATTCTATACGCAATAAGGTCATACATATTGTAGTTATCACTCTGCATGTCTTGCTTCATTCTAAGTGTGGCTTTTCCTTCTTCTACATGGCCATTTTTCATTTCCTCAAAGAGCTTCAATGACTCTGAAATTGGTCTGTCTCTCCAAGGACTGTTCAATTTCTTCTCCCTATACTCCTTTATCTCATCAGGTGTCTACAACCAAATCATTGATAAATAATGTTTATTTTTGTTGCAATTAATACAAATTCAATAACATAATGTAATTATCTCATCCTCCATAAGTCATTCCACATTAATTATTTTCTTCTTCACTATTAAGTATCCTATATTCCTATGCAATAATTTAAGTAAACTTTAAAAATATATAATAAAGGAAAAAATGTAAACTATGAAATACATATACATATTTAATTCAAATAAATAAGTGAAAAATATAAATAGCTTAGAATTAGGGAGAAAAAAGTTTATTTTAAAAGAATTAATAGAATTAATTTGATAGTTTAAGAGACTGAGATTTGATATGAAAAAGAAAATTGTAATATAATAAATTGAAAGTAATTAAGGCTAGGATTTAAAGGAAAGAAAAAATTTCAATGTAAAAGAAAAACATGAACAAACAATAATTTTAAAATTTTTAAAAATATATATATAAAAAACTCACAATAAGAAAGAGAATACAGGAGATGTCCTCACATTTAGGCATGAGGACACAAATTTATAACATAAGGGTTGATAATATAATTTCATGCAATTGAGATTTTCAAAGTAAACTGCCAAAGGGCTCAGAATTAGCGCTTTAAATAAATCAATTTAATTAGAGGTTGTTATGTATTTTAAATCCACCCAAAGGGAAGAACCAATGAAACATTTAACACAAATGAACATGTTAAATATTTGTAGTAATAAGCTATTTAGATGTTTGGATACCAACCTGATGATCAACATACGCATGACCCCTTTTTATGAGCTCCACTGCTAATTCATACAATTCTTGGAAGTAATCACTTGTGTAAGTAATCTGCAAATGTTACAAAGCTGTTAACATCTAAATAGCTAAGTTGGGAACAATCACGAGTCAAGAGGTGCTACAAAACAAACCAACATACCTTGAGTGGTTTCCAACCCATCCACTGGACAATTTCTTCAATGTGATCAATATACTCCCTTTTTTCTGCTTCAGGATTTGTATCATCATACCTGGAAGTGCCACAAGTCATCAACTTGGAAGAAAGAAATTTATAGTGCATGTTCAATTACAAAGATCTAACGAAGGCTTATAGGGCCTTTTACAGAAATTTAGTAAACATGAAAAACTTTTAGGAACGCATCTTTGATTTTGTCATAAAATGTTAAGTATATAAGGAATGAATCATCTTTAGGATTTAAATGCAACAAAATGAATGTAAATTAGTCACACATTTCATTGACATAATGTGTCACTTATAGGTTTATTGCCATTTGACAGATTAAAATTGTAACTAGAAATTAGGAATGTTTCTGATCAATCCCTAACAAGAAAATAGACATTTTATAAGTTATGCACAAAATGTCAAATCAGGCCAATCATTACAACATTGGTCAGAACTCAGAAGTACTATTATTTCCAATTTGGGCCAACAATAATTAATAAGAGAGGTCAGTTAGGTGCCTGAAATGTTAAGTGGTAAGGAGAGCCAACAAGTCAGCTGGATATGCACACGTCATTAGTAAAAGAGGGAATGTGAGTCCCACCTGGTTTTCTATTATCAGAAAATAATATCACACAAAACCTGTCTATAACCAGGATTCCTTCCTTCCATCCTAGTTCCTATAATTAGAGGAGGTGCCACCAATCAAGTGTATATCTGACCAAGGTTTTCTAAAACTGTAAACATCAGTTAGTTAACCAGTTACAAACTCCAAAATAATGCAGCTATTGAGTCAACCTCAACAAGTAATAAAATCTTTTTATTGACTTCTAAGGTCCTAAGTGAACGGAAGAAAAAGATTGCAACCTATGGGCATTCATACAATACAAAATTGCCCTGTACTGTTACACATGAACAGAAGAAATCGTAGAAAAAAATTAGGAAGATTGCAACATACATATGCATGCTGAAGAAATCCAGAGAGGACTTTGTTTTTAATAGAAAAGAGGGATTGTTACAAGCTCGTAATGTATTAGTCATTAAGCATTTTAAAGTTCAAACTTAAAATCTGGTAGGTCAGTCCATGATGCTAAACACACCCATAGATAATCCCTAAATGTTATATGTCCCAAGAGCAGCCTCCATCTTTTTCAGAAGAAAGAAGAGACACTCTGGTGACACTAACAATAAATAAAGGAAAAAATTGAAAAAAGTACACACCTCAGATAGCAACCTCCATCCCTATCTTTTGCCAACCCAAAATCAATAAACATTGCCTGAACAATAATTAAGTTGTTTATTTTAAATATAATAATATATTGCTGGAAAAAAGAAACAACCAGCATAATGATTACAATGTGAAACATATTACATACTTTTGCATGACCAATATGCAAATATCCATTTGGTTCGGGTGGAAAGCGGGTCAAAACTTTTCCACCTGTTGCCTTTAAGTGTTTGTCAAGAAGTGCCCTTGTATTGCAACATCTCAGAATACTACCATCACTAAAAGGCACTTCAGTATGCACCTGAAATCAACTTATCATCAAGACATGTTGCAGATGCAATTCAATGAAAAAGTTTCAAACTTAAGCAGGAACACTGGAATCAAGGGAATTTCATAATGTTGAAAGCCTTGCAAGAACAATATCCCAACCAGAAAGGTTCAATAAGAAACACTCATGTGTCATGAGCAATCAGTATATTGGAAATGACTCCATACACTGCTAACAGAGTGAAGCATTGGGTTCACAACATGAACAGAATAGAAAGAAAATGCAATTTAATTTTAAAATAAGGAAAATAAATACCTTGAAATTTTCCTCTGGATTGGGGAATATTAAAAATGGATTAAGATCTTCTTCAGGTGACTTTTCAGGAGTAGCAACAGGTGCTGCCTTATCCTATGTAAGCACGTAAGTAGAATAAGTGATGTCATAAAGAGTAAAGGCAAAATGGATAACTGGAAACACACTCACCTCTACTTTAGCAGGTTCTCCTTCTTCTTTCTAGAAGGCTTTTCATCATCTGCTGCGGTCCGATCACCAAGTAGTTCATATAGTTTCGCATCAACAAGTTGCTGCCATATGAAAAAAGGGCAAAGCAACTAAACAGTATTAAAACTTGAAATAAGTAAACCAATTACCCATCAAATTAGGTTCATTCTATAGCTGTCACCTTGGCAACTTTTGCATCACCCCATGGCAGCCTCTTGCGCACATGCCCAAGCAACTCACCCACTAGCAAGTAAAAAAAAAACTATCAATGTGCTTCAGCACTGAATAGATTGGTAGTTCAATATAAAAGGGAAACTTATTGCATAAAGAACGAATCGACTAATCATCCACGGAATGCACTTGTCCATAGGAATTGAAAAGGTGTATTCCAATTTAAAATATGTAGACATGACTATAAAGTGTGTAAATTTTAAAGTCAAATCACATCATAACATTTAAATTT
The DNA here is from genome assembly GCA_004329165.1 of Spatholobus suberectus. Taxonomy (NCBI): domain Eukaryota; kingdom Viridiplantae; phylum Streptophyta; class Magnoliopsida; order Fabales; family Fabaceae; genus Spatholobus; species Spatholobus suberectus. The sequence continues at coordinate 5,672,860 of CM014735.1, forward strand.
CTAATTTCAAAGAAATGAAATCTGTGAGAATTGAATTATTAAATCTATCAAAGCCAAAACTGAACACCTACCATTTGTTCGATAACGTAGCTCCAAAATTGTAGCCTTGTTCTCCTCAACAACTTCATTAACAGCTTGTTTGATATCTTCTGTTGAAACCTCGACACCTACTCAAATATGCAAAAAGATTTAAGATGCACTTGTCTACCCTAAAAGTTAGTTAGGACAGCAAAGAACTCCAAAACTAAATTAAAACCCAACTTAAGTGAAATAAAACAATAACACTACTAGAAGCAGATACAAGGGGCTGAATCTATCCAGTGAACATAAAAACAAACATGTACTGTCATAAGGAATTAACTACCAGCCAGACTAAGGATTGAAAATTAAGGACAATTTTACGTGACAAGTTATTTCCACCACTACCATTTAAGGCCAATTTTATATGAGACTAGATTGCTAGAGTTCTTTCTATCATACCAACACCACAAGCTTCTTCAAACTTGTTCAAATCAAGATTCTCCAAGCCTGTGGTAGCAAGAAATGATAATGCTGCATCCAACTGTGCTGTTGTTTTCACCTGCAAGAATAATCTTAGTCAGAGGGAAAATAATTCGAGCACAAAACTTCATCATAACCAATAATTGGCAAAAAAATTTACTACAAATTTTGACAACCAAACAAGTAAAAAAGAAAAACGGAATCATATAATAACATGAAATAAACAGTTAGTATCACTGTGTATGCCAATCATAGAACATAAGACGGCAACCAAGAATCTATTGTACACACCTTTGACGAAACAATGTATTGTAGTAATGTTGGGCGATACGGTAAGGCATTTGCAGGGTACTTCGTTGCAACCTGCCGCATAAATCAACGGCAACAACCATGTCAACAGTGAACAAAAGAACAAAACCACAATAAATCGGACTAATTTTCTTCATTTTTATAAACTTCGCGTATTTCAGTAAGCATTGCAGCATACAGAATGCAACAAAAAACATTAAAAAATTCCTTGAGTGTGACACATATTCAAGCGCATGCAAAGACATATATTACCGTGTAAATAAGATTTCCAACCGTTCGACTGCATCCATCGGTAACACCAGCCTAAAAAAAACAATCGAAGAATCACAGAAAACATACACAATTAATATAACGAATGAAGGAAATGCAAACATTCCGAAAATAGAAAGACTGATGGTTGTTGAATTGAGAAACGTTATGCTATGGTTATGGACACCTCGTTGATGACGGAAGTGAGATTGGCGGTGACTTTGTTATTGGCGACGGTGTTTCGAGCGGTGCGCTCGTCTAGGCCGATCTTCAGAAAGAGATCGAGGCACTTCTCCTTGTCGGAACCGTCGTCCTTCGCCGGCATCTTGTAACGGAAAAGGCCAAATCGGATTCCAACAAAAGTAGTGAGAGGATTTAGGGTTTTGCCAGTGACTGCGACAACGCAAATGGTATTGATATATAGGTAGAAGAGTGTGTAAGAAATTAAGAATCGACGAGCGTTACTGTCAGCGTTTGAGTGAGGACGCCAGGATTCTTGGTATTAAGATTCTATGGGCTTTACGAGCATCTTCTTTACCCTAGTGGAGAGTGACTTCGGTTGACGTTTACCGTTTCAACTTGGGCTTCAATTCATGTTTCTATCTGCACTAGCTTGGGCTTCACGCAATGGCCCGCAATAAATTTTAATTTAATGTTTTTAAATTTATTATCGATGTTGACCACAAAATTTTATTTATTATTACAGGTTAGAAAAGATTTTATTTTGATTTATAACTTTTTAAGAAACGAAGTACTTTGATTTTGATTTTGATTTTAATCATTATAAAAACTATCCCTCAGTCACTATTTCTTCACAATCTTATCCTAATTGAAAGCTTCCAAATATGAAGGTCAATTTTGACAAATTAAATTGTACGTGTCCCTAGGACCCTCCCAACTAGAGTGGCCACCATCGATGATCAACGCAGATCTTTCGTCCTTTTTCTTTTTTATTTTATTTTTCTGTTTTAGTGTGCATACCAATTCAAGAAAATGAAATAATAACAAGATATAGAAAATTGAAATTATTTAAAATACTCATGCAAAAATTATCTAAGGTAGTTTACAATTGGATTATTTAATAAAATAAAAAAATGATAATCGTGTACTTGTTAATAGGTAATGAAATTATATGTTAGATGTGGAAAATTAAGAATAAAATTACTCTTTTAGAATGGTTATTTGTTTCAATGATAGAAAATGATCTAGCCAAAAACGATTGTTTCAATGTTTTGTTTTAAAACAGAAATCACTTTGAAAACTAAAATTAGTGAAACAAGTACAAAAAATTAAAAGAGGAAGGGAGAAAGGATAGCGCGTAAAGAGTTTTATACTAGTTCATCCATAAATCAGTCTATTGGTAAAGGCTCCATTTAGAATGAACAATTTGGTATTTGTGTTGATCATCACTTCTTCTCAAATCTTTTTCTCTACACGTCTTCGGTGCTTAACCATAGAGAACGAACTTTGATATCAAATGAAATGGATCAAAGAGTCACAAGAAAATGGTTGAATTGTGACCCTTGATCATTTTGGCCGAACCTGCGCAACTTAAATTTATTCTGTTATAGATTACTCAAGATGTTTATTGGTTATTAGAAGAATGTTAGGAGCAATGAAATAACTTTCTCACACTTAAATAGTCTTAAAAAGGTTAAAGAAATATTGTAGAAGTGTTAGAAGTGGTCTTTGAATCTATTTGTTAAAAAAATGTTATTGAAAACTATCATATGTTAGTTTCTTGACATAGAAAGTTATAAAGTTGTTTTTGAAATATCAAATGAATTCAAATTTAAATAAAAGTTTCCAGTTTGAATAAGTAACTTGAATATAACATGTTTCAATGTGCAAAATTTAGTTTTGCTAAAAAAATTATTATGTTTTCAAATAAAAATTATTTTAAAAGCTAAAACTAGTGAAACAAGTATAGAAACTAAAAAGAGTAAAGGGAAAAGAATACTATGTAGAGAGATTTTTATAATGGTTTAACCACAAACTGTTTTGTTGGTAAAGGCTCCATCTGGAATGAATAATCCAATGCTTATGCTAATCATCATTTCTTCCCAAATCTTTTTCACTCACACTTTTAGGTGTGCTCAACCTAAAAGGCCAAACTCTGACACCAACTAAAAGAAAATCACAAGAAGAGGGTTGAATCATGACCCCTGATTGCTTTGGCTTAACTTGTACAACTTACACTTCTTCTCATATGGATTGCTCAAGATGCTTTGTGGCCATCAAAAGAATGTTAGGAGCAAAGAAATAAATTTCTCACATTTGAATAATCTTAAAAAGGTTCAACAAATATGGTACAAGTGTTCAGAAACTAGTCTTTCAAATTTGTTTGTTAAAAATATGCTTCTGAAAATTATCATATGCTAGTTTCCTAATATAGAAAGTTGGAAAGTTGTTTCTGAAGGATCAAATCAACTTAATTTTAATTACAACTTTTCACCTTGAATAAGTAACTTGAATATAATGTGTTTCAATGTCCAAAATTTAGTTTTGCTAAAAAATGATTGTGTTTTAAAATAGAAATTAGTTCAAAAGCTAAAAGTAGTGAAATAAGCACAAAAATTAAAAATAAGAAGGGATAAAGGATACTGTGCAAAGAGTTTTTGTACAAGTTCAACCACAAGTCGATTTGTTGGTAGACACTTCATCTGTAATGAATAATCTAGTGCTTGTGCTAACCATCACTTCTTACTAAATCATTTCCTCACACACTTTTAGGTGTGGTCAACCCTATAAGTTAATCTCTAATACCAACTGAAGTGGATCAGAGAACCATAAAAAGGGGTTGAATTGTGATCATTGATTGTTTTGGCCTAACATGCTATATTTAAACCTCTTTTGATATAAAATACTTAAGATGCTTCTCAGCCATTAGAAGGATGTTAAGAGTAAGGAAATAATTTTTTCACACTTGAATAATCTTAAAAGGGTTAAACACATATTGTACATAGAGGTGTAAATGGACTAGCCCGACTCGTCCAACCCCGTCGAGCCAAGTGGTGGAAATGGGCTAGCCTAGCTCGACCCACACGTGTTACGGGTTATGTTTTTGTTGGCCCAGCTTGGCCTATTAGCTAGCTTGTTTTTTTTTTTTTTTTACATAAATTAAAAATAATTAAAAATAATAATAATAATAATATTAGCCTATGTAACGTATCCAATGTGGGACTTTTCAAGTGAAGAAAAGGAGAAAGTGAAAGGAATGTGAGACTTAGTTTCTACCATGGTTATATAGCTTACTCCCAGGTTGTATTTTGAAATAAGAAAAAGCGCACAAGAAGGGGGGTTGAATTGTGCGCTTAAAAACTTTTTTTTTTTTCAAAGCAAGTAAATTAGTCTAGAAAACAGTTTTCAAGGGTAGGGATAGAGAGAAGAAAACACAGAAAGTTTTATACTGGTTCACTCAACCTGAGCTACGTCCAGTCCCTTCACCCAAAAGGTATCCACTAACCAACCTTAAGTTACAAGTATTGTTCGTGGCTTCTTCAGGCTTTACAACGCAATCACCCTAGATTGCTTAACCCAAGTATTCTTTTACACCAAGTCTCTCCAAGCTTTCACAACACAAGTGTTTTAAAAAGAAAGGTCAACTCACGCAGTGAGGATTTGAAAGATTAAGCTCAAGATCACTTTGAGGATCTTTACAAAATATTTGCTATCATCCACTAGACGCTATTATCAGAGTATTACAAAAGACTTTATGTACTTGTTCTTTTTCACAGACTTCGCCTTTTCTATTCACTTCGCACTTCTTGTTCTTCTTCATTGGTGCATGTATATCTATATAGTCTTCAAGAAAAAGATCTGTTGTAGAGGATTTTGACTTGTTATGCAATGAGAAGCGTGCAAACTATCTTTTCAGAAAGGTCAGGCATGACAGTTTTTAGACTTGCACTAAAGAGGAAGGTGTAGGACTATGCTGACGATCTGTTCTTCTGAACATTCTTCATTTGTCTTGGCAGCTTGATAAGTTGACTTGCTTTATCTATTCTGCTGCGCTTTTGCACTGAAATGATGTTGATGTTATTTAATGCTTCAAACAAATTTGAACGTTAGTTCACAAAAGTAGTAATATGTTAGTTACGAGGAAGATTTAGCATAAATCAAATTGATGTTCAAACAAAAAAACTTAGCTGTTTGAATATATGATCTTGGAGGCTTGTTATGAGTTTATTCATCGGACAGTTGCCTTCAATTTGTTCAACTGGTAAGTCCTCTTTGGCGAGTCTTCTGGACGGTCTTTAACATGTCTACTGGACGATCTTTAACACGTCTACTGGACAGTTGTTAACACGTCTGTTGGACAGTTTTTAACACGTTTACTGGACAGTCTTCTTAGTTGTGACGGGGTTAGTCTATACGCACAAGATTTAAACATTAATAAGCATGTTATCTTCAAAACATTGAGAGTTTAGACGCTTCTACGTCTTTGGTTCCAACATATTTCATAAAAAAAATGTTGATTGTGGTTTTCAAGGTAGAGACATGAGCTATAGATCTTTCTCCAAACTTTCGCTGTCGCAAAGAACACCTCAAGAGATATGACATTGTTTTTTCATAATGTTCAACATATAAATGGAGTCATAAATCTCTTTTTTCTTCAAAAGGTTTCTCTTTTCTTTTCCTCATTTCTTCTATATTTTTTAAGAAAAAAAATAGACATATCAGTGAATCATGTAAAGTTTGAACATCAGTGGAAATAAAATAGGAGACTTGATCGAACCTCCTCAATCCAAATTCTCTTCTTACAGATAAAAGCAATTTTAGCTAAAACATAGGCAACAAAATTTCCTTTGTTCTAGTGAACCGAAGCTCCTCAGTAAGTACCATGAGAGCTAACTCCCTCCACTTCCTTCCTTTCCCCCTTCCTCATTGTCACAAAGGCACATCCAAGTAGTGACAACAGCACCACTTAGACTAGATAGAGGTGGTTGAGTTGTCACGGGCAGTGGTGAGGGCACGAGCAACGAAGAGGTTGTTGAGTCGGACAACAAGGTGGAGATGGTTTCTCTGTAAAGGACATCGCAGCAGTTGAGGACGACGGAGATTTGATTAATGATTCATTCTTGAACAAGGGAATCAATTAATTGATAGAGATCTAATTGGTGGCTACAGCGATTTTGTGCTGCAAACTATAGGTGAGCGTGGAGTAAGAAAATTAGTAATGAGGTTAAAGGGATTGGGATGTCGTTATTTTTTTTAAACATAATAGAAAATGATGTGTCATTTTTAAATGATGTGCCGTTATTTCATTAGGGAAATAGGATGGGGACAGGCTTTTGGGACAGAGAATTTCTATCCTTGGCTGGTATAACATGAAAAGATATCTCATTCATTAGAAAAAAAAAAGAGAATGAAAATGAGTGATGAAATAAATGTTTCTTTTATTGTTTTTTGATTTTTTGTGACATTTCTAATATTTACTAAATTATAGTAATTTTAAACTAATTTCATGTGATGTTTGTGATTTCTAGTATTTAAATCCTAGACACACTAAATCTTCATTGATTATCTTTTTTAATCATTTAATTAAGAGTTTACTATTATTATTCAAACAGATAAACACAATTATCAATGATTGATTGTTGAAGCAAAATATAATCCTAAATAAATTTTAGAAAAATAATTTTTTCATATTTTTGAGGTATATATTTTGAGATAGAAGAAAAGGATAGAAAGAGAAAAAATAATAAATATAATGAATATTATGGTGAAATAAAAGAAAGAGATAAAATTTATTTTTTTTAGAAAAGAGAAAAACGTAATAAATATGATAGACATTAATATTGAAATTTAAGAAATATTAAAAATACAATGGGAAAATATTTTATAAAATGATAATCAAAATCTAGGTACCAAAAAATGATGGATAATTTATTTTAGAATTTGACTCTTCTAACACAATTAAAGTTAAAGTAAGTAATTTTAATCATTAATAAGAAATGATGATATTTCAATATATTTATGATTTATTATGCATATGCATGTAATATTAATTATTGATTTTTTATTAATAACTGATATTTCTTGCTTAATTCTTTAAAATAAGTTCCTTACTTAGATGAGCTATATCTTTATGTTATATATAATAATAATAATAGATATAGATCAAGGGAACGGAGACAAAGTTCCAATTTTGTTCTTCTAGAAAATGTTGCTTTTGCGGTCACAAGAATCCTAATCAAACATACTATGATTTCAGTCCATAGTATACTTCGCCTTAATTTCCTAATGATATACACTCGACATTTTAGTTGGCACCTTACAATATCTCAATCATCATAAGTTCCATAACTAAAGAGACTTCAAAATCAACTTGCCTATGTCACAACAAAATGTGAAATGTCTCACCTCTAACAAGTCATAAAGTTTTGAACCAATCTATGCATCTTTTCTGAAAATGTCTTAGAATGAGGGGATGATAGAACAACATGTTTATCCTTAGTTATAACACCAAACCAATTTTATATTTCAATGTCTTGAGTTTTTTCTTTATATCCTATGCGAACAAGCTCATCAAGTTCCAAACCAATGTTAATTGTATTTTAGTAATCTTTCCAAATTCCAATCATTTCTTATTGACTAAAGTCAAATAAGATTTGGAACATTCAAATTCCAAGCTTGACTGAAAAGTTTGCTCCTAAAAGGTATCTCCTAAATAGTTAATTTCTGACGTGACAATTTTGTCATTAACTTGACATTAAACTAGACTAAATGCCTGCTTAATATTAATTTATTTATTCAAAATCATTTTTTTAGAGAATGGCATTAAATTTACGTTTAGGAATAAATTATTATTTTTTAAGAAATAAGAAATTATTAATTTTAAAACTTCATTCAGTTTATTGTTGTCATTTTGGATTAACTCGATCCTTAGGCATCAAATGGGATATGTTTTTGCCTTCACCAATAGAATGCTGCCATTCTTGTACTTTCATTACACAACTTGAGCTACAAATAGTCAACTACACATTCAAATCGATGTTATGTCATTGATTCCTCCCCTCCCCCCCCCCCCCATCTCTTAAATGACTTATAATACTTTTAATGGCTTAGAGTCTGTGATTGATCCAAACAATATATAAAAATTCATGACATGAAGATGCCAAATGCATACAATCCAATAGCCACTAGGAATCATGATTTGATAGGGATGGTCATTACCCTACGTGCCAACAGAGGAAGAATGATCTAACTGCTGTCAAAATACTTTGACAAACATATAGGGATGCCCCAAATTAGACTACCCACCCTATATATTCCTTTTTTTGGTTTATTTTCTCATATGAGTAATAAACGCATGAACATGATTATGCAATGAACATTTTCCAAGTAGCTGCTATATTGATCAAAATATGCTACTCAACATATGTCAACAATAGAATATAACACGCTAAACAATTTCTTAACGCATTTGTAATTGAGACTCAAAATTAATGACCATTTAACATCGATACACAAAGAGTAAATAATGGAGCCTATTAAATATGTTATCCAATTTCATTATTTTACCACTCTAACTATGGCACAAATAGAAAATCCACTACCTAGCACATGAATCAACTAGTACAAAATTGTTTCAACTTAATCAGTAGTCTCAACTTCGAGTCTTGTGTACGTAGCTGCGTTATATACTTAAAGAAAAAATTTGTCATCTATAATAGTCCTACTTGACTCGAGTAAAATTGCCTCATGTCACTTGTAGAAGATACATGTGGTTTGTACCAAAAAAATATAGAAAATCAATAATTTATAATTTGTCCATATTCCTTAACCCAACACTTCATCATTCCTTACCAATTGGCCATTTTTAAATAGTAATATCTTAATAATTAAGTATCGAAGTAGATTAAATGTTTTGCAAGAGTAAAATGGGGATGCCCATTTCTAAATGACAAAATTTCAGTTGACCTCCTCCACAAAGGTTAAAAAAAAATGCAAAAGTAACTTAATTTTTGGGGTTTGTGTGCTTGTGAACCTTGAAGAACGTTCACACCATAATCAACTCTATCATTGTCTTTTTGCTCTAGTCCCTTTCTAGTTTCTACACCTTATGATTATTCACATGGCAATGCATGCCACATTGTGTGTATGAAATTTGAAAAAGGTTCATCTTCTCTTCTCTGAAGAAGCATTTTGTTATCACCATAATATTGATGATGACGTTTACATTGCTTGAAGAAGTACTAAAGGTGTGGTTCTAGTAATCCTGTGATAGTGCCTAGTCATGCAACAATAATTTCCTATGAACGAGGATCAATTTTATTGCTATGCTTGTTATCCTAAAAGGGACCCTACATCGCATGCCACATAATGCTCACTCAACACCTAATGTTTCCACCACTCAAGACAACATTAATGCTCTAAGTTATGCATCGAAACGTTGAAATTGTTTAACAACTAGGAAATTATCTAGAATGAAAATTGTAGAAGATATCACCATCAATAATTAAGTTATATCTTGATGATGATTACCCAGATCTGAAAATGAGTTTAATGTTTATCAGATTGATCATTAACATATGAAGCTTCTATAAGGGACAGTTAAAAGAATGGAGATTAAATTAACATTGATGTGACCATTTATGCATACTTATAAAGTCAATAGATTTTCCCATCGCTTTTTTTTTATTATGAAAACAAGCAAAACAAGTTAAAAAAAAAGAAGAAGAAGCTTGTTGTAGGAAAAAATTTTCTTCCATATGAAGGAAGAATTATTGTTCCCTTAAAGATTAAAATCATTCATTTTTGGAGTCTCATATCTTATACAAAGTCCCGATATTGATTTAATGGTATAAGATTTTTTGGAGGAAGAAAAATCTTTCTTCAAAGAGTATAGAAGAATTTCCCTATTATGTAAATTTTTTAATATAATTCCGAAATACTTAAAGTAGCAATTAAGATTTACATTTTTTTCACATTGGAAATTAAAGATAGAAAATGAGAAAAAGATTAATTGAAATGATAACATTTTAAGTATTTTTGGTGTACAATGGTTGTATTGAGGTTAAAACCTTTAACTTCATATATACTATCTCAACCTCTCACCACTAAGCTAACCCTAGTGGGTTATAAAATAAAGAATAATTTAATAAAATGTAATTATATTTTTTATTATTAAAATTATTTAATAACTTTTTTAATCTTTTCTAACAAAACTTACCAAATGATTTTTTTTTCTTATTGATGTCAAATCATTTTAAAGCATCTTTTGTGAGAATTGTTTTAAAAAGTAAACAAAATTAGGCTATGGATGCTTTGGTTAAGGGTTTAGTTAGCTTAATTCAAGAGATTGTGCTTAAAATATTTGGCAAATAGTGTGTTTGGAATGGCATTGAAAATGTAACATTCTGTGTGCTGATGAGGGCAAGGAGTGATCGTCGATGCAAAAGAGATGAGACACGGACAAGGAGCGGCTCTTGGCAGACTTTAAGTGGAAGGGATACATGAATAAATCGAATATACACTAGAATGAGAGGGATCTAGAGGCTGTGTATATATGAGATTGTACAGTTGAGGGCAACTTAAAGAATTAATTATTACTACTTATACCAACAAGATGCATCTACTTTCGGTAGTTTACCATTTAAGAACTCCATAGTTAAGCATGCTTAACTTGGAGCAATTTTGATATGGGTGACATCTTGGAAAGTTTTTGGGAAGCGTGTGAAAGAGGACAAAATATACTGAAAAGTCTTATATTAGTTTGTGAGAATAGTCGTTGATCGTGAAAGTGGCCAAGTCTTATAGAAAATGCATGTAAGATAATATTTTCATGTTCAATCAATAAAAAAACGTGAAAGCTATAGAGGGGAGCATTTGATCATAGATCAAATTATTTGGAATGTGTAATTAATCATACAGATAGTCTCTTCATTTATTTCATTTACAAGTTGAACTTGCTTCCGTTGTATTTCCTTGTGGAATCTAGTGTTTTAGGGCTTTTGCCCCCATCATTCACAAAAAAAGAGTTGTTAATATGTAAAAAATAGTTGCATTAAAAAAAGCCAATTATTTATATAAACAACTATTGCATAAAAAAATGTGACTCAAACACATGTATATAAATAAATTTGAAGCGAGAGAAATTATGCAATTGTTTTTTAGTTGCAAGTAGAGCATTTTTATCACTTGTATATTATTGTTAAGCAAATATTGCTAAGAAGTTATATTATTAGACAGGATTTAGTTCCTCTAAAAAAAATAAAAATAAAGTAAGTAATATCAGTTGTTGATGAAAACATAAATAGTTAATATTATAATACATTGACAATTTATTTTATATGTACACATAATGTTAATAATTATTTTTCTTATTAACAACTTTTTAAAGCAAGTTACTCAATTCAAATATTAGAAAGTGACAAAGTGACCAAGAGAGTGAAAGTGAATTGTTTCAATAGTCAACTATATCTTATAGAAAAATGAGGGACTCACTATTTTTGTCTATAATTCATAAGAGAGAGAAAATTAAGAAATACAATTTAAAATCAAGGATAAAGATGTTACTGTTCTATATAATTTACACTTCCACTTCTTTATTTTCATTGTCTCACAATGATATTTTTTTAATCAAAATATTATTTTGGCTAAATTGTACTTTTCAAGAGAGAATAAAACCCATGACCTCTTACACAAAGAAAAATCCTACACCACTAAACCACTTAACATATTTGGTTTATAGTGTAAAACATATGTTATATATAATATTACTGTATAAGATAATTGCAGATTTTTTGCTTCCTAAGTATGATTAATGTGAGAATTTAATTTTATTTAATATTAAATTTTTATCAATTAATTTAAAATATAAGGTAAGTATTGTAATATTTTATTAAATAATATAAACATACACTCATTTTTCTTTCATTTCCTTTTTCACCCAATTTTCTTCTCACATCTCTATTTTTTTTTCTATCACCCCACTTACACTATACTAGGAAAAAGAGAGGCACAGAGTGCCTCTCTTTATTTTTTAAAAAATAAAAATAAAAGGTAAAAGAGAAAGGATATAGTGGATAGTTTAAATAATAATTAAAGAGTAAAGTAATGAATAACGTAATTAAATGGTACAGTAGTTCAATAAAAAGTGAAGACTAAAAAAAGATATCCTCTTTATTATAGTTATAGATTATTTAAAAAAATATTATAATAATTACATTATTTTCAAAATTAAAATAATAAAATTTAATATTAATATAATAAATATTTAATATTAAATAAAATTTAACATTGAATTACATAAACTTATTAAATTATAAATTTAATTAGATAATTTATAGACTTATATATTAAATTATGTTATGTATATTCTAAATTAAATTAAATTAAATATTTAATTAAATTATATAATTTATAAATTACTATAATTTAATAAATTTATACAATTTATTAAATAAATAAGTATATAATTTAGAATATACAAAATACATAGAACTTAGTTTAATTTATAAATTATTGTAATTTAATAAATTTATACAATTTATGAAAAAATAAATATATAATCCATAATATACAGAATACATAAAATTTAATTTATATAATTTAATTTATAAATAATTAATTAAGTTTATAAAATTGTATAATTTTATAAATTTATATAATTTAATATTAAACATTTTATCTTAATATGAAATTTACTATTTTAACTTATAAATAACATTATTATTATAATATTTTATTAAATAATGTAGTATAAGTGGGGTGATAGAAAAATAATAGAGATGTGAGAAGAAAGTTAAGTGAAAAAGGAAATAAAAGAAAAGGTGAGTGTATGTTTACATTATTTAATAAAATACCATAATACTTACATTATATTTTAAATTAAATAATAAAAAACAAATTCATACATTAATCATACAAAAGAAACAGAATATGTACAATTATCTCATATAGTATTATTATACGTAATGTATGTTTTACCATATAAACCAAATAAGTTAATTTGTTTAGTGATTAAAGATTCCTTACTGTGAAGGAGATCATGAGTTCTATTTTCCTATCACTTAACAATTTTATTATTTTTTAAATCATATATATTATGTCATTGCCACATCAAAATCGTGTAGTGCAATTTACCCTATTATTTTAATATGTTGCGGTTTTATTGATAAGCTACATCACTTTAATATATCATTTTGTTATTCTTAACTTGATAAGTGACTGTTTTTTTCTCTTCTAAGCAAAGATACCACTGTGCAAGTAATCATCTCGGTGACCAAGTTATTCTCATAACCATTTAGCATAGTAGCATGTAATATTTTCCCCTAAAATACTCTTCCCCTCCTATCATTCAAATAATAAATCTCGTGGTGCACGTCAATTCCTCTCTCTCTCTCTCTCTCTCATATGACACTCTCCAGATGCTCTGATTCCTAAAGCTTCTTTGGAAACCCCCAAAAAGAGTTATCCTTTTATAGCCTTTCGGTGATTAGTTTCACCTGCTTTCGCTCTCTTTCCATGCTTTCCCTTTACCCTTCCCTAAACACATCGTAAAGAAAAGGATCTCGCCAAATCCAGCCACAAATGTTAAATTTAATCTCCCTCACCCTGCATAATTGTTCCTTCAGTTTCGGAAGACGCACCTAGCTCACACCCTACACAACAACACACGATCAAAAGCTAAAGCTGCAATTTCTGACTTCCCACCCCCGTAATTCCCACACTTCTCTCCCCCTTCTCTCTCAGTGTCTCTTTCACTCCCTTTGACTCCAAACCCATCATCGTTTCAACCAACCCCCTCACCCCATTTCATAAATTTCGAAACTTTTTCGCGGCTACCCCAACATTGCGAGAGAACATTATTTCCCTCTCTCTGTTTCCCTGAAACAGATTTCCCCTGTTCCGAATAGAACCCCATGGCAATAGAAGTGTGCTCCGAGATATCCAGCACAGGAATCAGCCCCCGAATCTCGTTCTCACACGATCTGAAGAACACAGAAGATGCATCAGCTCGCGTTGAAGATCGCCACCGTGGATCAGACCTGTGCCTCCTGGACTCAAGCTCTGACTTCGTGTTCTGCATCACCAAAGGCTTAGCTCAAAAACTCTCTTCAGCCGATGAACTCTTCTCCAATGGCAAGATTGTCCCAACGGAGATCAAGAGAACTTCCAACGAACCCGCGGAACCTTCTCGATCTCAACCTGCAACCACGGAAAAGATTCAAAAGAAGAGGCTCAAAGAGTTCTTGTCTGCGTCCTCCGACGAAGCAGAGAACGAAGAAGAGAAGCCATCATCCAAGTATTTCTGGCAATTCAAGCGCAGTAGCAGTTTGAATTTCGATACCACTCGTGGAATGGCTTGATTCGCTCGCTGCAGTTCCTGTCACGAAGCAACTCAACCGGTTCGGCGCCGATTCCGAAGCAAACGGAGCTTCCAAGGGAATCTCAGAAGCAGAGGCTGCAGAAACAGTCCTCTGTTTCAAGCAGAAGGTCCTCGTCTTCCTCTTCGAGTTCAAGTACATATTATTTTTACAGTTCAGCTCAAAAACCTTCGTTAAAGAAAAACGGTGGATCTTCTGGTAATGGTGTTAGGATTAGTCCTGTTTTGAATCTGCCTCAAGCATATATTCCCAAAGCCACTGCCAGATTTTTTGGATTTGGTTCATTGTTCTGTCATGGAAAGATTAAAAGAAAGAAGAAATAGGAGAGATATAATAGTTTTTATTTATTTTTTTGTTTATTTTTAATTTGTCATTCATGATCAAATCCTTGATGGGGTTGGTTATGCTGCTGTCTGTGATTTTGGTTCATGTAGTACCATGTGAGCCTAACTGTAAATTAATCGAAAGAAAAGATTAAATACTACTACATTTTGGAAAATTATTATAGGGGGTGTAAACTGTAATTTTGGAGGGTGAAAACTACAGTTGAGAGATGGAAATGGACAAGAATAATTCATGCATATCACTATGTTTAGGGCCAAGGAGACAAATAAACAAGGAATCCTTCTTTCGTGACCACTCTCCCATGCTCTTTCCCCCTTCTATCCTTTTTAAATTTTCTGCTGATAACTACATGTGACTGGCTTTTGTTCACTTCAACACTGATTGAAGAGTTGTTTTAAGCGTTCTATTTTTCTTTTTGTATGCTAAAATAAATTGTGAACCAACTGTTCAATGGGGCCCTTAATTTTGTTCTTTTTGTTTTATTGTGCCAGCAGGACAAAGCAGTTCAGTCAAAAAGAATAGGTTAGAAAAAGAAATCATTGATTAAAATACCCCTCTATCTCTTAGCTTGCAATCTATACACACTGTTGGTTCTTTTTCAAAAAAATTTGCGCTTGTTTACATGGACTGATCGTTCATAAGTCATAACCACCCTAACATGACCCATTCTTTGAATTCACGGTCTTTACCAATTAATGTGACTTCACAGAATATGGTAACTAATTTCTATGTTTTTGTTTTCAGCATGGCCCATTCTTTGAATACACAAGCCATCAATGAATGACTTTATAGAAGATTAGACTATTTAAATGTCTTATGTCCTTTTTTTTTTTTTGATTAAATCTTATGTCCTTTTTCTTCGCCTGGGAGTGGGGTCCATGATATAACGTCCCTGGAGGTCCCTTAAAACAGAATCGTAAACCTCCACAACCTTCAAACAAAAACAGGATAGAAGCCAGGAGCAAGAGAGATAAATAGAATCAAATAATAACGTATATGCAGTACGCATAAATTTATTTTTTAATAACTGCAACCAGGACCTACATCATTCTTCGACGGTAAATACTAAATAGTGTTAAATTGAAGCCTGATTTATGTAAGGAAACATCAAAGCAAAGGAAGGAAAAAGGAAAATGTTGGTCTAGCAAAGTTGTCTTGCGTTACAATGGGCAATTGAAGGATTGTCCACTTCCATCAAAGGTTTTGGATCATTAAAAATGGTCGTCTACATGTTCCAACAACATCCCCAAATGCTAAATGGGTTGTAGGTCCATAAAAACTACTAAACTCATAATTTGTTCAGTACAGCCTGACTCCAAATAGAGAGGCCCCATGGAGCCAAACAGTTCTTCCTTTTCAAGCCCGATGCCTCTCCCAACTAATTAATGTCATTTAAGTTGATGTCTTTCCATTGCCCATTGGAGTTATTACTCCACCCTTCTTAAATTAGGCCTTCGTATATTTGAAAGTTAAATTGCTGTATATGCTATTTAAATTCTTTATTTGAGATATATTTCACTATTTGGCCATCTTTTTTTTTTAAGGATAACATGTTTCTAGTTTTTTTGTGTACAACAAAAGCAACAAGTTTGAACTTAGGACTTTGTGTAAACTATCCAAAATCCACTATCACTAGGTTGATCCTAGTGGGTTGTTAATATGCTTCTAGTTGATACCTATTACTATCTTTAAATTAAATTCCAATAATTTTTTTTAAATGTCAATAGTTAAAAACAATCTTATATTGACTTAAAAATATAACCTTATAGTGCAATTTAAATTGCTGTTATAAATTTAAAATATAGTTTATATATTCAAAATAATTATTTATTATAAATTTTAATTATAATTTAATTCATATATTTAAAATATTTATTTATTATAATTTTTAATTAAATAAAAATAAATATTTATTCTATACATTGTACATGCTAAAATACTAGTTCATAAAAAATTCATTTGAAAACCAATTTCATTTCATTAATTTTTGTAAAAAAAAATTATACAACTTTATTATAAAAATTCAATGTTGTTTTAGATTTTATAAAAATATCAGTCTTTTTATATAATTTTAAACAGTTATGTTTTAGATGTATGTTTTATTGTTTTTTTAATACACGTTTTCTCATCTTATCTTATTTTATACAAAAAAAAAACTTATTAGTTGTTTATTTTTTTTTTAATTTCAAACAAAAGAGTCAAATGTTATTTATTCATTGAATGGACCAATGAAGTGTTTGAGTGAATCGATCAACAAATCATTAATTTTTCTTATCTATTTTTAATATTTATGATCAGTATATAAAATATTTAAAAATTAAAGATAGTGATATAATTAAAGACAATGATATATAATAATAATAATAATAAATATCATTTTAAATATTCAAATAGCAAACAAATACAATTTTTTTAAAAGTAGAAAGATAAAAGAAAATGAAAAGAATATATTTTCATAATATTAAGGGTTTATTTGGACCATTTTTATTTATTTTTTGCTTAAAAGATACTTTTAAATTAAAATTAAAAATAAGAACTTAAAAAAGTATAAATTGGATGTCAAATTTCACTTTCTTAATATAAAAATTTCTTTTAAGCTAATAGTTATTTAGTAAAAAAAATTAAAGGTTTTAGTTTTATTTAAAATTCGTTATCTCATCAAGGAAAAAAGTATATTTATAAAAGAACAAGAAATCTGTAAAATTAATTTAATTTACATAAAACTAATTTAATGATAATAAAAATAAATAAAAATACAAATATATAAATAATTAAAATATTTAAGTTTTAAAAATGTTAAAATTGTTTTATTCAATAATATTTTATTTTATAATGATTTACAAATATTATATACTTTGGTGAATGAATAAAGTAGGACATAATATTTTAGCATGTACAATGCAAAAGAAAAATGTTTATTCTATATAATATCTATATAGACGTATTTTGACTTTAATTTTAATTTCAAAAAAATAATTTGATGTCATAAATATTTGGATATTCAAATTAATATTAGTATTATCTTGAGTAATGAAAATGATACTGAAATCATCAACAAACTTCCCTTTTCATTAACTTAAGATATAATTTGTAAAGATGGTTTGATTGACTTGTATTGACTTGTATTGTATTGTTTAGAGGCACTCATAAATTGCGTAGCTCTTAGCATCTTTAGTACTCCATCAATAATGGCTCAAATTTATCAACTGAATTACTCCATACAATGCATTGAATTTGGTTGAATTTGAAAATAAATAAATAAATAAATGTTAATGCTAGTACACTAACAAATTTTTTTGATCTGATTGTCTGAAGTTTGGAACTTGTTTAGACGAATAATATTAATTCACAATTTACGGACATTGTGATCATTTTAAACATTAATGTATATATGGAGTCAAAACTGGAAAATATGGCATAATGGAGGCAATAACTATCACAATGTCTTTTGTGGTAATTTTTTAAATTAAGATAATTAGATTGTTTTACAATATATAATTAAAATAATTAATTTAATTATTAATTACTATATATAATTAAAATAATTATATGTAATTATTATATTATATTATATATTATACATTATATATTTTATATAATTAAAATAATTAATTAGGTTGTAAATCAATCTAGGCAATAACTATCACAATGTCTCAAATCACTTAATTGGTTTGAAGTTATTGAACAAATTACTTATAATAATAATAATTTTTTTTAAAAAAAAAAAGATTGAATATTCAAATCTTGAACATCACTAATTGAGACTAATTAGAATCATAATCATTATGAAATCAATATGTATAATCTAATTAATTACTTTAACTATGTACTTTAAAATTATCTAATGTTCTTAGTTTAAAATAATCTTAACTACCTTATTTAAAATATATATTGGTTACAATTATTTAATTAATTGAAATCAGCATATATATCGATCATAATTACCTTAATTAAAAGTATTACGTTTTTTTTATGAATTAAAAAATAAAAAATCACCTACATTTCAATAGGAAAAATTAAATGTGGCACTATCATTAAGGTTGTCGATGAGAGGAGTTTATATATGTGTTCCCACTTTGTCTAAAATTTGATAAGATCAATTTTGTAAAAAAGAATCTGACTCAATTAAAACCTATCAACATATAGAACAAGACTGGTTTAACTCGACTTGTTGACATAATATATTAATATTAATAGTAATATCATATATAGTTAAATCATAAAATTAAAGAAATGTACAACTATAATTAAAATATATTTTACAATATATATTTTAAGATAAAAAATATCAATATAAATATAATAGAAAAAATATTATTTATTAAGTTAAGAAGTTATATTAATTATTAGTTATTAATACATAGTTAATAGCAATGCTCGTTAATAGTATATGTATATATGGTTTGAAGACAGCGAGGAAGAGCTAAAAATGCACGACTAAAGCCACTCACCAAAATTAAACCACGCCAATTCTATATATGCATGCATTACAATATCGGCTTGGGTTTAAACCGAAACAGAGCAGCAACCATAAAAACAACCAAGCCATTGAATCGAAATAACATCTGTGATCAAAAAACCCATTTCTTAGATAGATAACAAATCGATCTTCCTCTTCTGATTCATTTTCATAATTGTGTGCGGTTTGTCTTCTTAATTAATTATCACCGCCATGGGTAAAGGTGACATTGAGGCGGGGTTCCCCCATGCACAAGGCAACACCCTCTATCCATCCATGATAGAGTCACCCGAGCTACGGTGGGGATTCATACGCAAAGTTTACATCATTATTTCCTTTCAGCTTCTTTTCACAGCTGCCTTCGCCTCCATCTTCATCTTCGTTGAACCCGCAAGGAATTTCGCTAGGCACAATCATTATCGCCTCTTTGCATTCTTTGGAGCCGCCATTTTCACAATCATACGTAAGCCCTTTCATCCAACCCCTTTTTTTTTTATGTATATATTATCTATGGGTTTTAGTTTTGATCATGTATATCCTTGGAGTTGGAAATTGTAATTAATGTATCCTCATTGCTTCTGTTTTCGACATGCATGCAGTTTTGTTTGTGTTGAGCAAATATTACAATAAACACCCGGTGAATCTCCTTGTTCTTGGTCTCTATACCCTGGGCATGTCTGTTACAGTGGGATTCGCTTGTGCTTTTGTCGATGGTATGGATCGCTTTCTAATCTTATTCTCCGTAGAAATTAGAATTAATGCACCGCGTCTTTCTAGGTATAACTCGCGCGGGTTCTTTTAATTCTTGCTCTAATTAAAACATAATCGTGTCTATGATTAATCTTAATCCCATTAGTCATAGCCTTGATGGTGGGAGTTGAACGTTGAAAAAAGAATATGATTATTTCGAAGATAATTATATATTTCCATAACGTTACTTCGTCATCACCTTTATTTTCTATATGTTTGTGATTCACACCTTCTTAATTTTAATAAGAGAAAAGAGAACGTGAAAAAGTAATCTTTTCTAAGAGTAAAAACATACAAATTAAAATAAGATGTTAGAATAACATTATTTTTAGAATTTAATTAAAATGCATTTAAAATTTTTTTCACTATCATCTAATTCTAGATTGTCATGTATAATAAAATTATTTGATTTTGTAATAATTACTTTAAAAATCATATATAAGATAATTTCTAATTGATTGATGATGTAAATTTATTTTATATTTGTGAAAATTAAACTCTATTATTTATATTTTACATTTTTAAAAGGTCAGATTATATATATGCTCATGCATAAAAAGAAAATGATGTAAGAAGGAAACCAACGTCCCATTGTTGCATGATCCGCAGGAGAGAAAATGCAAAATTCACTTGTCTTTCTCTTTCTTGCTACGCCATGCAACTATTGAAGAGGGTCCCCGATCCATGTAAGAATGGTGGAATGAAAATTATGTATATGTAAATAGAGAAAATAGGCTATACATTAACAGTATAAAACAGTTTACATTATCATCTAATCACAACTCATTATATATGGTAAGTTTGTTGACTTTAATAATAATCACCTTAAAAGTCATACTAAAGTTTATTTTGATTGGTTGACAGTGTAGAAGTTTTTATACTGACAGTACATAGTAACTAAACTCATATAAATATCATCTTACATGATGTTATTAGACATGCTGGAGTTTGAAATCACAATAACCTGTGTGAATTTTATTGTGTTCACGGGCAACAGCGAAGATCGTCCTAGAGGCTGCATTTCTGACAGGTGTGGTGACTGCTAGCCTGACAATGTACACATTTTGGGCTGTTAAAAGAGGCAGTGATTTCAGTTTCCTAGGACCATTCCTCTTTGCTTCCCTTATGGTGCTGTTATTGTTCTCACTCATTCAAGTAAACATTTGATCGCTAACTTTCATTTGTGTTTCCCTTTTAATTTAATTTAATTTCTTTTAGATTTTGATCTAAATATTAATGTGACTGTTTATATATCATGGGACAGGTGTTTTTCCCTCTAGGACCAATCGGGCGTATGGTCATTGCTGGCATTGGTGCACTAGTAATGTGTGGTTTCATCGTATACGATACTAATGAACTCATCAAAAGATACAGCTACGACGAGTACATCTGGGCTGCTATTGCCATCTATAGTGATATTATCAGCCTCTTCATCTATCTGCTTACAATTTTGAATGACCTTTTTTAAGTTGAAGGATTGAAGGTTTTAGCTAGGCGTATCTTAACTAGGATTACCATTTTCACATTCTTTAGATGATGGGGAGGCACAAGGGCCAATCGTAAAATTATTACTATGTTGTCGTTTTATTAATTATGAAACATTAACAATTTTATCTTTTTAGTTTTATTTTTTATATTTTATTTTTAAGGGACTAGTTTCTCAGTTATGAAACGTTGAACTTTTGTAATAATTAACAATTCTCGATTACTCAAGTTGATTGCAGATAATACTATTTTATGCAAACATTTAAATTTACAGAAATCGATCACTTTTAAAAAATTAATTATAAGTTTCGTTTTGTTTTGGATTTTAGTAGAATTATTTTGGGAGAATTAATTTGAGTTTAATGGTCATGCACCGTTAATGTAAAAAGTTTTACACTGTCAACCAATTAGAAATCACTGTTGATATGACTTTTAAAGTATTTATTATAAAAGTCAACAAACTTACAATAAATGGTGATTTGTAATTAGATGACAGTATAAAATTACTTTACACTATCAATGCATAATCTCTTTTCTCAATTAATTTTAAGAATATTATTTATATATATTTGGGTATGGTATTTTAAAGGTAAGTTGAGAAGAACGGATTTTATTTGGCTGAAAAGAATTACTAAATCCCGATTACTCATGTTGCATGGAGAACACCGCTCTTTCTGCAAATGTTTAAATTTACTGAAATCACTTCTACGATTGCGTTTATTTTATATTTTAGTAGAGTTATTTTGAAATAATTAATTTTCGTAGAAATGGTTTTAATTGGGGTGTGATATTTTAAAAATAAGTCAAGAAGAATAATTTTATTTGGTTGATAAAGTGAAATTTTCTTTGGAAAACAAATAAGATAAAATTTTGTATGTTATACACCCATAATAAAATTTATGTAATGGAAAAATTAGCAAATTTCACTTTTCCTAAAATTAATTTTCCCTTAACACAGAATTAATTTATCCATCATATTTTAAAACAAATAGCGCGTGCAATGTACGAAAATAATTTTATCCAGCGCAGCGTGATTTTAAAAAATTATATAGTTTCTACTTTACACCTTTATTTTTTTTTCGCAAAACAGCAAAGAAAGCGACAAAGTTACTGTACACAGCGACACTCTCTTCACAAAAATAACATGTATAAATTGATTTACACATGCTGTAATCAATTTGCACCTTTTTTTTTTTCTTTGAATCTGTTTCAAAATAATATAAAATGGTAATAGAATCGATATGCACAAATGCAAATCGATTCTCCTGTACTTAGCAGCCACTCAATCGGTTTAATGAACTCCCCCCTCCCCCCAAACACCTGTTTATATAATAATAATAATAATAATAATAAATAAATAAATAATAATAATAATAATAATAATAAAATATTAATAATTTCAAAAAGTTAACTTTTCATCCATTTTTCTTCTATTTCTCTTCAACTGAACAACTTTAACTTTCATTCTATTTTTCATCTATTTCTCTTCTCTTCTCTTCTTTTCTTTTCTCTTTATTTCTTTTCTCTCTACCAAACACACCCTAAGAGATTCAAAAAAGTTATATATGGTATATCCTGAGAATCAAATATAAGCAACTAGGATGACAAATTGGGCCGCCTTGATGGGCCACCCCAACAACTTGTAAATAAGGCAAGTTTGTTTTGGATTTTAAGCCTGAAAAAAAAATCGGGCCAATTTGGTTTGGTCTTATTTTTTATTTTATTTTTTTGTAAAATTTATATAAATTTAGGTGAAAATTGGGTCAAGTCAGCCTGACCTAATGGACTTGATGGGTCAGGTCAAGCCAACAAATATGAGACCTATAAAAAATTCAACCTGACTCTCTTTTCATACCATGGTCTGTCATATCTAGATTGAATTGGGCAGCTTGTTTGCGAAAGGTAAAATAATATCTTTATTAAATTTTTTATCAGCCTAATATTATTGAATTTAAATTCTTTATACTATAGATTAAATATATAAAATTTCACACAATTTAAAAATTAATTAATACTTTACCATACCACTTCATTTTAACATTTGTTATATATTATTCAAAATATAAGTAAATAGATATTATTTAATTATATATCTACAACAATCATATAAAATTTAATAATTATAATGTAATAATATTACGTAATTCAACAGTTATATTAATAAAATTTATTAATGGTAAAAAATTCGTAAAATGCGTCATTTTACAAAATTTAATATCTGATACAATTTGATCCACTCTTTCTTCTATTTCTATTAGCAGAATAGATCTATTTCTCTATGATTGACTTCAACAATTTTTGTTTCGATTTTTAACTCAACGAATAAGAGTTTTTGCTTCAATAGCCAAGAAGGATTTCGATTTTGAACTTGTACAAGTTTTTATTACAAATGACGTCCATTTACTCAAGTTATCACACTTTTGTTTATGTCTGTGTAATCTTATGACGTATATTTATACTTTTTATAGTAGTATACACCTATATTATCACTATATCTATACTAAGTGTGTGTTTGGCCCAGCTTTTTTTTAGTTTATTTTTCCTTAAAAAGAAAAGCTGGGCCAAACACATTTTATGAAAAGCTCTTAAAAAAATAAACTACATATTTTTATAGAACAAAATTTGAAAAAAGGTAGCTTATAATTAAGTTGATAGAAAGAGCTTTTTTTTAACTTATAGGGAGCTTCTTCGCGCAATCCTTTCTTCGACTCCTAACGCGATCAAAAAATGTTGTTTGTTTTTCATTTTCTACTATTTTTTAATTTGAGTGTTTTACCACCTTTTTCGTTAAATAATACTCACATATATTAGTTTATTTTAAATTATGTTTATTTATTTTAAGGTTTTAATTTATTTTTAAATTATTTATTTTAGAAAAATTAAAAAATATTATTTATCTTTTAACTTTTTAAATATTCTTAACATGAAATAAAAGATTATTAATGACATGAGTAAATAATATAGCTAATTAATTTTTTATATTTTAAATTATTTACAATTTTTATTCTTTAAATTTAATATAGATGCCATATTTTTAAAATTTTTAATTTATAGTTAAGCTTTTGAATTCTTAATTACAACAATATATTTATTAAATATTTTTTGAATTATTTATTAAATACTTTTTAATCTATATTGACATTGTTGAATTTTGTTTAAATAAATTATTTTTTTATCTTCTAAAAATGATAATAAACAATAATAAAAACTTTTTTAAATATTTTAACATTTGTAATTAATACTTAAGTTTATTTAATTAATATTATATATAATAAAATATTTTTAAATTATCTTTAAAATTATTTTTTTTATTAAATTATTTTTTTACATTTTTAATATTAAAATTTTTAAATGTATTTATTACATGAAATAAAAAATGTTACTAAAATAAGTAAAAAATATAGCTAAATAAAAATTTTATAATAAAAATATTTATAATGTTTATTCTTTAAATTTAATTTAGATTTCAATTTTTTTAATTTTTAGTTTATGGTTAAGTTTTTTCATTTTTAATTACAACAATATATTTATTATATACTTTTAGGATTATTTGTTAAATACTATTTAATATATATTGATATTATTAAATTATTTTTAAATAAATTATTTTTATATTTTAAAAATATTATTGAACAATAATAAAGAAAATTTAAAATATTTTATCTTTTGTAATTAGTATTATATATAACAAAATTTTTATAAATTGTATTTAAAATTATCTTTTATTAATTAAAATATTTTTAACAGTTTTAAATATAAATTTTTTAATTTAGATATTTTAATACTTTTATGTATTTTTGTTATCATTCAAATATGTTTATGTTGACTAAATTAATTTTACGTAATTGTAACTAAAAATTAACTTTACATAGTTTTTTTTTATTTTAACACCATATATATTATTCTATTGAGTGAGGCAATTAGTTTTAAGTAACTTTAAAATTTTAAATTTTTTTACCAAACAACTTTTAACTTAAAAAGAGCTTTAAAAAAAGTTAAAAATTACTAAACAACTTCTACTTTATTTTTAAAGCTCTTATTTTTAGGTTTAACTTTAATGTAGCTTTTAACCTAAAAAAAGTTAAGCCAAATATAACCTAATAATAAGGACAATATAACCTGATTCAGTGTGTGTTTGGGAAGCTGAAATATTAAGCTAAATTTTAATATTTCGGTTGTTTTTCTAAATAAAAGTTTTTATCAAATTTTATTATATTTGAGGCATCAGCTGAAATTTGATAAAATTTTTTTAAAAAAAAACTGTTTTTTAAGTATTTAAAGAGTAGAGGTTTATGATTTTTTTTCAACAATTTTTTTCTTAAAAATGCTATCCACAAATTACTTTCAAGTTTTCTAACAATTTTTTTTTAGCTCGTATGTATCTTTTTTTTGTAATTTATTATATAAAGTTTTTTTTTTGTTATATCTAAAGGAAATTAATTATCTTAACATCATTTTTTAGCAAACTTACCAAAATAAAAACTAATTCTAAATATAATCGATTATAATAATAATAATTGATTATACATATAATTAATTATTAAATATAATATAATTTTCACAACTGCTCTAAACACACTTAGTTTTCACATTATTTTTGTCTATTTTATCCTTAACAATTGCATAAATATTTGTTTGTACATGACTAAAAGAAAAATAACTACCTACTACATATGAAACTAATTTCTCACAACTCCCACATATTTATCCTATAACTGCTATAAATCATCCATAACCTCTCACATTTTTATTATTTGTCAAATGCAAGCACAAAATACCATTTTTCTACTGGTATATCTTAAAATTTCTGCGTCCATCACTAAGAGCATTTTCAGTGTTATTCAGAAGGAGTGTGAAAGGGATAAACCAAAGAGTGAAAGACTGAATTGATGTTAAAAAATTTTAATATTTGGTTTTCTAGGAAAAAATTGATCGTTCGTAAAAGTATTCAGGTTAATTAAATTTTATACAACTTCATATCCCTAAAATACTATTTCAGCGTGAATGGAAGGCCTTATAAGGATCGTGGAAAATTCACTTTTATATTATATTAATTTGAGATTAATTTTATGTTTTGAAAACTGACTGGACTGGGCCATCGGACTAGAAAACTGGTGAATCGGTCATCTAACCGGTTCAAATAAACCACAGAACCGGCTTGAAGAAAAACCAATCAAAGAATCAAAAAACAGATCAAAAACCAGTAAAACCAGTCAAAATTCAGCCAAAAACCGGTTCACAGTAGATCAATGAAAAATGCTTAATACAACATTATTTTGATTTTTTTCTTAAAAAATAAAAATCAACCTAAAGTAATTATCATTTTTTTTATTTTAAATATAAACTTGTTTTTATTAATAAATATTAATGTATATAGTTAAAACTTATATCTAAGTATCATGACATATTTGATGTGCACTTTTGTAGGTATTGTAAATGTAAAGAACCTATAAAATTATATTTTATTTTAATTTTTAATATTATCAAGTTATGATATTATATTTTTTTAATATTATTTTATATATTATTTAATTATTATTATTATTTTATTAATACCTGTTTAACCACGGTTGAATCATTGAACGTTGAACCAGTGCCTTGACCGGTTCAATGACTGGTCCGATTTTTAAAACATTTTTAATACACTTTAAATTTGATTTTTTAAATAACTATTATAAAAATTAATAACTTTTAATTATATAACAATCTGTAATTGAATATAGTATAAAAATTATACTATCAATATATTTTAATTAAATTTTATAAATTTGAGTCCTATTTTTTAAAGGAAAACATTTGGGAGTTATTCTCTTCCTTTTAAGCTGCATGACTTTTCTTGTATTGATAAGTCTTTGATTTTATTTTTATTTATAAGTTTATATTATTGTCAACTACTATTTAGGAAAGCTAATTAATTGCTTGATTTATTAAAATTTCTTGTATTAAATAGTTATAAAAAATTTTAACACGTTAAAATTCATTTTTTTTTCAAATATTTTCAACAACAACAACAACAATAATATATATATATATATATTTGAATCAAAGTATAAGAATTTTGATTATTTACAAAAACAAATATTTTTATTTTCATATATTTGTTGATTAAAAATTCTAATTATTTAGTAAAATTGATTACTTTAATAATTCTGTTAAATCTTTTATGTTTAAATTAGATAAGAATTAAAATTAAACAATATAATTATCAATTAGTGGCTATTAATGACTTCTGAAAAAAGTATATGGGGGAAATTTCACATATAACATTTTCCAATATATTATCTATTTTATCTATTATCTATTATATTATAAAAGACGTACAAAATAAAGTTTTCTCCGGGTGAGTTATTCACATAGTAATATTTCTATTTCACATAAATTATTTGCTTTTTAATTTTTTTTTCAGTTACCCTGATATGAATATTTCAATAAATTAATTAAATTATTAATCAATCAAATATTTCCTTTATGAATATATAATCAATTAATTAAATATTGAATTAATTTTTATCTCAATCTCAATTAATCAAATCGTTTTTTATACAAAAAATTAAGCACTTAATTAATTAATCAAATCTGAATTTTCGTATAATTTTTTATGCAAATTCTAATATAAATATTTCAATCAATCAAATATTGTGATTATAATTATAAATATATAGTCATACAATTAAATATTGAACCAATTATTACTTTAATCAAGTAAATTTAAATTTTCGCATATTTGTTTGTAAGTTTAAGAAATTTCTCGTTTACTATAAATATAAAACGAAGAAATTAATTAGATAATTTCTTCATATTTATAAAATCACCTTTTTCTCACAACCATTTGTAAGTAATCTTTCTTTTAAAAATAATCATGTACATTATTAGTGTCAATGTTTAGAATGAATAAGATACAAAAGTTTTTATCCCCTTTTTCTTATTCTCCTTTAGTACGTTATTTTTATTCTTAATTATATTAATAAGTATTTTCATAATTGTGATTTAATTTGTATTTTTTATTAAAGTGTAATTTTTTCAACTTTTGAGTTTATATATTTATTTCCCTTATGGAAAGCTTTTATCATCTCTATGAGTTTCTTCTTTTTTTTCCCACTAAATTATATAATATTTTGTGCACTTTGTCTTAGTTTTTAGGTGTATGTCTGTCATTATTTTTCGATTTATTCTCTTTCATTAAAGTTTCAATTTCTCACCTTTTATGTTTTCTTTATCATTTTTCTGTAGGGTACATTTTTAAGTTTTTATTCTCTTAGAGTATTTTTTAATTAATTTTTCTTTAAAATCAATTTCTTTTTATCTTTTTTTTTTTATAGGTATCGTATATCTTTCATTGTTGTTGACTATATCTTTTAAGTTTTAAAGTTTCAATTTTTACTACATTTTTTTGCCCTTTCTCTCTTTAGTAAATTTTATTGTTTTTTTGGAGTTTATATTGATAATTTCTACATTTTTAATCATTGAGATTATCTAAGAGATCTTTAAAATAAGGTTTCATAACAAAATCAAGGTAATCAAACTTATTCTTTAACTTTTACAATAAAAGATATTCTTTCAAGAGAAAATAGGCTATACATTAACAGTGTAAAGTCGTTTTGTACTGTCATCCAATCATAAACATCCATGTACGGTAAATTTGTTGACTTTTATAATAATTACCTTAAAAGTCATAACAATAGTAATTTGTGATTAGTTGATAGTAAACAACTTTTTACATTGACAGTGTATAACCATTAAACTCTTCTTTCAAATATATATTCATATATAATTGAAAGATTTGTTATAAAATCAATAAATTCTTTCAAATATATTTTTTCATCACTATAAAATCACATTCATTTGTTTTCGGCCTATTTTTTACTTAATTTTTTAATTGATTTTAATTCCAACATTCCTATTAATATATCATATAAAATATTAAATATATAATTTGTAATAAACGTTACAACTATTTTTTTTAAATTTTAGGGATATAATTTGATTATAATCTACAAATTCAATCCAAAAGTTCACTTATATTTTCTAAATTTAAGCCTCGTGCAATCAAATCTTTTGAAGCAATTAAATAAGTTATAAATTACTTATTTTTCATAATTTCGAATTGAGAAAAATCATGCAATCAAAATAATTTTTTCTTTAATTATATAGGATCAAATATAAAAAATATAGTTTATGATAAATACTGTAACAAAAATTAAGGATGACATTTCATATCATAAAAATTAGACATTTGTACTTAAATTACGATTTCATCTTTTTATTTCATACATTTCATTTTCTTATTTTATAATTTTACCGTTCAATTATTCAGTTATATTTTTGTGTTCATATGACCAAGCTTATATCTTTCGTCCTTTTTTTTGCATATTCAACTTTTGTTTTGGACATTTTCAATATGTTGTTATATTTGAAAATATAAGGTGAAGTGAATCTATAACTTTATGTATTCCATCTATTTGTAATTACTATTATGTCATTCTTTTTAGATAGATAAGTTGTCACGGCATTCTAAAACTTTTTTTAACAATATTAAGGGATTGTTTAGTATGAGAAATATTTTCAGCTTTCATTTTTTATTTTGACTTTTACTTACAAAAATATTATGTTGAGAATGAAAACAAAAAATATTAAACTATTAAAAGTTGTTGGAATTGATTTTTGTTGTTGATAAAAGCTCGAAAATATTGTACACGAATATTTAATAATGATTGAGAAATAGAGGTATCAAAACCGATCAATTTATCTCAGTTGAGTCGGCCCATCATAAGGTGAGCTCTAAAGTGAATTAATTCAACTCAATTATCTTTGAGATGAACTAAGAAATTGTTAACTTGACTCATCCCACTAATCCAATAGGTTGGTTCAGTAAATAAAAATATTGAAAAAAAAAGGAAAACAAAAATCACAAAACAAAAAAGAATTAAATTTGAAAAAAAAATAAAGTTAAATGATTTTTATTTCAATTTCAAATCCTATTTAATAACAATTAAAAGGGTCAAGATCTGTTGACATCAGGTATCAAAGTTAGTCAAATTACATCTTCAATAACTTTTTGTAGAATGCAAATTTATTTAATTTAACCATTGAATTATATGATATTGTTTTAATGATCATGTATATCAAATTTCATATCATTTGAACTTTTCTAGATATGGTATCTAACAGTGAATATTTACATATATTTTAATATCATATTGAACATTAAAATAAAGTGATGTAATAAACTATTAAATAATTTTGGAAGTGTATGAAATTTTATATACTTAATCTAATTAATAAGAACATTAAATTCAATGGTTGGATTGGTTAAATTTGTATTCTATAAAAAGTTATTAAAAGTGTAATTTGACCAACTTTGACACCTGATGTCAACGGATCTGACCCTAATTTAATATAAAAAAAAAACAGAGTGGAAGATGACAAGGAAATAAATGAGTGTGTTTTTACTATGTTTAGTGCGTGGGGAACCCCTTGGCTTGGATGCAGAGAAGACTCAAATTATATATTAAATAAAAACAATTATCTTGAACGAGAATGTTTTTAGTTGTTATTTTTTAACGAAAATGTTTTTAGTTGTCATTCTTCGATGAGAGCACTCTTAGGAATTTTTTAACCTCTTATTTCTTCAATCTATCATTTTTAATATATTTAGTTCTAAATTGAATTTCAATATTTTTTTAAAAAATTATCAATAATTAAAAATTAACATTATATTACAATAATTTTTTATTATAAATTTAAAATATAATTATATGTTAAAAAACATTTATTTGTTACAAATTTTAATTATAATATAATTTATATATTCAAAAACATTTATAAATTTAAGTTATATAAAATAAATATTTATTCTGTGTAATACACATGTTAAAATACTAGTTAACTTTAAAGGAATATACATGTGGGGAAACAAAAAAGAGAAATGCTAAAAATACACTTTCTAATACACTCTTTTGAACATATTCTTTCTTATTAGTTAAAATTTATTGAAAATCACAAAATTTAATAGATCTCAAATCCCATTTAATGAACATCTCTCATAATTTGGTAGTTTTCAATAAATTTTAACTAATAAAATAGAGTAAGTTGTTAACACTCCTAAAAAATATAGAAGCCATTCTGCTCAATCTCAACCAAAATCCTCTTACCCTAGAAAATCTCCACTCTCCCTTCCATCACCAACATGGATCTCTCCCTTCTTCTTAGAATCAATGTTGACACGTCAGAGTCAACATTAAACCATTAACAATCAACACAGGAGATTTGGCGACAGGACTAAAATTACAGATTTTTAAAAATAGAAAGACTAAATGTCTCTAAAAAAATTAAAAACACCAAAATTATAGATTTTAAAAAATAAGAAGACTAAATATCTCTAAAAAAAAAAAACTAAAATTGCAGATTAAAAAAAATACAAGGACCAAAAATATAATTTAGTACAAAAAAGAAAAAAAACATTGTCAAAGTTGATTGTTATGACTTAGTCAAAACATGGATCTGTTTCTTAAATAATATTTTGTCCTATCATGCATGGTCTTAGTCAAACATTTTTATTCAAAATAGCATCGTTAAATTAAATCCACTACAAAAAATATATTTATTAACTATATTTTGCTTGGTTAACTCTCTTTAATATAGAATTTTTCAAATAAAAATTGAATTGTTGGTATAATCATTGCGAATTTACATTAACAGTAAAATGAATGATATTAATAATATGACGTAATGATGATATATATTATTTTTCTATACTTACAAAACTATTTATGAATATAATGTATTATATTATTAACATGAATCCACAATATCTAATTATCTATTTAATAGTTCAATTTTTAATAGACCAGATCAATATCAACGAGGAAAAAAATCTAACAACAATGGTTAATAAATGATTATTTTTTTTAATGTTCAGTACCCATACATACAATATATGAAAGTTTAACGTCTTTAGTATGTGCTCCTCAAAAAATAAAAAATAAAATCATATGTGGACTCGATAGCTTTATTTTTCCGATGTCAATGCTTGTCTTTTTGTTAGCATTATTTTCC
The DNA here is from genome assembly GCA_004329165.1 of Spatholobus suberectus. Taxonomy (NCBI): domain Eukaryota; kingdom Viridiplantae; phylum Streptophyta; class Magnoliopsida; order Fabales; family Fabaceae; genus Spatholobus; species Spatholobus suberectus. The sequence continues at coordinate 5,705,350 of CM014735.1, forward strand.
CTTTACAAACTGGTCAAGTCTAAGGCTCTGCATAAGGTGGTCTGTGTGAGAAAAGGATTATCGATGGTTAAGTAGGTATGAACATAAAATATAGAGTAAACTATACTTATATCTTTTGAGGTTTCATTAAATTTCGTTTGATATTCTTTTTTTTATACTTATACTAATTTTTTTCAATTATTTGATAAACATTACACTGACACTCCTTATATATTACATTAACTTTTTTGATTGTTTGAAAAATATTATATTATGTATTCTATATGGAATATTATTGTAAACGTTAAAAAAAACAAAGAGTTATGTACAATTTCAATAAATCTCAGAAGATGTCAATGTAATTTACTCTAAAATATATGGATGACTTGTTAAAATTGTTAACATACACTTATGTTTATTAACTGGGGCAAATTACTTTTATACCTTTTGATCTAAGCAATGTTACATCTAACACTTTTTTTTTAATTCGGATTGAGCTTGATGTACAATCCGTATATTGGACTACTTTAGTTAAAATGTTAGATTAACCTCAATTGCAAGGGTATATAATAATAAGACAAGACTGATGACAATGATAGTAGTAACAATAGTTATTCTCATTTTTTAAGAAAATAACTAACTCATCTCCATAATTGTTACTAAACACACATTCATCACTGTCGCAACCGGGGTCGCGGCAGGACGGCGAAAAAGAGCTTTAAAAACAGGGAGTCGCCACCAATATTTATTAAGGAAAAATATTGGAAAAACCTAAAAGAAAAATGATTTACGAAGCCAGATTTTAGGCTCGGGAGTCAATTACGTGTAGGGAAGGTATTAGCATCCTACAACGTCCGTCGTAAAGACGGTTACCTCTAATTAATTAAGCAAATTATTAATGACTTTTAAGATATTTATCTCACCTTAAAATAGTTGCAAGAAGAATTTTATTATTATAAAAAATATTTTTATTTTATCTTAAATTTTATTATTTTTGAGATCGACAAGAGTGGGCCCCTGCTCCTACGTATCTCCCAGTACAATGGAGAATCAGACTCGCGTAGTTCTTTTGTAGAAAATATTTGTGTGTTGTTATTTTTTTAATTTTGTTTATTAAATTTTAGGATTTTTAAACCGTCACGGCTTATATGTCCTAAAAATAGAATCAACAAAGGTGTACACCCAAGTCAATCCATTGAAGCAAATTAATTTTAGTTTAACATTTCTAATTTTAGAGAGGAATTTAAAAACATCAAGTTGTCACAACTTGTGCCTTAAAACCTTAGGATTAAAAAGATGTCACATCCAATTAATCCTTTCTCTAAAAAATTAATTAAATATAAAATGTTTCTAATTTGAAAAGGACATACAAAGAATAAAATTTAACAAAACAACAATGACAAAAGAAAATAAAACATATATATAAAAAAGATAAGATAGACAAATTTACCTCAAGATATAATTTGTGATGAACACAAAACAATCTACCACAAGCTTTTAATAAAAGCTCCAAGAGAAAAAAAAAAAGAGATAATAAAAAAAAGATTAAACTTTCATAGGCTCCATGCTTTGCATTAAGCCCATAATTAATGGATGTTTTTCTTTACCTCTCTCATTGCTTGGTAGACACCTCTTTATATAGGAGAAGGAGAAGATGCATGAATGTAGATTGTCCAATGTGGGACTTTTAAGTGAAGGGAAGGTAATGTGGGACTTGAGTTTTTTTATGATTAAATGACTCACTTCGGGGTTGATTTTCATCAAAATAGAAGTTGATTTTAGTTTTTGAGATAGAGAAATGAGTTGTAAATTTTTTTACAAGCTTTCCAACTGTGCAAAGAATACCTCAAACGGACAAGTATAACTCAAGATACGACATTGTCTTTCCATGGTATTTATCATAAAAAAAAAGAGCTTTTTTCTTCAAAAGTTCTCTTATTTCTTTTTTCTTTTTTTTATATTTTATTTTTATTTACCCGGATAAAATTGGGTGTTCACAGTTGCCCCTCTTTACTTAGGTTTTACTAGATAATATGAATAACCAAACGTTTTCATATTATCGTAATAAAAGATAAGTAAAGATATGAACCCTAATTTTGTTCGGGACTTGAATAGAAAGGCAATGGATATGAAAAACCAAAAAAACACGGGAATTAAAACCATTAAAGCAGTGGGCATAGGGACCCAAAAAGAGTAAAAACAATGGGCGTGAGGACCTGAAACGTAAAAGCGGTGGGCGCGGGGGCCCGAAATTGTAAAAGCAGTGGGGGTGGAGACCCGAAATGTAAAAATAGTGGGCGTGGGGACCCAGAAACGTAAAAGTGGTGGGCATGGAGGCCCGAAAAAGTAAAAGCAGTGGGCGTGGGGACCCGAAAAGGTAAAAGTGGTGGGTGCGAGGACCCGAAACGTAAAAGCAGTGGTGTGGGGACCCGAAAACGTAAAAGCAGTGGGCGCAAGGACCCGAAAATGTAAAAGTAGTGGGTGTGGGGACCCGAAAATGTAAAAGCGGTGGGTATGGGGACCCGAAATGTAAAAGTGGTGGGCGTGGGGACCCGAAAATGTAAAAGCAGTGGGCGCGGGGACCCGAAAATGTAAAAGTAGTGGGTGTGGGGACCCGAAATGTAAAGCGGTGGGTGTGGGAACCCAAAAACGTAAAATGAATGGGTGTGGGGACCCGAAAACATAAAAGCAGTGGGTGCGAGGATCCAAAGCGTAAAAACGGTGGGCATGGGGACCCGAAAATGTAAAAGCAATGGGTGCGACGACCCAAAAACATAAAAAGGTTGGGCATAGAGACCTGAAAATGTAAAAGCAATGGGCGCGGGGACCCAAAACGTAAAAGCAGTGGACTTAGATGCAGATGTTGGGAAAATAATGGACTTTGATGTTAATGATGTAGATGCCAGGCAGGTACTGGACTTAGATGCAGGTGCCAGGTAGGTACTAGACTTAGATACATGTGATGTAAATGTTGAATATGTAGGACTGAAGCATGTGAGTGTAGGATAAATGAGACTTGGAATGCTCATGAATGCATTTGACAATTTGGATGGAGGGTAGTTGCTGTGATGATTGTTGATAATAGCATAGACAATGCGATAAATGATGCAAAATCTTGATGTGATGTGTATATGTTGTATGATATGATATGTGAGGCTTAAATTATTACGATGCAGGATGCACAGACAACAAGACAAATGATGCAAAATTGTGATATGATATGATCAAATGTCGCTAGCAAAAGCTTCATTATTTTCCTTCTTTTTCCTTTTTTTTTTTTAAAGAAAGATGCTTTAAATTGATTGTTTTTCTTTTGAGAGCTTTGATGTTTGAAAAACAAATTCTTGCAAACTCTTTTTTTTTTCTCACATTGTTTAGGTTTTTTAACTTTGACTAAAGAGGCAGAGGTTGAATGTGTAGTTCTTATCTTTTGACTATACTTAACTTGAAGCTCATTGAGTTCCTTGGTCTAACATGTTAATTGGGGGACCATCTTCTTGTTATCTTTTTGAAGCATTATTTAATCAATATGCATGACTATGCCAAGAGATTTTGGAATTTGTTTATCTTTGAGTTTCAAAAAGAAAACATGAGACACTTGATAAGGGTTGGAAAATAGATCAAATGATTGCCCTTATTTAAGAAACTGAGTTTGCCCCCAGCATATGGAAGATGTTGTCACAATCTGTGATGAAATAAAGAGTGGGAATGGAATGGGGAATTGAGCAATTGCCCCAATTTAGCCTTAAATGGATGGAATTAGTGAATGAAGTAAGAATAGATTAACACGCAAAGTACTTGCCCCAATTTAAGCTTAAGGGGTGGGGTCAAAGGATGAGACAAAGATGGAACGGATTATCCTAGTTTAAACTCAAGGGAATGAGATCAAATGATGAATTGAGAGTAAAGCCCTATTTAGAATAACAGGGTGGAATCATATGACAAAAGAAAGATGAAAGAGATTGTTTCAGTTTCATCTTGAGGAAAAATGGATAACACGTGGATTGCCCCGGTTAGACTTGAGGGGTGGAAAAAAGAACAAGGGATAGAATGACTTCTGAATTGCACTAGTCTAAATTCTTTGAATGATCCCCTTAAGCATTGCTATGCATGAAATTTTTGCCTTAGTATTTGTCTTTTCTTACAAAAATCTTGGATAGACAAGCTATATGAGCATTATTTGTCTTTCTTTTTCTTTTGTATCTTTTTTCTTTTTCTTCCTTTTTTTTTTTGAGCCAACATGCTAACAATAATGAATGAGTCAAATTATTTTGTCTTAGGATTAAACTTTCAGAAAATAAGAGCAGTCAATGTTTGATTAGTATGGACTTTATTGAGCTTATAACGCGGCCAGTGTTTGAGAAGGCTATGAAAGGATGTGAAGGCTCAAATAAATGTTTGAAGGTTTATTTAAAACAAGGATTTTTGATGTAATGCCACATCCAATACCTTATTCTCCCATTATTTTTGTATTTTGCTTTTCCTCAGTCTCTTTTTTTCTTTTCTTTTTTCTGTGTCTCAAACATCACTTTTTAGTTCTTTTTTCTTTCTTTTTTTGTTTCCTTTTTTCATTATTTGATGACATCATGACTTAACTAGATTCAATATGAACACTACGCTGTCCCCTAATGTAGGAGTGATCCTTGTTCGGGATAAATTGAAAGTTTTTTTTTTTTACGACTCAAATTGGGTAACAAGGAACAATTTGTATTTTTGGGGATGAAGAAAAATAGCCATACATCATCTCAAATCATAACTGCTTATTTTCAGAAATTTAATCTAGGACAAAATTTGATGAATTTAACACATGCTGTTGTTTTTTGCTTTTTGTTTGTGTCCTAACTTTTGTTTAGACCGCCCTTACGGGTTTTTAGTCTAACGGACATTTTTTTTGTCTTTTTTTTTTTCTCAAAAGACTTATCTCAAACAAACTTGGGGAATTGGCTAGATATAATGACCAAGAGATGATGACTTTGCCCCAATGTAAAATTCTCAAATTATCATTTTTTACAAAACTTCTTGATTAGGAATCATTCAAAAGGTTATAGGAACATTTTGTTGTTGTTGATTTTAATGGAAAAACAAGTGTAGAAGCCAAAAGGAAACAAAGGCAAGGTATAGAAATGAGGATATTGAACAACTCAACCAGGTGAAGTTAACACGTCATGCAAGTTGACCAGTGAATATGTGTCTCAAACAAGTTAACAACAAATAATGGTAATCACCCAAATTGACAACTTAGACCACCTAAACATTAAAGACTTTTTATTGCAGAAAAGTTTCAATGGATTATGATAAATCTTTTGTTATTTTTCCTTACTATTTCTTCTTTTTTTTTTTTTTTCTTTCTCTCTCTCTTTTTGACTTGAGTACCTAACTTCCTATGAATATCAAAATTGCATGAATTTGTGATTTGTCATCTTTAAAGAAAAACAATCAATTCAGAAGCTTTCTCTTTTTCCCCTTTCTTTATTTGTATTTGATTTTAATGAATAAGGAATTTTTTTTATGTTTAAATGCATAAATGGAATGTAGTCCTAATGCATTAAATGAAATGCAGTAAAACAAAATGTTATTTCTTTTTGCGAGGATGCAAGACAGACATTTTAAATATCAATATGAATTATGAGATGAAAAAAATGTAATTAAATGTTATGCATGAACATTTTTAAATATTTTTAGTGATGAATGCTAATGAATTTGACTTGGATAAGATGAAAATGGATGCATGAAATATGATGCAGTAATGATGAAAAGCATATTTTTGTATTTTTGTTTTATTTTTTAAAACAACAATAAATACAAATAACATTTAGAAGATGAAATGCAATGCAAATGTCTGTACATCAACAATGTAGTGTAAAATTTTTTAGACACATGCAAGAAAGATTTTTTTTTGTTTTTTGTTTTTTTAAGACTCGTGTAGGAAAGAAGGCGTGTTTATTAATGGTAATGCAAAATGCATGTTTATCATTTTTTATTTGAATAGAAATTTAAGATCAAATTATTCTCATTTTTCTAGAAAAGGATGTTTTTTTTTTTTAAAGAAAATGAATGCTCTCTTTATGACCTATAAAGGTTCACTTAACAATTGATAGCTCTACGAGTCATTCTAATATGTGGTCCTCCCCAATATGTGGTTCTATGGTTCTAAAAGGGGTTTCTAGAGCCAAGGACCCTCTCTCAGAATATTGATCACAACAATAGGTAAACTATTAGAAGTGATAATACTCTTGAAAGGATCAAACTCTAGGTGAGGCCTTCATGATAATCAAATAGGATGTACATCCAGAAGGCTACCACTACTCAACCTCTTACCTATCCTAAGCTGCACTCAGGTCCGGGTATAGGACCCCACTCATAAATGTGCGTGAGATGTGTAAGTGAAGTATGTGAAGGGAGCAATTTTTGGACTACCCAACTTGCAAAACATATAATATAATAAAAGGTTTTCTATCCTATGGTTCAAAAGCATGTAAAATATATTTACAAATAATAAGACATGTAATGAATTAAACTATATACAACAATAAGGCAAAGAAAAGAAAAGCTTATATAAATAAATTAAAAGTCACAAATTTTCTTAATCAATTATGATAGGCTTGACTCTCAAAATGTCCCCAGCGGAGTTGCCATCTGTCGCAATCGGGGTCGCGGCGGGACGGCGAAAAGAGCTTTAAAAACAGGGAGTCGCCACCAATATTTATTAAGGAAAAACATTGGAAAAACCTAAAAGAAAAATGGTTTACGAAGCCAGATTTTAGGCTCAGGAGTCAATTACGTGTAGGGAAGGTATTAGCATCCTACAACGTCCGTCGTAAAGACGGTTACCTCTAATTGATTAAGCAAATTATTAATGACTTTTAAGATATTTATCTCACCTTAAAATAGTTGCAAGAAGAATTTTATTATTATAAAAAATATTTTTATTTTATCTTAAATTTTATTATTTTTGAGATCGACAAGAGTGGGCCCCTGCTCCTACGTATCTCCCAGTACAATGGAGAATCAGACTCGCGTAGTTCTTTTGTAGAAAATATTTGTGTGTTGTTATTTTTTTAATTTTGTTTATTAAATTTTAGGATTTTTAAACCGTCACGCTTATATGTCCTAAAATAGAATCAACAAAGGTGTACACCCAAGTCAATCCATTGAAGCAAATTAATTTTAGTTTAACATTTCTAATTTAGAGAGGAATTTAAAAACATCAAGTTGTCACAACTTGTGCCTTAAAACCTTAGGATTAAAAAGATGTCACATCCAATTAATCCTTTCTCTAAAAAATTAATTAAATATAAAATGTTTCTAATTTGAAAAGGACATACAAGAATAAAATTTAACAAAACAACAATGACAAAAGAAAATAAAACATATATATAAAAAAGATAAGATAGACAAATTTACCTCAAGATATAATTTGTGATGAACACAAAACAATCTACCACAAGCTTTTAATAAAAGCTCCAAGAGAAAAAAAAAAAAGAGATAATAAAAAAAAGATTAAACTTTCATAGGCTCCATGCTTTGCATTAGCCCATAATTAATGGATGTTTTTCTTTGCCTCTCTCATTGCTTGGTAGACACCTCTTTATATAGGGGAAGGAGAAGATGCATGAATGTAGATTGTCCAATGTGGGACTTTTAAGTGAAGGGAAGGTAATGTGGGACTTGAGTTTTTTTATGATTAAATGACTCACTTCGGGGTTGATTTTCATCAAAATAGAAGTTGATTTTAGTTTTGAGATAGAGAAATGAGTTGTAAATTTTTCTACAAGCTTTCCAACTGTGCAAAGAATACCTCAAACGGACAAGTATAACTCAAGATACGACATTGTCTTTCCATGGTATTTATCATAAAAAAAAGGAGCTTTTTTCTTCAAAAGTTCTCTTATTTCTTTTTTCTTTTTTTATATTTTATTTTTATTTACCCGGACAAAATTGGGTGTTCACAATCCCCCATTTTCATTCTTTTCTTTTTCGATCAAATGAGATATCATCTAATATTATATGAACCAAATGCTATGTAATATGTACATACCATTTTTCAATTTTACCTAATAAACATCTCTAAATAAAATATAACATGAAATTGTAACACCCCAATGTTTTTGTCCTAATTAATACGTATTATTATTAGTATTATTATTATTTTCTGTTTTACTTTGTTTTTAATAAAATGGTATTTTGAAGAAAAAAAAATATTGAGCCTTTAAAATGGGGTCTTGTAATTAAAATGTCTTTAAAAGTTTTAAGACCCCAAGTTGGCTTTAAGAGCCCCTTAGGTTTCTTAAAAACTTAACTGTTTTCCTCATTCTCTTTTGCCTTTTGGGAGATATTGTGCCATTGAAGCCGCTGCAGTCAAGAATTGAGGATCTGTAAGAAGACGTTGTCACATCGCTTGCATCCTCTTGTTAAAAGTCATCTTTTTCGAGGTAAGGGGAAAAATGAGTTATCTCATTCATGGGTATGACTTTGGTCGAGGGTAGAGGACTTGACCCTAGACCCCAATTATTTGAGAATTGTATGATTATGTGTAAAAGGAAATGTGATTTTTCCCAGTCATTGATGTGTTTTATAACAAGTTCATGTTTGATTGTGAATGTAGACTGTCATGACTATTCTTCCTTTTTCCCTTATGCCTAAGTTAGGGATTTAATGGGTTTTTAGGGGATTATAGGTGAGTGAGGAGTTTATAGAATAAATTGACCAATTATAAAGGTAAAAGAAATCATTAGGAACTTATTAATCTGTTTGGGAGTATTTGGAAGTCAAGGATAATTATGGGTTGCAGGTTTTGCAAACCCTCGCGATCTACAGAAATCACAATTGGCGCTAAGCGCGAGAGAGACAAAGAGTCTCTTGAAGGTTTGGCACTAAGCGCCAAAATTGGCGTTAAGCGTGAGAGAGGCAGAGAACAACCCTTGGTCCTCTAGAGGTTTGGCGTTAAGCGTGGTGACGCTAAGTGCCAAGAAATTAGAGCTAAGCGTGAATATACCAGTGAATTCTTTGCATAAGTGGAGCTACGCATGAACATACCAAAGAGTGGGTTTAGAAGTAAAGTGAAGTGGAGCTAAACTCCAAGGGTCTGGTTCTGAGACATTAAAGTTGATGTCCTAATTAAGAGTAAAGGATTGTAACTTTATGTTGTTGCCTTTTATGCTTATCCCCTGTATGATTGATATTGCTTGGATGACTTGTTGAATTTATATCATGTGGTTGTTACTTACCTTGAGAGGCTGAGTATGCTATGGACTTATGTTAATGCTTTGTGATAAAAACTTATGAAATGCTATGAGCATTGTATATGATCGTGCATCATGACATTAAGTCATGTGGAGAAAGAAAGTATGTAGGAATCCGGCTGGTAGAAGCTAGGATAGGTTGTCTATGTTGGAACCAAAGACGTAGAAGCGTCTAGACCCTCAAAGTTTTGAAGATAACAAACTTATTAATGTTCAAGTTTTTGCCAAAGAACTGAACTCTTTACAGCATACAAGCTTCACTTCGAAGACCGTCCAGTAGACGTGTCAAAGAATACTGTCCAGTAGACGTGTCAAAGAAGACTGTCCAATAGACGTGCTTAAAGAAGATCGTCTAGTGAACAACTTAAAATGATCGTCTGAAGAACAAATTCAAATATCTGATGCAAGCTTCCAATGACAAATATTAAAACGACTAAGTTTTATTTTGAACGTCCAATTGATTTATGCTAGTTTTTTCTCGAAACTAACATATTACCTATCTTATGATCTAAAGTTCAAATTGTTTAAACCATTTAATTGTATCAGAATCATTCTAGTGCAAGAGCGCAGCAAAACAGATAAAGCAAGTCAACTTATCAAGCTGCCATGCCGAATGAAGAATGTTCAGAAAAGTAGACTGCCAGCACAGTCCTGCACCTTCCGTTTTAGTGCAAGTCTAAAAGCTGCCACGCCTGATCACTCTGAAAGGATAGTTTGCACACCCTTCTTTGCATAACGAAGTCAAGTCTTCACAACGGATCTTTTCTCTGAAGACTATATATGTATCAAGGAAGAACGTCAAAAGACATACATACGTGCCTGGTGTAAAAATTCCTAGTTAACGAACTACTTATGAACAATTGATAAAAGCGTCCAATGGACGATAGAAAAAATCTTGTAAAGATTTTCAGAGTGTGCTTGAGCTTTATCTTTTAAATCCTTACCACGTGAGTTGATATCTTTATAAAAACACTTGTCTGTGTTGAGAAAGCCTGGAGAGGCTTAGTGTAAAAGAATACTTGGGTTAAGCAATCTGGGGTGATTGCTGTGTAAAGCCTGAAGAGGCCATGAAAAATACTTGTATCTGAAGTTGGTTGGTAAACACCTTCTGGGTGAAGGGACTAGACGTAACTCAGGTTGAGTGAACCAGTATAAAAACTTTCTGTGTTCTTCTTCTCTCTATCCCTAAGCTTAAAAATGTTTTCAAACTGTTTTACTTGTATCGAAAAGAAAAAAGTTTTAAACGCACAATTTAACCCCCCTTTCTTGTGCGCTTTTTCTATTTCAGTCTAACCCTAGCCTTGGGGGTGGTACCCGTTAGAAAACTCTAGATCCTATGGAGCTGGAGCATATTGTCAAAACCACATAACCTTGACTAGTCATAGGGAATATCATACTGGTTAAGGATGCGAAAGCTAAAAGCATCGATACCGATGACGCTTCTTATGCCTATACACTTACTCTTAGTCTACTTTTGAGATGAAATTAGATTGATACCACATGTGCATAAGAAATAGAAGCTAAGTGGAATTGCATGTGCACTTTATTATATATTGTTCAATTCTTAAAGACTAGTATTACTTTGATTGTATAGATGTGTTTGTGTGTGTTCTACCTATTTTCATTGTCATACTTTGAGCATGATGTAAGATGTATCTCACTCTTTTGTTTTTTTGTGTTTTTTGTTTATGTCTATGATGTATAGGTGATGTCCAGTAAGACTTTGAAGAAGAGTCTTAAAGCAGAGGCATTGGCCTCATTGTAGTTTATTTTACATTTTTCTTAGGTTTTGTAAGTTTTAATAGTAATGTGACATCGAGGTTTGGTTGTTGTCGTTTTATGCTTTTAGCTTTGAACTTGAAATTAGTAGTTTTACATCTTTAATTGGTTTATTTCCAAAGACTTTTTATTAATTAGTAAAGTATTTAATGGAGTTTAAGTTGATGCAAGTTATGCATGTAATGTCCTTTACTGTGTGAAGAGAAAGATTTTAAATTACTATTTTGTTTCGTAAACGTCAAGTATATTCTATTTTCCCAATATTTATTCAATAATTAGCTTTGGGGTAAAGGGTGTCACAAAAACAACAATGACAAACAGAAGTAAATGTTGTTGCTGATTATTTAGCTTCTTTAGCTCATAGTCAAGATATTGGGTTGCACCTTTTGAATAGGTCACCTATGGGTAGGGGTGACAAAATGATTTGAGCCTGTTGGGTCGGTCCGTTTAACCTGTCATTTCTGGCAAGTTGGGGTTAAAAACCCAACCCACCAATCTGCATAGCTTGCCCCGTTCTAGCCCATCTAAAAAACGAGTTAATAATGGGTCGAGGCAAGCCAGCCTATTAGTCTAAGCTAGTTTTTTTAAGATTTTATATGTGATTTTGCAATGGTGTTATAGTTGTGTTTCCATTTATTTGTTTTGTATCTATTGCTCACTATCTTCAATCTTCTTTACTTGATGTATAAATTTTCAATTATTATACTTAATATTATATCTTATATAACGTTATTATATATTATATTTAATATACTTAGTATTATGTAACGAATCAAATATAAGGTTAATTCCATGTAATATTATATATTATATATTTAATATACTTAACGTTAATGTTATGAATTTTACGTACCTACAAATTTTATATAACATTATAATTTTGTATTATATATTATATACTTAACACAAATTTAATGTATGTAAAAACTTGTGATATTTATAATATGAACATTTTCTACAATTTTTAAATTTTTTTTATTTTATTTTTAATAGGCCAGCCTACTAGCCTGTCCATAAACAAGAAGGGTTGTAACTTCTAACCCACATTTCTAAAAAGCGTCAGTCTGCCCCATCCTGTTTTTGGCAGGTTGATGGCGAAGCGGGCCAGCCCGCTTTGCCATCCCTACTTGTGGGTAGTACTATGTTTCTTATTAAGGATATTATGGTATATCTTTAACCCGTAGAATTTGTTTGTATTTATTTTGGGCTTTGCCCTCCTTAATACCACAAAAATAAAAATGACAAAAACAGTAACATAATAATAGCAATGACAATCATAATAACATGACAATAGTGATAATAATTATTTTGGATACTTTTAGATTTTGTAAAATAAAACGTTACTTATTATAAATATACATTTTTGTGTTGCTGTAGAGTGTTTTATTTCACCATGGATTAGTTTAATATGAAGATAATAATGATGGTAATAGATGATTTTAAGAGAAACTATCCATTTGCAATGGGTGTAATTCTTGAAATACAAATAAACCATGGTGTGAAATTCAACCTTGAAGCTTTGATTTTTTTCTAATTTGTGAAATTTTTTTTTGTTTTGAAATACTGCCTCAAATTGAATTGTACATTGAGAGTCATCACATGAAAAAGAATCTAATATTGTTATAATTTATGTGTAAACTAGTGAAAACATTGCTTATAACTTTGATAAATAGTAAAAACTATGTGTAAACATTATATCAGGTGGGGACTAAAATATAGAACTTTTTTATGAGTTTAATGGTTGTGCACTATCAGTATAAAAAGTTTTACACTGTTAACCAATTAGAAATTATCGTTAATATGACTTTTAAAGTATTTATTATAAAAGTCAACAAACTTACAATAAATAGTAGTTTGTGATTGGATGACAGTATAAAACTACTTTACATTGTCATTGCATAGCCTGTTTTCTCTTTTTTATTTATAGCAATTAAAATGAAAAAACTTGTTAACTCACTAGGGTTGGCATAACGGTGGAGGGTTTGGATAATATGTACAAGGTTCTAGGTTCTAACCTTATTGTTACAATTGTACACCAAAAATGAAAAAAACTTGTTAAATATAAGATTAAATTTTTAATTTAACCATCTTTTATAAACGAAATTGAAATATTAATTATGAATATAGTTGTTCTTATATTTTTCAAGCTAGAAATAACCTAGAACTATTCTCATATTTCTCAAATTAAAAGTTAAAAAATTCAAGAATTAATTTTATGCAATATTAAATTAAACTAGTATTTTAACCTGTGCATTACACAAAATAAATATTTATTTTATATAACTTAAATTTACAATAAATAAATACTTTTGAATATATAAATTATATTATAATTAAAATTTGTAATAAATAAATATTTTTGAACATATAGATTGTATTTTAAATTTATAATAAATAATTATTGTAATACAATGCTAAGTTTTAATTATTGATTATTTTTTAAAAATATTAAAATTCAATTTAGATTTAAAGATATTGAAAACGATAGATAAAAAGAAATAAGAGGTTAAAAAAATCCTTAAAAACGTTGTCATTGAAGAATGACAGCTAAAAATACTTTTGTTGAATAATAACAACTAAAAACGCTTTCGTTGAAGAATAACAGCTAAAAACACTCTCGTTCAAGATAATTGTTCTCATTTAATATATAGGGTGGATTTTATAAATGCAATTCAAATTATAAGCAATGGTAATATGATGACGCTAGGGGCCCGTTTGGTGATGGGGATAGGATAGGATATGAGAACATGATAAGATAAAAACAATATAAGTTATAATCTTATTAAATGCTTGGTGCATACCAGATAATGATAAGATAAAATATAAACTATGTTTAAATGACAAAATCAATGTTTCGTTAAAACCACTTATAATTTTTTAAAAATAAATTTAATTTAATTTTTAATTTTTACAAAAAATATATAATTTTAACTAAAGTATACAATATTATTTTTTATTTATGCAATTAATTTTCTTAAAATTATGAAAAAATTATATAAGATTTTTAAAATTACAATATTATTCAAATAATTTTCTTTAAAAATATTTAAATAGTAATTATTTAATTTCTAATATTTTAATTAATAATATACTTTAAATTTACATGTCAAAATTATTATTATTATTATTTTTATATATAATATATATAGTAATATATTTTAACTTACATAATATATATATAGTAATATTGTATGTGCGTGTGTGTGTGTGTGTGTGTGTGTGTGTGTGTATTAATATTCAATATATCACATAATATAGAGAGGGAGAGTGAAAGAGAGAGATCTTATTCTATCATGTTGCTTTCTAACTCAGCCCTTATCTCAGAATAAAAAATACACTGGAACAATAGGATAAAATAAGGAGTAGGATAATGTTATTATAGTCCATTGACGCATTATATAAACATTAGATTACGACAAGATAGGATAGTTATTCATATCGTAGCCATCAAACGGATCCTAAATGATTACGATTTCAATTATATCTACGTTTTAAAGGAATGATTGATTCATTTTTAAACATATACCTTGAACTTATCTCTTTAGTTTGTTTGTTTTTTGAAAGTGACCTGATCTCTTTAGTTGATTATTATATATTTGACAATAAAATAACAATAATGATGCTTGTGATAGTAAGTATCCTATTTTAAGGGGATAATTAGTTAATTTTTATACATACTTTGGCTTTATCTATCTCTTCACTTCGTTATTTTTACTTCTTTTTTTGAATAAGACAATAAAATAAGGCAGTGGTAGTAATAACAAATGATTATTCTCATTTTTTAAGAAAATAACTGACTCAACTCCATATAACTAAACACATATTCATCACTCACTTTCATTCTGTTTTGTATATGTACATACCCTTTTCAATTCTACCTAATAAACCTCTCTTCTAATGAAAATACAGGTAATTGCAACATGGCAACGACAATGGCGATCAGTAACATTAGAATAATAATGACGATAACAATAAAATGAGGGCAATGATGATAATAATAATAATTATGATTTTGGATATTTTTAGATTTTGTAAAATAAAGTGTTACCTGATATAAATATACCTTTTTTGTATTGTTGCAGAGTGTTTTACTTTACCATGGATTGATTTAATTAAATATTTTCATAAATGCAATTCAAAATATGAAGATAGTAGTGGATGATTTTAAACAATACAATCCAAGTGACACTAGGTGTAATTCTTGACAATCTTACATTTTTGATATCTTTTTGTAAATAATAAATTTTATTAATCCAATCATTGAATCAAGTAATATATTTTTTATGAAGATGTATGCCAAAATTTATATAATTTCAACATCTTTTATGTGTAATCTAATAGTAGAGGTTTCATCCTATTTTCAATGTTATATTATACATTAAAAATAAAATGATACAATAAAGTATTAATTAATTTTAAAATTGTGTAAAGTTTTGGAGATTTAATTCACTGCACAAGAACGTTGAATCGATGATTGAATTGATAAGTTTACCATTTACAAATGTCATTACAAGTTTAAGTTATTAGTTAAGACATAGAGTGTGTTTGACCCAACTTTTTTGTATATTATTTTTTCATTAAAAGAAGAAGTTGAGTTAAACACTTTTGATAAAAAGCTCTTAAAAAAATAAATAACTTACTTTCATAAAAAAATTTCAAAGAAGTAACGTTTAATTAATTTAGTAGGGAGAGTTTTTTTAAAGCTTACATGAAACTTATTCACATTGTGCCCTCTCTGAATCTCAACTTGACCTAAAATATTGTTTTTTAATAATTTTTTAACATTTTCCCAATTTGTGTGTTTCACTGACTTTCTCATTAAATAATTCTCACATATTTTATTTCATTTTAAATTATATTTATTGCAAGTTCTTAATTTGTTTGTAAAATTATTTATTTTAGAAAATTAAAAAATATTAATTATTTTTATCTTTTTAATTTTCATTACATAAAATAAAAGAACGTTACTGAAATGAATAAATAATATAGTTAAACAAAATTTTGATTTTTAAAAATATTACAATTTTCATTCTTTAAATTTAATTTGATTTCAGATTTTAAAAATAATAATTTTAGTTAAGTTTTAAAATTCTAAATTACAAGAATATATTTGTTAAATCTTTTTGAATTATTTACTAAATACTTTACAATATATATTGATATAATTCACTTTTTTTAAGAAAATATTTTTATATTCTAAAAATATTACAAAAAAATATCGAAATTTTAAAATATTTTATCTTCTGTAATTAATACTTAATTTTTTTAATTAATATTATATATAATAAAAATTTTGAAAATCAACTTTAAAATTAATTTTTAAATTAAAATAATTTTTGACATTTTAATAATTAAAAATTTTGAATGTATTAACTACATGAAATAAAAGAACGTTTACAAAAATGAGGGAATAATATAGTTAAATAAAATTTTGATATTTTAGAATATTTATAGTTTTTATTCTTTAAATTTAATTTAGATTGCAGATTCTTTTAAAATTTTAATTTTTAGTTAATTTTTTGATTTTTTAATTAACAACAATATATTTATTAAATATTTTTTGGATTATTTATTGATTTTTTTTAATATATATTGACATTATTGAATTCTGTTTAAATGAATTATTTTTATACAATGAAAATATTATTGAATAACAATATTAATTTTTTAAAATATTTTTCTTTTGAAATTAATACTTAAATTTATTTAATTAACATTATATATAATAAAATATTTGTTTAATTGCACATTTTGCCACCATCTTTCACGAATATTCTCACCCAACTATTTTAATTTTACATTTTCCACTCAACTTTCAAAATTTCAGGCATTTTTTCACCCAATTATTTTATTTGCATATTTTACTACCTAACTTTTAAAATTTTGCACATTTTGTTACCCTTATCTGACACTATTAGTTGACCAATGACATGACATTCTAACCGCTATCGTGATGGGTTGATCGTTGACATAAAAAATTGACCATTGATGTGAACTGATGACATGGCAAATTAAGGATGATGTGGCAACTTGCAATGTTAATGATCAAAATGTCACATCATTAGTCAACTAACTACGTCAAATAATGTGGCAAAATGTGCAAAATTTTAAAAATTGAGTGGTAAAATGTACAAAATTTAAATATTGGGTGACAAAATATGTAATTAAGCCTAAAATATTTGTAAATTATCTTTAAAATTATTTTTATTAATTAAAATAATTTTTTCTTTTTAAAATTATAAATTATAAATTTATAATACTTTTATGTATTTATGTTATCATTAAAGTAAATTTTAATTTATTACATTAATTTTACATAATTTTTTTTATTTTTATCAATATATTCTTCAATGAGGCAATTAGTTTTAAAAGGATTTAAATTTTTTTACCAAACAACTTTTAGCTTAAAAATAAAAATTAACAAACAATTTTTACTTTATTTTTAAAATTCTTATTTTAAACTTTAAATAAATAAATAAACTAGGTCAAATATAACTTTGTATTTGATTTCAACAAATCATGACATTGATTTTTATACAACTATATTGATGGTTAAAATAATATGAAGGTAGTGATAATTCACAACATGCTTGTTTTGGATACATCCTATTGCAAATGCACCTTATCACATCTTTTATGCCTTTTTACGTTTGTTGAAATATTTTTTTAAAGTTTAATTTCTGTGCATTGTCAATGTAAAGAGAATTTTACACCATTAACCAATCAAAAATCATTGTTATTATGACTTTTAAGATAATTTTTAAAAAGTTAACAAACTTACCACATATAGAAGTTTATGATTGGATGTTACACTATCAATGCATACACTATGTCTTCTTCTTTTTTTTTTGAGAAAGTGTAACTCGTGTTAGTCAACATAACGTGCTTAGAAATGTTTAAACAAAACATAATGTAAATTTTTTTTATTCTCATATTTTGAGGAAATGAATCAATACGAAATAAAATTATTGATTTAAAAAATAATAGAATAAATTTTAATAATTTCATAATTTGTTATACATATTTGTGTATTTTATCACAATTTCAATTTTTTTTTTAAATTACAACTCCCGTTTAATTTTACATTGTAAAATATGCCTTAGCAGAGTAAAATTGAATTTGACACTTCTAAACCATGCTTGTTTCACATTTTCCTAAACGCAAGTACACATTTTACAGAGTGAAGATAAAAATGTCTTAAAATACGAGCAAATTGCGGTTTGCATTTAAAAAGAAAAATAATCTAAAACAAATGTGTTCAATCCCTACACCCTCATTATTCTATGTCAAATGTCACCTAATATTTACATATATTTTGTATTGTGGTAAATTGCTTTTGGGTTTTTACCTGATACTTCGTTCTTGTCTAAGAGGTTTACCTACCTCAAGTTTAGCAAATTCTTGAAATTAAGAGTTGTATTATTTTTTTACAATATTTTATACAAAATTACTTTTTTTTTCTTTATCTTTCTTTATCACATGAATAATTTTATCACACATTTTTTTTTTCTTTTTCCTCCTTATGTCAGTCTTTGTTCTACAAATTTTTATATAAAGAAATGGTATAAATACAATTTCTCTTTTAAAAAATTATACATTTCACTGACTCCACAGATTCAACCTTAACACATCATATGTGAAAAACAAACTCTCTTATAGTGTGTTTGGAAGCATGTTCATTCAAGATTGACGTGCGTCTTCCCAAAAGTGAAAAAAAGTAGAGCTTTTGCTTCTTTTTAAACATTTGACATGAAAAATTATTACATACATGCGTTTTTAATGAGAAATCAGACACACACTTACAATATTAAGGAATACCTTTTGGTTTTTACATGCATACACATAAAGATTGCTCACTCTTCACCTATCCCTCTTTGATCTTACTACATGAAGGCAAGTCACCCTGTATGTTGCCGCCGTATTTGAAAATTTTGAAAAATCTATAAGTCAATTTGAGGGAAAGGATGAAAAGCTATCATTCTGTGGATGTTGAACAGTGGCATGATAACTGGGCCATCATGTAGGCTTTAAGGTCATATACCACTTCAATTTACTCATGAGTGACAGTACTAGATTACGCGTCTTTTTGTACATAACACCTTTATGGACAAGATTGCCATTTCCAACACAAATGTAGGATCATGCAAGAGGGATTGGGGAGGGTTGACTTGCAAATTATTTTCAACCCCAGCTAAGAGAAGAGACTGGAAGGTTTTTAATTGATAAATAAATCAGACTACATATCAATGCAACAGTAAATTGATAAATAAATTAGAATCTGCGCTAAAATACAAGTTCACCCAAGTGATTTAGTGTCTGTTTGGCAAACTACCAAAATTAATTCTTCTTACTAATGTAAAAATTATGACTGAAATAAGGTACAAGCAAGAAATGTAAAATTTACATTCATCAATTCAAAATTAATTCTATCAAAAATCAATTCTACTCGACTTTAAAACAAACAGATCCTAATAATTACAAAAGAAAATAAAGAACTTCGGTAACGGATGTGTTCTTCTCAAACCTAGGAAAATGATCTCGTGCTTTGCAGTGTTAAGCTCCAATCCTAGGTTATCTTCACTTGTAGATATGAAGAGCTCATCGATGTCGGCAATAGTGGAGAGGTTTACCTGCATAAATTCCAACACTCAAGTCAGTAAAATACAAAGTCAACAGGTGAAGAGTTATCGAAAATACGTACCTTATAAAGGTGAGTCTGTGACTTACATAGGCTTGTTGAGTTATCATTTGTAAATGCAATTATGAATGGTTTTAAATGGCTAGCCATTATTCATCACGTGTTAAATATGCCGGGAGGCCTCCTTCGCGTATTTGGACATTAGATTGGCCTGCATTTAAGCTTCGCAGGCTGCAATTGGGCCGAACCCTAGTTCAGAACAGTTGGCACCTTGACTGCAATGAATAAACAGTAGCAGATGGCTAGCAGCAGACGAGAATAGCACCAGAAAGAACTGCATTCATAGTTACAGTTTCACAATTTACAGCTCTTGCTACAGAGGAAGGTACATACATACATAACTACACGAACTATGATTCCATCCCATGATTTGTGCCAAACCAGCACCATTACCCAAACATACACAGAACAAAGGAGAAAGCACAGAGCCAAATTCACAGACAGAGTTAACCAGACTAAACGCAAAGAACCGAGAGAAGAAATTCTCTATACTACCGTCGCAGAAATAAGTCCCATAATCTATAATTTAAAATTAAAGTTTAAAGTTCCCACAGAGTATAACTTCGTCCTCGAAGCCACAGCTTCAAAAGCAAAGCAGTAAACCAGATAACCGCGCTATCCTATTGAATCATATGTGATTTGGAACAATCATCACTGTCCAGAGAATTATTCTATTAACAAAAGAATGAAACTATATTTCTGAAATTCAAAAGCAGCATTGAAATCAACAAAGGCACGCGCGTCAACCGCTCCTGGGAAACACCAACCAGTCCATCCATCCCTCAAATCCCACACCAGCAAGCCAACAGAATGCCTCTCGCCAACCACAACGCTACCTCTGCCAAAAACCAAACCCAACGAACAGTTTAATTAACTCGCACACAAATCACAATCCAATCAAATGAGACATGACCAAAACAAAACGAACACTTTAGTATAAGCGAGTGACATTTTACATAATTACATACCTTGCCAGTCTCGGCCTCATCAGGAACCTTGTAGCAATCAGCACTAACCTCCGACAGCCACTGACCAGGGAAAAGGGTCTGCACGAAACCAAATTCAATGATTTCCGACACCGACAACATAGTAAAAATTGAAAGGCGCTTAGGAATAATAATATATAATAATAACATAACACAATCAATTAATCAGCTTACATCCAATTGCTTCTGCACGTTTCTGGGCCTCCTTTTGGGCCTGCGGGGAGGCCGGTGGCCCACCATCTTCATGAAATCCTCCTCTATCTCCTTCTTCGTCAGCGTCAGAGAAAACTTCACCGGCCGCTCCTCCTTCTCCGGCGACCCCCTCAATTTGCCGGCATGAGTCCTCAACGGCGACGGCGACGACGACGACCCGGCCCCGCCCTTGTCCCCGACGACGGGAGCCCGGCGAGTCCGCAGATTCCACGTCCTCGCTCCGGTGACGGGTTCCTCCGGCGGCGGCGGCGGCGCGTCCTCCATGGCGACATCATTCTCCTCGGCGACCTCCTTGCCGAGAATCGCGTCCTTCATCCTATCGGCCTCGGTCTTGAGATCGAGCATGAGCTTCTCTCTCACCGCGTCGATCCCCTCGTCGGCGAGGAATCGCGGGCGGGTGAGGCGCGTCCGGGTGGCGTCGGCATTACTCGGCGGCGGCGGCGAGTCGAATTCCCGCGGCGCCGGAGATCGGCGATCTCCGGCGTCGGCGGCGGAGTCGGAGGGGAGTTTGGTGCAGCGGAGGTGGCGCTGAGTCCCCCACTTGAGACACGGCAACATGAAATTGTGAAGCGGCTTCGATCTCTCGGGTCCCATGGCCATGCTCTCTTCCTCCTCCGAACCCGTAAACACCATTTAATCGAAACACGAAAACAAAACAAGAGCAACAACAACAACAACGAAGTGTGTCGTTAATTGTTATTCAGCAACGCCGAACCGAGAAGCTTCCCCAGCTGAGAAATTCTCTCGCGAGAGACGGAAGCTTTTGGTTTGGTTTCGCGACTTTGCATACTCGCCGGGAAACGCAAGCTCTTTATTTATAAGTGAGGAGAAACAAAAGAAAGAACGAAGCGAGGCGGTTTTAACGTTCGGGTTCGCCTTCTGGGCTCTACGCTAACCTACGCCGCGGGGTGGGTGAGTGCTTCCCTCTTTTCTTTTTCCATTTTTTTTTCCCCTTTTTTCCCGGGTGAAATAACCTCGATTTTTTTTAACTGCCACTCGGCCGTTGATTTTGGCGATTTTTAAATCCTGTGATTCCATCTCGCCCGTTCGTTTTTAAACGCATTTGTTTCGTTGGGTTAAAGGATTAAAAATTGATTTCCGTGTGGTGCTAGGTCAACCGGACCATTGATTTTGTGTTCTTGGTGGTCAAGGATTTGAAAGGATGAGGATATATATACCGTATACCATTAGGATGAATTAGGAACATTATCGATGTTGGTTAATTAACATGACTCCGGGTTTAGATTAAGGCTGATTTAAAGAGTGACAAGGGTGCTCCACATCTTGAATCAATTTGGGTGAATTAGTTGAATTGTGGTTTGTTTCGTGTGTGATTTATGGATTTGGTTTATAATTTTTATTTTTTATTTTCTTGTTTGAAGGATATATCTTGAATGTATTGATAGGGTTTTTAATGTATTTGTATTGAATTTGAAATACCAATAAATCATGGTTTGAAATTTCACCAAATTTCTAATCGCTTTGATTTTTTTGTTTGAAAAATGGGAATTTTAAAATTTAATTTGGCTTGAAATATAATTTCAAATTAAATCAAACTAAATTATAAATAAAGAGTATGTCGCGGGGAAAAAAAATTAACAATGTTGTAATTTTAATAAATGATAAGGAACATTTGTAAAGATTATTTCAAGTAGGGATTAAAATATATACTTTTTTACCTGTAGATTAAATTGAAAAACCTGTAAGGTATAAGGACTAAATTTTTTATTTAATCAATTTTTTTTTTTATAAATGATCTATAGTTGAAGGGTGCCTCTTGAATTTTAGGCAAATTTTTTATTAAATGAAATTTGAAATAGTACAAATCTTAACATGATGATAATAACAATAATAATGATTATAGTTATTTTCACATTTTTCGAAACCAAATATCACTTATTATAACATACCTTCTTGGTAATAAGTTAATAATTCAAAAAATAATCTTATGTAACAGTAAAATAAATTTTATAAATATAAATCCAAAGTATAAGCAACAATAATATGATAATAATGGTGATAGTGGTCACAATAACAACTATTTTTACTTTTTGAAGGAATGATGAATTCATTGTTAAACATATTTTTTGACCTTATCTTTTTACTCTATTCTTTATACAGGACAATAAGATGACAATGATAATGGTCACGATAGTAAGTATCTTTACATTTTAAGAGAATAAATAGTTCATTTCTATACATACATTGTCCTTATCCCTTCACTCGGTTATTTTATTTCTTTCTTTAAATGAGACATCCTGATTTGTATATGACAGCAAGATAACAGTGATGATTGTGGTAGTAACAATAGTAATTGTTCTTATTCTCTAAGGAAATAACTACTTCCCCACCATAATTGTTATTGAAGATACACTTATTTCATCATTCACTTTCATTCTTTTTTTTTTTTCAACGAAAGAGATATCTTTCCACAATATACTACCAAATTTCGCTAAGATATACACATTTACCTAATAAACCTCTCTTCTAATTATTAAATTTAAAACACTTTGTAAATGTAAATTAAAAAAACAGGTAATTGCAAAACATGTGTAATAGTAACATGACATAAGCAATGACGATATTTAATAGTAAAATGACAAAAGCAATGACGATAGCAATAACATGACGACAGCAATGACAATCATGATAATTATGATTATAAATACTTTTAGATTTTGTAATCTAAAATGTCACCTAATATGCAAAGATCCTTTTTGATTGATAAGTTATTGTTGAGCTTATAGAGACTTAGGAAAAGAATAGTGGTTGTTGGAAAAGCTTGTGGCAGCTTGAGAAAGAATACCTTGTATAGTCTGGAGATATTACTGTGATGAAATCTTATTATGGTAAGGGCTAGATGTAGCCCAACCAGTATAAAAATTATATGTGTAGTGTCCTTTCCCTTTTTTTTTTTTTAGTTTATGTACTTCTTTCACTAGTTTTAGCTTCTGATTTGATTTATGTTTTAAGAGATAATCATTTTTCAGCAAAACAATAACATGATGACAGTAACGATGATAGTGATAATTATGATTGTATTATTGATACTTATAGATTTTGTAATGTAAAATGTCACCTAAGATGCACAAACCCTTTTTTTATTGATGATCTATTGTTGAGCTTGCAGAGACTTGGGAAAAGAATACTGGTTGTTGGAAAGCTTATAGAGGCATGAGAAAGAACACCTTCTCTAATCTAGTGAGTTTATTGTGATAAATCCTATTGTTTAAGGATGGACACGGGTCTAGGTTGATCCGATCAATTCGAACCAATCCAAAGAGAAAAAATTAAAGTTGATTCGGATTGGTTTGGATTTTAAGATTACAAATTCGATGGCATCGGTTTGGATATCGGATTTGATATATAGAATCCTAACCAACCTGAACCTATACTATTTTTTTTTAAAGTTATATTTTTATGCTATATAATTCTATAACTCTATAACCTTTTATATTGTGTAATTCTATAATTTCAACTTTTGAGATTATTCGTCAATTTTTTAATCAGGTGATCTGATGACTTGACCTAAGCAAACCTGAATGTAATCAGGTTGGTTCGGTCCTCTCTTTTTTTTTTTTTTGAAAAATATGAACCGATCCAAACCAACAACAATTAATTGATTTAGATTTAAATATACCCCAAATCCAATCTGAATCGACCCGTGCTTACCCCTACTACTATGATTTATGGGTGAACCATTATAGAAATTCTATGTGCAACA
Source organism: Spatholobus suberectus (assembly GCA_004329165.1). Classification (NCBI taxonomy): domain Eukaryota; kingdom Viridiplantae; phylum Streptophyta; class Magnoliopsida; order Fabales; family Fabaceae; genus Spatholobus; species Spatholobus suberectus. Next base: position 5,729,971 of record CM014735.1, read on the forward strand.
TTCTTTCTCTCTTACTCGTTTTAATTTATGTACTTGTTTCACTGGTTTTGGCTTTTGGTCTAATTTATGTTTTAAGACATAGTCATTTTTTAGCAAAACAATAACATAATGATCATGATGTGATAGTGATAATTGTTATTATATTATAGATCATTTATATTTTGTAATATAAAATGTCACCTAATATGCATAAACCCTTTTTAATTAACGATTTATGGTTGAGTTTGCAGAGATTGGAAAAAAGGATACTAGTTGTTGAAAGCTCGTGAAGGCTTAAGAAAAAAATACTATGTGTAATCTGTTGAGGTTACCATGATAAAATCCTAGTGTGGTAGGTAGGGACTGGATGTAGTCTAAATGCTTAGTGGGTGAACAAATATAACAACTTCTTATGCAGTATCCTTTCTCCTTTACTCTTTTAAGTTCCTATACTTGTTTCACTAGTTTTAGCTGCTGATATGATTTTTGTTTTAAGACACAATTATATTCCAGTAAAACTAAAATTTGAATATCGAAACACACTATATTCAAGTTATTTATTCAAATACAAAAGTTTCAATTAAAACTGAATAGATTTGATCCTTTAGAGGCAATTCCATAAGTTTTTGTATTAGGAAACTAGCATATGATAGTTTCTAGAAGCATCTTTTTAACAAATAGATTTAAAAGACTAGCTTTTGAACACTTGTGCAATATTTTTTTAAAAACTTCTTATGATTATTCAAATGTGAAAAGGTTATTTCCTTACTCCTAACATTCTTCTAATAGCCAAGAAGCACCTTGAGCAATCTATATCAGAAAAAGTTTAAGTTATGCAGGTTAGGTCAAAGCAATAAAGCGTCACAATTCAACACCCTTATTATGATTCTCTAATCCACTTCAGTTGGTATTAAAGCTCAACCTATAGGATTAATCACACCTAAGAATGTGAGAGGAAAAGACTCAGGAAGAAGTGATGGTCAACACAAGTACTAGATTATTTATTCTAGAAGGAGACACTACCAGGCTTAATAAATAGTACCCTATGTAATCTGGTGAGGTTACTATGATAATGTCCTACTATGGTATAGACTGGATGTAGCTTAAGAGATTAATGGATGAACTAGTACAAAAACTCTTTGTGCAGTATCCTTTCTCCTTTACTCTTTTTAATTTTTGTACACGTTTCACTAGTTTTAGCTTCTAACTTGATTTCTGTTTTAAGATAGAATTGTTTTTCAACAAAACTAAATTTTGAATATTGATACACTCTACATTCAAGTTACTTATTTAAATAGAAAAGTTTCAAATTAAAACTAAATAGATTTGATCCTTTAGAAGCAATTATATAAGTTTTTATATTAATAAACTAGCATATGATAGCTTTCAGAAGCATCTTTTTAACAAATAGATTTAAAAGACTAGCTAGCTTCTGAACACTTGTACAATATTTTTTTAAAACTCTTGATTATTCAAGTGTGAAAAGGTTATTTCCTTACTCTTATCATTCTTTTGATAGCCAAGAAACACCTTGAGCAATCTATATCATAAGAAGTTTAAGTTATGCGGGTTCGGACAAAGTGATTAAGGGTCACAATTCAACCCTCTTCTTGTGACTCTCTCATCCACTTTAGTTGGTATCAGAGTTCAACATCTAAGGTTGAGCACACCTAAGAGTGCGAGAGGAAAATATTCAAGAAGAAGTGATGGTCAACACAAGCACTATATTATTCATTCTAGAAGAAGCCTTTACCAAGCTTGAGAAAAATACCCCACTTAATCTGGTGAGGTTACTATGATAATATCTTACTATGATATGGATTGGATGTAGCCTAAGTGATTAATGGGTGAACCAGTGTAAAAACTCTTTGTGCAGTATCCTTTCTCATTTCCTCTTTTTAGTTTTTGTACTTGTTTCACTAGTTTTAGCTTCTAACCTGATTTCTGTTTTAAGATGCAATTATTTTTTCAACAAAACTAAATTTTGAATATAGAAACACATTACATTCGAGTTACTTATTCAAACTAGAAAGTTTCCATTAAAAAAGAATTGATTTGATCCTTCATAAGCTACTTTATAAGTTTTTGTATCAAAACACTAGCATATGATAGTTTTCAGAAGGATCTTTTTAACAAATAGATTTAAAAGACTAGCTAGCTTCTGAACACTTGTACAATATTTTTTTAAAACTCTTGATTATTCAAGTGTGAAAAGGTTATTTCCTTACTCTTAACATTCTTTTGATAGCCAAGAAACACCTTGAGCAATCTATATCAGAACAAGTTTAAGTTATGCAGGTTCGGACAAAGTGATTAAGGGTCATAATTCAACCCTCTTCTTGTGACTCTCTCATCCATTTTAGTTGGTATCAGAGTTCAACATCTAAGGTTGAGCACACCTAAGAGTGCGAGACGAAAATATTCACGAAGAAGTGATGGTCAACACAAGCACTAGACTATTCATTTTAGAAAGAGCCTCTACCAGGCTTGAGAAAAATGCCCCACTTAATCTAACAAGGTTACTATGATAATATCCTACTATGGTATGTATTGTAAGTAGCCTAAGAGATTAATGGGTGAATCAATATAAAAACTCTTTGTGTAGTATCCTTTCTCCTCTATTGTTTTTAGTTTTTGCACTTGTTTCACTAATTTTAGCTTCTAACCAACAAAGCTAAATTTTGAATATAGAAACACACTACATTCGAGTTACTTATTGAAACTAGAAATTTTCCATTAAAAAAGAATTGAGTTGATCCTTCATAAGCAACTTTATAAGTTTTTGTATCAAAAAACTAGCATATGATAGCTTTAAGAAGGATCTTTTTAATATATAGATTTAAAAGACTAGCTAGCTTCTAAACATTTTTACAATATGTTTTTTAAACTCATGATTATTCAAGTGTGAAAATGTTATTTCCTTACTCTTAACATTCTTTTGATAGCCAAGAAACACCTTGAGCAATCTATATCAGAACAAGTTTAACTTATGCAGGTTAGGACAAAGTAATAAAGGGTCACAATTCAACCCTTTTCTTGTGACTTTCTCATCCATGTTAGTTGGTATCAGAGCTCAACATTTAATATTGAGCACACCTAAGAGTGCGGGAGGAAAATATTTAAGAAGAAGTGGTGGTCAACACAAGCACTAGATTATTCATTCTAGAAGAAGCCTCTACTAGGCTTGAGAAAAATACCCCACTTAATCTGGTGAGGTTACTATGATAATATCCTACTATGGTATGGACTGGATGTAGCCTAAGTGATTAATAGGTGAACCAGTGTAAAAATTCTTTGTGCAATATCCTTTCTCCTTTACTCTTTTTAGTTTTTATACTTGTTTCAGTTGTTTCAGATTCTGACTTGATTTATGTTTTAAGATACAATTATTTTTCAACAAAACTAAATTTTGAACACACTACATTCAAGTTACTTATTCAAACTGGGAAAATTCCCATTAAAAATGAATTGATTTAATCCTTTCGAAGCAACTTTATAAATTTTTGTATTTGGAAACTAGCACGTGATGGTTTCTAGAAGCATTTATTTAATAAGTAGATTTAAAAGACTAGTTTGTGAACACTTGTATAATATTTTTTTATAACTTCTTATGATTATTCAAGTGTGAAAATGTTATTCCTTACTGTTAACATTCCTTTGATAGCCAAGAAGTACCTTGAGCAATCTATATTAGAAGAAGTTTAAGTTATGCAGGTCAAGCCAAAGCGATAAAGGGTCACAATTCAACCCTATTCTTGTGACTTTCTAATCCACTTCAATTGGTATCAGAGCTCAACATCTAGGGTTAAGTACACTCAATAGTGTGAGAAAAAATACCCTATGTAATCTGGTTAGGTTACCATGATAATATCCTACACGGTATAAACTAGATGTAGCCTAAGTGATTAATGGTTGAACTAGTATAAAAACTCTTTGTGCAGTATCATTTCTCCCTTACTCTTTTTAGTTTTTATATTTGTTTCACTAGTTTTAGCTTCTAACTTGATTTGTTAAGATACAATTGCTTTTCAAAAAAAATAAATTTTGAATATTGAAACACATTACATTCAAGTTACTTATTCAAATTGGAAATTTTCCATTAAAAATGAATTAATTTAGTCCTCCATAAGCAACTTTATAAGTTTTTGTATCAAAAAACTAACCTGTGATAATGTCTAGAAGAATCTTTTTGACAAATAAATTTAAAAGACTAGCTTCTAAACACCTATACAATTTGTTTAAGCTTCATAAGATTATTCAAATGTGAGAAAGTTATTTCCTTGCTCTTGACATTCTTTTGATAGCCAAGAAGCATCTTGAGCAATTTATATCAGAAGAAGTTTAAGTTGTACAGGTTAGACCAAAGCAATCAAAGGACACAATTCAACCTTTTTCTAGTTGGTATCAGATCTCAGGCTTTAGGGTTGAGTACACCTAAAAGTGTGAGTAGAAAAGATTCAGGAATAAGTGATGAATAGCATAAGCATTGGATTATTCATTCTAGAAGGAGCCTCTACCAACCAACCTTCATGCTTTGATAAGATCGACTGCTACTATTGGAAGGACAAAATGAAGTACTTTATGGACAAACATCTACATTATTCTAGAAGCAGCATACATTTGCATTGGAAGAAGCATGCTCAAAACTATATGAAAACATGTTTCAGAATCAAGAAACCAACATGAATGACTAAGTATTTATGCAAACAAAGCAAACAGATTTAAGAATGACTAAGTATACATGCACTAAAACCATTCAAAAGTAGAATGTGAGCATTCAGCAGAATTTCAATTTTCCAAAAGTTTGAATCTAACAGATTCCAAAAGTTGATAGAGAATTTTCCACCAGAAGAAATCCAAATCAATATAATTGTTCAAATTCAAAAGAAGGATTTCAAATTATAGAAAACAGTTGTCTTAGAAAAAGATTTCAAAAGTAGCAAAAATTGACAAAAAGACAGCCAAAGAAAAACACTTCAGTTTTGTTTTCTATCATTTGTAATATCTTAATGAGTCTAGTTAGGCTCTGTGTAATGTTGTGTATCCATTCTTTAAGTGTTAAAAAGATCAAAAGGCAAGAGTTTGTGTGTTTGGAGAAGCTAAAGATACTTTTGACACTAATCAAATGGATTGATGATGCTAGAGGGATTGTATCGATACAAATGGGTTAATTAGTGTTGGGGATATAACTTGTGAGCTATGGCTAAGCCTACAGAGGTTAGGGAAAAGAATATCAGTTGTTGGAAAACCTATGGAGACTTGAGAAATAATATCTTGTGTAATTTAGTGAGATTATTATGATAAAACCTACTGTGGTAGGGACTGGATGTAGCCCAAGCAATTTATGGGTGAACCAGTATAAAAACTATCTGTGTAGTATCTTTTTCTTTTACTCTTTTTAGTTTTTGTACTTTGTTCACTAGTTTTAGCTTTTGAACTGATTGTTGTTTTAAGATATAACCATTTTTCAGCAAAACTAAAACACACTTTATCCAAGTTATTTATTCAAATTTGAATATTTCAAATAAAACTGAAATGATTGATTTGATCCTTCAAAAACAACTTTATAAATGCATTAGGAAGCTAGCTTTCAATAGTCTTTATAAGCATTTTTTTTTAACAAACAATTTGAAAAACTAACTCCTAAACAATTGTATAATATTTGTTTAAGCTTCTTAAGATTATTCAAGTGTAAAAAATGTTATTTCCTTGCTCCTAACATTCTTTTAATAGCCAAAAAACATCTTGAGTAATCTATATTAAAAGAAGAGTAAGTTGTGCAAGTTATGCCAAAACAATCAACGGTCACAATTCAATTCCTCTTCTTGTGACTCTCTAATCCACTTTAGATAACAATAACATGACGACAAGAATTATGATAATAATAACATGATGACAACATTCACGATAATAATAATATGATGACAATAGTGAAAATTATGATTATGAATACTTTTACATTTTGAAAATTAAAATGACACCTAACATGCAATTTTTGATTGATGTATTTGGTTTGTACTTTAATGTTTGGCTTAATTTTACTTTTTGCTCCTAAAATATCATGATTGTATATTTTTGGTCCCTCTATTTTTAATTATGTTAATTGTGTCCCATAATTTTTTTCCTATGACAATTGGGTCCATGCGTTAATGTGTTGTGAATATTCGAACGATTTTTGTTAATATGACAATGACATGACTTCGACATAGACTGTTAACGTGGCAAGCAAAAATGAAGTTTAAAATTTGAGAGAAGTGCTCAAGGTGGGTTTTAAACCAACAAATCTATACTCTAACATCAAAATAAGAACCACCAAAACACTTAGCTTGTTTGATATATGTATGAAAAATATATTATATATAACATAAAGTGCACATATTTTTGCTAGTAATAAATAAACAATATAACACTACAAAATCAAAAAAGGAATAACTTATATCTTTAATATTATATGTCTTAATTATAACTTAATTGCTATGTATTAAATAATTTCTTTTTTTATAAAATTATAATGTTTAAATTTTTTTATTTTTTCCTTAAATATTTTAGTGACAAAAATAGGATATTATTATTTATGTACTAATTTTTATTTCATTAAAAGTAAAAATTAAAAATAACCTTTTTAACGATATCTTTAAAATTTATTTTGTATTTCAAATTTTCTTTAATTAAAATCAATTTTTAATAATAAAAAATATTTTAATAATATCTTGAAATATTATTTTGTATATTGTAATTAAAATTCAAATAACCTTTTTAATAATATCTTGAAAATTAATAATAACCTTTTTAATTTTTTCGTATTTTACTAAAAAAAATATTATTATCAATAATAATATCTTATTTCAGTCACTAAAATATTTTTAAAAAATTAAAATAACACAATTTAATAAATGAAAAAATTATTTAATTCAAAGCGATTAAGTTATAATTCAGACATAATATTAAAAAGTATAAGTTATTATTTGTTTGGTTTAATATTATTATATTATTTATTTAGTATCAACAAAAAAATGTGCATTTTTAGTCCGACATGTGGTATCGTGTTATATATATATATGAGATATATTTAGTGAGAGGGTCATTTTTATATGAGAGTCAGAGGAGTTAATCTTGACCATATAATCATACATGGAGGGTCAAATTTAATGTCACGTTACCACTTAAAAAGTCATGTGATTTTTTAAAAAACTCACTTGACTTTGTATGTTTTAATCTTGATCATTCATGACAAGATCTAATGATTAATATCCATTCATCTTGCTCTCACATAAAAAAAGTCCTCTCACTTAATACGTCACCCATAAATATAAAATAAGTCAAATGGTTTAATGCCTTTTAGGTTGGTGAAGAAGTAAGGGATTATGAGTTTAACTCCACCTTCTATCAAAATGAGCCAACCTAATCCTATTCACTTTTTGGTGAGCCTAAAAATAGTTAACTCAGCTTAATCCACCATAAGGTGGTGGGTTATACAGATTGACTCACCTAAAATTATAAAAATAAAAAAATTATAGAAAAATAAACCTTACTTATATAAGTTTTCCAAGAAGATTCTAGGCTTTTTTAATAAAGTATTCGTTAAAAAAAAAAAAAAAAAGCCTATTGTCAATTGATGATACGAGTATATTATAATAAGTGGAGTTAAAAATTAGAACAAAACTAACGCAACACAGGTCAAATTACATATGTAATCTTACATGAGTTATCAATTGTTTTATAGAAAAAAGGTATAACGTGAATGCAAGCATCCCGTCACTGCATAAGATTTAATATATAGCAAAGAATATGCAACCATTATCTCGTGGGTCTGCGATCTATATGTGTGTGGGTTACTTTTTTAAGTTATTATTATTTTTTTAAAAAAATATACCACTCAATCAGTGAGTAGACCCGGCTCATCGCTAGTTCAACTTGAATGAGCCACGAGCTAAGTGAGTCAAAGTTAATTTTGACATAAGGTTTTGGTTAGCTGATTTTTTATCAATTCAACCTCGCTCAAACCCATGGTAGGCCAAGTTAGCTCACTGGCCATGACTTATATTAACAACTCTAACTTTCACTTTTTAATCATTTTTTACTAAACCACATGTCCCTTTGCCTATCAAACGTCCATGTGAACGCCACGTGATCTATCATGTTAGTATCAGAGGGTCATCTCAGCATGACATGCATCGCCACATCAACACCAGATAGTCATGTCATTTCTAACATGTCAAGTAAACAAAAATGTTAAAAAATTGACATCAGACTAATGAATTTGATTGGTATTTGGAGAAAAATTTTGGAGTTCAATTTGCACAATTAAAAATAAAGGGACCAAAAGTGAAAGAATTGTATTATTTATACAATAATTTATACAACAATATTTTTTTGTGTTTATCTCACTTCATCACATTATTTATTACATCTTATATTTTTCTCTCTTCTTTCTCTTTCCCACTCTTAGTTATATGAGTTGTTGTACAAATCACATTTTTTAAAGTAAAATTACGGCTTATTTTTTTATTTTTATTTTTTGAAAATATCTTGAATGTATTAATATCATTTTTAATGTGCACTTGTATTGAATTTGAAATACTAATAAATTGTGGTTTGAAATTAAACTTCAAAATTTAATTTGGTGTGAAATATATATATATATATATATATATATATATATATATATATATATATATATATGTAGAGAGAGAGAGAGAGAGAGAGTTTAATGGTCATGCATTGTCAATGTAAAAAGTTTTACACTGTCAACCAATTAGAAATCATCAATTATATGACTTTTAAAGTATTTATTATAAAAGTCAACAAACTTACAATAAAAGTTTTACACTGTCAATACATGACCTTTTTTTCTCATATATATATAAACCATAAATTGAATAAAACTGAATTATAAATTAAGAGTCATCACTTGAATTTAACATTGTTATAATTTTGATAAACAGTAAGATCTATTTGTAAATGTTATTTCAAGTAGAGAACAAAATATATATATAAAAAAATACATGTGGATTAAAATGAAAACTTGAGGGATACTAAATTTTTAAATTTACCATTTTTTTATGTATGATGCATAGCTACCTGACTACCTCTTGAATTTCAGTCATTTTTTTATAAATGAAATTTGAAATAGTAGAAATCTTAACATGATAACAATAACAATAATAATGATTATGGTTATTTTCACATTTTTCAAAACCAAAAGTCACTTAATTATAACGTATCTTCTTAGTAATAATTAAAATTAAATGTTAATAATTCAAGAATTAATTTTATAAAATATTAAATTGAATTTTATAAATGTAATTCAAAAAATAAGCAATGGTAATATAATATAATAACACTAATGTTGGTAGTGGTCATAACAACAACTATTTTAAAATAATAGTTAATTCATTTCTAAACTTATACTTTGACTTTGACCTTATCCTTTTATTCAATATTTTATATATGACAGTAAGATAACTGTGGTCATAATAGTAACAGTCAGTAAGTGTTTTTACATTTTAAGGGAATAATTAGTTCATTTTTAGGCATATTTTGGCCTTATCTTTTTACTTTATTATTTTTATTTCTTTCTTTGAATGAGACATTCTCCTTTGTATGTGATAATATGATAACAACGATGGCATAATGGTAGTAATAATAATATAAATTTTTTTTACTACTATTAAATAAACAATATGATACTATATATAAAATCAAATGAAACTTAACTATTTCGTATTAAATAATTTTTTTATAAAATAATTTTGTTTCAATTTTCAATTTTTTTATTTTTTCTTTGAACACTTAATAATTAAAATAAGATATTATTATTGATAAAATACTTTTTTCTATATTTTACTAAAAGAATTTAACTAAATATAATTATGCTTCTATAACCAATTTTTTGCAATAACCTTTTTAACTTTAGGGCTTAACCAATTATATTGCCATTAAACTTTAGGGATGAAAAGTGGAATTATAAGCCTAATTTTAGAATTATGTCATTTTAATATAATTATACATCTATATTATTTCAATATATATTTTTTATTGATATGTGCTTAGAGATTCTTTTTTACCATGATTTTTTTTTATTTTTCCATATTCATGTTTTAATACATGAAAACTTAACCACATTAATATTCATAAAATCAATAATTAAAACAATTATTTAAAAAAATACAATTTTATTAAAAAATCATTTAAAACAAAGTAATTAAGTTATAATTAAAATATATAATATTAAAAAAGAATTCACGTACAAGAAGAACAGCAAGCGAAGCCCAGGTAGAACAACCTCAGGCGACCGAACCGAACCTATAATGATTACGGGTTAGAGCATAAATTTTTTATAGAAAACTGAAAGGAAAAAAAGAAGAAGAGTAAACCCGACAATTATCATTTTTTCTGTACACTTATTAAGGTGAGCAAACTTCAAAACTAACATCAAAATTATCATTTTACGTATACACTAATATACTATTAAGAGTTTATTTTTTATTCTGCCAATATAAAGATTTTTTTTTACATTATTAACCAATTAAATAACATTATAAATATGATTTTTAAAGTAATTATTACAAAATTTAATAATTTTCAATCATATAACAAGTCATAATTGGTTAATGATATAAAAAAATCTTTATATTATTAATGTATTTCAATTAACTTTATGTTATTAATATACTAAATTAACGTTGCTCTATATAATTGAGGGATATTGGTGTTTTTATAATAAAGTGGGAATATTCATATTTAGGTCATGACAACAAAAAATTACGGAAAAACGAGTCTTAAATTTTTTTAAAAATAAGTTGAAAATGTTACATGTTACATTACATATATATAAAGAAAATTATAAATTTGACATTATGTTTCACATTAAAAAAAATTGACCTTCAAATATATCTCTAAAAATGAACCCATTTAACAATTAATAACACTACTACTGTTTCCTTGAATTGGAATGATCTTTTTTTTTTTTGATACATCAGAATGAGTAAAAGACAGAGTTAAGCTCCAATCCTAAGAACACCTATTGTGTCTGTTAACATAACAGTGTATAACTGAGGAGGACAATTATGCCAAACAAAGAGAGAATCAGCTGTAAAAGCACCAAATTTGGCAAGCCAATCCGCACAAGAGTTGCCTTCATGAAGGACATGATGAAAAGAAATAGACCATTCATGAAAGATGAGAGATTTGATTTGGTGAATCAAGGGGGCATACGGATGGACCTGACATCATCTTGTTAAAGTAAATCCAAAGCAACTAGAGAGTGGGATTCACAAATAACAGATCGGTAACCAGCTTCCCAAATTAAACGGAGACCATGATAAATGCCAAAAAGTTCAGCCTTCAGACTAGTAGTTGTCCCACAATAGCCAGAGTAACCCGAAATTCATTGTCCCAGATGATCCTGAAGTAAACCACCAAAACCAGATTAGCAAAGACTCACAAGAGAACTTCCATCAATATTTAATTTGACAAACGACATCATAGGTGGATCCCAACAAACATAACGACACTCTTTGAGAGTAGATGACTTGTAAAAAGTTGTAGCTATCTTCGAATATAAGGTATATATGCAACTGATTGTGTGCCAAACAACCCAAGCTTTGTCTTAAAAAACTAATGAATTATGGGTCTTCCAAATGCTGCCGTACAGAGAAGTTCATGTGAGCTGTTTATATTGGTATAGAGCCACTAATTGCAATTTGAAGTACTGAAAATGTTGTCTTGGTTCAACTTCAGTTTGTTCCAAACTAGTCTAAATAAGCCATAATCCCTGAGAACATGGAGGATAGTTTGTTGTCCAAAGCCATCCTGCTACACGAAGAGTCAGAAGAAACATGACGAAACACATGAAAAATGTTAGTAGGAAGGCTACCATGCAAGGTAAGCCGCAGGAAATGTTTAATGTTTTCTAGAATTTTTAGCTTCCAGACCCAAGACCAGTGTTCAAATTGAGCAATAGGAGATGGATGCTCAACAATAAGCTAATGGAAAGCGGACTTAGAGGAAAAGGTACCCGATTGGGAATGGCTTCAGATCACCACATCATCAATTTGATCATTCAATAAGTGACTTTGGAGTTGTGCCTTAAATTCAGGGTATAGGAATAGCGAGTAGACCAAACTACCAAATCCCGTCATTAAAAATGTCACGAATCGCAAGTCAGAATCTTGAATATGCACATAAGGCATCATATTACACAAATAGTCAACCTCCAACCATTTGTCATACCAAATGGGGATATCACCCCTACCAATCCTGTATTTAAATCCTCGCTGTAGGCAATCAGTTGCCTTGACTGTGGAATTCCAAGTATAGGATGCTCCTTTCATTTGACATACATGGAGAACAGACCTACCCCTCAGATATTTAGTAGAAAGCATTCGGACCCAAAGTTTTTCCTTTTCATGCATGATGTCCCATATGTGATCTAATAGCATTATTTTTTAAATCAATGGAAAATGTGATAGAAAAAAGAAACAAAGATGAAAAGGGAAGAAAAGCAATAAATAGTGTTCTAAATAACATGTAATATGTAAAGTAACAATATGAAGTATGGTAAACACTAAAGTAATACATCTATTTTTTTTATACTAATAGTATAAATTACAAATGTATATATATATATATATATTACATATCCTCTCTAGATTTTTTTTTATCAGCAAAAGAAATGTATATTAAAGGAGGTACAAGGGGTACCCCAACCCATCTATAAAAAAAGTGTCACACACTAACCTACCCGTGTAGTGACCAAGTTTGGATTTACCAATCCTTTACAAAAGAAAACATATTATAACCTATATCAGCAGTTAGTTTTGCTGTTTTACTGCTATTGTATGACTATGTATGCTCTCCTTTGGTTCTGTCCTTCATTCCTTTTAAGCACTCCAGATGCGAAGTGATTTATTCATAGTAAGAAGCAGAGAAATTGTTCATCCTGCAAGATAGCCAGGCCCATGATTGGAACTTTATCATTTCCAGAAGATTATGGCTGTTCAAGATGTCATTGTTGAAAATAATGTTGTTCCTATGCAACCATAAGGACCATACCATAGCAAACTATACAAAACTGAGTGCCATGTTAGCCTTATATTTCAAGAACCCACATGCGTGCTAGAGTAAATGGCATTTGGGATCCATTGGTTATGGCAGTTGAATTCCCAGCCACTTATAATAGTTATTCCAAATCCTATGAGAAAAGTTACAGGTGAACATGATATGGGGCATTGATTCTTCCTCAACTAGACAAAACGGGCATAGGAGGTCACGTTCCTAAAGCAACATATTTCTTTTGAACAGGTTCAGTTTTGTAGGTAATCTATCCAGCACCATTTTCCATGCAAATGCTACAACGTTGGACAGAACCAGAATAGCCCAGAAGTCGCGAAAAAAGTGAGATTCTACCTGTGGGAAATGTCCTTGCAGCAAGCTATACGCTATTTTGACAGAATATACCCTGTTTTATCCATTTTCCAAATCCATTCGTCACTGCATTGTTATTTTAGATTTGTGTTGCTGATTTCCATCACCATCCTTTCCACCATGGGCTTCTCCCATTCAAACCATTCCTTCCTCCACTTAAGCTCCATTTGCATTCTGTTCCCAACCACCGTCCCACCTCCGCCACGCTGCATTCCTTCTGTTTTGAGTTCAGGTATAGTCTTTGATATTTATGACTCAGGCATTCCCCTCCAAGCCATTTTTGGTGCCAAAACTTGACATTCCTTCTGTTCCCAATCTTCCATTCTGTATTTCTCCAAAACCAGTCTTCTTCATTACTCCTTCCAAAGATTTTCCCTAAGTCCCTCCACCATAATTACCTATTTTTGAAGTTTCTTCCCACCATAAGTCCCTCCACATTATCCAAACTGCCATATTTTAATTTAAGGATCCTGCACCACAGGCTGTCCCGTTCCAATAATAGCCTCCATCTCCATTTTCCCAACAGTGCTACGTTGAAAAGCCTAATGTTTTTTATACTAAGCCCTCCCTTCTCCTTCAGGTAGCATACTTTCTCCCACTTCACCCATGCTAACTTCCTAGCACCTTTCTGTCCTCCCCACAAAAAGTTTCTCTGAATACTAATAATTTTGTTTGCCACTCCTTGGGGCATTTTGAAGAATGATAGAAAGAACATTGGCAGGGCAGATAAAACTGAATTAATAAGGCATATTCAGCCTCCAAATGAGAGGCGCTTTTGCTTCCAGGAGGACAATTTCTTCCTCATTTTTTGCACCACTGGTTCCTAAGTACCTTCCCTCCTCAGGTTTGCTCCAACCGATATCCCTAAATGCAAAAATGGGATCTTCATTGATCTACAATTCAGCAGTGAGGCATAAGAGTCTCTTAACCTATCTTCAACCTCAATACCCACTAGCTTACTCTTATGGAAATTAACCTTGAGTCCGGATGCTAGCTCAAAGCATCATAGTATACTTTTTATGGTGACAACATTCTACAAAGATGCTTTTGCAAATAGTAGTGTATCATCTGCATACTGCAGTAGAGAGATGTCTACTTTTTCTTTACCGACTTTGAACCCCGAGCTAAGATTGTGCCTCACTGCTTGTCTGACCAAGCCACTGAGTCTTTCGGCTATAATTAAGAATAGAAATGGAGCAATTGGGTCACCTTGTCGTAGCCCCCTATTGGTCCTAAACTATTTCGTTGGGCTTCCATTAACCAAAACCGAAACTGTTGCCGTTTCAATGCCTCCCTTTATCCATCCAATCCACCTACTGCTGGAACCCATCCTCCTCATCATATAGTACAAAAAATTCCAACACACCGAGTTGTATGCCTTCTCATAATCAACTTTGAAGATAAGACAATCCTTCTTTTCTCTTTTGGCTTCATCTACTACCTCATTTGCTATGAGTACTCCGTCCAACAAATTCCTCCCCCCAATGAACGCACATTGTCTCTCGTCAATGACTCTCTCCAACACCTTCCTTAACCTTTTGGCCAAAACTTTTGCAATGATCTTGTACATACATCCGATGAGAGATATAGGTCTAAACTCCCTTAACCCCTAGGGGTTTTTCAATTTGGGGATCAAAGTAATGAACGATGCATTCCCCTCACTTGGTATGACCTCACTCGTATAAAACTCGTCCATGACCTTCTGGATATCAGTTTTAAGAACAGGCCAAAAAGATTCGATAAATTTAAAATTGTATCCGTCTGGCCCTGGGCTTTTGTTCCCATCACAGTCCCAAACCTCTTCCTTTATCTCCGTCTCTTCAAAAGCTGCATTAAGGAATTGGCAATCGTCATCATCTATCATATTGAAGGGCACACCGTTTAATGTAGGCCTATTCCATTTGGCCTCGGTAAACCTGTCTTGAAAGAATCTTTTTACTTCAGCTTTAACTGTAATTGGATCTTCTACCCATCTGCCATTTATCTGCAAACTTGTTATAGCATTTGCACGTCTTGTCGAGTTTATAATAGAATGGAAAAACCTTGTGTTACTGTCTCTTTCCTTTATCCATCTGTTTTGTGACTTTTGGTGCATCAATGACTCATATCTAGTCGCCACTCTCCAAAAATACCTAATAGAATCCTCCTGTGTTGTATGCCCTCAGCATCTAATCCTTCATTTTCGTCCTTCAAATCCAAATCATTTATTTTACGAACCAAATCTTGTCTATGTTTTTGCAAGTCTCCAAAGCAATTCTTATTCCATTTCTTCAATTCTCCCTTTAGCATCTTTAGCTTTTCTTTGAAGACAAATGTTGCCCACCCATTTACTTGGGTGTTTTCCCACCATGTCTCCACCAGCTGTGCAAACCCGTCATCCATAGACCAGCAATTGAGAACCTTGAATGGTTTTGGTCCCCAATCCACATTAGAATACTTTAAGACTATTGGGCAATGATTCGAGATGTCCTTATCCAGTACATACTGCACGCACCCTAGCCAGCTGTTGCTCCATTCTATTGATATTAAGAATCTATCTAGCCTGTTTTTGGTGTGACCATTTGGTATGTACCATGTGTATCTTCTACCCAGCATCGGGACATCATGTAGTTCCATATCATCTATGAACTGATTGAACTCTCCCATCTCCCTACCACCGAAGCTGTCATTAGTATTTCCTCTTCTCTCTTCGCCTTTCCTTACTGAGTGGAAATCACCTGCTAAGCACCACATCCTTCCACCACTGTTAGCCTTGATTAGTAGTAATTGTTGCCATAGTTCTATTTTTCCTGTCAGGGAGCTCGGTGAATATATGTTGAGGATGATACATGTGTTATTCGTCTGCTTCCATACTCCTTTTAGCCTTAGGTATCCTTTTCTAGAGAACGAACCAGACACCTCAAACACCTCCTTTCTCCACATACTTAGCAAACCCCTAACTTTATAGATTGTTGGATTCTCTACCCACCCCACATTATTGTTACCCCATAAGACGTTGCACACATTTTTGTCTATTGTCTCCATCTTGGTCTCCTGTATGCATACTACATCCGCCCTTTCAGACATGATTAAGTTATTAATGCCTTCCATTTGACCTTCCTCCTATTCCCCTTACATTATAGCTCAACACCTTTATTGATTCACTCTGTGGCATCCCTTCCCCTCAATTTGGTTCCTTTTTCCAATATCTTTCATATCCCTCACCTCTAGATCCATAATCCTTCTCACCATCCCCTCTTCATCACCAGACAGTGTTACCCCCAAAACTTTGCCTATCTCCAAGATATTTCTTGCCTTTGACTTGTCATTTTTTAACCAGAATAACGTATTGCAACTTATGATTTGGCAATCAGAGAGTGAATTACTAAGCGAATGGCACAGGTGTCTCACCTCCTTTCGTGGCTTCGCCTCTATTATTCCCTTCCTAGCATTGTTGCGGCCTTCGAGTCCTTGTTGTTGTGTGTCATCAGGTTGGTAATTTCTACCCCTTTACTGAAGTTGTTGAGATCCATCAGAGTTGCTCCATTCTTTGATGTTGCTCCATTCTTCATCTGTGTCCGATAGGTTCGCCCGTAGTTCATTAGCCAGCTGTATGGTAATTTGTTTATCCCTTTTTTTTTCTGCATTTTCTGCCTACTGTTGTTGAACCCTTTATTAACGTCCTCTAGTCATCCATTTTCACGTCCATCACATTAGACCGAGTGGGGCTATTTTTTGTGCCCTCCCTTCCTCTACCCATTGTTGTTTTAGCCCTCCGTTGTGGGCTTTGTGGAGGCACCTCCATTGGTCCATTTGTGATTATTACATTAGGCTTACTGGGCTTGTGTAGTAGGCCCACTTTACTACCTGCTGTGTGACTTATGTGTCGCGTTCTTGGTAGCCCATCCATACCTTCAAACTGATCCCCTTGTTGTATTGTGACATCAACAAGTTGGTTGTCTTCTAGCGTATTTGGTTGGTCAGGTTTCTCATGCACTAGATATAATGCTGTTGCGTCTCGTCCCTTCATAAGCACTGACATGCTACTCTCCTTCTTCGTTCGCTGTCTCTTTCTTTTTCCCACTAGTGCCTTATTTCTGTATTAGAGTTAATCTTTGACTTGTTTTCTCTAAGCCCAAGGACATTGTCAGTCCCACTTTTGTGATTGACTAGTTTGCCGCCAATGCCTTCTATGTCTAACGCAATGTTTGTATCCACTTTCTGTTGCCTTGGTTCTTCCATGGTACAACCTACATTAAATGCGTTGTCTTGATGTCCCCTTTTTGCTTTTTCTTTTGAATTCAAATTTGAATCTATCGGAGTTGTCATGGTCGTTGCTGGGACGTACTCGCCGAAGCAAGCCATTTTCCCCCAACCAACTTCCTTCCTCACCAGAATATTTCGATATGCTTGATGTCATATATCCCCATCAAAGCCCATATAGGACGAGTCATCATCTTTGACCGTCTGCTTCCTTCTTGTGCAATAGCATGAGAAGTTTTCGTGGGGTGTAGGTTCTTCAATGATTCTAATAGGATATAGGTTCCCATTAATTTTAATCGTCTGAAAGTTGGTAATAAGCTCCGTGCATGATGTTTTGACGAGTATCCTTGCGAAGACTAGTCTTGAGAAGTCTCTGGTGTTCTCGTCAGTTGTAATGAGTTTACCCATTGGAGCAGCTAATTTTGCAAAACAATCATCATTCCACAAATGAATTGGTACTCCAAAGCACCTTAGCCATGCCATCCTATGTCCGAGTACCTCCATTGGACTCCAAGGTTGAATTGATTCAAACATGTTACTTAACCATTCACCTACTCCATCCAGTAGATCTTGTATACTCTCATTTCTATACTTGTAAGCAAAACCATGTTATCTCCTATATATCTTACCCTAATAAAGCTAAGCCCTTCCAAGATGAAGGTTTCATGCAACGTAGTCATGTTGCTTGGATCGTGGAGTCTTGCCACCATGCTTTTCTGTAACCATTCTATGTTTCCTTTTTCCACTTTCATATCCTGGCCTTCCCATGTTCCTTCTCCAACATTTTCCTGTCTTGGCCTTTTTTCTTGCCATCTTGTAACATTCCCTTTGCTTCCACCTTTAACTGCTTGTGCGTAGGATATCACCTTCGTTTCCCTATGTTGAATTGTGTTACCTGCAACCCCTACCTTTTGATCATGATCTGTATTCCTTACTAGTTCCTTTCCATGTTTCTGTCCTTACCTACTTGTTATGGCCTCATATTTCCTCTCTCCCATTCTTCCATACTTTGGTAGATTTACATACATCTTCATGTCTCCTATGAAGATTTTATCTAATTGTCTCTTAGTCAGGGATGAATTAAGGGGGTGGCAAGCAGGGGCCTTGGCCTCCCCTCCCCTTTCACTCTTTGAGAACTATATATGTTATTTCTTGAAATTAATTTTTTATGTTTCAATTATTATAATTGAAATATCATTTTTAACTATGAAGATGATAAAAAATAAGTTAAAAAAAACAATATTCACAACTTAAATAACAATATGATGTATTTAATTATTATAATTTAATGTTTATTTAATATTTATTGTTTTTTTTTTGGCCCCCCCCTTTAATAGGCTTCTAGATCCGTCCCTGCTCTCAGTCTTATCGAGTCTGAGACCCCTATAAACCTCACAAATCCATATCTTTGCCGAGTAGTTTCTCTTTCATGCGATAAAGACTTCCCATATCCTTCCCCATCTTTAAAACACTTTCCATAGATCCAACTCACTATAGCTATCTGGGAAGTGTGAGAAGTAGTAGGTAGTAATATTACTAACAGTGTAGTTGCTGTTCCATTGTGGGGGTTGAACCTTTCTCCGTTCTCTCTACTATCTCTGGTCTCTCATCGCACGTTTGATTACTCAATCATATATTCTCTCTAGATAAACTCAATTGATTTTGAAATTAATAATTACATTAAGTAAAATGAAAATAAAAAGTTCAAGAGGTCCAATTATCGCACACAGGAGGACAAATCAAAAGTTTTGCACTGTAGCAAGTCAAATACGCCTGATCTCATCATGTGCACAAATCCATGCTTATTATTTATTTAAAGCTCTTAAAATAAGTTGATAAATAAAAACTTGAAAATACTCAAAACTAAAGAGTGTAAAACTAAACCTTTTAAAATACTATTAAAATACAATCATTATTAACAACATGCTAAGACTTCTAAGGCAACAATGATAGTCATAATATTTAATAATGATTGTTAGCTCATATAATAATCAAATCTATGAGTTAGGCGTTGGCATCTAAGTGAGATGAGTTACTAATATTCACTCAATTGAAAAAAAATTATTACATGGTCTAAAACTATCACACTTCAACTGATCTTTACATAATACATAGTTGAGTGTTATTAATTTTTTTGTAAATTAAAAAACTTAATTATGTGTTATGTAGATATTAGTTAGAAGCAAGAATACATGGTGGTCTGAGATTACTAATAATTTCTCCTCTTAAAATCCAAAAAAGTATTGTTAGGTAGTTACTTAAACTATCAACGAGCCACTTCAATTTTAAATTTTTCAAAAATCTAGATTGTATCGGTATTTTTTCTTAAAGGTATAGATTAAACAAAATATAAAAGAGAAATTAAATAAAAAAACTTTTTGAGTCATGTAATTTTACGTCGATCGAGCTGAACCTTATTGGCCTTGTCAATCTTTCTTATTTTATTTTTATTGATTGTAATGTTTTTTACATTGCTTTTTTTTTTTTTTTCATAAGTTGTGCGCAAGCAATTGGCCATGTTTCAATTATGTTTGAGTTGGAAGTCCTCGGCTCCTCGCGGCTAGCTTATTGCTGATAATTTATAGCCAATAGTTTATAGCAGATAAGTTTTTCTGATGAAAGTAAAAATATTTGTTAATTTTTATTTCACTAATTTATAACATTTTTTTATTAGTTTATAATGTTTTAGTCAGACACTATTTGAAGTAATATTTGGTATCCGTTTTGAACAACTTGTTTATTTATATTTATCTTATAATATAAGCACTTATAAATAGTTATAAAATCAGTTTACAACTTATATTAAAATAGTTTTATTCTATTTTCTTTTCAAGTATAAAAATAACATATATGCTTTTATGATAAATACTTAACTAAGCTATTTACCTAAACAAACATTTTAACTTATGGTGAATAACTTCTCTCTCTCTCTCTCTCTCTCTCTCTCGTGTTTACCCTTACTATTTTGATTAAATTCTTCATTTATCCTCTCACAAATAAAAAATACAAGCCCTAACCCCTAATATTTCGGTGGTGTTATTTGGTGAATCAAGTATATCTAGATAAAGAAAAATATTGGTATTTTATCCTAAGATAAGTTATCATCAATTTGAAACTAGAACATAACATGTCATTTTATTTTTATGATTTCATTTTATTTAATAAAAATATTTAAAGATAAAAATATAATACTCATTTTAAAATGAATAATATATAAATAAATGGAATTTATATATTTTTTAGTAGAAATCATATGTATTCTTTGCTAAAAACATTCCTGTTTGAATATGTAAATATGTTTTTTATGTCATTTTATATTTATCAAATTAGTTCAATTTCTACTTTTAACCCAACACTTCAAATTCAATTAATTAATTTATTCACTATCAATTATTAGCTATAAACTCATCCATTATTAACTAATTCATCCGTTATTAGCTATAATTTAAAGTGGCGAATATGCTTAAAGACAATTTTAATTTCAAGATAGGAAATGGAGAACCTGACATGTGGTTTGATAATTGAGTTGATTGTGAACCTTTCTGTTCCAACGTTCTTTATGTTGCTATTCACGACATCAATCTCCGTAAGAGATACTACTGTCGTTCCTGTTTAACTGTCATTTAAAGTTTTTATACACAAATCAAGAAATGTGATAAATTTTCTTGTTTTTCATAAAAAAATTTGAAGTTTCCTATTATACCATTTCTCATTTTTACTTCACAATAAATGCATATTAGTTGTAAGTCTGTAAATTAATTAAAAATTAGGTGAGAAGTAAAGATTTAATCGACAAAAAAGTAATTAAAGTTAATTTAAACTTTGAATATGACAAATAAATAAATAAAAATTAAAAAAAACTGACAAATAAAAAAGAACAAATGGAGTACATAATAAAAGATGATTCTTGAGATCTCTCTTTGATTACCACTTATGTCCCTAATGAGGTGAGAACGTTGTTCAATAAACATGCGCCCTTGGTTCATGAAGATCTTCCGGATGCTACCATTTGGTCTCGCAGCAACAAAGGAACTTATTCTGTCAAATCTGGATATGACTGGATCATGTTAGTCCACGAAGCCTCACCGTAATTATTATCCCCCATTTAATTTGATTTGGAAGCAAAAAGTTTCCAATGTATTCAACTCCTTTGGTTGGTTTGGCACGATTCTCTGCCAGTAAAAGATTACTGTAATTTCAAACCAAAAAAATCACGTAAATTCATTTGCATATATTAAGACTAAAATAGGGTAATGTTTTGAGCGAAAAGCGCCATTTATTCGAGTTTCATGAGGTTAGGAGAGCGATTTCTTGAAGAAGCCGTCAAAGGATCTGCGGAATATAATATAATAACAATAAAATAAAGGGGCAGAATGAAAGCGATTATGTGACAGGAAAGAAAAGAAACTGCTTGCCAAATCCCATGTGGTACGTTATAACCTCTTTTTGGTTCCATATTAAACAATTGAACTTATGGACTGAATTTCTTTCCACCATTTCCTCCCTACGATTTCTCCTGCCAAGTCCATTTTAACAGTTAGGCCTTCCTTAAAAAAAAAAAAAAAAACACGTGCATCGTGATTGATGATGCCATATGACACAAGTCATAACACGACACAATGAAGGATTCAGATCAAGAATGTGTCTTGCAAACAAACAACTCTTCCGAGCCTTACCACCGATTGTGTCGGCCACACGTAACCCAAGGTAACAAACAGCTTGCGAGGCTACGACTAGGATTTTTTGTCCTCTCAAAATTGGCAAATTCTACGTGGACCACCAAATAGGTAATTTATTGGTGGACCACCTCTTTAAACAGTTCGATATATAAATAAAAAATTAACAATTAAGATTTGTTAATTTAATTAACAATCTTAACTGTTAATTTTTTTTATTTATATATCTAACGATTTAAAAAAATAATTTATTGACAGACTATTTGATATACTTCTTTACTATAAAAGCCATCCTCAAGATTTACTAGATTTTGGGAACTGAATTTAACTTTACAAAATACTTTGATTTCACCTTTGCTTCCGAAAAATAAAGTAGGAAAACTAACTATAATTTAGCATGTCAAGTAGTTACACACTTGAACTTCTATACGACGATAATGCACTTTTAAAATTAGGCGCTTTCTATTTTGAAGAAGTGATGCAAGTGGTTTACCTGAAGTAATAAAGCAGCTACAGTACATACTTATTTTTTAATAATTTAAATGGAATTTAATTTAAAAAGTGTAAAATGACAAATAAGTCTCTGGTAGAGTCCAAGGTGAAGTAGCTTGATTGGTGATACCCTGAAGAAGCATAATTATTTATCATTAGATATATTATTAAAAATTCAATGGCAGTCTTTTTATTTTTTTTTAATTCCTTTTTAGGGAAAAGTTAGACGAAACATAACTTGAAAGAAATTATAAAAATTAAATATAACATTTTTAATAAAGAGAGACAATTAAAAAAATAAAACATTCACACACGTTAATAGAAAATAATTTTTTTACAATGAATGTAACGAAATTTAAACTTAAGATTTTATACAAATTAATCAAACCCCTTATCACTAAATTGATTTTAGTGGGTTAAACAAATTTATTTTTGTTCTCTTATAGATTGATATATCCATGTTTTGTTTAGTAACTTTTTCAATTGTTTTTTTAAAACATTATATGCTCATCACGTTAATCTTTCGAAAATTTTTATCACTAATTTTGTTTCTTAAAACTTTTAAATATTATAACTTTTTGTTTTGGAAAAGGACTAAAATAATAACATAAAATCATGAATTTAATAATTATTTTGTATTTTAAAAGATTAATTTGATGATAAACTTTTTTGAAAGACTAATATAATGGCATACTAATTTTTAATATTAATTTAAAGGTTTAACTATTTTTATTATTTAATATATTTCTAAATATCTATTAATTAATTTTTGGTATTTGGACAGGTCTTTTTCTCCTTTCGGTGTTGTGATCAGATCTATTAATATTTTTTATATGCGTTTTTCATGTGACTCTAAAAAGATAATTATTTTTAAAAAATAAAAAAATATTTATTCCTTGAAAAAATAAAAAATATTTATTTTTTTTAAATAAAATATATATTTATTTTTATTAAAAAACAATACTTTTAAGATAGTACACCGGTGAACCACATTGTATGTGGGTTCACCGTAGAATGCACCTGAAAATTAATAGTAAATAAAATTTATATTCATAAATTTATCTATCACTTGTTTAGAGCTGATGTTAAGGCTTAATAAAATGTTATTCATATAAAATTTATATTCGTAAATTAAGTAAATAGAAATATTAGTAATTAATGTAGATAAATATTAGTTAATTAAATCTATCAATTATAAAAAAAAGTAGCATTAATTTAACTACTCAAAGCAACATTAATTCAAAGTCTTAATCGAATGCTTCATATTAATGTTTCAAATATTTGAAATAAAAATTAATATCTTTTTTTATTATTAAAGAACAATACTAATAATGATTTTATTTGTAAGAGTAAACTAATGTGATATGTATTTTTAAAAAGAGTTTACTTTATGTGTACCATCAATGTAAAAGATTTTTACACAAATGTCTAATAAGATTTCATTTATTATCACATCATATTAATGAATGAGATAATGTGATAAAATGTCAAATCTTATTAAATGTCTATGTAAAAAAGTTTTACACTAGTAATACATATAAATTAAATTTCTTTTAAAAAAGCTAACCCTTTGAGTATGTCAAATTTATGTAAGAATTTCTTTTTATTATAAAATATTGTGTGGCACAAACACTTACATAATCTATTTTTATATTATAAATTAGAACACATAACTTAGAGGGTGAGAATCTCACTTTTCTCATTTTCTTAATTAGACATTCTCAACATTTTCTTTTTTTTCTTCTTTAAATGTACATTTCATGAAGTATCCTTGTAACTGACAAATTTTTTCTCTTTCAACCATTTCAAACTACTCTCATCTTATCTTTATCTATATATATTTAATCTTTTTAATTGATTATTTCGTTTAATCTACCACATTTTATCTTCATCTCTAAATTGAATTTTAATATTTTTTTAAATAAATAGTCAATAATTACAAAATAATTGTACATCACAAAATGGTTCATTGTAAATTTAAAATATAATTTATATATTCAAAAATATTTATTTATTATGATTTTTAATTATTGTATAATTTATATATTAAAAATATTTATTTATTAGAAAATTTAATTAATAAAATTAAATATTTATTTTGTACACTATACAAACTAAAATAATAGTCACATAATTATTGATACAAAAGTATTTAACCACACGCACATTTTCATTAAATATCTATAACTCGATGAAATTAGTTCTCATAAGATCCTAAACACATAGTTGTCTCAAATACTAATATAGATTATTTACAACTAATGTAGATTATGTGTATTTGATATTTTTTTGAAAAATATATTATGTACTGAAATTGTAAAACAATTTTACATTGTCATTAAATTTCAAACTATTATGTATGGTAAGTTTGTTGACTTTTATAAATCATACCAACAGTAATTTTTAATTAGTTGACCGTATAAAACTTTTTTACACTTATAGTAAATAGTCATTAAACTCATTTTTTGTCATATGAAATATAAAAATAAGCCTACCCCAGAATCTCCAAAAAAAAAACCAAAAAGTTATTTTGGAGGGAAAGCCAAGCCACGAGAGGTTCAACGGCTAGTTTTGCACATTCGTTCAATATAGTAACTGGAAAACAGAACCGACCATGGCTTTTACAGCTTGGCTCCGATGTGCCATCTTTGATTCCACCTTTTTTGTATCCTTAAAGCACTCTTCACTATGCCTTGCAATTGCAACCCCACACTCCGCGCGTCTCCTCCCAAAAATGCCGAGAAAAAGATCACCCATTTTCCACAAAGTCTCACTCCATCTCCTAAGACTCTCTCTTCTGATGCACAAATTGAGAAAACCCGTCATCCCAAAGCTCATCCTATTCCTCAAGACATTCAGGAAGCGCGAGGAGTTCAAGCTCCACAGGCACTATAACTACGGAGAGTACCAGTTCTCCACTTCAAGCACTCCCCTCATTAATAATCGTTACCATCGAAACCAGTTCAAGAATAGAGGCCGCCGAGGTTTGTGTTCCTTCTTGTATCTGTACTGGTGCTTGGGGAACTTGAAAGTAGAAGGAGGTGGGGAGTGCCAGCTGTCACCCTTCGAAATCGAAGTCGCAGAGGATTTGTTTGGGGAAACAGGCTCAGGAGATGAAGGTGAATCGGTTGATCAGAAGGCAGAGAGGTTCATTCAGAGCTTCTACCAGCAGATGAGAATGCAGAGGCAGGAATCCCTATAGCTCTTCGAATTCAGCTTTTCCACGAGAATTTTCGACAAATTGGGGACTTCAATTATTTTGTATTTTGTATTTTTTATTGTTATATTCCTCCATTTTTGTTTTTCAGTGATTGTTTCATTTGCTTTTCTTAATTGCTTCATTGAATTTTTGCTCCACAAACTGGACTTCGAAAAGTAATAAATCAGCTTTGCTTAATTTAATTATGAGTAAACCTCAATTTCATTATTGCTTTGTCTCTTAAATGGTGGTCGATAAAGTAAAAAATTATATAAATAATCTTTCACTCCTCTTAAATATTGAACTATCCTTCAAATTGTTCTCTTAACATTAGTAAAATATATGAATTTAAAGACTAAACTTACGGATATTCAATACTTAAAAGATTACTTATATAGTTTTATTACTTTTAAAAATTACTTAAGAAAAACAGTAATAGTTTAGAGACCAAATTAATAGTTTTGTTTTTTGAGATAACCATGTCATAAGTGCGAATTATTTACTAGCTTTACCAATAATTATTTTTCGTTAGAGAACCTGATTACCTTTAGTGGAGTCTCTCTTAAAATTAATGGTTTATTCTTTAATTTTCTACAAGGGAAGTGTTGGATTATTTATTTGGGTAATTTAAAATAAATTATTTAAATTATTTTTTTATAGGAAAAAAATTATTATTGATAATAAATAGTCAAACTTAGCACAAGATGTATCCAAGCCAGCTACATAACCAAAGCATACAGTGAGAACTCAACAGCTTCGATAAAGCTTAGTCCCAAGAAATTCTTTAAATCATTAAATATATTAATTACAAAAATATTAGTTTAATTATAACACTAGACTAAATAATAAATATTTTTTATTAGACTTTCTGATGTAAATGAGTTACCATCGGTTCAACTATTCATTTGGTGTTTAATAAAATATTTCTGTTCTTATCTTACCCGATTACAAAATTATTGTCCAATTAAACAATTTAGTATGTATTATTGTAGGAAAACTCAGTGGAGAGAAAATTCTTTTTCTATAGGTTTAGATTAAGATTGCAACATATATTCAAAATTTCCTCTAAAATTATATCAAGATTGTGAATATATAAATTCATGTTTTTCGTATACACATTTTAATATATTTTCGTATTTTGTAATTAAATTGTGTAATGAAAACATATTATACTACCTCGATTCCTTTTTAATTGTCGTTTCAAATTTTTATACACAAACCAAGAAATTCAATAAATTTTCTTGTTTTCCATAAAATAATTTTGAAGTTTCTTATTATACCCTTTCACATTTCTACTCCATAATAAATGCATACTAGTTGTAAATGTGTAAATTAATTAAAAATTAGGTGAGAAGTAAGAGTATAATTGATAAAGAAGTAATTAATATTTTCTTAATCATTTTGTCATAGGATTTAAGATTTATTTTTTAAATTTTTTGCGCGGGCAGATGAAATGAATGGACATTTGCATTGGCAAACTGATGGGCATACATAGTCAATGTTTTATTACCATTACTATTAGGTTTTGTTTTGTTTTTCGGGCTAAAAAATTGACAAGTAAAAAAAAAACTGAGGGAGTAATATGTATCATTTTGTCATAGGATTTAAGATTTATTTTTTAAATTTTTTGCGCGGGCAGATGAAATGAATGGACATTTGCATTGGCAAACTGATGGGCATACGTAGTCAATGTTTTATTACCATTACTATTAGGTTTTGTTTTGTTTTTCGGGGTGGGGATTGTCTGTTTAAATGTCATTGTCACTTTTTCCCCCCTAAATAATATGATCAGAGCAAACGAACGAATTCACAGCTTGTTTTCACATTGTTGTGTAGACATATTATTTATATGTCCAGTTGGTTTCCGTGCAGAAAAAACATCTAACCAAATTATTTGCCCTGCTTTCTTTCTTTTCCCCATCCTTTTAATTAAAAAATGACACTTCAATAAAAAAAATAGAAAAATGAAATAAATAATTTAAATGTTACGCATATATAAATGCAATTTTATTACATTTCACGGAAGGCATGTATAATTTTAAATTATGTGCAACATTATAATGACATAGCATAACTCTTGAAAGGAAATAAAAAAAACAAAAAAAAAACTAGATAGTCAAATTCATAACGATATGCTGGGCATGGCCCACCGGGGACTACTTTACTAAGAAAGGGAGGTATCATTACAATCCCATAATTATAAAAGTATGACTACTTACCTAGTTACTTGGAGGGGAAAAAGGAGGTGATGTCCCTTTATGTTAATTCTTCAATCAACTTCTAATGCTATTAGTTAGCCAGTTGAAACCTCTTTCACCTATAACTTTATGAGCTTGACTGATGAGCTCAGATTGAGTTTAAAATTGGCGAGACCCAAGATGCTGTCCAAAATTCAAATTTGGAAATTTAACTCAAAAACTAAATACAAATATAAATATGAATTACAAATTATATAAAAAAGAGTTTAATTACTACGCACTATTAATGTAAAAACTTTTACACTGTCAACCAATTAAAAATAAGTTTTAGTGTGACTTTTATGGTAGTTATTATCAAAGTTAACAAACTTACTATATATGGTGATTTGTGATTAGATGACAGTATAAAACTATTTTACACTGTCAGTACATAGCATATTTTTCCTATAAAAAATCTAATTAATGTAAGATAAATTTAATAAAATGTTAAAATATATGGAAATGGAATGAGATATGTTAATATTAACAAATACAACAATGTCATTATAATCCAAGTAAAATATAAATGATCAGAGTTAATTAACAAAACTATTAATTATTATAGTCCATAGTTTCTAGATCAAGATCAAGTCATAGTCAAACACGAGCATGAACTTCCAAATTTTAAGTCCATTTTTTTTCCAGGTTAAAGTAGTTATATAGTCAACCCCAGAGTTCGGGATCCAAGCAACTGTGAATCAACTATATATCATGATATCATCCCATTCATTGAAACTGTTTTATTATAAAATATAATTATAAAAGTTTAAAAAAATTTAAAAACATTAGCTGTTCAAATTACACTTAATACTTCCTCAAAAAAAAATAAAAATACACTCAATATAATTATTTTAAAACTGAGTAAACTCTCATGCTGGTCTTTTAAAGTTAGATTTTGATTATCAAATAAGTTTCTTAAAGATCTAAAATATTATCATTTTAATTTTTTCAAAAAAGTTATCAATAAATTAGTTTCATAAATATTTACAATGTTAACATATTCGTTTTTGTAGAAAACTGAATTGAAGGCACAATTTTTTTTTTAAAATTATTTTGGTTATGATTTAATTTTTTTAAAGGTAAAATATGTTTTTGGTCATTCTAAAATTTTTCAAATTTAGTTTTAGTCCCTTAAAATTTTTTCATCTTATTGTAGTCTCTCTAATTTGAAAATGCACCACTTTTATTCCTTAAAGTAACATTTAATAGCGGTTATAAAATGTTATCTAAACTACTTTGAAGACCAAAGGTATTGCATTTTCAAATTAGATGGACCAAAATAGGACAAACATTTTTTGAGAGACTAAAACCGAATTTGAAAAATTTTAGAAGAATCAAAAACATATTTTACCCTTTTTTTAAATATTAATATGATGATTAAAAAAAATTAAAACACTTTGTATCGAAACATTGTAACTTTAGCAGAATAACTACAATTTATATTTGATAGAATTATTTTTGAGTTTAATGGTCATGCACTGTCAGTGTAAAAAGTTTTACACTGTTAACTAATTGAAATTTACCGTTGGTATGACTTTTAAGGCTATTAATGTAAAAGTCAACAAATTTACTATACATAATAGTTTGTGATTAGATGACAATGTAAAACTACTTTACATTATCTGAATGACATTTTTTCTCATTATTTTTTAACCACACGTCTACAGTGAATCCTGTACTCATGAAGTCTACTTTAGCAATCTCACAGTCATAACAGGCCATAGAAAACTTCATTGAAGATTGATAAACTGGAAACTGGTAAGCGTCGGTCAAGTCATCATGGGAAGTTTCTTTGTTAATATGACTGCAATTAGCAAACGCGGTGTGTGTTGACATGGCCAAGTTGAAATTTATCCGCCGAAATGGACTGGGAGTTGTTTGATCAGTTATAGCGGATCAGCGGGTTTTTAATAGTTTTTTTTTTTTTTTTTTAATAGACTACAAGTATCCTCTGTGTCAAACAATCCTGCTTATGGATAGGAAAAACTCTTTTTCTGAATATTTAACGGAATTGCATACTTATATTTGAACTCAAAAACATTAGTTAAATTACAAAAAACCTGTGTTAGTTGATTCATGCATTGAGTGATTTTTTAAATTTGTTTTATAGTGAGTAAGAAATAAAAATTGGTGTTTGGTTACCGTGTATGCTCTTTTGGCAAATAGGTAAGCTTAATCCTAAGAGTATTCATGATTTGGATTGAAATGTTTTAAAATAAAAAATCAATCGATTCACGCCACAGCTCTGCAGTTGCATGGTCCTGTTCATGTCTATAAATATTAAGACCATTAACGGCTTTAAACATGAGCTCTGACCCATATATTTATATCACTACCACTTAAAATTCTCACAGATTTAAGTGTTAGAAATCTTTATAAATGTCACCATTAGCAATTAGACTGTATTGATTACACTCTAACAATCCTTCCACGAACAATAATCTCAAAAATTACTTTTAACAGTGTAACGTTAAGTGGTGTATGATTAGCCAAATTTCCACTTGACCACAATAAACGCAACCTGCAAATGTGTTTTTTTTTTCTTTTTTCTTTTTAATTTTTTCCCGCGTGGACCGAGCAAGACCCTTAAGGCAAGTTTGTATTTTCTTCCTGCATCAACCATACATTAAGGAAAAAAAAAACTAATTGTTATTTTTTCACAAAATCAAACGTAGGAATTCGTGCATAATGCGACCACTTAACGTGTGCATAAACAGGCCCTTAAGAGTTCCATTTTCTTGAAAAATTGAATATTATTGTCACGTAACAAGGTTCGACAATTAAATTACATTGACTTTTTATTAATTACCCGATATAATCTTATCACTTTTTGCTTTTATCATTTAATTAACTTGAATTAAATTTAAATCTGCTCAAAATCAATTTTTTTTTAATTTGATCATTTTTTATTCTTGGTTCTGTTTTAATTTAAAAATAACGAATAAATATTGTAATACACAACTAATGTAACAAAATTTAATTGAAAATATAAAATATCTTATCTCATAAAATATCTTATCTAAACTATAGACATACCAAACCACGACAAACTGCCAGAACTGAAAAGCGGGCCAGTTTCCAAGATTTTGCATATCTAGCAGTGCGATTTATTTTAGGACTTAGGTCATAAGAAAGCTATGTTTTGAGATTCAAAAGTCCTAAAATTGTTCGTTATTCTCATTCTCATTACCAACGGTTACGGGGAGTGTGCACCAAGGTCACAAACAAGTGAAAACATACACGCTTCCTTGCCGCAATGCTTACCCTTTTCGCGACAATTTTTTTAGTAGGCCTTCTTTGAATAATATGTGTAAATTAAACTAATTAACAGTAGGTATATTATTATTTTACACAACTTATTGTACTACACAGTTGTTTTAATTTAAAAATTATTATCTATTAATTATTAATTTGGTTACTTTACAATCTTGTCCACAGGCTTTTTTACTCCGGAAGAAAAATTACTAGAATGGGTAGTTTTTGAAAAAATTATTGAAATAAGGTAAGTTGTATTTGACAAACACTACTTCTGAACCTGAAATAGTATGCGAACTTATGACTTCTGAATTTTTATTTTTATTTTACGACTTTCAAAAGAAGTCGTAATATGATATATGACTTCCACTTTTTTTTAACTTTAAAACGATAAAATGAATTAAATATGACAAATAATTTTCTTTTAAAAAAGTCGTGTTTGAAAAATGAGACTTCCTCTTTCTTATTTTTTTTAAATTTTTTATGGAAATTATGTTTGAGAAATGAGACTTTTTATTTTTTATTTTTTTAAAATATTTTATAAAAATCGTGTTTGAGAAATGAGATTTCCCCTTTTATAATTTATGCATGATATTGTTGTTTAATGCTAATACGAAAACATGTTTCGACTTTCTCGGTGAACTTTTTCTAAACTTCTTCAAAAATTGGCACTAAAAGTTGGAATTTTATATGGTAGGATATGACCCGAGCTTTTCAGTAGGCTTTCCACTCTTCTAGATTAAAAGCTCTCGATTTAAAAAACAAAAAGATTGAAGTTCTCGATATACGACTTCAACTCTCTTTTTTATTTTTTTATGAAAGTTGTATTTGAGAAATGAGACTTTTATAACAAAAAAAAAAGTCTCATTTCTCAAATACAACTTTCATAAAAAAATAAAAATTAAAGTCTTATTTCACAAACACGGCTTTCATAAAAAATTAAAAAAAAATTGAAGTTTTATTTTAAAAACACAACTTTTGTGCAAAAATGAAAAACATTAAAAATTGAAGTCTTATTTTTGAAACTTGACTTCTTTAAAAAAGAAGTCTCATTTCTCAAATACGACTTCTTCAAGAAAAAAAATTAAAGTCTCATTTGAGAAATAGGACTTTTTTAAAAAAATATTTGTTGTATTTAATTTATTTTTATTGTTTTAAAATTAAAAAAAATGGAAGTCATATATCATATTAAGACTTCTTTTGAAAGTCGTAAAAAAGAAATAAAAAAATTAAAATTTCACAAGTCATAAGTTTGCATATAACTTAAAGTTCAAAAGTTGTGTTTGTCATATACGTCTTATCCTATTTTGGTAATTTTTTCAAAAACTATCCATTTTGTAATTTTCAAAAAATATTATCCCTCCGAGGTAAAAAAGCCCTTGTACACACAAATTTTATCTCTATTTATATTATAGCATCGAGTTTAATAAATATGCAGTATTAAAAATATTCTTTAGTATAACTTTTAAGATAATTATTGAAAAAATCAACTAACTTATTATACATGACAATTTTTTATTGACAACGTAAAAGACCTTTATAGTATCAATGTATGTATTATTTATTTTACAACATTTTAGTTGTTATTTAGAATTTAATTTAAATACATTGACAATGTGAAACCTTTTTACATCATCATTTAATCACAGTTCATCATGCATGATAAACTTATTGGCTTTTATACAAGTTACCTTAAAAGTCATCCCAATAATAATTTATAGGCTTAATTGCACTTTTTACTCCTAAAATTTTACTTTCTCGCGAATTTTGCCCCAAATTTATTTATTTTTTTGCAAATTTTGCCTCCAATTTTTCAAAAATTTGCAAATATTGATCTTCTATTAGTTATTCGTTAAATTAGTAATGGATTGCTGACGTGATACTTTGATGATGACGTGATAATACACATGAAGCTAACATGGATTGATGGCATGGTGATAATGTGACATTAACATGATGGCGTGTGATTAGGAGACAAAATATGCAATATTGTAAAATTATAAAGGCAGAATGTACAACATTTTAAAAGTATGAGGAGCAAAATGTGTAACATTTTGAAAGTATGGGAACAAAATGTGAGAAAACTAATAAAAATATTGGTATTTGTTATCTTTGAACCTCCCTGAACCATTCATCTTCAACAAAATGAACTTGAAATATAGTTGTTGTGGTTTCATCTTTAAAAAGAATAAAAATAGAATATTTTCTTCAAACTAATATATTTTTAAGCCCCACGAATTTGTGATTGATCATTAATAAGACACTAGAAATTGTTGGGGTTCAAGGATTTCTTTTTTGTGAGATTTGTGCGTCAATGAAAGAAAATTAGGAAGTTTAAATAGAAAAAGACTTTTAAACCTAATTTATAAATAATAATAGAAGATTAGGGGAAAAATATTGTCTTCTATGATCAAAAGCTACAATAGATAAAAAGCTTGTAATACAATAAAGAAGTTTCTAAACAACCTACAAGAATTGTTTCATCACTTCTACAAATTTTAATAAGGTTTTAGTTTGAATAAAGTTTTTCTAAAATTTTAAATTATCCCCAAATTCAATCCAAATGCTGTAGAAATAGACTTAAAAATTTAAATAAAATCTTAAAATGAATAGAAGAATATTAAAATATTGAATATATAAAATAGATTTAAATTAAATAACATTAAATAAAAATAAAACATAAAGTATAGCAATTTTATCATTTTTTATTTTTCTCTCATTTTGTCTTTTTACTTTTAAAATATTACACATTTTGCTCTCATACTTTTAAAATATTACACATTTTACCCTTATATTTTCAAAATATTTATCATTTTGTCCATACTTTCAAAATATTACACAATTTGCCCCTTTAATCAAACATTATCATGTCAATGCCACATCATCAATCCAGATCAAAGCTATGTGTACTGTCACGTCATCCTTAGAGTGTCACGTTAGTAGTCCACGTTGTCACATCGACGATCAACTTATGGAAGGAAACAATTTGAGAATTTTTGAAAATTTGGAAGCAAAATTCCCAAAAAAAAATAAATTAATTAGAAGTAAAATTTTCAAAAAAAGTTAAACTTTGATGATAAAAAGTACAATTAAGCCTAATTATAATTGCTCAATGTAAAATTTTTTACATTGACAAATTATATAACAATTAAACTCTTTTATTTATGCTGAAGTTTTTTTTTTTTTTTTCTAACTTGCTTGTTTGGACTGGGCGAAATTTTATATATACTTTATGTACAATACAATGCTCACTCCATTTTCACGATGAATTTCTAAATTTAGAGGGAACCTACTTGAGTAGTCGAGTAGACAAACAAATTGACCAAGCACTGTCATGTGATCGATCTTTCATACAACTTATTTTGTTTTATTTTTTTATTTTTTAAAGAAGACGACTAATAACTTGCATCGGTTACGCCTTGCACTTAATTTATTAAAAAATAAAATAATTATACAACATAAAAATAATTATCGTATAGTTAATTTTAAAAAATCATTGGATAATTATAAAATAAAATATGATTCCAATGTTCAAACACTCTATCCAAACCAACTGGTTGGACGAGTAAACCAGTCAACTATGTGGTTCAAATAACAAATTGTATCAAACATGCAACGAAACTGATATAACTCAGCAAGACTGTTAAATTTTAAAAAAATAAAAAAATCGACCATTTGACAGATTATGGGTGAATTGATGAACCATACATTTTCTTTAAAAAAAAAAAAGAAGCTCCGCATTAAAACGTCCTCCCCCATTGAAGTTTTAATTGCCGTTTCATGGATGCGTGTGTCAGGAAAGACATTTTTGAAGGAAGAATAACATTGAGCTGAAGGAGCGATTATTGCAAAGTACTTTGGACATGCCAAACGCTGTAAAATAATTAGTCGATCATAGGTTTGGGACCAAGGCTGGATGAGATGTTGACATACGAAGCTATTCATGAGTTGTAGATGTATTTGAAAAAGGGTATGGTGGGGGATGAGAGTTTCGCCAATGTTAGGTTTACGAGGATCTGATTGGTTAGTTAATTATAGTCCACTCATATATTTTAATTATGATTACATGTTAATTTTGAAAATATAATTAAAAAACAACACTTTAATAAATTATGAATAAAACTAGAGTGTGAAAATAATTGAATAAAAAACATTAAAATAATTTTAAAATGTGAAAATATTATCTTTTGTCCTTTTTAGGTGCAGAAAAAACATTGCACAACATAAAAAAATGGTATTTATAAAATTGAGCTTGAAATTTGAGGAAAGATTCTTTATGTAAAAGAAAATTTAGAAAATAATTAATAATTAAAATTTGGTATTTTTTATTCATTTTAAATATTATTTATTAAAATTAATTTTACTTTTAATTTCATTTAATTTTTAAATATTGATAGACTAATTAATTGAAGATATTTTTTAGATAAAATGAATGTTAAGATTATTATAATGTTAATCAATCTTAACTTAAATTTAATTTTAAAAATTTTAAATTTTACAAATCATATAAATAATTTTAATAATTTATTTTTGTGTCTCGTTAATTTTAAAAGATTTATTTCTTTATTTTTTATTTAATATAATAAAGTTTCATTATTGACACTAAAATATTATTTTTTTCTCTTTAATTTATTTTTATTTATAAATTTTATTTATATTGAAAAATACCTGCACGAAAAACTTGCTACTTACAAAGAAAGTTGTGTAGTTTTGTTTAGTTAAAATTTGGTTATCAAAGAACTTCTATATTTATTACAAAAAAAAAGAAAAGAATTTATATATAATCGAGCTTTATTTCTTTTCCCCTACATAATAACAAAGAAAACAGAGAAACCAGATGTTGGGAAAGCAAACCACATCAGAAGAGAAGTTTCGTTAGCTGATCAATGCTTCGCTAACCAATCCGTACAAGAAGATTGGAGGAGTGTTATCACTATACTTTTTAACATAATATTTTTAGAATACTTTTTTATACTTAGTTAAAATTTATTAAAAAATTATAAAATCATAATAAAAGTTTATTAAATAAGATATAAAATCTACTAAATTTTATAATTTTTAATAAATTTAACTAATAAAAAAGTATATTTTTTAGAAAATATATCACAAACATTTTTTATCTGTACAGTTGTTGCTTTCCCTCAACACATGTTCCAAAGAAGAATATTCTAGTCTTGAGGAAGCAGCTACCTATTCTAATTAAAGGGGCAAGATGGTAGAATGAATCCACTGCTTGTTTAACAAGCTGAGACATGAGAGTCACTGTTGTTATAATGCTGTGAATGCCTATGACCGAAGCAGTACTAATAAACTCCTTATATTTTAACACGTAATTACGTAAACTTGAGGTTATGAAGGAAGTTATACCCGCTTTTAAAGGATACACACCTGCTATGTGTTAGCCGACTGACGATATGACAACTCCTGAGGCGTGCGATAGCACTAGCCTAAAGGACTTATCCGCGTGGTACGCGCAAGTCCCGCAGGATACAACAGGATCCTCTCGAAACGTATCCGAGGCTCAGAACTGGCAAGAAAGAACACACAGGTCTCGGAACCCAGGGCAGAAAGGTTTTTAGGTTTTAGGTCGAAGAAATCAAAATCCGATTATTTTCGTGTTAAAACGGGACCTTTATAAAATTGCCCACAAAACATTAAAAAACCAAAACCGTCCACTAACTCCAACGTTGGCTGTATTTTTTCAGAGAGGATCAAGGAAAGGAGTTATTGACTCGTTCAAAATGCAACGGTTACAAAATCAGGGTTTTCAGATAAGCTCATTCAAAATTTAAAAACAATAATAAAACCAAGGCTAAAAGTATTTTGAGACCTATGATCGTACGCGCAGGGGGGGAAACGACAGATTTGCACTACAACAGGCCCACGAGGCCCATCCTCATGCGCGCGAGCCTCCTCTACTTTGCTAGCTACTTTGGGATCTAATATCACCTTTTGATATATAAACACTAGATGGAAACCCAAGCTAGGCAATGTGGGACATGAGACTTTTGAAATATCTATAACATACAACACTATGACCCCAAACCATGATATCTTCATCACCATCGTCGTCAACAAAAAATGGCAAGCATTTGATTTGAGGCGAATTAACTTCTAGGGAATGAAAGTTGCCAAATTGTCAAAATGCTAAGAGACATCAAAGAAAACATTCTTTACCCTCAAGTCAATGTATTGTCCTGTATATCATCAACAAATGGTATCTCAGTACAAAAAGGGTCCATGTTAACCCATTTGTCGTACCAAAATGAAACATAACCTCTACTCACACGGATACATAAGTCCTCCTTTAAATGTTGTGCAACTTTAATTTAAGTACAGATTTCCAAACATAAGAAATATGGTGCATCGGGAGACACTGCTGTGTAGAAAACGTGAGAATTCTTCAAATATTTTTTAGATAACATATGAACCCATATTTTGCCCTGTTTAGACAACAAATTCCAAACATGTTTGTCGAGGGAAACATTAGAAGTCCTGGTCAAGTCTAAGGATGATAATTAGTAGGATTTGGGTAGGGTACTATACTTGTGTTTTAAAAAAATATCTATGCCCACTCCCATATCTATGCAGATAACAATTTTAATTCTTATTTTCATATTTTCTGGATACCTATATATCCATATCTTTACTCATTACCCACACTTTACTTGTGTGTAAAATCAATAAATCATTAAAAATATGTTAATTAAAAAAATGCTACAACTAAATTGAAAATTTACTTTTATATCATTCAAACATAACCTTAAATCATCCAAATATAACATTAAAAACAGTCAAACATAACATTAAATCATTCAAACATAACATTAAAATTATCCAAACATAACCTTAAAGCATTCAAACATAAGTTATAACATAACAATATTAGAAACATAATCATTCTTAAGTATAATGTTCTAATTATTTAACATAATTATTAGAAACTTGGATATCATGTATTGATACTCTCCAAGACCGACCAAAAAATAAGACATTGACTCTAATTATCTTATAATTATATTTCTTATAATAAATAGTTACAGATTATGAACAATTAGTATGAGAACACCCAAAGTTGTGCACAAGTACACTCAAAGTTGAAATTTGTATATATCACAAATATAACAAATAATATAATAGTCTCAATAATTTATTAAGCAGAAAAAATTAAATTATTAGCACATAATTAATTCATATCTTCAATAATCAATACTATGTTTTAGTAATTAAATTAATAATTAATAAAGTATATATTTATATATATATATATATATATATATATATATATATATATATTATGTATATATATATATATATATATATATATATACAATATTTTAATTAAAGTATTATATATATAATAAATACGGGTATGGGACAGGGTGGGTACTATAGTATCCATATCCGCACCCATCCCCATTAAAATTTGTGGGTAAATACCTACTCCCGAACCCATCCTCAATAAGCAAGTATTTACCTTACTCATTTACGGATATTTTTGCGGGTGCTCATAAGATTCGGATACATTTTGTCATCCCTAGTCAAGCCCCCACTATTTTTTGATTAAGTCAACATATCTCAATTGACCAAGTTCCAACTAGACGGGGTGTTATCATTATTTTGCCAAGTAAAATTCTGAATAATGGCATCAATGACGTTACAGGCCCCCGTTGGAATCCCTAAGTTTTGCATTGAATAAATAAGAAAGAAAAGTAATGTAGCTAAAGTATTCCTCTTAGCCCTATTGAGGAGTCTCCCCAAGCTCATCTTCTCATTAATAAAGTTAAATCGTCCCTTCTCATTATTGAGGAGTCTCCCTAAGTTCATCTTCTCAAAAATAAAGTTAAATTGTTCCTTCTCATCCTACCTGAAACAATAGCGAAACCTAAATATTTCCTTACATTAGTTGTACAATGAATTGAAGAAATTGACTCAAACTTAGCACATTTGGATCTAAGAACATTCTTTGAAGCAGAAATCTTAATTTATCCAAATTAACAAACAACCCATATGTTGTTACAAAAATATGAAGGACTCCTCTTATAAGCCTGACCTAGCTATGAAGCTTTAGCTTTTGTAAATAAGAGACACTCATCAGCGAAAGACAAGTGTGAAATAGAAGAAAATCATTAAAAATGCTAACAGGCTACCATAACCCTTCACTAACCTTTTCTTGAATAAACAGTGCCAACATTCCCATGCATAATATAAGAAGGTAGGGTGTGAGGGGAACTCCCTGTCTTAAGCCCATAGAAGGAGAGAAGCTAGCTATATCCAATTTATTCCCATTCCTTAGTAAGGACAAAGAAGAGGAAGAAATACAACTCATTATAAATTGCACAGTAAATTAAGGGAAGTCAAAGTCCAAGAAAGTTTTCTAAAAGATCCAGCCTTACCTTTTTTGTCTTGTTCATGTAGCTAGGGAACAATTTCTCGGGCAATAATTGCATTATATCAATTGCTCCTCTACCAAAAATAAAGCTGATTTGGAGTGATCCTATAAATTCAGAAGGATGAGGACATATACAATTAACAAGTACCTATATCTATAGAATAACATTGCATAACTGATGATGGGCATGAGTTCCATAAATCTTGTAAGGGTTCTACCTTTGGCACTAAAACAAAGAGTTTCAGCTAATTTTTGACAAAATTCCCTGCTAAAAA
Source organism: Spatholobus suberectus (assembly GCA_004329165.1). Taxonomy (NCBI): domain Eukaryota; kingdom Viridiplantae; phylum Streptophyta; class Magnoliopsida; order Fabales; family Fabaceae; genus Spatholobus; species Spatholobus suberectus. The sequence goes on from CM014735.1 coordinate 5,770,146, forward strand.
AACATCATTAACTAACCACCTTCCAAACACCATCAACCACAGTTTGCCAATAATTCTTGAAAAATATAGCTTGAAACCCAGGAGCTTTAAAGGATTTCATGGAGTTTAGAATTGATAATACTTCACTTGGACAATGGGGTCAACAGCAGCATCATCTCATTAGAAATTTTTGGCACGTGTTTCAACTATAGAGCATTAGGGTCATGAGGAACGGAAGGTCCTAAACGACCTTAAAAAAATCCAAGAGATTCTCTCCTAATTAAAAACTTCGTCCTTCGTGAGCCACATATCCTTTACAAATAAACCACTAACCTTATTTCTCTTCTAATAATTGTTTCTGTGAGAAAGACCCTTATATTACGATTTCCAAACTTCACCCAATTCTTTCTTGATTTCTGAAACCAAATCTCTTTATAAGCTAAATATTGACAATTTTATATGCACATGCGACAAGTATTATATTTGATGAGTTTGTTTAAATGAATTGAGAGAACCTCCTTTTAATTGATATTGTGTAGAAAATTTTAGACTAATTAAAATTTTTATTTCTAGAATATTAATTGAGTATATCTCCATTTTAGTCCTTGAATTTGTGAGGCATTGTCATAATAATCCCTAAAATTAGAAAGCTTTAATTGCACTTTTTGTCCCCTAGGTTTTGTATTTGTGCGATTTTGGTCCCCTAGGTTTAAAATATGACAATTGGGTCCCCCAAGTATCATCCATGTTAAAATCAAGTCCTTTAGTTAATAATCTGTTAAATTGTTAATGGCGTGGATGACTTGTCACTAATTCAAATTAGTAAGGTGATGATGTGGAATTTGGAAAAAATAAAACTTAAAAAATGTTGAAAACTAATTAAATATAATTAAATTAAATAGAAAGGAAAAAGAAGTGTTTAGAATGTTATATTAAGCCTAATTAGAATATGGGTTTATTATTAAATTATAAAGTTTAAAAAAACTAAGGTTCACTTGGGGATTTCTAAATATCGAAAACAAGAGGCTAACGTTGTGGGTATGAAGATGATTTTCAAGTTGGACAGATTAAGTTGATGAGTGTCGATCTCAGTTTTTTCTATTCATTCTTGTGATTGTTGAAGGCACACGCGTTTTGAAAAGAGTAACGTTGGAGGGAACCACTCCTTTCTCTAAAGAGCACTACTGGAGATTCTTTACGTGTTGCTGGCGAAGGGGACCACACGTTCTTGAGATTCTTCAAGTGTTGCTGGTGTGGAGTTTGCAATGGACCCAAACAACAAAGGAGACAAGCCCTATGGCAGAGAGGACCCACATTTTTGGGAAGGAGAAAAACTCCCTGACAGCTACACCTCTAGGTACTCGAGATTCTCTTTTGCTTTGTTGGTTTGCGAGTTAACTATCTGTGCAGCTACAGAGGAGACAATGTTAGGGTTTACATTTACATCAATTAAAAATTTATCATTTTAGTTGTAACTAATGTGTTTTTACCCTTTATCATTTATTATAGGCCATCTGAAGTCCATGAAGTTTTTTTGAAACTCTATCACAACGAATTATTTGTGTCTGATCTTGTACATCGATATGTAGATGGAGTGACTTATAAGTTGGAGTTTCGTTAGGATATAGATGAGATATCTATAATAGATTTGGGGAAAATTGTGAAAGACATAGGATATCCATCATACAAGTGCCTTTAGTATGGGCATCCTAAAGAAGACTTGTCCACTAGATGTTATTAGGTTCATTGAAAATGTCAAAGGGCATATTGATGGTTTTGTGGATGTCTACGTTGAGCACCTAATTGATGTTATTGTTCTTGTTGGAAGAGGTGGAGATTTAGAGTCAGAAAAAGAATCATCTGATATAAAAGGTGGAGGTGATAGAGTCACTAAGGAGGATGGAGTGGAGAAGGTGAATGTAACACCTTTACTTTTGTATATTAAATTATTCTATATGTTTAAAAATTGTTTTTAAGTCATAAATGTATTTAGAACAATTAATAATAATTTTAGAAATTTTTCTAGAATTTATTGAGATAATTTTTGTAAAATGACAAAAATACCCCTGGTTGACTGTGGGAACCAACTAGAAACTTTTTGACCTCAAAATATTTTGAAAATTTTATATTAAGTATCTCTCATTATAAAAACTTTATTTTGAGAGAAAAGTAGTGAAAAATATAATAATCCTATTTCAATTCTTCCACTGTTTTTTATATATATATGGCAATACAATTCTGAAAAATCGGAAAGGAATTTTGAAATTCTGACTCCCACCATTTTGCTTAAAATTTTAAGAGCTATTTAATCGTGATTTTTAATAATTTTTCCGAGCCGGAGCCCAAAGAAATTAGAAAATGACAAATTTGTCCCTATTTCTCAACATTAAGAACTGACATGAGGAAAAGATTCAATTGACATTAAAATGTCAATTTGAGTTTGGAATTATGTCATATATATTAAAATATATTTTTGGGAATTTTCTGGAATTTCTGTGTAAAATGACCAAAATGCCCTTACGTGTCTAATAAGCTAGCCAGTACTGGTTTGACATTGAAAAAGGGTGAACATGGTAATTTTAGTGTAATTATGGGTAAAATATTTAATTTTATAATTTTGATAAAATTTTGGTATTTATTGAATTAAAATGGATTTTCTATGAATTTTTTAGCTTAAAAATACAAAATAAATACATATAATTTGAAATAAATTAATAAAAATTAAAATTTATTATTAGAAATTATTTTTGATGAAAATTAATGTATTTTTCTAGTTTTTCATTAAAATACATTATTTTGATATTAAAAGCTAATTTTTCAAGTTTAGGCTTTTTTGTCGGTACCGGTTAATTCACCTACAGATAAAATTTGACACATGGAGGCTTGGGAAAGCTGGTGGAGCACGTCCCCAACCCTAAAATAAGTGATTCACCACCTATTTGAGATATGTGTCCCTAAATTGGATTAAAAATAAATAAAAATTGGATTTATGACATAATAGTGACATAATGGATGATGTAAATCTTTGGACACCTAACCCCCCTCCTTCTTCTATAAATAGGCCTCAAAGTTTTCAGATTTTCACTCATCCTTTCCTCTCCCAAGCTAGAGAGCTTCTCTTTCTAAAGTTTTCTCTCTCTAAAATATTTTTTTATCTAGTTTTTATGTTAAAATTTTGCTAGTTTTCAACTAGTAGAATTTCAACTAGAGAATTTCTCCATCCTCTTCATCAACTATCTTAGAGGTAATGGGGGGAGTGGGGTTGGTTCTAAATTACTGTTACTTTGCATGTTGGTAGGAAGGGTTTTCCCCTAAACCCGTTTAGGCTTAAGTTTTATTATTGTTATTATTGTTTAATGTTAAACTTTAATTTTTGCTAAGTTGTTACTCTGCCCAAATTTATATTATTAAATCATAATTACTAAATTGTTACTCTGCTCAAATTTAAATTATTAAATTTTACTTGCTAAGCTGTTACTCTGTTCAATTTTAGAAAATAAAAATACATTTACTAAGTTATTACTCTGCTCAAATTTAGAAAATCAAAATGCATTTATTTAGTTGTTATTCTGCCAAAATTTTAGTAATTACACTATAATTGCTATGTCGTTATTATGTTAAAATAATGCAATTTCTGTAAAATAAGGCAGAAATGTTGATTGTACTAGTGCTCGAGTTAAATGAGACTAGGGAAACCTCTGCTTGAGAAGTTAGGAATTGATAGTTTAGTGAGTAATGTAAAGCAAGTGACATGTAGTGGCATGGCACCCTGCTAGGGAAGTCACAGTTTGGTACGCTAAGGAATGAAAGGCAGGGACCCACTTGCAGAGGTCTTGGGGGTAGGCATCGAGTGGTGAAGGTTCCAATAGCCAAGGTAGTGCCCTTGAGCCGGGATATTCGCCTGACCAAACTCGATAACCCCGACAACTGCTCAACATTCCAGGATTGGTTTGAGAGTATACCTCTATAAATGGATATCCTAAATTGTTATTTTATTCCTCAATGATGATGAGGACTGTACCATGTGATGGTGTTGAGAGAGGTATATGTACTCCCAGTCACTTCCTAGGTTCTGTTGAGAACTATTACCCACTAATAGGAAGTATGGATCCATACCTAGTAAAGGGTAGTCGGATACAACTTAGAATGAACCTTAGGATCTCTTGTGTTGTCAGTTGTGTTTTATCTTTGTTTTATGGTAGATTTCCTACCGCACATGTAAAAATGATTTTAGAACAAAACACCTCACTCCATTATTTTCTTTTGTGTATGATTGGTCGTGATTATTGAAGACGACATTAACGCTTCGTGATGCTGAGTATGAGATAGAGAACATCTCAATGGGGGAGGACCTGAAGACCTATAGTATTTTCTTTTTGTATAAGGGATAGGGTAGATAAATACTGCTCTGTATAGGATCTCTTTTGATGTATATAGTGGGCTAGGTAGTATATGTATTTCGATGTACTTTTGTTTTCTGATTGTTATGTATTACTAAAACCATGATGTACAGTTTTATGAAATATATGTATATATCTTTCATATTTTATTACCATTTCCAAATTCTGTTAAGTTTGGAATTTATTTTAAAACTGGAAAAATTTTACACACATTTTTATTTACTTAAACTTAATAACTAAATTAATATGAATTATATTTAAAATTAAATGGGTGTTACAGTGAAGCTGAAGATGATATCTCACTAGATGATAGTGATTATGATGAACAGTGGGATTGGACAACCATTTTGGATGGGGATGATTTTAATCTATTAGTTCACACAAACTAGGAAATCTTGTGGTAGATGAAAGTGAGAATATTATTTCTGCAACTGTAGGGGTAGCAGCTGCATTAAGAAACCTATAACCAACATTGTTTGATGACTTTGATGATGAAGACGATAATTCAGATGACTTAGGCAGCTCAGTATCCAGTGAAGAGGGGGAAGGAGGTCAGAAGAAATTTCCCAATTTCAAACCTTCTAATGATGATGCACAGGTACTTTTTGAACTAGGACAAGTTTTTTCATCTTATGCACAGAACTGCAACATTTTTATTTCCAAAAGCCACCGCAAGGATATCACATTATGTGCCACGTCTCTATATGTTAACACTTGTATTCTTTAGATTTCTTTATACCATGTCTTCCAAATAGAAGAAATATTGAGACCTTCAACAATTCCAAGCCTCAAGCAATAGAAATATGCCTCCTTCATAACATGTGTCTTAGCTTGCTAGCAATACACATTTATTAAAATACCTTGAGTCTTAGCCTGCTAGCAATACACATTTATTGAAAGAACTACTATAACAATTCCAAGCCAATGGAAATAACCCCGTTTCTCATAACCTGCGTTTTAGCCCGCTAGCAATAAACCATGTATTTAACAAATCAATGGATGATCAACTTTATATAAGAAAAATGCGAAAAAAAGTAACATATTATTAACATTTTTAAATTATTCAATATAAGCATGCTAATTATTATTGATTGATCAAAAACAATATATGAAAATGACATTTAAGAAGGGAAATTTACATCGTCCATAATTTACAGCAACGATAATTTATATGTGAAAGCTATTGACAAATTTATCCTATTCACAATTGAAACCAAAAAGCTTCATTTGAATAATAGGATAAATACATTGCAAAAAATTCAATCTAATTTATTTCTAGATAAGGATCAGAACGGTTTACCTAGAAGACATTATATAAAAAGAAGCTAAAATGAACTAGAAATCTAGAATCTATCAAATACAAAGTTATGGACACAAAATAAATACTCCAAACACTAGTTTGAATTTCCTTCAATTGCCAAACATAGAGACAATGCAAGGATAGTAATCTACCAATATTGATATAGACATCTCAAGATATCCAATTACTTGATTATCTACATTATCACATTGTCTTGTGACTTGTCAGATAAATATTTCAATTGCTATCAGGTAGGAATAGATAGTAGTATTGGTGAAGTACAATCCATCTCTTTAGCCGTAACCATTTGCTTCTATAGGAGTAATTGAATCACATCAATAAAAGACCTAAAAAAACCATCTAGACACACAATTCCAGAAAAGTAATGAAAACAAAACCAACACAAATAAAATGAAAACAAAATAACCTATTCCAAGTTGTCCTCTAAAATACAAATCAAATAGATATCATTTCCATTAACAATATAAAATCACAAGGCATTAACAGGGACCCTAATTTCATCTACCCTGCCCTTACTTTGTTATAATAACAAAAAGTATAACAAAACAAAGAACCAAGCCGTCACCAACCCTCCAGCAAAAATCTTTTTTCCTTTGTCAGTTCATCATTTTTCTTCAACAAAGCTTTAATAATCTTCTTCTTGCGTTCATGAACTACTGAATCATGCCATTCAAAGAAGTTGCCGCCATTTGGCCCATCCACTATATAATGACTACAACCTTGAAAACGATTGCTTGGATTCTCATCTGTCCAAGATGTTCTAAATGGCGCTTCATGTCCACAATAGCACATTGAACGTCTTCCATTCCTCTACCTTGATGAAGATGAAGAAGAAATCTCGCTTGCACTTGCCATTTCAAATTTGCAATTCACCAACGCAGCTTCTCACGAAGAGAGAGATCTGGAGACACAAACAGATAGAAACCCTACTCCTAACAATGTCTTGCATGGGATACTCTTTTGGTGCACGTAGTGTTATCAGACTTGGATCAAACAACCGGACACCTAATTGGTCCAAGCCACTTGTTGGATCGGACGTGCATCAGAACCGGTGCAACTTGGGCGATTTTCAGGTTGAATTGCCAACACTATGGGTTAATCCGACCCAACCAGTTTATTTAGTTTTTATTTTTTGAATACAATTAAACAACGTCATTTTCATATACGGTGGGGTCTTCTTTTGGTAAGGGGTTTTCATTTTTGTTGTTCTCCTCTACGTCTCTGCTTGCTTATTTTCGAACTCAAAACAGAACACAACATATACGCATGCTCTGCACATGAACCACCACTCCGGTCACCGTCCACCGTATCGTCACCGGCGTTTGACGACAGTGGGTCACCAGCATTTGACGGAACTGGGTCATGAACATCATCGCCAGTGAGCTCTCTCACGAAGACAGTGAAGATTTGCATAAGGTTAATCGGTAACGTCCCTTACTCCCTTTATTCTTTATTTATTACTTCTATTAGTGACCCACCCAGTGTGAAAACTGTAGATTTTCGTTTTGATTGTTAGGCATGAGCATGACTGTATGATGTAATTTTATTTTCTTTAATTTTAGACAATGGTTCCCCATGTGCTTGGAAAATTTTTCCACTGTTAGTCCTTTATCTTACCTAGTACCATTATTAATTTTATGCATTTTGAAATCTAAATATTTGATTCTTGATTGTCATCTAAATTATTTTAATTTTTTTGGCTGTTTGAAGGTTGGCATGGTAATGAAATTTATGAATGTTATTCATAATATGATGATTCATATGATGAATAATTCTTTTGAGCTACTGTCTTTCTTTATTCTAACTTCTAATTGCATCTTTAGATAAATAATTCTTGTTGGCATTCACATTGTTGTGGGTGGTGATGTGCTTTTAATGTAGTAAAATTAGTTTCTAAGTTTCTATTAAGTTTGTATCTAACTTAAGGATCCTATTTTAGATTCAAAGATGTCATCTACTGAACCCAAATAACCATCATCGCAAGAAGCTTCCTCTCAAAATTCAAGGTATCGGGGGAAAACTGACCCAGCTTGGGGACATTGTAAACAACTTGTTAAGGAGAATGGCAAAACTATTTTATGTGTTGCTATTATGACAAAATTGTTAGAGGAGGTGGAATTAAGAGGTTTAAGAGTCACTTGGCTGGAGAAAAAGGGCAAGTTGAGCAATGTAAGAAAGTGTCTGTAGATATTCATTTTCAAACAAAACAAAATATTGAGGAATATAGAAGCAAGAAGAGAGAAATCCAAGAAGAATCTGAGGATAATTATGCACTTGATGAAGACAATGTGAGAGTAGTTGGTGATCCTCCACCAAGACCAACAACTCTTGCATCTTAAAGGGGAAGAATACCAGTCACATTGGTGATTATTTTATGCCTAGAACAACACATAGAGCTCAGCCAACTTTAAAAAGTGTGTTGCAAAGTAAAGTGGTGGTGAAAAAGTGTGACCTTGCTATTGCAAAATGGATGATTGATGCTTCTGTGCCATTCAATGCAGTTAATTCAGCATATTACCAGCCTATGATTGATGCTATTTGTAGCATGGGTATAGGGTATAAAGGTCCAAATTTTCACAATGTTTGTGGTTACTTGTTAAACAAGTGAGTTGATGATGTTAAGAAACTTGTTGAGAGTTATCGTGATGTTTAGAAGCAAACTGGTTGTACTCTTATGGTAGATGGGTGGACTGATCGGTGTAGGCAAGCTCTTATCAACTTCTTAGTTTATTGCCCTAAAGGGAATTGTCTTTCTAAAGTTTGTGGATGCTTCTCATGCTTCTAAAACTGTAAAAATGTTATATAAGATTTTCAGGGAGGTAGTGTTATATGTTGGCCCTGAAAATATTGTTCACATAATCATAGATAATGCTTGCGAATTATGTTGCTACTGGTAAGTTATTGAAAGCTGAGTTCCCAAAGTTATATTGGTCTCCTTATGTGGCACATTGCATTAATTTGTTGTTGCATGACATTGAAAAATTAGAGGAAGTAAGTGAGACTGTGTCATAAGCCTCAAACATTACCAAATACATATATAACCATTGTTATTCTTTGTATTTGATGAGAAGCATACCAGTGGAAGAGAAATACTCCGTCCTACTTCAACCTCGCTTTGCCACTAATTTCATTGCATTGCAAAGTATTTTGGCTCAAAAAGATGCACTTAGAGCCATGGTAACATCTAGAGAGTGGACAAGCTTAGCTTATGCCAAAGAAGCCAAGGCTAAAAGATTTGTGGAGCAAGTCTTAGATTCTAGGTTTGGAAAAAACGTGCTGATATTGTAAACTTACTGAACCTCTTGTAAGTGTTTTATGTATTGTTGATAGTGAAGATAAACCTGCTATGGGTTTTCTTTACCAAGCTATATATAAGGCTAAGGAGGAAATGGTGAGGAGGTTTAGAAGAAATAAGAAGAAAGTGGAGCCTTATTTGAACATCTTAGATAAACGTTGGGATTCTTAGCTCCGCAAAATATTTATACTGCTGGTTATTGGTTAAGTCCATCTTGTCGGTTTAATGTTGAAGAATTTGAAAATCACAAGTCCACAACATCTGGACTTTTGGATGTCATTGAAAGGTATTCTCATGGAGATCCTAAGTTGCAATGTAAATTGACAAGTGAGATGAGAACATTCAAGAATGCTGAGTTAGATTTGGAAGGCAAGCCGTTATGCATGAACGAAATACAGTGATGCTCGGTAAAAATTTGATGTTTATACTTTATAACTTTCTTTGTCTATGATCCTTAATCTTAAGTTTAGTTTAATATGTATATTGATTTATTTCATTAATCCAATGTAGATCAATGGTGGGAATCTTATGGATGTGGTGCACTAAACTTGCAAAAGTTGGCTATCCGTGTCTTAAGCCAAACTTGTAATACTTCGAGTTGTGAACGGAATTTGAGTCTTGTTTGAGCAAATACATTCAAATAAAAGAAATAGGTTGGAGCATCAAAAGCTCAATGATCTTGTCTTTGTTCATTACAACTGAGGTTTGTAGCAAAGGTATAAATAATTAAATATAATTCTATTAGTCTTTATTGATTGTTTATAATGTTTGGATTTTTGTATGTTGATTACTTGGTTATGATCAAATTACTAAATTTAGGAATCGACTGAGGAAGCAAAATTATGATCCTATCAATTTTGAAACATTTGATGACCATGGTAATTGGGTATTGGAGGAGTCACCACTATTCTTAACCAATGAGGAGGTGGATGCATTACAGTAATGACCTTGCAAATATGACTATTCAGCCAGTTCCCAATGATATTGGTGTATTTTCATTACATTATGAATATAACTTATTGTTTTATAATTGATAATTTGATATCACTTGATGTTAATTAGCAATCTTATATTTACAATGATATTGTCATAGATAAATTAAATTTGATGAAGATGAAGATGATGATGCACAGAGAATATCATGGAAATGTGAACCAAAATGAAAGCAATGTTGGTGAAGCTTATGATTGCTGGATGAAGAATGGAGGACCCGAATTGGACACCACTTTGACTCCTTGGCATAGATAGATTATTGGTTATTGTAGTTGTTTTTGTTATTTTAGTTGACTTTGAGTTGTGAACTTATTTGCGTGTTTCTTTTATATGGAGACCTTGTTATATGTTTAATTAGAAGTTGGAACTTATGTATTGATGATGGATTTGAATTTGAGAATGATTGTGGATTTATGATAATTTCTGTTGTGAATTGTTTTAGAATTTTTAAGGTATAGTCTATTTTTTTTATGATTTTTGAAGTAAAAACTTTATAGGTTTTGAATTATTTAGAAATTTTAATATGAACCGGTTCATGCAGTTTAATTAGTGACCCACTAGTTCGACCAAATGACCTAGTGACTCGGTACCGCTCGACCAAGTCGATGATCGGTCTGAGTCTGATAAACATTAGGTGCACTGTGAGAAATAATCTTTTTTTAAAATTTTTTTTTTATTCCACAACTTTAATTTTTTTCCCAAGTCATTAATTAAATGACCCAGTTAATGCCATGTCGTCCACGCTATTAACGATTTGATGGACTATTACGGAAGACTTGATTTTAACATGGATGATACTTAGGGGACCCAATTGTCACATTTTAAACCTGACGGACCAAAACTGTACAAATACGAAACCTAGGAGACCAAAAGTGAAATTAAACCAATTAGAAAAATGTCAAATAAATCTCTAAAATAGAAAAATTTGTTAGTCATGTTAGTCCTTACTGTTAGCTTTATTAGCGACTATAATGATAATAAGTTATAAAATTTAGGGACTATAATGATAATAAGTTGTATATTTCAGGGAGCAAAAGACAGTAATTTCAATTTTAGGAATTTATTTGATATTTTTCTAATTTTAAGAATTATTATGACAACGCCTCACAAATTAAGGAACTAAAATGAGAGTTTATTCAATATTAACTAAAGGTAATAACAAATGTATTCCTCCCTGACAATATTTATCACTAATAATATATATTTAATAATTAAATAATAAAATTTGATTTGATTCAAGGTTGTTTTGTTGTAAATTTATCCCATGCTAAAATTATAGTTGTTGAAAAAAAATTGAAAATAATTTTTGATAGGAAACAAAATGATTATGGTATTGTGATATGTTAGGATCCATGTTGCCAAACACTTCTTTCAATGACGCAATTAATTAATTCAAATGATTTAATTGATTGATTTAATTTTAAAATATAATTACAATGTAATTATATTTTTTTATTTACTGATAATAATTATAAAAAATAGAAATTAATTTATTGATAATTTTCATAAATAATTAATACAAGAAATTTTAATAAATCAAGCATTCAATTTACATAAATGATTTAATTGATTAATTCTATTTAAAAATTAT